>OZ038494.1:17216610-17356610 GCA_964036315.1 Acanthosepion esculentum | reverse complement strand
ATTTGTCCATGCTTAGAATATTGCTGCCATATATGGTCCGGTGCCCCTGCGGTTGAGTTACTTGATAAGATCAAAAGAAGAAGCAACTGTTGATATGGCAACTCGGCTTCAGACTTGTACACTCTCTGTGCCTTTTTTTTTATAAATGCTTTCATGGTAATTGTTTGGATGAGCTCATCACTATGGTACCTAGACGGTTACCCATCTAGGTACTAACCAGGCTCGACATTGCCTAAATTTGGTGATCATACGGGAACTGATGTTTCAAAACTATATGGCCGTAAGCCAGTTAACTTCTCAAAATGCTCAAAGAGAATTGCGAAAAGTCAACAATGAAACAAAATAATATTTCAAAATCCAACTGGTTTTCATGTATTCTATTTTGACATACTTTGCCAGATATTGCACATCAATTACTGATCAATTATGTCAATGTTTATTAAAATTATACACAAAATATTATAAATAGAAATTACTTACCCAATTTTGCTACTTATAAAACACATTTTTCCTAAAGAAAAATCCCTCCAAAAACTCTGTGTCCTATAAATCTAAGTTAGGTGATGGGAGTTATAAGTTAACTAATACCGTGTGAACATTACTTTAGGTTAATTTTGCGTTATAATCTTAGTGCTTGTAATTACCTGTCATGAGGATTTCGAGCTGGAATACTAGTGTAAGGATCCTGCGGTACGCTAAGTACTATCGTATATTCTGACCAACACATAAATCAAATGTAACCTTATTTCTGTAGTGGAGTAATGGATAGCGGCTCGGATTGAGGAATCGGAGAGCCGAGTTCGAATTCCAGTCGAATCCATTATATTCACTTACATGCTAATACCCTTGAGAAAGGTATGCATCCTCTTCTTCTCCCCCAAGCTATGGGTAAATAGCAGGACAGACCGGGTTCTATAGCTCTGGATGGCTACTGGTCTACAGTAGAAAGAAATGGCACCCTAATGCGGGAAAAAAAACCCGGCTCGTCAGTCATGTATCGAAAGATACATGATCGCCAAATCGTGTATCACGGATTACACATAACTGACTGACTGATTTTCCCGTCGAAACCATTACATTCACTTACGTGCTAACACCTTTGGAAAAGGTATGAATCCTCCCCTTCTCCCCACTCCCAGCTATGGGTAAATAGCAGGACAGTCCGTGTTGCTTTGGATGGCAACTGGTCTACCGCAGAAAGAAATGGCAACCTACTGCGGGAAAAATCTTCTTCGTCAGTCATGTATCAAAAGATACATGATCGCCTAAGCGTGTATCACGCATGGCACATAACTGACTGACTAACTTTCCCGTCGAAACCAGTATATTCTCTTACGTGCTAATACCCTTGGAAAAGTTATGCATCTTCTTCTCCCTCCAGGTATGGATAAATAGCAGGACAGACTTGGATGGCAACTGGTCTACCGCAGAAAGAAATGGTAACCTAATGCGGGAAAAAATCTGCCGCGTCAGTCATGTATCGAATGATACATGATCGCCTAAGCGTGTATCACGCATGGCACATAACTGACTGACTAACTTTCCCGTCGAAACCATTACATTCACTTACGTGCTAACACCTTTGGAAAAGGTATGAAACCCCCTATTCTCCCCCCAGCTATTGGTAAATAGCAGGACAGACCGGGTTGCCTTGGATGGCAACTGGTCAACTGCAGAAAGAAATGGCAACCTACTGCGAGAAAAATCTGCTACGACAGTCATGTATCGAAAGATACCTGATCGCCTAAGCGTGTATCACGATTAGCACATAAATGACTAATTTCTATAGCCAAATTTATATGTATCTAATTTAAAACTAGTGTGCCATCTTGGCTTGTGATGAATTTGTCACAATTAGTGAGGATTTCAGGCTTCAATTAGTTTAGCTTTCATTAGTATTATGCACTTCTAACTTCTCTTCGAATTATTACATTCTAAATAGTTACTATAAATTACGTAATTTTTCTCGGTCTGTAAAGAATTTCTTATGTCAGCATTGGTCAGGTTTTTATGCTGAAAGATGATATTCAGTAGGTAAAATTGGAAACAGTGTGGAGCGATATTAAGTAGAAGGAAACCTTTTTACCGATTTCCTCTTTCAAAAGCTTGTGGGAAGTCAAATGCATCGGAGCGTTTTAAAAGCAGCGAAATACGTTAAGATTTCGCTTTTCATGTCGCCTCTGCCCATCCTCCATTATTTTCACAACCTTCTGAAGTAAACTATTTTCTGTTTTTCTCTTCTTTCGATATTCTTTTATTTTTTATCTTTCTGTTTTTTATCTTTCTTTGCAGCAGTTTTCCTTCTTTCTTTCTTTTTTATTTCTTCATCGATGTGTGCCTCTTTTCATTCATTCTTTCTTTCTTCATCAATTTGTGCCTACGCTCTTTCTTTCTAATTTCCTTCATTTATTCTTAACTCCTTTCTTTCTTTCTTCCTTTCTTTCTTTCATTCTTCCTTTCTTTCTTTCGTCATCTATTTGTGCTCACCGTTCTTTCTTTCTTTCTTCATCTATTTGTGCTTATGTGCTTGCTTTCTTTCTTTCTTTCTTTCTTTCTCTCTTTATCTATTTGTGCCTATGCTCTTACTTTCTAATTTCCTTCATTTATTTTTACCTCCTTTCTTTCTTTCTTTCTTTCTCTATTTGTCCTTATGTGCTTTCTTTCTTTCTCTCTTTCTTCATCTCTTTGTGACCCCTTATCTCTTTATCTATTTGTGCCTATGTTTTTTAATGACATATAATGACATGTTCTTTATTATGACATAATAAAATTTTGACGTTCCACACTACTTTAAACAAAAGTTTAGAAAGGAAACCTCAATCGACACCTGAACGAGCGATTACAGCTACAGAAAGAGTTAATAAATTTCTACCGACAATAGTACAAACTGATTGGTCAATGAATGCCAAATGATTCCTAATAAGAAAACGGCTAACAATACCATTACCATTTATCAAGCGATTGTCCATTCTTTTATCCAATCCGCTTAATTCCTTCCTTCCCCACTTTCCTCCCTTTCTGCCTCCCTTCCTTCGATTATTTTTTTCTTTCCTTTTTTTCTTAATCCCAGTGTTCGTCGCAATGTCATCACTCCGATTTTTAAAGCATTTTTTACAATATCTTACAATCTATGCTTACAAAAACGGCTAATGTTGGTATTACCATTTACCAAGCGATTGTTATTTTATCCAATCCGCTTGCTCCATCCATCCTCCGCCCTTACCCCCTCCTTCCGTTCCTCCCATCCTTCATCCCTCCCTCCCTTCTTTCATTTCTCCATCCATTTCTTCCTTCCCTACGGTCGTATCTTCTTCCTCTTCCTTCTTTCCTACTCCCCTTCTTTCATTTCTTCACCACACCGTCCCTTCCTTCTTTTCCTCTATTCCTTCCTCCCACCACTTCCTTCCTTCTCTCCAATTCCTTCCTAACTACCCCACTTCCATCTTTCCTTTCGTTCATTCCCCTCCTTCTCTCTATTCCTTCATACTACATTTCCTTCCTTCCCACAAATCCTT
Organism: Acanthosepion esculentum; assembly: GCA_964036315.1. NCBI lineage: Eukaryota > Metazoa > Mollusca > Cephalopoda > Sepiida > Sepiidae > Acanthosepion > Acanthosepion esculentum. The sequence continues at coordinate 17,353,095 of OZ038494.1, read as the reverse complement.
CCTTCCTACCCACTTCCTTCTTTCCATTCTTTCTTCCTTTCTTCTTTCATTCCTCTCCTTCTCTCTATTCCTCTCTCCACTTCATTCTTTCCCCCCATTCCTTCCTTCCTAACTCACTTCCTTCTTTCCTTTCTTTCTTTCTTTCTTTCTTCCTTCATTCCTCTCTCCTTCCCACTATCCCTTCCTTCCTCCACTTCCTTCCTTCCCTCCATTTCTTCTTTGCTAACTCACTCCCTTCTTTCCTTTCTTTCTTCCTTCATTCCACTCCTTCTCTCTACTCCTGCCTTCCCTCCATTTTTCCTTCCTACTTCACTCCCTTTTTTCCTTTCTTCCTTCATTCCACTCCTTCTCTCTATTCCTGCCTTACCTCCATTTTTTTCCTTCCTACTTCACTCCCTTCTTTCCTTTCCTTTCCTTCCTTCCTTCATTCCTCTCCTTCCCTCTATTCTTTCTTTCCCTACATTCCTTCCTTCCAACCTCCTTTCCTTTCTTCCTTCCTTCCTTCCTTCATTCCTCTCCTTACCTTTATTCTCACCTTCCCCACCTTCCCTTCCTACCTCACTTCCTTCTTTCCTTTCCTTTCTTTCTCTGTTCCTCCCCATACCTTTCTCTCTCCCTCCCCATACCCCTCCTTCCTCCTTTCGGTTATTCCTTTCATTCCTCGTATGCTTAATCACAGTGTTCGTCGCAATGTCATCACTCCGATTTTTAAAGCGTTTTTTTTTTTACTTTGTCATACAATTTATAGTTCGTCACTGTTACACATTCACCGTAAACACAGCGACCAATGAAAGACTAAAACTTCGTGACTCGAAATTGATTATAAAGAAGTGACATTATTGACAACAAAAGAAACCTTCAGTTCTTCGGTAAACGTCGTGACTGCTGCAGAACAAGCAACAATGGCGGCTGGCGACGGAAGAAATTGTCATTGCAATAACTGGTTGAGTAAAATAGCTGGCATGCCAAAGGTAGTCATTTTCACTGGCTTCAAATAACTGCTTATTACCAATGTTCTTCGATGGGATATACTTTGGCGTCTTTACGAAAGGGTTTCCGGATAAAATTTATGCCGTACCTCCCTCTCACTCATTCTGTCAGACCTCTTGACCGTCCCGCCAAAAATAAATAAATAAATAAAAGGATTTAAAATCTTTTTGAAGCTGACTATTCACTTACTGTAATTACTCGTGTATAATATGCATGGTTCTATCCAGATTTTTAAGCGTAAATATTAGGAGAAAAGAAAATCCTTTTCTGATTTTCAGTGTATAACAAATCCACAAAGAGGTATTCACAGATGAACAAGCGCTTAAAAATAACTTGCTAACCGTCGAACATCTTAATGAGTTTCGCACAAGGTCATATTATTGAGGCTTTATACACACGCACGCACACACACACATATAAATATATATCACTGACCACTAGAACACTGTGTTTCTTGTCAAAAATCAATTGCCTATATCGGACATACTACCACCTCCCTGTGTAGACGTCTCACATGTGACTTATCAGAGCAGAACGCAATTAAAAAAAAAAATCTATCAGCCCACAATCTACAAGATCCCATGAGAAAAAGACTGGTCAAAAACACTAGAGTACCATGTAAATCAAATTACCGAAAACATCTCGTTATAAAAAAGGCTCTGTACATCAAAAATCTCATGCCAAGCGTCAACCTCAAATTGTTTAACAATGGCAGCGGCGTAGCGAATGTCTTTTAAAAATTGAAAGTCGCCCACTGGAATTCCAGCCATGCTCACTAAACGGCTCGAAATTAATGCTCGTACTAGAATTCAAACATCACACAAATAATACTTCTCACACAATCAAAACATGAAAATAAATTAACAACACCAAAAACAACCCCCCTTAAAAATGGCGAAAGAAGTAGCCGAAAGCGCTTGGGACAATGAACGATATGGACAGTTTTTGTACTCCATCACTCCCACCAAACGGAAAAAATGTCAGAACGCTGGAAAAATAAATAAAAAATTCATATATATATATATATATATATATATATATATATATATATATATATATATATATATATATATAGTATTAGAACACACATTATGCCAGAAACAATCTGAATAGCCCTTTCACTACAGAATAATTAATTATCGGAATCGCATCAAGTCGGCTCTCCACAAAAGATTATTACCTGTAGAACAACATTTCCGCCTAGAAAAATATGATTTTAAAAGCCATGCCAAATTCACTATAATTGAAAAAATAGAAATAGAGAGAAAAGATAACATTCGAAAATTTTTGAGCAACATGAAGACAAATGGATATTGCGCCTCAAAACACTAAGTCCAGACGGACTTAACCACACATTTAACAACGTAGATAGAATAAATATATAATCCCATAAATCAATCTCTACCCACATTTCTCACTCACACAAAACAGACGTGCTTGCAGAGGTCTCACACTTATACACACACTCATACTAATATATTCACATACACACATTATACACAAGCCTTAGAGCTAAAAGATAACATACACTTAACACACACATCTCCTAAATAACAAAGGAAGTTCTGAGTTGCATGACTCTCCCCAGCCTCTGACTTAAAAACAACTTAAAAGAGGCCGTTTGACCAACACAAGGACTGACCAAAATTACCGATAAAAAAAAACAAAAACAAATGAAAACTACAGATAAAGTTCTCCTGAGAGATTCCTCTCTAACTTCCGTCTACATAGCTAACGCTAACCTCCAGGACAGTGACTCGTTGCGTTTTCTCGGACGAATATTCTCGGCTGGCATCAAGCAGAAAGACTATATTGAATCCATTGCTAGGTCAGCTGTTAAGAAATTTGATTTACTGAGTCGTACTAGATAGCTTTATTCGCCTGAATCTATCTTACCCATTTATAAGTCTACCAATCATCCGTACATGAATATTACTGTTATATCTGGTCCGTTGCTCCTGCTATATTTAGAGTTTCTTGATAAAATACAACAAAAAAATCTGCATTGTTTTGGGTCCTGACCTGGCATTTCGAATGCAGCCAGTTTTCTCCCGCCATAATGGAAGTACCCTGCGACTTTTCTATAAATATCTTTATGGCGATTATTCGGGTAAGCTCTTCGCTATGGTAACTAACCTTTATATATTTAACCGCAGTTCTAGATCGTCGACGAGGTTTCAACAGTTCATAATTGAGTCGGCTAGATGTAACCGTAAGTTCTATGCTAACAGTTTCTTCTTTCGCACTTCTTGCTTGTGGAACTTTAGTCCAGCTAGCTGCCTTCAAACCAACAAAAATTTAAATACAATATCAATCGCTTTCTTCCGTCTTCCTGATTACTTTATATTGTTGTGCCTTAGTAATTTTTCTGTTTTCCAATTCTTTCACACCCACTAACCCTTTGTGTTTTAGTGGCTTTACTGCCTTGCTTGGGGTGAACTCGATTAAAAAAGTTTCGAGTGTAACCAAACTAGTTTTACCTTTATACGGACCAGGGCATGATTCAAAAGAGGTGACTTTTCTTATATCGCGAACAGTATATATTATACCTTATATGAAACGCAAGAACAGTTACAGAAAGTGTATCTATCATTTTGCGTTAAAGTATTCTCTAAGAAGAAATAATTTTCTTTTCTTTTGTTTACTTTTATTTTAAGATCGTTGATTAAAATCATTTATTAATGTCGTATTACGAAGCCGTACAAATATGGTTTAATCTACCAAAGCAGCAACGTCGCTAAGCTGAGCTAATGGAATTACTAGCTAATCTTTAAAAATCCGCTACCGCTCTCATTGGTGCTCTGTGTAGACGGAATAAAATGGCACAGAAAATATGCCTGGTTATTATAAAGTTAGAAATGTAACGTCGAATTAGCAACCGGCGCTGAGATCCGTAGACGTATTGTAAAGGGTAAGGACGCATTCCAAAAGCTGGGCCGAGTATTGCGAGACAGGGGAGATTTCATTGGTAAGAAAGAAAAGAATACTGAGTGAACTGTTACGTGACATCTGTCCTTCTTTACGGCAGCGAATGTTGGACGATTTCCTCAAAGATGAAGAGGTGACTCGAGGCGACGGAGATGTGGTTCTACAGAAGGATGCTAAGGAATATCATGGGCCGAGCGTGTGAGCAATGATGAGGTCTTGGAGAGGATGCAAACAAGGAGGAGGCTTATACTTAACATCAGGAAGAGGCAGCGAATGTTGGACGATTTCCTCAAAGATAAAGAAGAGACTCGAGGCGACGGAGATGTGGTTCTACAGAAGGATGCTAAGGAATATCATGGGCCGAGCGTGTGAGCAATGATGAGGTCTTGGAGAGGATGCAAACAAGGAGGAGGCTTATACCTAACATCAGGAAGAGGCAGCTGAAGTTTCTGTGACACATAATGAGGAAGGAAGGTTTGGAGAATCTGATACTCACAGGTCGAATAGAGGGAAAGAGAGACAAGCATAAACATAACTAGCGGTCTTAAGCAAGTGGATGATAGAACATGGCAGAGGGAAAGAAACTTGTTGAGAGCTGCAAGGGATAGAGAGAGGAGGAGAGCCATAATCGCGTACGTCTTGAAAGGACACGGAACATAGAAAGAAAGAATTAGCAACCGGCCGTCGTCAGAGTGGGCTCGCACGACAAGGTCAAGAGGTCATCTGTGTTTTACGAGAACTATGAATGATCATGGAACTGTCGTAATGTCATTTTTTATATTTACTTACTAATGTTTACTCAATACAAGACCCGAGCCATTTCACATTACTAATTTTAAAAAAATAGGGACTTTTGTCTAAAAATACTGATCTACATCGGGGAGCCAAAATTCCTGAAAAGAGTTCAAATTTTTCATTCAAAATATTTAGATTTTGGGGGTCAGAACCAAATAATTGTTCAGCACCCACCACCACCACCACCACCACATAGGAATAGAGATTTAGATGATGATTTTCTGATGCAGACAAGGAAAGTTGCGATATTTGGTACCCGACATTTTGTTTCTAATCCTATCCCCTCCCCAAGCAAGGCGATAATGCCCCTAAGACGCTCGGAGGGTGTACCAGTGGTGAAAGATAATGAGAAGAGTTTAGTGAGAAGAAAGTACAATAAAACAACAGATTTTAGGAAAGCAGAAGATAGCCACTGATGTTACATCTATACTTTTGAAGATCGTGGGTGGCATGAAACCGGAAGAGAGATCCACAGGCGAGAAGTGCGATAAACAAACAATTAGAAAAGAACTTGCAGTTATATCAAGTCAGTTCAATAGTAAAATGATGAGACCTATTTGCCAATCTACTAGCAAGCTTAAATTCATGCGGTCTACGTACCAGAGAGGAGAGACCACGAGAACAACTGCCATGAAAAGATGCATAGAAAAGACAGAGGGAAGCCATAGTCAGGCGGTGGGAAAGTGAAAGAAGGAGACGCATGTGGTGTCAAAAGATGTAAGGGTTAATTTAGTGTTTAATGATTAATTTAAGGTAAGAAAGAGACATTAGGTTTTAACTATATTCCCGAGAAATCTTTTATTGCATTTAAATTGTCTTAATATTTGGGAAAAATATTCTGACCATGTTTTTGTCATCGTTATTCAAATTTGGGGACTCAGACATGAAAAAAAAATACAAAGAAATTCTTCTAACTTAACCGAATTTTGTGTTTTAAGGCCCCCAGAGCAACTTGATACTGGCCGTTTTTCTTTTTTTAAAAAACGTTTTCATATTGCAACTTTCTGCGACTTGTAACATTAAATTCAACAAGATTCTACTAAGTTTCAATGTAAAAAAAAATAAAAAACAAGAATCCGGAAATGACCATTTCAAAAATTATATAAAATAAAAAAAGAAATGATTAAATGTGTAAGAATTATTAACATCAGAGAATTATAACAAATATCAGATCATTACAAAATATCAAATACTTACCTAATATCAGATCATTGAAAAATATCAAATCCTTAACTAATATCAGATCATTGAAAAATATCAAATCCTTAACTAATATCAGATCATTAAAAAATATCAAAACATTACCTAATATCAGATCATTAAAAAACATCAAATACTTACCTAATATCAAATCATTAAAAATATCAAATCCTTATCTAATATCTGATCATTACAAAATATCAAATCCTAACCTAATATCAAATCATTAAAAAATATCAAATCACTACCTAACATCAGATCATTACAAAATATCAAATAATTACCTAATATCAGACCATTGCAAAATATCAAATCATTAAAAAATATCAGTTCATTGCAAAATAAAAAAATCAACACATAATGTCAGATCATTACAAAATATGACATCATAAACCTAATATCAGATCATTACAAGATAACAAATCATTAACAAATATCAGATCATTAAAAATTATCAAAACCCTGCCTTATGTCAGATCATTAAAAAATATCAAATCCTTACCTAATATCAGATGATTACAAAATGACAAATCCCTACTTAATATTAGATCATTACAAAATATCTAATACTTACCGAATATCAGATCATTACAAAATATCAAATCCTTACCTAATATCAGATCATTGCAAGATATCACATCATTACATAATATCAGATCATTGAAAATAACAAATCAATAAATAATATCAGATCATTACAAAATATCAAATTATAAATCTAATATCAGATTAATACAAGGCATCAATTCATTACCTAATATAAGGTCATTAACTAATATCTGATCATTGCAAAATACCAGATAATTACAAAATATCAAATTCTTAACAAATATCAAATCCTTACATAATATCAGATCATTACAAAATATCAAAGCATTACCTAAGATTAGATCATTATGTAATATCAGATCATTGCAAAGTATCAAATCATTAGCTAAGATAAAGACATTACAAAATATCAAATCATTACCTATTATCAGATCATTATCTATTATCAGATCATTGCAAAATACTAAACCATTACATCATATCAGATCATTACAAAATTATCATCATTACCTAATATCAAAGCATTGCAAAATATCAAAGCATTACCTAATATGAGATCATTGCAAAATATCAAGTCATTACCTAATATCAGATCATTGTAAAAGATCAAATCATTGCCTAATATCAGATCATTGCAAAATGTCAAATCATTACATAGAACAGATCATTACAAAATACTAAATTATTATCTAATAACAGATAATTGGAAAAATATCAAACCATTACCTAATATCAGATCATTAGTTAATATCAGATCATTGCAAAATATCAAATCATTTCCAAATATCAAATAATTTTAAAATATCAAATCATTACAAAATATCAATTCCTTACCTACTATCAGATCATTACAAAATATGAAATCCTTACCTAATATCAGATCATTAGAAAATATCAAATCATTACCAAGTAATGAAATAATCAAATAATGAAATAATCATTACAAAATATCAAATATTAACTAATAACAGATCATTACAAAATATCAAATATTAACTAATAACAGATCATCGCAAAATATCAAATCTTTATCTAACATTAGATCACTACATAATAACAAATCATTACCTAATATAAGATCATTATCTAATATCAGGTCTTTGCAAAATATAAAATCTTTCCAAAAGATAAGATCACTACAAAAAATTAATTCTTTGCGCAAAATAAGATCATTATGTAATATCAAAACATTGCAGAATATCAGATCATAAAGAATTATCAAATCATTACCTAATATCAGATCATTACAGAATATCAAATCATTACCTAATATCAGATCATTACAAAATATTTGCCCATTTCCATTTTTAATATAAAATCACCGCAACTTGGCATTTGTTTCTTTTGGTGGCAATTCTAGATTAAAACCTTTCATCATTCATTTGCCTGTTGAATGTTGGCGTCGTGTTCACAAATTAATGCCTGCAAGATGAAGGATAAACATTTTCACTTTCGCCATATTATACACTAGGAATTTCGGACAAAAGTATGCGTTGTAAACTACGAAAAAAAAAAAAAAAAACATTGAGTATGTTTATTTATCTTCGGACGGTCAAAATGTGGTTTGGCAGATTTCATTAGGGTGATTTTAACCTAAACGACCAACCACGCTCCGGGCGACTTTCCGTTGTCGATGAAGACTTTCTGCTTGTCACCATGGAGAATAAACTGAAAATTTAGACGGAAGAGTTTGAAAATCGATATCTTAATTGCCTTCACCATTTGAAGAGACTTGGCTTAAAGAAATACTATCGATTTTGCCAAATCGAAAAGGTGCCATTATTCCACAATTATTTTGATCTCTTCTAGAACTTTTTGTACTACCCAGGTGTCACCTTATCCTTGGTCCTACTTTGGACCTTCCTGATAGCATCAGCTTCCAACTACGTATTTTCGATGATGACACGATCATTTACTCCTGTCTCGATAGTAAATCTGATCAGTTCGAAAAGGTAAAATTGGCGGTTGATCTCAAAAATAATTTTCAGTCTGTTGTTGACTAGGGCAAAGAATGGCTTGTTAAATTTAACGCCTTCAAAACGAAACAGCTCTATTAATTACCTTAGAGACCCCTCTCTGCCTTCCATTAGGACAGTGCCTCACTGCGCCATCCATGGCTAACGTTCTCGAGCTGATATGAAGTGGAAAGTCTATATTGAATCCATTGCTCGGTCAGCTGCTGAGAAGGTCGGTTGACTGTGTCGTGTGAGACAGTTTTTCTCTCCAGAATCTTTCTTACATATCTTTAAGTTTAGCATTCGTCCATGCTTAGAATATTACTGCCATATATAGTCCGGTTCTCTTGCTTTGTATTAAGAGATTCTTAATAAAATCCAAAGAAGAATTAGCAATATTATTGGTTCTGACTTGGCCTTTCGGCTTCAGCCTCTTTTCCAACGCTGTAAAGTGGCCTACCTCTGCCTTTTCTGTAAATATTTTCATGTTAATTGCTTGGATGGACTCTTCGCTATGGTATCTGGACTTTATGTATTTAAGCGTAGTACTAGACTGTCGACTTGGTTTCATTAATTTACAGTTGAATTAACTAGATGTAACCGTAAGTTCTATGATAACAGTTTCTTCTATCACACTTCTTGCTTGTGGAACTCTCTTCCGTGTACATGCTTTCCAGCAAATTTTGATCTCCAGAAATTTAAATTCAATGTCAATCATTATCTACTGTTTCCTGATTACTCTTCTATTTTTCTGGGTAATGTTTCTGTTTTCTAATTCTTTCGCTACCAGAAACCCCCCTGTGCTCTAGTGGTTTTACCTAGCTAGGGGGTGATTTCAATTTTTAGAAAATACACAATTATTTTATGTTCTCTTCCTAAGTTTCTAAGATCCACCATAGAATTTCCAGTGAGACTAAAACAAGAAATGAATAACAGAAGGAATGTTAACAGTTCTCTATCGTACATGATTTTAAACAACCTCGCCTCTTCGACTAGAAATGTCAGCAACCCTGTTGCTACATCGACCGTTTCAAGCAACCATCGCCGAGATTTGTTTTGCTCTGATGGCATATTCCCCAGGCTCAACAGTAAATAAAGATGACTTCATCTTATTTCCTGCTGTTTCGATCTTTGTCTTTCAGATGCCTAATCTACAGTAATATATGTAGTTCACGAACGTTGGTGTTTTCTCTCTCTTTCTTTCTTTCTTTCTCTCTCTCTCTTTCTCCCCCCCCCCACACACAAACAGATCATGTGACACCTATTTGTATACAATCACGCAAACACGAACACACCCACGCCAGGTGGTTTTGCAAAAACCCCTCTACTGACAAGCTGCTTTCTGGAGACTGGCTTGAACACGCATGCGCATTCAACTGTAAACGCAGAGAGAGGCGTGATAAACAACATTTACTAAGCTTGGCTTAGTGTAGTTGATAATATGAAGCACACAGTGAGGATAACTCTCAGTACTCTGTTGCAATATTCAACTAAATCACTAATGATTACCCCATATTAAAGATACCCCTGAGTGGTGTATTTGCTTCTTTATGAATTAAAAAGACAACATGCGCGTTCTTAAACAGAAATGGCGTTTTCTTTAACGCAAAAAATGAAGGTATTTATTTTTTTTCCAGTAAACTGGATATGCGTCTAATAGAACGGCTGTCGGTGTGAGAAGTCGGATCGGCTGAAAATTAATTTCCTGCCATTGATATTCAATCTACTCATATACTTATCTGTGAAAAACCTCTCTTATGACTTATGTAGGGTGTATTAAAATACCTTGAACTAATTTGGGGGCAGGTTCCTCACCAAAACAAGGCCAAAAGTCCACATCAACATATGTCCGCAAATCCTTCGTTTTTGAGTCATTAAGTTTAAAGTTTATGGTAGAGACAGTTAAATGTACACACCAAGATACAATCCAAATATACTTTTACAAACTTTGGGGGTGAGTTCCTCACACCAAAACAAAGACAGAAGTCCTCATCAAAATATGTCCCAAATCCTTCGTTTTTGAGTTATTAAGTTTTAAGAAAGTTTACAGTAGACGACGATCTGTTGCCATGTTGCCTAGGTTACATTTGTCATTCGTTTAATGTGCGTAGTAATGAGCTAACTCAGAAGTGTTTCTTTTAACAATGGCAGGATATTCATATTGTGAGCTGGAAGATATAATTTTTACAAAACGGCTGCGTGAATGTTAATGGACACGAGGCTGCACGGCTGTATCAGTTTTCGTTTCCAGACCGAAGGCAGCCGAGTCATCCAAACTTTGCCTCTGTTTATCGTGGCGTTGCTGAGACAGGATCCGTAACATCACAAACTATGGATCGTGGAAAATCTCATATGCGTATCCAAATGTAAACAAATGACGTCACAAATTATGAACTGAACAGAAGACATTTTTTTATGTTAATACTGTTTATTATAAACAGAGCATTTAGTGAATTATTTGTATCTATAAAAAAAGAACGTATAAATATAAAACATGTCTTAATATATTTGTCGGGCTTTGTCCATTTCATAATGTGTGACGTCATTTGTTTACATTTGGATACGCATCGAGCTGATATGAATGTACGAGAGAAAATCATGAAGAATTGTAGTTTAAAAACAGTAAGATCGATATATGTATTAATCAATATACATAATTCCCTACGCCGACAGTACGACTCAGAGTTTCATGCGCTATGCAATCATCAGGTATAAATGAACTGACCGTTATTTGGTTAAAATGTCTGGGTCTCGCGCTGTTAGTTGGATGAATTATTACTATTGTTAAATATTTAATTTACTATAATCTAAATTTAGGTTTAAATTTAGGTTCAAACTTACATTTATAATTAAAAATTAAAAATTCCAACATCAATTTAAAATTTAAACAGCGGCGAACGCTGCTATCAATATGCATTAAAAAGGCTACATAGTTGCACGTACATTTATTTATATTTTTTATTTAATTATATTTATTCATTTAACTATAATTAGATTGATAATAAAGAAGAAAAAGCCAACACTCTGTAATATTAACTACGAACACGGCTACACTGTGCTGGCTGTGTTCGGAAAATAAAACATCCCTATAACTCTAGATACACACACACAGTCCATGCATACAGTTAAAAAATAAAAATAAAGTTGTCGTGGGGCAGACTCCTTTTACACAAGATGGACTCGTCCAAAGTATACTTATACTGACAGAGAGAATAGTGTTGAGATAAGTTGATTCAGGGTGAGAGATACGGAGACCGTACACAGGGTGTTCACAGAGAGTTATACGAGAGTCCAGAGAGAGAGAGAGATAATTACGGCTTCACTTACAGAGACTTGTACATATACTTTCTACTAACCCGTATTCCTGGACTACTAATGTTCACTTCAAGTCTGTATTCTTACGTTTAATGCACTTATTTTTCTATCTCAATTACTGGCGTTGTTTATTTATTTGGGCAGGATTCCATTCCCGGAATCAACAACAAAAGTCATCCTTGATAATGGCTAAAAGTATAGCCGAAAGCGCTCGGAATTACAGAACATTTGAACAATTTCTACCCACTCTGCGTCAAGAAAACACTAGAACACTAGAAAAATTAAATAAACAAAAATTAATCGCAGTACCTTGTCTGTCGTCTTTAATGAACATGCATAAAAGATATAAGTATGGGTTTGTAAATAATGCAAGACTCTTCGGTAAATCGAATCGAGTTCTCTCAGTCACTGTCTGTTTATCTAAAAATAAAAACTCTTAAATTCACCTTCATCCCTTCGGTGCGCCAACGGCTTAGTGGTGGAATCCCCGACTGATGCCAATTCAGTCGGGTTTCGCTCCTAGCTAGAGGCAACCGGACGTCACTGATGAGCTGTGATACAGCGAAACAGTCTGTCTGTGGATGACTATATATATATATATATATATATATATATATATATATATATATATATATGTGTGTGTGTGTGTGTGTGTGTATTCAAACATATATTGTTAAATATAACAGACAACGAATATTTATTACGTTTGATCATGAGCCGTTCTAAACGTATATTTGCTTTAATTTCGTGAGAAAATTAAGACAAAAACAAAGACAACATTTGGATTTTTTTTATTATGCTGGTCCTTGATCTAAGCTTTCGTCTCGCATGAGCCATCTTCAGATTGGTTATATGGATATTTAAACAAAGATATTCACCATCAAAGATGATATTCTGTTAACATAGAAGATTACTATGCGACATATATATGTGTGAGAGAGAGAGAGAGAGAGAGTGTGTGTGTGTCTGTGTGAGATAGAGAGATAAAAAGAGAGTGTGTGTCTGTGTGTGCGTATGTGTGTGTGTGGGGGGGCATGGGTTAATTAAATAATAGTAATTTAGTTAAAGCGATAAACTACAATTCTCCATGATTTTCTCTCTTATATTCATATCTCTTCGATGCGTATACAAATGTAAATAAATGACGTTACACATTATGAAATGGACAAAATGGAAAATAATGGAGAATTTTAAGTTTAAAAACAGTAAAATCGACCTTGCTAACCAAAACGCTCCTCTGTGGCTCAATCGGTAAAAGCACGTCAGGATATATGACGGTTCTGTATAGAATACAGGTTCGATTCCTGTCGGAGGACGCATATTTTCTATGAAAATTTCTCGTACATTCAGGCCGGTAAATGTCATTAATACTGTTTATTATAAACAGAGCATTTACTTAAATATCTGTATCTATAAAAAGAACGTATAAACATTAAAAATATCTTAATATATATATATATATATATATACACACACACACACGCATATATATATATATATATATATATATATATATATATATATATATATATATATATATAATGCCTTTATATTCATTGGGAAACATATGACCTCAAGATATCGTTGTGGTTTCTGTAACAACAAGTGAGTAGGTTGGTAGCCTACTGCACAACTCCCAACCTGGAGGATCAGGTTTTGAATTTGGAGTTTTCCTTCTCCTAGACCAGTTGCCATCCAAGAACCAGGTCTGTCCTGCTATTTACCCAGAAGAAGAAGAGGATTCATACCTTTTCCAAGGGTATTAGCACGTAAGTGAATGTAATGGATTCGACTTGAATTCGAACTCGGCTCTCCGATTCCTCAATCGATGACTCCACCGTGCCTCCTCACGTGCTCAGTTATGCGCCTGATTATCTGGAGGCGTTCACGTTAATTAGTACCTGTTTTTTTAGGCGGTACTACGAAGATAGATTTAATAAGGTCTTCCGGTATGTAGTTACTGTCCTTGGTTTCTGTTGTGGATTCCGGGGATGGAATCCTGCACAAATAAATAAACAACGCCAGTAATTGAAATAGGAAAATAAGTGTATTGAACGTAAGAATACAAACTTGTAATGAAGATTAGTAGTCCAGGAATACGGGTTAGTAGAAAGTATATGTACAAGTCTCTGTAAGTGAAGCCGTAATTCTCTCTCTCTCTCTCTCTCTCTCTCTCTCTCTCTCTCTCTCTCTCTCTCTCAACCTTATCTTAACGTATCTCTTTGTGAACGCCCTGTGTACTCCACGTATCTCCACTCTGTCAGAATAAGTATACTTTAGACGAGTCCATCTTGTGTAAAAAAGGGAGAGCCCCACAACAGTTTCATTTATGTCTATATTTCTGAGATGAGGTATTATGTACAGTATTTACATTAGTCGGACTATTGTCCTCATCTTTGTCGCCATATTTGTCACAACATCCTCAAGGACACATGGCACAGTGGGTAAAGGCGTTGGTTAGATCCAGTGACAGACCCAGAGAGTGTGAGTTCAATACCCGGTTAAGGCAGTGGAGAACTTTCAGAGGGAAAATTAGCAGGAGATAACTGATAACTGACATCCATCAAACATGGCACGTGGAACTAGAACAGTCTACCCCAGTGATCGAAATAAAGGGTTCAGTTCGAAATTCCAACCACCTGAAGAAGGCCGGAGCGTACAACGGCCGAAACGTTGTGACAAATATGGCGACAAAGATGAGGACAATAGTCCGACTAATGTAAATACAGTTTCATTTATAATTTCCGTATTATTTCCAATGGCAAATTTGTCTGAAGCTGATAACATTACAATCCCATCTGGTCCTGGCGATATTCATTTTATCCTGTGCTGACTTCACTATTTCAGGCATTGCCATATTTTTTATGCATTTACCTCTTTCGTCATGAAAGAATTCTTAAATATGTTCATTCTACCTTTGAAGTATTTATTTTCCTTTTATGAGATTTGAACAACCAATGTGAACCCCGCTCACCCAAAAAAGCAAGAACAGGATCTATTTCTGTTCTTACGTGGAGCGTGCGTATTATTCGACCTGATGAGATTTAAGCTGGAATCTCTTCTTTGTCATGTTATAATTTTTATTTCAAATGCATCCTAAAAAAAACATTTCATAGGTTCAAAGTGACAGCTGAATTCAGTTGGATATGAAAACTGAAATCGCTTCGTATTTCGATAATTCTAAGGAATAAAAATACCTTCACATTCAACGCCATTATTATTATAGTATCTGTACATACATATACATACATACATATATATATATATATATATATATATATATATATATATATATATATACTTACCTGGCACAGGGCCCGTATCTGGTGGTATCACGGCTATGAATAGCTTAGACCAGCTGTGACCAGCTTGGACAAGCTATGACCAGCTATGACCAGCTTAGACCAGCGGCCCGAGTGAAAACACTCGCGTCCACACGTTAAAAAACTGACCTTTTGTCACAACCTGATTCAGTGAGGGGTCAAGTAAATATCTATATCTATATATATATATATATAGATACTAATGGTAATACTCGTTTACATAAGAAACCTCTGATAGCTCAACTTGTAGATATGTCAAAACAAATCGGTACCGTGAAGATCCATTTAGGTGAAACCTAGGTAGGTTCTCCTGGCTCTTTAGGATTTATTTTATATATATATATATATATATATATATATATATATATATATATATATATATATATATATATGGGGGATATTTAATCATATATTCTTAAATATAATAGACGATATTATAATTAGACGATATTATAATTATTTACATTATTCGGACTGTTATCCTCTTCTTCCTTACCATATTCACAGCATTTCTGCCGTTGCATGCTCCAGCCTTCTTAAAGTGACTATAATTTCAAACCGAACCCATTTATTTCATCACCCGGTATAGACTGTTCTAGTTCCACGTGCCATGCATCTTCCGGGTGTCTAAGTTATTTAGTTTTTTGGTTCAGCACTGCTTTAGCCTGGTATTGAACTCTAGTCCTTGCTTAGTTAAAAAGACTACTACTACTACTAAAAGACGTTTGTTTGATCCAGTGGATATAGCCAACGTCTTTATCCAGTGGATAAGTCCTGAAACATAGAAATTTCCGTGTCGCAATGTAAAATATTTTTTAATTAAAAATGTCATTATGACGTCACACACCACGAAATGGACAAAGTCCGACAATCATTTTAAGACATTTTTTATGTTTTTATATATATATATATAGTCGCCTGACGATTGCACTAGCATGAAACAGACTGTCGCCTCTAAGTGCTGACTTCCATGTCCACTTTTATATTTACACACGCTCTATCTCTGATATTGAGCACTTTACCCCATAAATATAGCACACTTTAAGACTATATTTCTGCATATATATATATATATATATACATATGTGTGTGTGTGTGTGTTTGTGTGTGTGTGTGTGTGTGTGTGTGTGTGTATGTGTGAGTGTGCATGCCTATTATGTCTGATCATGAGCCGTTCTAATATTCGTATATTTGATTTAATTTCCGGTAAAAATAAAGACAAAAATTGTCCAACATTTGAATACTTTTTATTAAGCTGGTCATTGATCTAAGCTTTCGGCTCACATGAGCCATCTTCAGAATGGTTATACGGACATTTTAACAAAGATATCCACCGTCAAAGATAATATTTTGTTACGCTGACATAGAAGATTGCTATGCAACGATAATGGTCGCGGAATAGCAGACCCAGTTCGTAAGTTCAAGATGCGTTTCTATGACGTCATACGATGCAAATACCGAAATATTAACAAAAGAGCCATATGTCTAGATGCAATGTAATGTATATATACAGGGTGCGGCTGGTATTTGAGGACACATTTTATGGATTAGTAAAAAAAACTTGCTGAACAAATGAATATAATTATATTTGCTTACAAACAAGTAAACATGAAATTTAGCTAACTATTATTTAATTTTATTCAATAAAACCATCACTAGCATCAATAACTGCCTCTACACGAGGTCGAAATCGGCTACAAGTTCTGATTAATTGATCCTTATTTATATCAGACATTACTCGAACTATTGCAGCTTTAAGACAGTCTTTGGTGTTATGAGGCTGTTTATTAATCTCCTTCTCAACAACGCTCCACACATAATAGTCTAGTGGATTGAGATCTGGAGAGTTAGGAAGCCAAATGTTGGGTGTGATGTGGTCGTACAAATGGTCAGCCATCCATTCTTGCAACTCTGAGGAAACGTGCAATATCCAAATCGCTATGGTCAGCCTTTAATGCCACAATCACACCATGCCTTTTCATTTCATTTGTTATCATAGGGTTTGCCATTCTTGATTTAAGAAAAATAAAAGCATTAGAAGTTACTGGGAAGCAGTATTAATCTTAAATCTGTATCTCCTCAAATACCATCGTACCCTCTCTCTCTCTCTCTCTCTCTCTCTCTCTCTCTCTCTATATATATATATATATATATATATATATATATATATATATATATATATATATATATATAAGCAAATATGTGGATGTAGATCCGACGGTATGATGAAAAATATGGAATAGGCAAAACAAAATACGAATATGCAAGTTTACTGTTTTAATGTTGTGTTACTGTCGACGTCAGACGTTTCGGTCTAGTAGACCATCTTCAGGACATGGTTATTAGAAACATACTTAGGATTAGACGATATTTAAGTCAACATGAAGAGACGATAGACACAAGATTAATCAGAAACAGAACAACTGAAATTCTAAAGTCAGCGTTCCCTTTTTTGGGGATTTTTTTGTTCTGTTTCTGATTAGTCTTGTGTCCTGAAGATGGTCTACTAGACCGAAACGTCTGACGTCGACAGTAAAACAACATTAAAACAGTAAACTTACATATTTGGATTTTGTTTTGTCTTTTCCATATTTTTCATCATATATATATATATATATATATATATATATATATATATATATATACACACACATCTTTCTCTTTCGCTATTTATTTTCAGTCCTGTCTTTCTTTCTCTTTATCTCTCTCTGCCTCTCCCTCTTGCATATATATATATATATATATATATATATATATATATATATATATATATTATTAATTATGCTAAGAGGGACGCAGAGTCGAATCCTGCCAGAGAGCGCATATTTTCCTTTAATAAAATTTCTCGAACAGCCAGTAGACAAAAATAAATATACTATTTGATAAATAAACGGAGTGTCTACTCGAATATCGGTATCTACTAAAAATAACGCTTAAAGAAATTTGTCGCATTAATAAAAAAATATCCATAATTTATATATATATATATATATATATCCGTATAGGATACAGGTTCGATTCCTACGGAGGACGCATATTTTCTATGAAAATTATAAACAGAGCATTTACTTAAATATTTCTATCTATAAAAAGAACGTATAAACATAAAAATGTCTTAAAATAATACATATATATATATATATATATATATATATATATATATATATATATATATATATATATATACGATGACGTTTTTACCAACAGCATGAACAAAATTCTTTGAAAAGCCAGATGTCAGGTTACCCGGAAAGAAACAATCAAGTTGTGAAAAAGAAGATTTCAAATTAGTGCATGCAAGATTTTATAAGACTAGAATCTCTTTTTCATAGCCTATGAACTATGAACTGGAAAGAAACACTGCAGTTAATAATAAGAAGTGTTGAAATTAATGCGTGCAAGGTTTCACAGTTCTAGCATCACTCCGTCTTAGCCTATGAACTTTTCAGCGCAACGGCAAACCTACAAAGTAACAATGCTTCTGTTGATAAGAAGAGTTGAAATTAATGCATGCAAGATTAATCAGCGTCTGAAATCTTCACCCTCGTATACACACACACCTCTCTCTCTCTCTTTCTCTCTCTACATATATATATATATATATATATATATATATATATATATATATATATATATATATATATATATATATAGGCAGAGAGGGACAGACAGATGATGAGTTCCATAAGTGTGTTTGGGGCAACACATGTACTGCAGTTGTAGCAGCAGTGGCCTATCTTAGGCAAGATAACCTAACTGTCAACCCCCGCCTCCAGGTTGGTTTCAATTTAGAATTTTCTTAATCCTAGAGGTTGCCAGCCAACCAAGACTGTCTTGCTAATTACAGAGAAGGGACGAATTCATACCTTTCACAAAGGTATTAGCACGTAAGTAATAAACTCAACGGGAATTTGAACTCGGACCTCTGATTTCTCATTCCTAGCTGCTATCTATTACATGCATATATATATATATATATATATATATATATATATATATATATATATATATATATATATACTGGAATTCTACGAGGTTCTTTTTTGTTTGTTTGTTTTTTTTAAGCTTATCACCCCAAGCAAGGCTGGAGGCCACTAGCACGCAAGGCATTAGAGAAGGTTTGGAGGAAGAGCAGATAGGAGTGGTAAAGGAGAGGATGTGGAGAAAGATAGTGGATCGATCAAGGCAAGGGGGTTACAGAAGATTTGGAGCGAGAGCAGATAGGATTGAAAGGTGAAAGGATGTGGAGAAGGGAAGTGGATAGATCAAGGCAACTGGAGATGTCGATTGACGTTACACTTAAATAGTTGGAGATTGTATTTGTCAGGGAAACAGGAATAAGGAAGGGAGTTCCACAGGCGAGATGTGCGAAACATGAAGCTATTGGAGTAGAAGAGACGTCTACATCTAACAGTTTCAACCGTGAAGGTGCGGGAACGGGATGCCAGCCTCGTAGGACGTTTAAATTCATGAGGTCTAGAAACCTGCGAAAGCAGCTCATCGGAGCAATTACCGTGAAAGCATTTGTAAAAAAGACAGAGCGAGGCAACGTCGCGTCTGAGAGAGAGCGACTGCAGACGAGATGACAGATCAGGGCCAATTACATTGCATATCCGTCTCTGGATCTTATCAAGAACCCTGAGGCAAACAGCAGGGGCTCCAGGCCATATATGGCAGCAATACTCCATGCAAGGGCGAATGGTAGATTTATAGATTTGGAGGATCGATTCCGGGGAGAAACATTTCCTGGCTCGGCACAGGGAGCCAACTTTCCTTGCGGTGGATGATGCAATTGACTCGATGTATTTGTTCCATCTCAGATCAGCGGCCAGCGTGAGACCGAGCAGCTGCAGAGAGGAGCTCTCTTGAAGTTGGTCTTCAGACATTCTAATGGGATGCAGGGATGGATCCTGCGTTACTTAAAAGTCGAAAGAGAAAATATACAGTGTAACAAATAAATAACAACAAATATAATAAATTGATCTAAATATACCCAAATATATAAATAAACTAACAACCGATACCGATAAACTAGCCGTTTAGAAACAATAAATAAAGATAATCAATCCAAATAAATAAATTAAAAACTGTTCCCGCCAAAATAATAGTCAGAACAAACCACAACAATCAACCCGAAAATTCAACAAATAGCTTTAATTATCTTCCCAAACAAAAACAAAACTATTAAATAAGCTATATAATCAAATTTTTATTACGTTGATAAAAACACCGAAGAAAATAAAAAAAAATAAATAAATATATAAGATAAAAATACAAATAAAATTAAATAAAAACAAGCAAAATAATTTGACACAAATAAATAAATAGAGAAATAAATGACTTCCGGTAAAATAACCGCCAAAATAGACTACCCACAATGTATCACTGACCCGTATATATGGCCTTACGATTCCATCTAGCATAAAACAGACTGTCGCCTCTAAGTGTTGACTTCTATGTTCACTTTCTTATATATATATATATATATATATATATATATATATATATATATATATATATATATATATATATATATATAATTCCAGGACCATTTTCTAACTTATTCAAGATTATCTTCACCCTATCTAACCTTCTAAATTTCAGTAACAAGGTGCTTCCCATGTTTCACGTACGATTTCATTTTCAAGTTTTTTTCACTGCTCTTTGGACTGTAATAAGTAAAACTCCTTTCACACATGCCAAACGTTTTATGGATTGAGTTAGATCTTTTCTAGCTGATCTCTTTATCACTAAGTTGTCATAAGTCCTCTTCCTGTTGTGACCTCCTGATCCACTTTTCCTCTCTTTTTTAAACTTATACACTGTCACTTTAATGGATATTGAATGGACTTTGAAAATGGAAATCAGAATATGAATGTTACCATTCCTGAAGGCCTGAATGATCTTTTTCCTCTCACAGTTGCTCATTTTGGAAGACACAAAACGATTTTATCTTGTTCTCAAAGCGTTTTTCAGTGATTCTTCCGAAAATGGTGTAAAGATGGCTAAACGTCTTATCGGAAAACCTGGAAAAAAAGAAACTCCCTTACTTTAGCTCTTTTTGTTTTAGATATTAAACATTTTTTGTGAGATGGACAATTATGCTGTTACAACATCTAGATAATTTTGCTGTTACACCCGGTATATATATTCAACTTGAAGATATTTGTTCTTCTGTATTGACATTTTTGTTCATTCCTTTTCAAAATGTTCATAGTTTATTTTAATTTTAATAAACGTTGTCCAAGAAACCCAATATATTTTGCAATATTTTCAAAAAAGATATTTCAGAATCTGTGGTCATAAATATATAGGCTTGTGTCCAACACCAGGAAATTGATGATTCCAAAGAAAGAAAGAAAAAAGTGGAAGGCAGTTCTTGGGCCGATGAAAAACGGACAGGAAACAGTGGCTAGAAATGGTACCGAATATAGAATCTTAGTACTTGGTATAAATAAGCAAGAGAAATAAGATGAAATAAATACTAGTAAAAAATGAATAATAATTGACATTGCTTGATCTAAGAAATTCAGACAACTTAAGACTATTACATCTTATTAGTACTTGGTATAAATAAGCAAGTGAAATAAGATGAAAGAAATACTAGTCAAAAATGAATAATAACTGACAATGCTTGATCTAAGAAATTCAGACAACTTAAGACTATTACATCTTATTAGTACTTGGTATAAATAAGCAAGAGAAATAAGATGAAAGAA
Organism: Acanthosepion esculentum; assembly: GCA_964036315.1. Lineage (NCBI taxonomy): Eukaryota > Metazoa > Mollusca > Cephalopoda > Sepiida > Sepiidae > Acanthosepion > Acanthosepion esculentum. The sequence continues at coordinate 17,331,321 of OZ038494.1, read as the reverse complement.
ATACTAGTCAAAAATGAATAATAACTGACAATGCTTGATCTAAGAAATTCAGACAACTTAAGACTATTACATCTTATTAGTACTTGGTATAAATAAGCAAGAGAAATAAGATGAAAGAAATACTACTAAAAAATGAATAATAATTGACCTTTACCACTGAGTGGTGCTCGATCCTCGTTGGGTAGCGTATATTTGTCACCTTATGTCAAACTAATCTAACAACACAAGACAAATCTGTAAAAAGTTTGAATGGGATCTTAATTTTGGAATTTTTGAATCCGACATTTTTTATATTAATCCCTTTATTTTCTGTAAATATTTGAAGAACTTAATTGAAGCTTTTTCTGCATTCAGTTAATAGAATGAATTGATTATTAATTTAAAGCCATTTTGAATGTGTTAAATTATTCCTTTTTCTCTTTGCAATTCTGTCCTATGTTGCAAATACATTTATTCGGCAGATGTTTTTGAAACTCTCAATGGAATATAAATTTTCTGTTAAGTGACGTGCATCCCTGACGATTTAAATGTACACGGATGTTATCTTTTTTCTGACACTAATTTATTTTTCACAAGAGACACCAGCGAATGTTTTCTGAATTGAACGACATCCTATCCTTATTGGCCTAAAATTGCAATCTGCAGTTTTCTGATTGGCTGGGACGTTTTCCATTTTGCTTCATTTTATTTATTGATTTTAGACGTGTACATTATAGAGCTTCTGGGATTCAGTATAGTAAAACAGACAAACGTTCGTGCGCGCGCACACACGAACACACACACATATATATATATATATACATATATATATATATATATATATATATATATATATATATATATATATATATATATTATTATTAGTAGTAGTAGTAGTAGAAGTCTTATAAGTATAAGACACTATACTCAATCATAAAACTATCGGTGTCTTGATTTGCAAATAATCAAACCAATACCAAAGAGAAAAAAGGTATAAAAAAAGAAAGAACAAAGAACATGTACGTTAGCCAAAAATAATCGTCCAGCATGCAAGTCCAAAGCCCAAACAAAAAAAAAACGATACGAGTACACAATATATATATATATATATATATATATATATATATTGTGTACTCGTATCGTTTTATATATATATATATATACATATATATATATATATATATATTGTGTACTCGTATCGTTTTTTGTTTGTTTGGGCCTTGAACTTGCATGCTGGACGATTATTTTTGGCTAACGTACATATATATATATATAATAGTGTAATGGTTAGCAAACTGGCTTCGCTAGATCCATTATGACTGAAAAGTGAGTTCGATCTCCACTGGGTGCTCCATGCTTTCGGCCCTGTACCACATCTAAGCTACGCTTGGAAAATCACTATATATACACTCAGTCAGTGCCATGAGTGATACACGCTTAGGCGATCATGTATCTTTCGATACATGACTGACGAGGCAGATTTTTTCCCACAGTGGGTTGTCATTTCTTTCTGCGTTAGACTAGTTGCCATCCAAGGCTATAGAACCCAGTCTGTCTTGATATTTACCCATAGTTTGTGGTGGAGAAGAAGAATTTCCAAAGGATATTAGCACGTAAGTGAATGTAATAGATTCGACTGGAATTCGAACTCGGCTCTCCGATTCCTCAATTACTCTACCCATTACTCCACCGAGCCTCCTCTACCTATATACACTACATTTTTAAAAAATTACCCCTAGTAATTCTTTAAACTGACCCCAAAGTACTTGTTTTGTGCTTTAAATAAAAAAAAATATTATGGATGGTTAAAAAAAAGTGAGGCGTGATCTCGTCATAATAAAATTTCTAATAAAATTTAGAAATTTTATTATGACAAAGAGAAAAAAAATCATTTTAGGATTATATTTTGCTCTCGTCGAAATATCCTCCTTTAGCCTTGATTACTGCAGCACAATTTTTTGGCATTCGTTACAAAAGTTTCTCAAAGTATAAGTTTGATAATTGATTCCATTCTTTTTTCAATAACTCTAAGCGGTCTTTTGTATTTTTTTTTTTTCACTTTTCTGCCAAGTTTATCGCATGTGAATTCTCCGGTCGCTTCAAACTTATGAGCTGTAGTGTATGTATGCATACACACGCACAGACACACACACACACACACACACACACACACAAATATATATATATATATATATATATATATATATATATATGATGTGATAAAATATAGTTTTTAAATATGCTATATTCATGAGTTAAAGTGCTAAACATACGAGATAGGACGTATATAAATGTAAAAGTGCAACACCGAAATCTAAAGACATATTGGGGATAGCGAAAGTTGCCTTTCAAAAGCTAAGCAAAGTATTAAGAAACAGGGAAAATCCATTAGAAACTAAGAAAAGAGTACTGAACTGTTACGGGATATATGTTCTCCTATATGGTAGTAAATGCTGGACAATCTCCTCAAAGATGAAGAGGAAACTTGAAGCAACAGAAATGTGCTTCTACAGAAGGATGCTTGGGATACCAAGGACAGAATATGGAAGTTTTAGACAAAATGCAAACAAAAAGGAATCTTATGCATAGCACTAGGAAGAGGCAGGTGAAATTACAAGGACACATAATGAGGAAAGAGGGCTTGGACAATCTGATACTTACAGGACAGGGTGAAGACAAGAATACAGAGGAAAATAATGCATAACGTACTTAGTGAGATTGAGTAAATGGATGGCGGAACAGGGTTTAGGGGAATTAACAGAAATATTAAATTTATTAAGAGCTACAGCGGAGAGGAAGTTGTGGTGAGCCATGACGCTTACGTCCTGGGGAGACACGTATCATAGAAGAACGAGCTTGTGTAAATGGATGGCGGAACTGCGTTTAGGAGAATTAACAGAAAGACCAAATTTATTAAGAGCTACAAAGAACAGAAAATTGTAGAGAGAAAACTTTTATATATGTCTTGTATGCGAAAAAAGACATATAATCGCATTCCATAAAATAAATACAAGTGAAAGCCATAAAATTGTGTGTTTAAAATTAAAACTCAGTTGTTTACAGTAGGATTATATATCTAAATATGTTCTTTTTATGGGAGGAACAGATAAAAATCAAGAACTGGAGAAACAAACATCTCGTTTATCGCTGTCATTTTTTGGCGCCCGGCTTGTCTTTAAAAAGAAAACAGTCGGCATAATAATATGATTGCAGTCGCTTTCAATGTACACCAAGCGCCCTGAATAAATACGAAGACGGAAGGCACTGAGAATAAAGCCAGACAGAATTATACAAAGAGACAAAATCGAAACAAATCCATGTCTTGACAGATGAAAACAGGCAAGTGCAAGATGCAAGTAGGACCAGAACGTCGCCGTTTGATGTTTAATGGAAGTTAATCAATAAAACGTAATCAATAACGCCAAAATAAACAGTGACGCCATCTTCGGAGGAGAAGAGCAAACAAAACAACTTCCCTAATTAAAGCAACTTACTTTTAGGTCAGTGTAAAAGTCTGTAATTAGATGTGTTTTTTTTTTGTTTTTTTTACAGAAACAATAAAATGAGAAAAAAAAATATATGACTATTAACCTTCGTCAGGAGTTCAATGAGTTCTGAAATGGCGCCAGAAATGGAGGATTAATAACGATAACCCCACACAAATAAAAACATCACGCAGACACACATGCAAAAAAAACAAAAAAACAGAGAATGAGAGAGAGAGAGAACAGTAGCAGCAGCAGCAAAATTACACATATACATACAATTACATTAAAAAGATTTATACTATAAATCACTGTGCCGCGGCACATTATTATGCCGCGGAATGATTACTGGTGTGCCGCGAAGAGATAATATCTAGAAGCCATTTAATTTCATTTTGTTTCATAAAGACATTCAATTTCTTAATCATGATGACATATGTCTGTTTTAGGCGTGCCTGATTAAATAAATTACAGACATTATGTCTGCTTATTTTTAACATAATCCGTTCATACTCATAAATAACCTTCCGTGTATTGCAATTAAATGAGGTGAGAATTGTGCTATAACTGTGAAAATCGCTTTTATTTCCCCAGGTACTTTCGATCTTCTTCCGAGATCATCTTCAGGGGTGCAAGTAGTAATGCAAAATACAGTTATAGCACATTTCTCACATCATTTAATTGCAATACACGGAAGGTTATTCGTGAGTATGAACGGATTATGTTAAGAATAAGCAGACATAATGTCTGTCATTTATTTAATCAGGCATGCCTAAATGCACAGATTGTCTAATCTCTCACACACACACACACACACACACACACACACATATATATATATATATATATATATATATATATATATATATATATATATATATATATTATGTCATTCGCAGACAGTACTGGTCGCTGTATCACAGCTCCTCAGTGCGACTAGACATGCGAATGCGTCAAGCCAGAATAGAAACACAACTGATTTGGTGTCAGTCAGAGCTTCTATCACTGAACTATCTTCATTCGGCAGAGTGAAACAGCTAAATCTAGCGTATTGTTTTTTTTACGAATGTAAACAAATGCCAATCAGTCAGAGTGCTCTATTCATTTTACTGAAGAGCTGTGCATTAATGCAGGTCGCTGTTGTTTATAGAATTAGCTTATCACTCAACAGTGCTCAATTGAAATATATATCCAAGAGCTTATCTGATTAAATAAATTAGAGACAATACAACTCTTCTACACCAAGAAAACAACAAATTTAAAGTACAGACTCTCGAAGCAGTATACATTAAAAAGTTAAAGCCATCACTTAATAGAATCAACTACAAATATTGTAGTAATTTTCTAAAATGTCTATAAAAAGAATAGTTTTTCATGCTTTAGTCGGCGCATGATTGTGACATGATTGTCACAGAAGAAAAAATTCCATAGTGGATAATTTTTTCATGTTTTAATGAATGCTAAGCATGACTGTCAACCATTGCATTACAGTAATGGATATTAAAAAACACAGTTTTGTATTACTACTTGCACCCGTGCACAACACACAGCTTTTTTATTACTAAGTACATCCCTGAAGATGATCTCGGGAGAAGACCGAAAGTACTTGGGAAATGAAAAATAAAGATGCTTTTGATAGTTATAGCACATTACTCACATCATTTAATTGCAATACACGGAAGGTTATTCGTGAGTATGAACGGATTATGTTAAAAAATAAGTAGATATAACATCTGTAATTTATTTAATCAGACATGCCTAAAAGAGAATTTGCTGCCTAAATACACAAATGCTTGTATATTGACGTGTGTGTAGCGATGTGTATTTTTGTGTGTTCGTAGATACATATATGTTTGCACGTATGTGTTCAATGCGTCAGCCAATTTTAATTTTTAAATGTCACCCTTTTTACATGACTGCATTAAACCAATTTATTAACCTTTCTTTCTTTCTTTCTTTTTCGAAATTAGTTTTTATTTGAACCTTGACTGATAAATGTCATTAAAGCAAATATTCGTTGACATTTCATCCAAAGCACACCGTCTGGTAATTGCATTTGTTCTCTGCAAACTCCACAGATAGATGTGCTCAAACGTCCGCGCATTTCTGTACGGTACGGCCTCGTCTGTGTCACAAACAAGCATCAATTGCAATTATTGTCAAAGGCGTTAAATAAAACAGAATAACTAACACTAAGCCAGAATCTTTGTGATTCCCGTATGGCACGGGTTATATTAATGCACTAGTTTTTTTTTATTGTTATGTTAGAATAAGCTTGACTCAACAGCTAACCACTGTGCCATGTGTCCTTGCATAGTTTTTTACCAGAGCTCATATTACAATTTTCGTTGTTATTATTACATTTCTCTGTCACTCCTTATTACTGGTTCCCATATTGTATTCATTTCTATGCTTGGTCGGCTCAGGAAATTTTTGTGTCTTAGCATATGTGCTGATTCCTTAAGTTTACGAATTTTTCAATGATGTTCTTTGTCTATGATTTCAACTTTTTCCCACAAAGGGCGGTGATATCCCTTTTCTCTCCATATTCAATGATAACAGCAAAAATTCCAATATGAGGACTGGTAAAAAATGGTGGCTGAAGACATTAGGTTTATAATACCCAGAAATTCATAAACAGATGACACATCGATTCAATATAATCTTTCCATTTCATGTCAGCGGAAAACGTTAGTCCGAGAAGACGCAATGTGTCACTCTCTTGGAGGTTAGCATCGGCCATAGTCACGGAAGGCAAAAACGGTTCTCTCAGACGATTAAAATATAGCAGTTTCGATTTTGTTTGTTTTTTTTTGTTTTTTTTTTGTTTTTTGGCGTGTAGAGGTAGACAAAGAATAGGTAAGAGGAGGTGAAAACATGCTTTCCGAAGGTCGACTTCAGGAATTGTTTCTAGAGTTCTGAAGAAAAATTAGCAAAATGATATTAAAATGCATACAAATGACATTTGGGGTGATTCTGGTGAGCACATCACTAAGAGCTTTGCATTTGGTAACAGTTGATAGTATTTGTGTACAGGTAAAGTCTGAACACTGAGCGTTGAACTTCGTCACAAGCACACATCCACTTCACCAAAGGTGGCCTTACACAATTACAAAGGTGCAAAAATAGTCTTGTACCAAATAAATCCCAATGGAAAGAGTAAAAAAAAGTAAATATACAACACAATCATCACCTGAGCTTTGCACTGACTGGCCATTAATTACACCACATGAAATTCCAATTCTCAATTTCGTGTGTGCTCTGAAAGTTGGGTAAAGTTTTGATGCATGCTCACTAGGCAACATGATGAAAGACGAACACTACGTCAAGAAATAAGACCGCAAACTCTGTTTCCCATATTATACATAGATGTTTTATTTAAGGTTTCACCTGTTTACCTGGGTGGATAGGTAGGTGATATTTGGGACAACGTCTGCTATATCAGCTCTTCCCCCACTATCAACTCCTTGCCCTTCTACTGACCTCGATATGTGGTTGGTAAGTTCGTCTCCTGCCAAGGGCAGATCAGTATTCTCCCGAGCATCATTTAGTATAGACCAGCACCTGAATATACCCTGTTTCTGTTTTTGTTTCCACTTAAGCTCCCAAAACCCGTTATCCATTTCTTTACTTCCCTTTGGTCAAGGTGGATGCTGCTTAGAAAACCGAACTTCAAAGGGAACCATTTTCTGGTCCATCAAACAGAAACATTTGAGATCGAAATAAAGCCACCACTTCCCTTTCTACGCGGGTGCCCGTAATATCTCAGTAATACGGAAAGAAAAGAAGATATGTTAAAATAAAATTCCCTGTTCTTCCGGTATAAATGATCAAGGATGAATGTCTCTTTGTGGGCGAGGGAAGCGACATGGAGGATGGAGGAGTCGGTAGAATACGAAGCTGATGCTGGAGTTTGTGTCGAGTCTGTTGATTCAGGACCACGCGAAAAATGCTTGCATACTGCTTAGCGGATCGTTTTTGGCAGTCGGAGTGGATCCATGCCACAAATATTTTTTGTCATGGTTTTAACTTCGATATTTAGATTTTATATATATATATATATATATATATATATATATATATATATATATATATATATATATATTGTGGTGGGGGAGATTTGTTTTGTGAATCGGATGCGATGCTCAGGACCCCTGCACAGAGAGCGACATTTTTATCTTCAATTTTCCTTACGTAACGTTTACATCCGGCCGATGGCATTTGACGTGGAGTGAATCAGAAAGAGATCTAATTTGAAGCAGACGGTAACAGAATACGCTTAAGCCAACAGCTAACCAACTGATCCTACCTTTAAAATAACCAGGAAATCAACAAATGTTGGCTAATAAAGGAAAAAGAAAAAATTAAATATCTGTTATACATAACATATAGAAATGGGCTTCAAACGACAATTGTATTCACTGGAGCGATGACTGGAGCAAGCTTCTACTAAAAAAAAAAAAAAAAAATGAAAAAATTCCTTATCAGTGATGAAAAGTGCTCCAAAACAGCTGATGCAGCAGCTAGTGCCACCAATCAATGGTGGCAGGTCCATGCGGCGATTCGGAAAATCGGAAATTGCTCTCGGGCAGTTACTAACGGATTACTGATTGAATTTGATTACTTATCGCCGAAAATGGTGGGCGCTAAATATTTAGAGATTCCTGATAAAAGCCGAAGAATCTGCATTGTTATTAGTCCTGACGTGGCATCTCGGCTTCAGCCACTTTCCCGTTACGTAGCTTTTCTGACTCGTTGCGCCCTCTCGAGTCAGCATTTTCGACTGACATGATATGGAAAGATTATATTGTGAAATTTTCTCAAAGTTAACTTTTAGAGAAGACAATCTTTATAAATAAATGGAATAGAAAAACAGTAATTTCAAAGCAAAAAACGAAAGTTTTTTGCTTTGAAAAAGTCCACATTGGACGAAACGCGTCAGCAATTACTGTTTTCTATTGTCATTTATTTATAAAGATTATATTGAATCAATTGCTGGGTTTGCAGCTAAAATAGTTGGTTCACTGTGCGAGACAGTTTTTCTCTCCTAAATCTACCTTACATTACAAAGAAGAATCTATCTTACATATTTATAAGTCTACTATTCGACCATGCTTTAAATATTGCTGTTACATATGGTTCGGTGTTCCTGCTATATATTTAGAGATCCTTGATAAAATCCAAAGAAGAATCTATCTTACATAATTATTCGACCATGCTTTAAATATTGCTGTTACATAGTGTCCTGGCATGGCGTCTCGGCTTCATTCACTTTTCCACTGTCGTAACGTAGCTTCCCGGTGCTTTTTCTATAAATACTTTCATAATTGTTCTGATGGACTTTCCTCTATGTCACCTAAACTCTATGAATTTAAGTGTAATAGTAGATTAACATCTCCCTATTATCCACTTGAACTGGATAGATGTAACCGTAAGTTCTATGCTAACAGTTTCTTCAATCGCACTTCTCGCTTGTGGATCAATCTTCCGGATTCTTGCTTTCCAGTCAACTTTGATGTTAAAAAATTTAAATGCAATGCCAATCGTTATCTTCTGCTTCCTTAATTCCTGTTCTTTTTACTGTCCTTTTTCCTTAGTAACGTTTTCTCAGTTTCCTTCACTCTCAGTAACCCCTTGCATCTTGTGGCTTTATCGCCTTCCTTGAAGTGAAATGATTAAAAATCTTCTGTCTCCTTGAATCCTGTTCTTTTTATTGTCATTTCTCCTCAGTAACATTTTCTCAGCTTCCTTCACTCTCACTAACTTCTTGCATCTTAGTGGCTTTATCGCCTTCCTTGAGGTAAAATGATTAAAAAAATCTTCCTTGAATCACGTTCTGCTACTGTCTCTCCTTAATAGTGTTTTTTATCATATTCTTTAACACTCAGTAACATCTTACATCTTAGTGGCTTTATTGCCTTGACTGGGGTGAAATAATTAAAATATACTGATGGTCATTCTGTACTGATTGTAAAATCTGTTTCATCGATGAGGCATGTCACTTGGGGAGAACAGAAGTCCGACGTTGTTAAACGTGTATAAATCACACAGACGCTGGTCAACGTACAACGATATAAAGGAAGTGCTATCGTTACGCATGCGTGATGATCTATGAATTCGTTGGGCATAAACCTGAAGATGGCAAAATCAATTTAATATACTGACTACCAACCATTGTTTTGTTTTACTTCTTCTTTTTTTTTTTTTGCCGGGGAAATTTTTATTATGATACCGAGCAAGGGTTATCTCGTTTTTTTTTTTTAAGGGGGTATTGCCATCAAGGCCAGAACCACGATTTTTGTCGTTATTTTTAACGTAAATAATTAGTGCCTGGCCTCTGAGGCCGGACTGTAAAAGGCTAATGGCAACGAAAAACGAACATTTTATGCGGAAAACATTATTGATGATATGGCACATAAAATAAGCATTTGAAAAGATATGATTGCCTAAGTTTGAAGTCAGATTTCGTAATTGAGACAATCGGTGCCGAAAAAAAATTATTTTACTGCGATGGATGATTAAAAGCGAGAAGGGAGATGGGATGTGCTTATTTTATTATGGTGGATGGTTATAAGCGAGAGGGGAGATGGGATGTGCTTATTTTATTATGGTGGATGGTTATAAGCGAGAGGGGAGATGGGATAAGTATTTTATTATGGTGGATGGTTACAAGCGAGAGGGGAGATGAGATTTTCTTATTTTATTATGGTGGATGCTTATAACCGACAGGAGATATGTGATGTTCTTGGTTTATGGTGGAGGATTATAAGCAAGAGGGGAGATGCAAACTTGGTTTATTATGATGGATGGTTATAAGCGAGAGGGGAGATGGGATGTGCTTATTTGATTATGGTGGATGGTTATAAGCGAGAGGGGAGATGGGATGTGCTTATTTTTTATGATAGATGTTTATAAGCGAAATGGGAGATGTGATGTTCTTATTTTATTATGGGGGATGGTCATAACCGACAGGAGAGATGTGATGTTCTTGGTTTATGGTGGATAGTTATAAGCAAGAGGGGACATGTGATCTTGGTTTATTATGGTGGATGGTTATACGCGAGAGGGGAGATGTGATCTTGGTTTATTTTGTTAGATAGTTATAAGCGAGAGGGGAGATGCGATGTTCTTGGTTTATTATAGTGGATGGTTATAAGCGAGAGGGGAGATGGGATGTTCTTATTTTATTATGGGGGATGGTCATAACCGACAGGAGAGATGTGATGTTCTTGGTTTATGGTGGATGGTTATAAGCAAGAGGGGATATGTGATCTTGGGTTATTATGGTGGATGGTTATAAGCGAGAGGGGAGATGTGATCTTTGTTTATTTTGGTAGATAGTTATAAGCGAGAGGGGAGATGCGATGTTCTTGGTTTATTATAGTGGATGGTTATAAGCGAGAGGGGAGATGGGATGTGCTTATTTTATTACCACAACATGTTAAACAACTATCAACTCCCAGAGGCACTTACAAATACGTGAGAAATATTTTGCTCGTCCTATCTACGAGTTCATTTCTATATATGTCTAAATTTGCTTACTGATAAGTAGGGTTATCTTCCATGTGGTGTCGCTAATAGTGGGTACAAAAACATGTTAGAGCATGTATTCGTTATTCTAACTAAAAAAAGTGCTATTCAAATGTGATCAGTGCCAGTTCGCTGTGTGATAGCATTTAGTAATAGCGTTTGTCACTCAACGCACCCGCTGAATAAAATCTGAAGGTATAAATCTCTTCTCTATCGCGACAGCATGAATCCACATTGCAATAAAATCTCTTTAAAAAAAATGTAGACACGAATTGTGTTGTATTGTCCTCCCTCTAAGAGTCTATGTTAGACTCTTCCGCCTACTATAAGTTTAGTAGGAAAGAAGGTTCGGGGAACAGTGATCAGTGAACTGTAGAGAGATTAAGATGCTGTGACCAAGTATATGGTTAAGTACACCAGAAGAGTATTATACGACTAGTAAGAGTGCCTTGAATAAACTAGCGCTCAATCTATTCACAGTTCACTGTTCTCTGAACCTTCTCTCCTACTAAACGTATAGTAGGCGGAAGAGACTAACATAGTCTCTTAGAGGGAGGAAACTACAACAAATAGTGAGAAGCCTGAAATTCACTGTTGTGTCCAGTTTCCGTACAGACCACATCAGATTTTTGGTTGTTCCTGAAATTCAAACAAGTGATGAATGATTCATTTTTTTTTCATGCAATGCGAAAGTTAAGGATGTTAGGCGGAAATGGATAAAATATGAACCAGAACGTTACTTCATAGACAGACTGAAAAATTGGACAGGAAGTTTGGAAACATGTACAACACAATATGGCGGCGATTTTGAGAAATAACCTTGCAGTTTTGAAGAGAAATAAATGTACTTCATTTTGATACCAGTTTCATTATTCTATTTGATCGAAAACATGTTTTATAAGTTGTCAGAAATTACTGACCGATCAACAACTGTAACCCTAAAGAGAAATAAATTGACTTCATTTTGATTCCAGTTTTATTATTCTATCTGGTCTAAAACTTATTTTGTAGGATAGGAGACCTAACTTATTAATCAACCCTTGTAATTTTGAAAAGAAATAAATTGACGTCATTTTAATACCAGTTTCATATTTCCGACTAGTCAAAAACTTGTTTGATAGAAATGGAGACCTTATTTATCAGTCAAACATAGTAATTTTGAAGAGAAATAAATTCGCTTCATTTTGATACCAGTTTCATTATTCTGTCTTGTCTAAAAGTTGTTTTATAGGATTGGAGACCTTACTTATCAATCAATCGTTGTAATATTGAAGAGAAATGAATTGATTTGATTTTATACCAGTTTCAATATTCTATCTGATCTAAAAATTGTTTTCTAGGATTGGTAACCTTATTTATCAATCAACCCTCGCAATTTTGTAAAGAAATAAATTGACTTCATTTTGATACCAGTTTCATTATACTATATGTTCTAAAACTTGTTTTCTGAGATTGGAAGCCTTACTTATCAATTAACCCTCGTAATTTTGTCAAAAAATAAATTGACTTCATTTTAATACCAGTTTCATTATTCTATCTGGTCTAAAACTTGTTTTCTAGGATTGGAGGCCTTACTTATCAATCAACCCTCGTAATTTTGAAGAGACATAAATATACTTCATTTTCATACCAGTTTCATTATTATATCTAGTCTACAATTAATTTATATAGGATTGGCAAACTTATGGCGTGTAAGTACTTATCAATTTAACTTCAGGCAGGTAATCTCTGTCATTAGGCTAATATAATAGTATGCTGTAGCTTTCTGTCAGACAAATCTTAGTAAAACATTCAATTTTGAATCTCTATACAAAAGTAAGTAACTCTAGTTTTAACGGCGCACTATTTCTTGGTTAGTAATCTAAGAGTGTAAGTGAGATACATACCTTTCATATTTTTCATCTGTAAATCCCACGGTATGCCCGCTTAAAATGTTATAATTTGCATCTTACTTATTTCAACGAGATCATTGGCATAAACGCTCCCGCGCTGGTTTTGTAAAAAATAAAAAAAAAAAACAAAGGCGTCTTCACGGGACGAGGCCGTTATTGCAAATCAGCGGACATGCAAATCCGTTTCACTCCTGCCCAATCATAAGCGTTGTTAGTCGCGTAGATTGCTTTAAAGAACTGGTAACCCGTTTAATTCCTGGACAATAATAAACGTCGACCTCTCCTCCGAGAGTGTTTTTGGGTGTAGTTTGTCTTACCCAGGACGCCTTATTGGAGGATAGGGGTGCATTACCACTCTGCAGGGATGCAGTCAGCGTATTCTGAAGCCACAGCCAACAGGGAGGGATGGGACACGTACGGCTTAATGTGATGATCCCAAAGGCGTGCACCTGGGCCAAGGTAAAAAAATTGCCCACTCCCCGCAACTAAAGTCACGCTGGCCTCGATATGCAAAAAGGGAGGTACTGCCAAATGATTGGAATCCTAGGGACCCTGCATCTGACATTTCTATTTTTTATGAGGTGCAGCCGCAGAGTAGGAAACCCCAGTAGCAGGCGTCCCTCGGTGATTTATTTGCGCTCTGTCTGAAGGGAAATACATAAGTCGAAGGATAGTAACTGTAGCCGCCAACCCGAAAGGGAACGATAACTATTCGCATTTACTCGCCGCCACCGCATCACATCCACGTGACTAGGTTTGACACAAAGTTGATTTAATGTGGGAAGTCTACTCGTCACGTGACGTTCCGATTGGCCAGGAGTGAAAAGGATCTGCATGTTCTTAAACGGAAACAAATACGCTAAATATTAACATTTTAAACGTATATGAAACTAGGTAGACGAATAAAGGGGATTTCGTTAGCGACTCACACAGGGTCATATCTGCAGACGAAAATATCTATTCTTCAAATTAGTTTTATTGCTAACACGTTGTTAGTGTTACAGGCTCTCATTCTTACTATTAAATTAAAGAATATACTCAATATAATACATAAAAAAGAATAGACATTTTTTGGCTATTACATTTATTGATCGTTTTTCTTATATGCAAATGACTTTTGGCAAATATGACCGTTGTAGAAATAGCGAAAATTTGTGTTAGGTTCGTAGATAAATTTAATTTTTATTTGTTGAATGCAATGGGAAGATTAATATATCCGCATGTCCACTCGAGTAGAATATGTCAAAAGTGTTACTTTATGATTGGAACGCCTACATAGAAAAGAAAGTGCGATTTTATCTTGATATCAAGTGTTTGTACTTCATAGCTGGCGGGTGGGGTCTTTGAAGTCGACTCTTCTAAGCGGAACCACTTAAACAAAGTGGAAGAAAGGTTATATAAACAAAAGTATTTGGGGCAAAGGGAAAATAATCACGGTCATTGTTGATTTCGGATTGCTGATCTATCATCCCAGTCAGCGTTGGGATCGAAGAAGTCGGTTCTGGACCGACCTTGGATATATAATAGCGGAAATGTGTGTTAGGTCTAAGTTTTTGACTCACATAAAACATCGTCAGGAGTGTAAATAAAGAAAATGTGAACGTATTTTAATAGTAATGGTAAAATTATTAATTTCCTAATTATTTGTTGTTCTTTTATTTTTAGAAAGAAAGAAGGCAGCAGAAACAGCAAAGAAAGATGTGTGCAGTTTATAGTTATGCTGTCGTAGCTGAGAAAACTGCTCGTAAGTGGTTCTCTAAGCTCAGAAGTGGGAAATTTGATCTGGAAAACCGAGAAAGCTTGGGCAGTTCTACACTCGTTGATGATGACCAAATCGGAACGCTGATTTAAAATAAGCCAGGTCGCACGACACGAGACCTCGCAGATGTACTTCACATTCCGCATATCAGCGTTGTAAAGCACTTGATAACATTTGAATACTTGAATCGTTGCGTCATGTGCCTCATGATATAACAGAGACATTGGTTGGAATGTCGAACTGAACCCTTTATTTCGCTCACTGGGGTAGACTGTTCTAGCTCCACTTGCCATGTTTAATGGATATCAGTTATCAGTTATCTCCTGTTAATTCCCCTCTCCAAATTCTCCACTGCCTTAACCGGGTAGTGAACTCACACTCTTTGGGTCTTGTCTACCCCAGTGAGCGAAATAAAGGGTTCAGTTCGACATTCGAACCACCTGAAGAACGCCGGAGCCTACAACGGCCGAAACGTTGTAATAAATATGGCGACAAAGATGAGGACAGTAGTCCGAATAATGTAAATAGTGTACATAATACCTCATCTCAGAAATATAAACATATATATAAATATATATATATATATATATATATATATATATATATATATATATATATATATATATAAGAGCATTACCAGTTTGTGACTGGTAGGGATAATTCCAAGGAGGATATTAAGCCAGGGAGAGCTCAATGTAGACTACAGAAAATAATAATAATAATAAAAATAATAATAATAATGATAATAATAATAATAATAATAATAATAATAATAATATCATATTGATAAAGTATAACCGAAATGAATATATACGGTTTTCTTCTTCATTATTATTATTATTATTATTATTATTACATATGTATATTTATATATGATGAAATATAAAGTCATTCCCTTTAATTGTCTGCAAGGCTGTTAAAACCAGGTCATTACCAAGAATGTTTGACAGATTCTGGCCGGATGGAATCATAATAATGTCTCAAAGATGAAAAAAGGGCTATTGCAGAAAATTCTTCTATTCAACAAACATTTCCAAAATTTCTCCTATCAATAAAACCTATATAAATTAAATAAAAAAAAACACTTGTTCGTATACTAGTAAAATATAATTTAAAAAATTTAATAGTCCCTTTTTGTCTTTTTATTTATTTATTTTTTAGATCCTATCAAACTTTTAGGGGTTATTTAAAACCGAGGCGTTTTGGGGGATTGAATAATTCTTTTTCTTTTCGCAAGTAAATATTAGATTTAAGGTTGCGGAGAAGAGGTGGATTCATGCCTTTCACAAGGGTATTTGCGCGGAAGTGAATGTAACAAACTTGACTGAAATTCGAAATCGACTCTCCGATATCCCATTCCGAGTCAGTATCAACTACACCATCCGTACATTTAAGCTTACAGCACCTGGTATTCCCAAGCGGTCACCCATCTTGGTATTGACCAGACTCAATTTATATTTGAATTATACATGTTTTTGTTTTTTTTTTTCAATCACAACACTTGACAGACCTTGAACTCTTTACATCGGAACTGAATCAGAATACGCCATTTTCACAATCAGACAGACACTAAGCTATTAAAAGAACAAATCAGGAAAATAACAAGAATAGGAATAAAAACAATTGGTATGAAAACAAAATTATAAATAAAGTGGGAAGGGGAGGTAAAGAGAAAACAAGAAATAATTTTTGTATAATGTAAGAATCAGACGTGCAGATGAAATATCAATATCTCTAAATATGTATGTCAATCATATAGTGTTTATAATCTAGTAAGGATGCGATGGATAAATTGTCCTCTAAATTAGGCAAAAATGAAAATAACACTGAGAAATATATTTTCCAAAATTACCCAAAAATATGGAGAAATACTAAAGAGTCCAATTTATTCAATAAAATCGCCATTGGCTTCAACCACGGCCTTCAGATAACTTCGGAATCTCCTACAATCTCTTCTAGACGGTCACCTTCTTTAATTTAACATAATCCTTGCCTTCAGTTCATCGTTGCTGTTACAAGAGTTTTGTTGGTCTCCCGCTCAACTGTGACCCATACATAATAATCAAGGGAGTTGCAGTGTGGTGGTTATTTTCATTTTTGCGTAATTTAGACGACAATTTATCCATCGCTCACTCTCTCTCTCTCGCTCTCTTTCTATCTTTCTCTCTGTCTCTGTCTCTCTTTATATATATATATATATATATATATATATATATATATATATATATGAGACACCAGATTTTACCGGGATTACGGGACTTTTTGCAAGTATGAGAAGACTTAGGAGAAAAAACAACAGAACAGGTTATATATATATATATATATATATATATATATATATATATATATATATATATATATATATATATATATATATATATATGTGTGTGTGTATTATGAAACAGACAACTTTAAGGGTTCATGGTGATTATAATTTATTTCCTTAGAATCGAAATTCGATTCTAATACCTCAGATCAACATTTTCATACAAAAAAATTCATTTTCGTACAAAAAATAATTTTCTTACAAAAAAATGTTTGCTCTGTTTTTACATTGAGCTCTCTGGATTATATCCTCCCTAAATACCAAACACGTCTTTACCTATATATATATATATATATATATATATATATATATATATATATATATATATATATATGTATGTATTATGAAATGCAGTAAGTCCAACAAAATATATATATGTTGATGTTATTGAGTGTAGTATTTTTCTTTTTTATTATTTGTGCAGCCATTATTTTTAAACGTTTTTATATCTTGATAAAGTTATTATAGTTTTATTTTCTACTTTTATGGTGCAGATAGATTTTGATAGGTTTCCGTACGTGTTTAAATGAACTTAGTCAAAAAAATAAATTTCAATTCTTATTCTTATATATATACAAAGTAGATTCTATGGTCGGCACCAAGCAACGACTGCCTGTTTCATGCCTGAACACAACCTTCAAGCCTGAAGATTGTGTTTAAGCATGAAACAGACTATTACCGCTAGGTTTTGACCAGAGTGACCACTTTTATATTCATATTTACATACGGTCTATCCCTGATATTGAGCCCTTTTCCCCATAAATATAGCATACCTGAATGAAAACTATAGTTTCATCATATATATATATATATATATATATATATATATATATATATATATATATATATATATATATATATGGTAAAAGGTTTTAGGAACAATCTCCGTAAACATTTTTGCTGTAGTAAAACTCGCCTCAGGAATTTTTGCCGTAGAAAACTTTGCCTTATAGGATTTTTATCGTAAGACGGTTTCGCAGCAATTATTTTTAGTATGACAAGTTACAGGATCAAAATTTGGCCCTCGTTCGATGGCGTTCCTTCGGAGGATTGGCGCGATTGCGTCTCGATTAAGGAACGAGCCTCGCGAAACGGAGTGGCTATTGCAGCGTGTCTCACTGGCGATGGTTCGAGGTAATGCTTTCTCTATCATGGCGGCTGGCAGAGGATAGAAAAAATTGTTTATAGTTACGTTGTTCTGCAATTGTCATCAATGGTCGACTGAACTTGCTTTGTTCCAATGACTTTTGTTTTGTTATTATTAGTTACTTTGTTCAATATTTCATCTTTTGATGCCTAGCATATTTTATTTTGAACAAGTATGTTCAAAATAAATTGACTAATCAATGGCTGAATATTCCAGACATTTATCAGCAAATAATATTTTCTCATATTTATCATTTCTCACATTAGGAAAAACAAAAGAAAAAGGTGTAAGTTTTCTTAACGTATCAAAAACTGTAATCTAATATATAAAACATTAATTTTTATGTGGGCGTTCATCCTTGTCAGTGAGTAACGCAAAAATTTCCACTTGACACCAGAACCTACGTCAAATTTTCAAATTTCAGACTTAACATTAAACTTTCTGTTAACATAATATCAATCTGCCAATAATTCTCACCCAATCAATATATATTATTTCAAACAAACTTAGAACTTAAATACGCAACCAACTTTTAAAAAATAAATGTTTACTTTTCAATTTCTGGCGTTTGACCCTGAAAAAAGACATCGATATTCTTGTTAACAAGTTATTTCGCAGATTAAACTCAACATTATTCCAAATGGGATTTTCAAAACGAGGGTATCGAACAAAAATGCAGCGAAATTGTCTTACGGCAAAACTTCTATACGGCTAAAATTTTTTTCAAATTGTCATTTATATATATATATATATATATATATATATATATATATATATATATATATATATATATATATATATATATGTGTGTGTGTGTGTGTGTGTGTGTGTGTGTGTGTGTGTGTGTGTATTATAAGGGCCCAATAGAAATGTGATCAGTATCGCTGCGGAACTGAGTCAGTAGCGGCGCTATATCGAGCCTAATTTGTCTTCTAGTTTGTCTTTATTCTTCACCGAGGCCCGTGGTACACTTGGTATGACGCTTGCGTCGTATAGAAATGATCTGGGTTCGATTCTCCAGTGGATGCGCACTGCTGATGAGTCCGAAATAGGCCGAAACGGCCGTCCAGTGCTTTCTACATTGTGTTGAAGATTATTCTGGACTGGATGAATTACTTAATAATGATTACTCTAAATCCCCGCAAAATTTCTTCACTATATATAAAATGAAGAAATGTATATATATATATATATATATATATATATATATATATATATATATATATATATATATATATATATATATATATATATATATATATATGCGTATATGCGTGAGTGTTTGTCTATACGTGCGCACCGGGTCAACGCCAGTCAGTGACAGCCTGTTTCATGCTTGAAAGCGATCTTCAGGTTATTAAAAATGTGTACTTTTGGGACAATGAAAATATGCTTCTGGTTTTCTATAGTATAAACTGTTAATGACCTAAAAAACAGTCTATCGCCGCTTGATGTTGACTCCAGTGCCCTCTTTTAATTTGCATACGCTCTTTCTCTGATACTGAGCACTTTTACCCATTAACATAGCATACCTTAAAACATAACACACACACACACACATATATATATGTATATATATATATATATATACTTATAAAGATATATATATATATATATATATATATATATATATATATATATATTATAATTTTTTCATATAGACAAAAACATTTTACTCACTACAAAGATGCAACTTCGTTTCAGTGCATTTAAAACTGCACTTCGACTGGTGAGTCAATTGTTTTTGTCTATATGAAAAAATTATAATAAATACTTCTCTACTATCGGTATTGAGCCCCCTTTTGAATTAATGCTGTGAACCTTAGAATTTATATATTATTTTCGTTCTCATTACATTTGTACATAATTAAAAATATCTGTCCTGCTATTTACCCGTAGCTGGGGATAGAAAATGAGGATTCGAACCTTTCTCAAAGGTATTTGCGCGTAAGTGAATGTAATGGATTCGACTGGAATTCGAACTCGACTCTCCGATTCCTCAGTCCGAGCTGCTATCCATTACTCTCGCAATTAATTTATTCTAAAAAAAGAAAAAGGCCCCAATATATGATATTGTGTGGGAGAAAAACTTGATCTGAGGAACGCATGAAATGGATCTGATAATGGGACAATCTGATAAACACTCTCGTATTATACTGTCTCTGGTTCGACCAGTAGCATCAGTTTACAGATCAACTGAACCGAGTTTTCATGTCGAAAGTGGAAAGCAGTCACTGGTGAAATAAGAGGCGATTAACAAGAAAATTATTTTAAACACCAGATCAAAACGATTCCCAGTACAGTAATAGCACAGTCTATGCCAATCTCAAGGCGAGCAACTTATCGAGCTCTTACCGTCCACTGATATGAGGTGGATTGCGCCAATTGCACGGTCTGCTCTCCGAAAAGTTATTTCACTGTGCCCTTGTCAGACAATTTTACAAGCCAGAATCCATCTTGTACGTTTATAGGTCTACCGTTCATCTATTACTTTGGATATTGCTGCCACATCTGGTCAGGTGCAGTAGCTGTATATCTCGAGATGCTTGGCAATGTTATCGATCATGACCTATCCAGGTTCAGATGACTTTCCCACCGCCGTAACGTAGCTTCTCTGTACATTTTCATATTAATATTTTCATTGGAATTGTTCCGTTAGGCTTTCCTCTTTTGTCCACCGACCGCACGACATGAAGTGTAGTACTAAACTGCCAGTTAGGTTTCATCATTTTATTGTTAAAATAGCTAGATGTAACTGTGCAAGTTCTATTATAATAGTTTCGCCCTTCTCACCTGTGGAACTCTTTTCGGGCATCCCCCCTTCCTATTAAGTACGGCCTTCTAAGATCTAAATCTTACGCCGTTTTCTGACGTTTTGAAACTTGTTCTTTTATTGTCCTTTCTCCCCAGTAAAGTTTTATCCTGTTTTTATTCTCAGTGTACTAGGCTTACGTCAACATCACGTTTCTGTACCATCAACGAAGTTAAGCAACACCGAGCCTGGTCAGTACCTAGATGGGTAACTGCTTTGGAATATCAGGTGCTGTTAGTTTGGATATACGGGTGGAATGGCTTACGGCCACATCACGTGGAAACACCGTTTCCCATACGATCAACGAAGTTAAGCAACGTCGAACCTGGTCAGTACCTAGATGGGTGACCACTTGGGAATACCAGCTTGGATGTGAGGGTGGTGTAATGGATACTGGCTCGGAATTGTTAAACAGGGAGCCGAGTTCCAATTCCCGTTAAGTTCGCTGTATTTACTTACGCGCAAATATCCTTAGGAAAGGTATGAATCTACTCTTTCTCATCCAGATATGGGTTAATTAGTAAGACTAAGCCATTATTATCTCAGCCCAAAATTTTACAATCTAAAATATTTTCTTGCTTTTTATAATCTTAAATAATCTGGTTTTAAATAATTTATACATCAATTTTGCATATCATGGTGACCGTAAATATATTGATGGAGATCATGAATTTATTTTAAAAAATCATTTCACCGAAAACAAGGCTATAGATCCACAAAGACACAAGCCTAAGCCGTAGAAAAGGAATCAGTCTCTGTATGCTCTTGTCTCTTTGTGGATTTATCGCCTTGTTTTCGGTGAAATGATTTTTTTTTAAATTCATGATCTCCATTAATATATTTACGGTCGCCATGATAAGCAAAATTGATGCATAAATTATAGCAGCTGATGAAGTTTCTACCAAAATCCAGAAAAATATACGGATTTGAAAGCTTATCAGTAACAGTCATATTTAATCTCATGAATAAAACGTGAAGCCTCATTAATAATGCGTGACGTGGCTAATGGCTTTTAGATGGACTTTCATGTTTGAAGTCCCGTTGTATGCCAATGCGAACGTCGTCAGGAGAAACTGGATACGAGGCTGTATTTTACACAGTCAAGTCACGTTGTAGTAAGAAGAGTGAAAATGTATACAGATACAGGTCTTTTATCACACATTCGCTTTTTTAGAAATAGAAAAACTCAAGAGATTTTTTTTTAGTATACCACAAAATGGTTCAGTTCAGTTACACCCAATGTGGGCTGCGACAAACCTCTATGGGCAATGGAAAGATTTATAAAAAGGCAAAGATTATAACAAAACCTCACTCACGAACACTAAAGTAACACGTTTTACAGAGAATAATGGTTCTTCGGACTTGTCTTGTGCAAATGATTAGTAAAAACGTCTGAATGCTTGTTTGGTCTTGGTAACGCAGTTTAGACAGGGCACACACTATCCCGGAAACGGAGATAAAATGTTTACCTGGAAACTCGGGTATAAACATGACAAAGGTTTACCCGAAAACTCTGGTATATACCAGTCCAATGTTTACCCGGAAAGTGGTGTATAAACGTGACAATGGGTTTACCTGGAAAGTCGGGCAGAGACCTGGCAAATGTTTACCTGAAAACTCAGGTATGAGGATTATAAATCGTTACTGTAGTGTAAACCCGGCCGGTGTTTACCTATAGACACAAGTATAAACTGTCGCTTCAAATTTCTTCTTCATCTGGGGATAAATTCACTGTCATATAGAAAATTCGATATTGCATTGGAGTTCAGCTTCTTTTCCTTTGTTGCTAACGACATTTTTGTTTAGATTTATATTTTGCTTAGTTTCTGGATGGCATTTTATCTATTCTTATGCGACTTCAGATTTCTGTTACATTTTCAGTCGTCTACATTAACCAAATAGTTGACTTTCTGTACACATTTCATTTCGACTTAAACGTAGTTCTCAATTTTAGCTGTATTTTTTGCTATCAACCATGCGTACTGTCCTTATTACAGTTAATACTTTTTAAAAGAATTTTTGTCTTTATTTTACTTCTCTGTTGAATATTTTTTAAGTCGAAATTATTTTCTTTTTCTTTATATTACCTTTCTCGAAGCGTCGTTCTTTTTTCATCCAAACGCTTCTTGTAAAAGCAGAACGCGAATTCCGGCTCTAGTATTTTAGTTTCAGTTTCCTGCCTGAAACGTAAGCAACAGTAAATTGTTAAAGGATTTTCTTTATTATTATACAACGTTATTTCATCTTGCCAAAGAAATAATGTCGAATTTGAATAAAACCCTTTCAAGAATGAACAGATATGCAGTGTGCGATGGATAAATTGTCGTCTAAATGACGCCAAAATGAAAATAACACTGACATCCCATTTTAACAGATATACAGGCTGCGGTGGATAAATTGTCGTCTAAATGACGCTAAAATAAAAGTAACACGGACATCTCATTTTAACAGGTATACAGGGTGTGATGGATAAGTTGTCGTCTCTGCCTTTTTTACAAGTACTTTCACGGTAATTGCTCTGAGGAGCTGCTTTCGCTTGTCCCTAGGCCTCGTGAATTTAAACGTCCTACGAGGTTGGCATCCCGTTCCCACCCATACACCGTTGAAACTGTTAGATGTAGACGTCTCTTCTACTCCAATAGCTTCATGTCTCGCACATCTCGCCTATGGATCTCCCTTCCCTATTACTGTTTCCCTGACAAATACAATCTCCAACGGTTTAAGTGTAGCGTCAATCGTCATCTCCAGTTGCCTTGATCTATCCACTTCCCTTCTCCACATCCTTTCATTTTTCATTCCTATCTGCTCTCGCTCCAAATCTTCTGTAACCCCCTTGCCTTGATCGACCCACTGTCTTTCTCTTTCTCCACATCCTCTCCTTTACCACTCCTATCTGCTCTTCCTCCAACCCTTCTATAACCCCTTGCGTGATAGTGGCCTCCAGCCTTGCTTGGGGTGATACGCTTAAAAAAAAAATGAAGCAAAAATGAAAATAACACTGACATCTCATTTTAACAAATATACAGGGTGCGATGGATAAATTTTCGTCTAAATGATGCCAAAATGAAAATAACACTGACATCTCCTTTTAACAGATATACAGGGTACGATGGATAAATTGTCGTCTAAATGAAGTAAAAAAAAAAATGGAAGTAACAGTGACATCTCATTTTAACAGATATATTTACCAAAATTACAGAAAAATATCTTGAAATACTAAAGAGTAAATTTATTCAGTATAATCGTTATCGGCTTCAGCCACGGCCTCTAGACGAATTCAGAATTCATCCAATGAATTTCAGCCCCTGACACACCTTCCAGCCAAAGAAATCGGATCACTGGTCTTTGTTCCTCAGTGGGGCATAAGTAAATATTCTATTGGCTCACTCTAGACCTAAAATGGCGCGTGTATAATTGCGATTTAGATTTGTTAGAATGTGTTCATCCGGCACAAACACTTAATATAGTCAATAATTTTTTTCCTGTTACTACTACTACTACTATAACAGAAGGTCATTCGCCGTTGTACAACTAGTTAATATTATAGATAGTGTCGTATGCGTCTCCCCCAACCCCCGCTCCAGATCATACCAGAATAGTATAATTCGAAGAATCCAGATACAGTATGATCCGAGGTGATCGACTAGCTGCCGAATACAGATTCACGTGACCGAACCAGATTCACGTGAGTTGCAAGCGTAAGAAGATATATCAAATCATTGCAAAAATGATGTCCCGATTTTCATTATCAATATAAAATGACCGCAACTTGAGACAGGCGTTTGTTTTGGTGCCGATTTCTGGTGTGTTCGAGATTGAAACCTTGAATCGTTCAATTATGAGTCAGACTTTGTGGAACGTTGACATTTTGTCTATAAATGAATGCCTTCAAGATCCAGGAAGTAAAATTGCGCTTTCGCCATTTTATGTTTCACGAATTTGGGAAAAGATGTAAATGTCGGATCTGCGACAAAAAAAAAACATTTAGAAGGTTTATTTGGACCATGTTCCAGCTCTTAAAAAAGGCATCATCGAGCCTTGGTCAGTATCTAGATGGACGACCGCTTGGGAAACATAACTCAGCCTGTCATATCTGAAGCCCATATAAGATGAAGTAAAATATGTCTGAGAAAAAAGAACTTCCCGGAAGCTATAATACAGGGTGTCCATAAAGTTCGTGTGCACTTTAAAAAATTTATAACTTTATTTGTATTTGCGATAGAAATAATCTGTAAAAAATGTTATAAAGTTTAATGTACCTAGTTTTAAGTATAGCTAAAATAACTAATGTGATTTCAGGCATTACTGTAAATCAGTTGACAAATGTTTTCCGTGAACTGCAAAATCGTATTACCCTTTGTATTGCTAATGATGGAGGACATGTGGAAACGTAAATAAAATTTAAACCATAAAAAATATAGATTTACTTCTTTCTAATCCTTTTTAAAAATTATTTCTATCGCAAATACAAATAAAGTTATAATTTTTTGAAAGTGCACACGAACTTTATGGGCACCCTGTATATCTCAGGTAAATCGTAATTGGTAATTAACATTGTCTATCAACTTTTAAGTTAAAAACATATGAATAGGAAAATAAGACCAACATTCATCTTATTAAGAAGTAGGAAAAAAAGTGCCACAAGTCCAAGAGTCCAAATATATTAATAACTGATTTTGACCAACACAAAACAAAAATAATTCACTAAGATTTTAGAATTTATTCATCTCAGATGACCAAAACAAAAAACTTGCCTGCACTAATGTGAATGGTGATACTGAGATCTGGACTGCGTCTTTCTCTTTATCCCCAAACACGCCTCTTTACTCTTGTTCTCTGTAACCCCTTGCGTGCCAGTGACACTCCCGTCTTGCTTGGGGTGAAATGCTTAAAAAAAGTATGTTCAATTGTGAAAGGCGAATAACATTTTTATTACTTCAAAGCTTCCAACAAAATCACATGTTCGCATTAAATGACCCATAAGGTGTTGATATGCAAACAAATCAATAAATCAGTGGTCGAAGGTATTGCTCAGAACTGTAGCAGTAGTTTCC
Source organism: Acanthosepion esculentum (assembly GCA_964036315.1). Classification (NCBI taxonomy): domain Eukaryota; kingdom Metazoa; phylum Mollusca; class Cephalopoda; order Sepiida; family Sepiidae; genus Acanthosepion; species Acanthosepion esculentum. Next base: position 17,305,337 of record OZ038494.1, on the reverse strand, counting down.
TTTCCTCAAATAAAAATCATATCTCTCAACAAATAATAGGGATGAGAATGCAAACACACACCGAGTTTAAATTTTTGTTAAATTTATGGGGGGAAGCCCACTTAATATTGGCAATTGAGTACTTACAGATATCAAGGGTGTAGCCACTGAGATCAATACGGTATAAAAGGTGTCAGATTCACGCCTTAAGCGATAATTGTATGATATATACATCGTCGGCACGCGCTCGCATCCGATCATTGGTATCATCATCTTCTCTCCCTATTCCCGTTCTCCCCACTGCCGGCGGTGGCTGAGATGGCTAAGATGGCTGTGAAGGCCCAGCCTATTAAAGAGTCATGAGCAGGTGTCACAGAAGCATTTTTGGTGGTTGACGCGGCTCGGCAAGTCGGGCCCTCTTGAGAACACGTGGTAGATTCTCTTAATGTTGACTCGCTCCCCCTTCCTGGGTGGTTCTACGCTAGGAAGGCAGATTTGCACGAATGGCTTCCCAGATCTCAGGGTTGATGTTGGCCCGTATCAGGGGTGTCTTCAAGTGATCCTTGAAGCGTTCTTTTGGTCCCCCGTGTAGCCTTTTGCCGCTGGCGATTTCTCCAAATTGAATGATACATGGGAGTCAAGGAGAACGCTTTCTGGACACGTGACTCACGCCGCAGAGGCGATGTTGAAAGATGTTGGTCTTGATGCTGGAGAGATGACCTCGTTGTTGGTAATGCCTCTTCTAAACTGATACGAAGAATTCTTTGGAGATTTGATTGCTGGAACCGCTGAATACGTTTGATGTCCCGATCATACAAGATCTATGTCTCGTACAGCACACAGAAGGGTGGAAATAACCATGCCCAAGAAAACCATGATTTGGAGACTTTTGGTGAGGCCATAATTGTTGAAAACCCGGTTCAAGAGCTTTCCGGGTATATATATTGTTAAGGGGTCTCCTCTTTTTACACAAATGGACTCACCCAGTGTATACATATACTATTGCCAGTGAATACTCAAAGAGTCGAGACGGAACGACAGAAGAGTAGTAGAGTTCGGTAGTAGTAGAGTAAGTCACACACAGAGACGGCGTTAAGCGTCACAGTTAGCGAGCACGTAGACTCAGTAAGGAGTCATACCACGATACTTCAATACCAAGACTGTATATATATATTAGTTCTACTAACCCGTATTACCAGTTTGTATCATTACGTTAATACATTTATTTTCCTTATCCATTCCTGGTGTTTGTTATTCATTGATATCGGATTTCATCCCGGAATCCACAACATATATATATATATATATATATATATATATATATATATATATATATATATATATATATATATATATTTGAATTATATTTTTTTAATCTTAGATGTTACCGTTTTATATACATTTCTTAATATTTTTAAAAATCTTCTTCAATTTTAAATATTTTTAAGTAAATCTTCTTTATATAATCTCTCTACTTATGGATATTATTTTTCTTATTGTTGTGAATTCCGGGATGATATAACAAACGCCAAGAATGAATATAGGAAAATAAATGTATTAACTTAATAATACAAACTTGTAATACAGGTTAGTAGTTCCCGGTAATGCGGGTTAGTAGAAAAACATTTATATAGTCCTTGGTATCGACGTATGGCTGTATGACTTCTTACTGAGTCTACGTGCTCGCTCACTGTGACTCTTGCCCGCTACGTTCGTACGCTCTCGTTCGTTCGCTCGTTAGCTCCTGTTCAATCCTCGTGTATTCACTAGCAGTAGTATACGTATACCTTGGGTGAGTCCATTTGTTAAAAAAGGGGAGGACCTTCAACACTTATGCCCTGTTATAATAAATACACTGAGCTCTTTTTGTGGGTCAGTTCTAATATTTTATATTAATTAGGATTCACTTGGATTATATAACAACGGATTATATATATATATATATATATATATATATATATATATATATATATATGGTGCGACAGAAATGCCTCCTAGAAATACCGCCCGCATAATGGTAAGACTTTAGCTTGATGGAGAAAATTCAGGGTCTCATCGGTAATGACGGAACATTTTACTGGTTTCATTTTGGGGGGATTGAATGTTAGCCTTATTGAGCTGTTAGGTCAGATTCTGATCACCTTTACTCTGTGTAGATATTTACTAAAGTACTGAGAATATTTAGGAGGCAGACCTTTAACAGAAAGCAGAAATTGGGTAGGACTAAGGAACAGGTATTGGTCGGCAACGGCATTGATGTCATTGTCTACAGAAGTTTGGCCATTAACAACGAAACTTCATGGACCTGCCTGAGAAGAAAGGACTTGAGAATTGTAAAGACTTTCAGAGATACCGTAGCTGAAGATTTTGTGTACCAACCTTCTAGGCCACTCCATGTCAAAAGCCTTTAGGATATCACAGGCAATCTTTCTCTTGATTAAGGTACTATGGACTGCTGCACTAATTCAGTGTCGAATAGTTTTTAAAATATCAGCTGTTAACCTAGAGTAGCGAAATCCACAGTGCTCATAAGTATGCTTGGTTGATGTGGTCAACAAACTTTTTGGGATTATAGCCTCGAGGAATTTGCTGATGACATGAAGTACGTTGATAATGATAATGTGTAGGTACGCACCTTCGTTCTTCAGAACAAGGCATACACTTGACACATGTTTAAAATGGCTCTGAGTGAGCGAAACCTTTGAAGTTTGACGAAGATCATCCTTCTTCGAACCTTGTGAGACTAAAAAATCACAAAGAACTGTACTGGATAACAGATATACACAGGCCATATTCAAAAAATATGCATGAAATCGCTGGATGGTGATCTGGCAGGACCACCAATTAGACAATAATTAGTAAAATTCTCAGAAGAATAGATTGAATAGTTCTGAGAAAGATGGAAAAAGAAACGATTTAATAATTATATTTCAAACAATAAAATGAATTTTTAAAACGGTTCCAAAAAGAATCGAAAGCAGAAATAATAATTTAGTAAAATGGAGCAAAACCAAATTTTCTCTATCCACTTCACCCCCTCCATCGATAAGAAGACATGATTAATGTGTTTGCCGAATTTCTTGATCATGAGATCCCAAATTCGGGGTTTGTTTACATTAATACTATTCACACAAAATGTTGCATTATTACAGAAGAAGAGCGACCAAAATTAATTAACAAAGAAACCAATCTGGTTTATGAAATGTTTCCCTAAGGTAGGGCGTCGTAAGTAGAAAAATGAAATATATGAATGTCAACTTTTAGGACGGTATCTATATAAACAAAGACACACAGGATCCAGTGAAAGAGTCATGTCAGATTTGCTCCGGACAACAAATATACACTGTATTTCCGTGGCCAAAGCGAACAGACAGACATAAGCAGGGCAAATGAAGTTAGTGAGATTCGACAGGCAGTCTTGCTTCCACCAAATTATAACAGTCACTACTAGATATCTCAGACCACCATCCAGAGGGTTAAAGTTTAACCCTTTAGTAAATAATAGAGATGTTGTGTTCACCAATTTTGGTATTCAATAAACCAGTTGTTGGAGTTATCAATAGAGTTGTCTCCTTTATTAAAGGAGCCTTTATTCCAGCCTTGATTCCCGACATTGTCCCGAACGCAAAGAAAAAACATACAACGGCCACAGTCGAGGATGCTCATTTCTTATCTGCGGTACACAACGTATATTTCGTTCCACTACTAGACTAGATGTTTGTGAAGCCCGAATCAATACTACCGAGACGACATACTGGCCCAAACCGAGGAGGGAAAAGAAAGACGTGGTGAAGATAGCGACTGAAGTGGGCTGAAGGTATAGGAAGAAACCACATTATTCGAAAATATTCAACAACAGCAGCAACTAAAATGCATAACACACGTGACTCAAAACGAAAATAATCATGATTGCACACTCAGTTTCACGCTATCTCCAAAAACGGTAAGGAAAGAAATCCCTCCAAATACTGGAAAGCACAACTAGAGTCTATCTATCTATCTATCTATCTATCTATCTATCTATCTATCTATATTTATATATCTATTAATCAATCTATCTATCTATATATATATATATCTATCTATCTATCAGTCAATCAACCTATCTATCTATCTATCTATATCTATATATCTATTAATCAATCAATCAACTTATCTATCTATCTCTCAATCAATCAATCTATCTATATATATATATATATATTAATCAATCTATCTATCTATCAATCAATCAATCTATCTATCAATCAATCAACCTATCTCTCTATCTATCATTCAATCTATCTCTCTATCTATCCATCTATCTATCTATCTATCTATCTATCTATATATATATATATATATATATATATATATATATATATATCAATCTATCTATCTATCAATCAATCAATCAATTTCTGAAAAATTGTTTTAAGAGAAAGATTTTAAAAATTTCTAGCAAAAGTAATACTGGCTGCTCGGTTAATAGATGTCAGATGTTTCCTTATAATAATAGCATCATTACCATAGTCTTTGGAAATTCTCCAATTTGTTTCTTGAAAGTTTCTGTGTTCCTTTTGCTCGCAATAATACATTCCGTCTTCTTATTTGGAGGTTAGTCCTTTCTTCTCCCTTTCCTTTACTATATGTTCTGGAAGTTCCTGCTGTTTTACGTGTCTACTATGTTCGCACTCATCTACATATCATACGTTGTTAACATTGTTCCCACCAATAATAAATTCTGGTAGGGCTTCCAGTTTTCTTCAATGAATAACTTTAGCGAGAAGATGTGTCAATGTCTTACGTGACTGTCTTTCAATGGCTTTAATTCCTGATAACTGACGACATCTTTAATTCTTGATTTTCAATCCGAAATATATTGATATTACTGAGACAAATTCGAGGTCAAAATGAAAAAAAAATCAGTTGTTAAATTATTACAATCTACTTGTAACGGTTAATGTCGCTATGGTAATGATGTTCAAAATTTATTTCACCAAAATATCAAATCATCCAATCAAATCATTGCCAGTGAACATTGACGTTTATTCGCAGAGTGACCTCATGTCATCATTTTAATCATGGCTCACAGAGCTAAAGTTAATATTCTGCTTAAACTTTCTCGCAGATTAAAAATAAACAAAATTTCAGAATAATTACTACAATAATAATTGTTACATTTGCATACACATTTCATACGCGAAATGTATCAACCATTATGGGACAGAGGTTGTCTAATATATTGCTATCAATTTCTATGGGAACACTGTAGCATATCAGGATTAAAGAGAACCAGCTTAGAACTAGCAGCAATCCTTCCAATTTGGGATTGGAATTATTTATTACTACCTCTGTCCCATAATAGTTGGTACATTTGCATACACATTTCATACACTAAATGTACCAATCATTATGGCACAGAGGTAGTCTAATATATTGCAATCAATTTCTATGGGAACACTGTAGCATATCAGGATTAAAGAGAACCAGCTTAGAACTAGCAGCAATCCTTCCAATTTGGGATTGGAATTATTTATTACTACCTCTGTCCCATAATAGTTGGTACATTTGCATACACATTTCATACACTAAATGTACCAATCATTATGGCACAGAGGTAGTCTAATATATTGCAATCAATTTCTATGGGAACACTGTAGCATATCAGGATTAAAGAGAACCAGCTTAGAACTAGCAGCAATCCTTCCAATTTGGGATTGGAATTATTTATTACTACCTCTGTCCCATAATAGTTGGTACATTTGCATACACATTTCATACACTAAATGTACCAATCATTATGGCACAGAGGTAGTCTAATATATTGCAATCAATTTCTATGGGAACACTGTAGCATATCAGGATTAAAGAGAACCAGCTTAGAACTAGCAGCATCCTTCCAATTTGGGATTGGAATTATTTATTACTACCTCTGTCCCATAATAGTTGGTACATTTGCATACACATTTCATACACTAAATGTACCAATCATTATGGCACAGAGGTAGTCTAATATATTGCAATCAATTTCTATGGGAACACTGTAGCATATCAGGATTAAAGAGAACCAGCTTAGAACTAGCAGCAATCCTTCCAATTTGGGATTGGAATTATTTATTACTACCTCTGTCCCATAATAGTTGGTACATTTGCATACACATTTCATACACTAAATGTACCAATCATTATGGGACAGAGGTAGTCTAATATATTGCAATCAATTTCTATGGGAACACTGTAGCATATCAGGATTAAAGAGAACCAGCTTAGAACTAGCAGCAATCCTTCCAATTTGGGATTGGAATTATTTAGTACTACCTCTGTCCCATAATAGTTGGTACATTTGCATACACATTTCATACACTAAATGTACCAATCATTATGGGACAGAGGTAGTCTAATATATTGCAATCAATTTCTATGGGAACACTGTAGCATATCAGGATTAAAGAGAACCAGCTTAGAACTAGCAGCAATCCTTCCAATTTGGGATTGGAATTATTTAGTACTACCTCTGTCCCATAATAGTTGGTACATTTGCATACACATTTCATACACTAAATGTACCAATCATTATGGCACAGAGGTAGTCTAATATATTGCAATCAATTTCTATGGGAACACTGTAGCATATCAGGATTAAAGAGAACCAGCTTAGAACTAGCAGCAATCCTTCCAATTTGGGATTGGAATTATTTATTACTACCTCTGTCCCATAATAGTTGGTACATTTGCATACACATTTCATACTCTAAATGTACCAATCATTATGGCACAGAGGTAGTCTAATATATTGCAATCAATTTCTATGGGAACACTGTAGCATATCAGGATTAAAGAGAACCAGCTTAGAACTAGCAGCAATCCTTCCAATTTGGGATTGGAATTATTTATTACTACCTCTGTCCCATAATAGTTGGTACATTTGCATACACATTTCATACACTAAATGTACCAATCATTATGGCACAGAGGTAGTCTAATATATTGCAATCAATTTCTATGGGAACACTGTAGCATATCAGGATTAAAGAGAACCAGCTTAGAACTAGCAGCAATCCTTCCAATTTGGGATTGGAATTATTTAGTACTACCTCTGTCCCATAATAGTTGGTACATTTGCATACACATTTCATACTCTAAATGTACCAATCATTATGGCACAGAGGTAGTCTAATATATTGCAATCAATTTCTATGGGAACACTGTAGCATATCAGGATTAAAGAGAACCAGCTTAGAACTAGCAGCAATCCTTCCAATTTGGGATTGGAATTATTTATTACTACCTCTGTCCCATAATAGTTGGTACATTTGCATACACATTTCATACACTAAATGTACCAATCATTATGGCACAGAGGTAGTCTAATATATTGCAATCAATTTCTATGGGAACACTGTAGCATATCAGGATTAAAGAGAACCAGCTTAGAACTAGCAGCAATCCTTCCAATTTGGGATTGGAATTATTTAGTACTACCTCTGTCCCATAATAGTTGGTACATTTGCATACACATTTCATACACTAAATGTACCAATCATTATGGCACAGAGGTAGTCTAATATATTGCAATCAATTTCTATGGGAACACTGTAGCATATCAGGATTAAAGAGAACCAGCTTAGAACTAGCAGCAATCCTTCCAATTTGGGATTGGAATTATTTAGTACTACCTCTGTCCCATAATAGTTGGTACATTTGCATACACATTTCATACACTAAATGTACCAATCATTATGGCACAGAGGTAGTCTAATATATTGCAATCAATTTCTATGGGAACACTGTAGCATATCAGGATTAAAGAGAACCAGCTTAGAACTAGCAGCAATCCTTCCAATTTGGGATTGGAATTATTTATTACTACCTCTGTCCCATAATAGTTGGTACATTTGCATACACATTTCCTACACTAAATGTACCAATCATTATGGCACAGAGGTAGTCTAATATATTGCAATCAATTTCTATGGGAACACTGTAGCATATCAGGATTAAAGAGAACCAGCTTAGAACTAGCAGCAATCCTTCCAATTTGGGATTGGAATTATTTATTACTACCTCTGTCCCATAATAGTTGGTACATTTGCATACACATTTCATACACTAAATGTACCAATCATTATGGCACAGAGGTAGTCTAATATATTGCAATCAATTTCTATGGGAACACTGTAGCATATCAGGATTAAAGAGAACCAGCTTAGAACTAGCAGCAATCCTTCCAATTTGGGATTGGAATTATTTATTACTACCTCTGTCCCATAATAGTTGGTACATTTGCATACACATTTCATACTCTAAATGTACCAACCATTATGGGACAGAGGTTGTCTAATATATTGCAATCAATTTCTATGGGAACACTGTAGCATATCAGGATTAAAGAGAACCAGCTTAGAACAAGCAGCAATCCTTCCAATTTGGGATTGGAATTATTTATTACTACCTCTGTCCCATAATAGTTGGTACATTTGCATACACATTTCATACTCTAAATGTACCAATCATTATGGGACAGAGGTAGTCTAATATATTGCAATCAGTTTCTATGGGAACACTGTAGCATATCAGGATTAAAGAGGACCAGCTTAGAACTAGCAGCAATCCTTTTAATTTGGGATTGGAATTATTTATTACTACCTCTGTCCCATAATAGTTGGTACATTTACATACACATTTCATACACTAAATGTACCAACCATTATGGGACAGAGGTTGTCTAATATATTGCAATCAATTTCTATGGGAACACTGTAGCATATCAGGATTAAAGTGAAATTTTAAAAAAATTACTTACAGTATATTTTTCAAGCCAGATTACCAGCAATACATTTTAACTGTAGTTCATGGCTTAAATTGTGTTCAAAATATATTTAGTTAAAACCATAAAATGTTGTTAAAAATTATTAGATTATCGGCATTAAAAACCCATTGAGGTGTTAATATGCTGCTAAATAAAATCAACCAACCAACGGACGTTTCGTAGACATAAACGTGCAAGTAGATTTTGGCAAGAAAAGTGAACCAACCTTCCTAGTAGCAGACCCCACAATTTATTCAATATAATTTTTCTCCGTCATGTCAACCGTTAAACCAAGGCGGCAAAATGAGTTTACTTATATTTGAAATGCAATAATCGTTTTTTGCATGTATATATATTTTTTTTACCATTTTATTGAAATATAGATATCTCGCCCAGGAATCCATTTAGAGTTTTTGATATTACATACATTTGCGTGCAAATAGATGGTACAACAAGCCATTCCTTAAACTTACAATGCCTTTTCAGTTTTACGCAGAAATGTATCGGCGGAAATGGACGAACAATCACGAGGAAGCATCGAGAGATAAAATTTGGTGAATAGAAGCGGATTTCGCCAATGCTTCCACATCACGAGAAAAGGAGCGTTTGTTTGCAAAACGCATTGAGATATTTGAGAGATGCGTGCCACCTTATTAGATTCTGTAACGCCTCGTCACGTTGTTCAGCTAATCAACAAAGCCCTTCAACATTAGCTCTCTATGTTTTAAAGTCTTCACACTGTGTAAGCACAGACAAGAGATTCACACACACACTGCTCAGGCAACTGATAATTACGTTTGTTACTTTCTTAAACTGATGTTATTCGTTAGATAAAAGCAACAGGCACGTGATAGATATTTTCAGGTGTAGATTTTTGTTCGTTATGTTTAGAAGGGGCGGAGTAATGTTTGAAGATGTAGTAGTTGTCGTTAACTACACACATACGTACATAATTGCCAGCTACTATGTGGTCTAGCCAACACCTGTCGCAGACACGAATGTGCCCGCTCGACACCTTTATAGCGCACCTGTGTTTTAGGAACAGACCAACATGCATTACTACATAGGTAAAAGGAGAGAGAATTAATGGCTGTTAGCAAAAAGGGACTGCCTAACATGCAAATTACAAATTGGCTATAACAAACTCAAACAAGTAGAAGAATTTAACTATCTGGGAAGTGTTTTAACAGGGGTGGAAATTACGACACCGAAATCCGAAGGCGCATTGGCATAGAGAAAGATGCCTTCCAAAACCTAAGCAAAGTATTAAGAAACTGAAAAAATCCGTTAGAAAATCCAAACAAAAGAGTACCGAACTGTTACGTGATATCAGTCCTCGCATATAGCAGTGAATTCTGAAGAATCTCCTCTCAGATGAAGAACAGACTTGAAGCAACAAAAACAAAGAAAAGACTCCTGAACTGTAATGGTAATATCAGTCCTTCTATCCTCACATATAAAGAAGAGACTTGAAGCAACAGAAACAAAGAAAAAGAGTACTGAACTGTTATGTAATATGCTGGACAATCTCCTCCCAGATGAAGAAGAGACTTGAAGCAACAGAAACAAAGAAAAGACTCCTGAACTGTTATGTAATATCAGTCCTCCTATATGTCAGTGAATGCTGGACAATCTCTTACCAGATAAAGAAGTGACTTGAAGCAACGGAAACAAAGAAAAGACTGCTGAACTGTTATGTAATATCAGTCCTTCTATATGGCAGGTGAATGCTGGACAATCTCCTCACAGATGAAGAAGAGACTTGAAGCAACAGAAGCAATATAAAAGTCCCTGAACTGTTATGTAATATCAGTCCTCCTATATGACAGTGAATGCTGAAGAATCTCCTCTCAGATGAAGAAGAGACTTGAAGCAACAGAAAGAATGAAAAGACTCCTGAACTGTTACGTAATACCAGTCCTCCTATATGACAGTGAATGCTGAAGAATCTCCTCTCAGATGAAGAAGAGACTTGAAGCAACAGAAAGAAAGAAAAGACTCCTGAAATGTTATGTAATACCAGTCTTCCTATATGGCAGGGTATTCTGGACAATCTCCTCTCGGATGAAGTAGACACTTGAAGCAACAGAAATGTGGTTCTACTTAAAGCATGTTGGCACACCATGGACTGAACATGTGAGTAACGTTGAAACTTTATGGAAAATGGAAACAAAAAGGACGCTTACGCTTATAATGAGAATGAAACAGTCGAAATTTCTAAGGTAGACAATGAAGAAAGAGGGCTTAGAGACACTGATTCTCAAAGTATTAATTGAAAGCAAGAGGGACAGAGGAAATTAACCCGCAACCTACCGAGCGAGCTTGGATAAATGTGTGTGTTTTATAAAGTGATTCATTTTTTTGTTTTTTTTGTTTCAAAACACGGTCAAGATACTATGTCCATATTCAAAGTTGATATATATATATATTTGTTGAAGGTTTCTCATCCCCGTGTCTCTTTTCTTCGGATATTTGAAGTCTCGGCAGCAAAGTTTTCTATGGGCATTGCCTATTGAATCATCGAGATTCATGGACATTTCTCCAAGATCCAGCCGAAGTTCGGTGCATATTAGCAGTGAGGCAACAGTCATATATTACGCAATCTTACTGACCAATGGGTAAGCTTGGTGGCGTTCTCTCTGCTCACCGAGCAACCTCCCGAAAGAGGTCTTACTGACGCACGCGCAGTAAGAATTAATTATTGGTTGTTGAGCCAAGTCTACGCAGCTGGTTATCGAGATAGATGGATACTTTCCAGACAGCGCGTATGTTTGAAGAAAGCATCGAAGCAGATATCGATGTTTCCTGCAGCCAATGCGCGCCATCTTGGGTTTGCAAAATCTTAGCAGACACACAGACACACCCATGAATATTTGTAGAAAGAAAGACAAAAAAAAACATATGCCCACTACAATAGGTAAGTTACAGATTTAAACATCTTATTTTAACAAATTCACTGATATAACATATGTACATGAACACATACACGTACACAGATACATACATACATACATACAGATACTTCTGATACATTATATAGCTCCCTGTCTAAGATAAAGAAAGGCATACAAATCGGTATACAGTGGTTCAACTGCCATGTACAGTATGCTATGGGTAAACTGGCGCCATGTTTATTTTTAATTTCGCGCAGGCGCGTTGTTTGTTTTTGTCGACTGCACAATATAGTAGGGTGAGTTGTCCACCGTCTTTGAGAAAAAAGAGCGCCATGACGTAATTCATTCTGCCAGAAATTTGGAAACAACATGCGCTACTGCTTGGCATTCGTGCCAGAACTTTAATACAAACATTTCAAAGTTATTGGGCGTCTGAGGACAGTGTAGAAGATTAAAAAAGAGTTGGATGAGTCTAAAGAAGCTTACGAAGGTGTTTGGAGTTATCACTAGTGATGGCGAAGTTATGCCTCTATACATCTTCCTACAGGGCCTCAGACTCAACACGGAGGCCTACATCAAGACCCTGCTGGAAATTGTTTGACAACCATGACTGGGACATCGTCTGGCAACAGGACTGTACACCATGTCACACAAGCAAGAGAACCCAGTCATGGCTGTCAAACCATTTCTGCGACCACATCACTCTTTACATCTGGCAACCTAACTCCCCAGACTGTAACACGCTTGTTTATTAGGTCAGAGACGCAATTGAGCGAGGAATCAAAAAAATTACTTGTTACACCAAAGATGAACTGTAGGCAAGGATTATGAAAGCTTTCACCAACTTAAACAAGGAGACCGTCTAGAAGAGTTGCAGGAGATTCCGATGTTGTCTGGAGATCGTGGCGATTTTATTGAATAAATTTTTTTTTTTTTTAGTATTTCAAGCTAGTTTTGATTAATTTTGTTAAATATATCTATTAAAATGTGATGTCAGTGTTATTTTCATTTTTGCGTCATTTAGACGACAATTTATCCATCGCAGCCTGTATATTGCGCAGCAGTCGATATCGTCACCAAAGACGTCATGTTCCCAGCACCAATGCGCCTCAATTATGTCACTGTGGTCCAGGCGCGCGGGTGCTGACGTCATTGATGTTGTCATGGCTACCGTCCTCACTGTTTAAATAATTAAAAAGTTTATACCTCTCTCAGCTTGCAGACTAAAACACGATAATAATACGCGAACGGAATTTCAAAATATAAACCTATATAATACGAATGAAAGTAATTGATCTGTTTTAAAGTAAATAAATAAGATGAAATATTCTAATAAAAATGCAATGCTTTCCATGAAAAAGATGTAATATTTTCTAAGAAAATAACGATTTATTTGTATGCTTCAATCATTATTCCCATAAAAGAGAATATGTAAAACAACAATAATAATGTACATTATTCGGACTATTGTACTCATCTTTGTCGCCATATTTATCACAACGTTTCAACCGTTGTACGCTCCGGCCTTCTTCAGGTGATTGGAATGTCGAACCTTTATTTTTGGGGTAGCCTGTTCTCAAGGACACATGGCACAGTGGATAAAGGCGTTGGTTAGATCCAGTGACAGGACCCAAATAGTGTGAGTTCAATACCCGGTTAAGGCAGTGGAGAAGTCAGTTAGTTATTTGCTATGCATGATACACGCTTAGGCGATCATGTATCTTTCGAGACATGACTGACGAGGCAGATTTTTCTCGCAGTAGGTTGCCATTTCTTTCTGCGGTAGACCAGTTGCCATCCAAGGCTATAGAACCCGGTTTGTCCTCCTATTTACCCATAGCGGGGAGGGAGAAGAAGAGGATTCATACCTTTCTCAAGGGTATTAGCACGTAAGTGAATGTAATGGTTTGACTGGAAAGTCAGTCAGTCAGTTATGTGCCATGTGTGATACACGCTTAGGCGATCATGTATCGAAAGATACATGACTGACGAGGCAGATTTTTTCCCCCAGTTGGTTGCCATTTATTTCTACGGTAGACCAGTTGCCATCCAAAGGTATAGGACTTGGTCTGTCCTGCTATTTACCCATAGCTGGGGGGAGAAGAAATGGATTCATACCATTCTCAAGGGTATAAGCACGTAAGTGAATGTAATGGATTTGACTGGAATTCGAACTCGGCTCTCCGATTCCTCAACCCGAGCCGCTACCCATCACTCTACCGTACCGATTTTAAAAAAACGAATGAACTATTTTATTTTATTTAGTTACTAGACTTACATACTTATACATGGTGTCCAAAACATTGACATCATTTTGTAGTCGAATAACAGACAATTCTCGCTTAAATGGTCTAAAGTTTAAACAAGATGTGTAAAAACTAAGTTGAATGTTTACTTTTTCTTCACTATTGTCCTCATCTTTGTCGCCATATTTATTAAAACGTTTTGGCCGTTGTACTCTCCGGCCTTCTTCAGGTGGTTGGAATGTCGAACTGAACACTTTATTTCGCTCACTGGAGTAGACTGTTCTAGTGCCACATGCCATGTTTAATGGATGTCAGTTATCAGTTACCTCCTGTTAATTCCCCTCTGGAAGTTCTCCACTGCGTTAACCGGGTATTGAACTCACACTGTTTGAGTGCTGTCACTGGATCGAACTAACGCCTTTATCCTCAAGGACACATGGCACAGTGAATAAATGCGTTGGTCAGATCGAGTGACAGTGTGAGTTCAATACCTGGTTAAGACAGTGGAGAACTTGAAAAGAGGAATTAACAGGAGATAAGTGATAACTGACATCCATTAGACATGGCACGCGGAACTAGACCAGTGAGCGAAATAAAGGGTTTAGTTCGACATTCCAATCGGAGCGTACAACGGCCGAAACGTTGAAATAAATATGGCGACAAAGATGAGGACAATAGTCCGAATAATGTAAATAGTGCACATAATACCTCATCTCAGAAATATAGACAGATACTGAAAGGCCGAAACGTTGTAATAAATATGGCGACAAAGATGAGGACAATAGTCCGAATAATGTAAATAGTGTACATAATACCTCATCTCAGAAATATTGACAGATACTGAAAGGCCGAAACATTGTAATAAATATGGTGACAAAGATGAGGACAATAGTCCGAATAATGTAAATAGTGTACATGATACCTCATCTCAGAAATATAGATAGATACTGAAAGGCCGAAACGTTGAAATAAATATGGCGACAAAGATGAGGACAATAGTCCGAATAATGTAAATTGTGCACATAATACCTCATCTCAGAAATATAGACAGATAGTGAAAGGCCGAAACGTTGTAATAAATATGGCGACAAGATTAGGACAATAGTTCGAATAATGTAAATAGTGTACATAATACCTCATCTCAGAAATATAGACAGATACTGAAAGGCCGAAACGTTGTAATAAATATGGCGACAAAGATGAGGACAAAAGTCCGAATAATGTAAATAGTGTATATAATACCTCATCTCAGAAATATAGACAGATAGTGAAATGCCGACAAGTTGTAATAAATATGGCGATAAAGATGAGGATAATAGTCCGAATAATGTAAATAGTGTACATAATACCTCATCTGAGAAATATAGACAGTTTCTTTTTCTTTATTTATCCGAATGTTTTTCTGCTAGAAATGGAAAGGCATTTTGAGCGGGAGAATATGCTCAAACACAATCAACAAGATCGTGAAGCGTGCATTTTCAAGAAGATTCAAGAAAACTCCACCAACTAGAATGCATATTTGGACATGTCACAAAATATTCAAAGGCGCTGAAGAATGTTACACACGACATGCTACATCGTGTTTGGCAGAAGCTGGTCTACCGACCTGACGTGTGTCGTGTCACAGGTGATGCGCACATTAGACCTTTGTGAAATCGGCTACAAGATCTACATCCCTTCAAACTAAGTAGTGATGGTACTAAGAAATAGAGCAGTGAGAGGCTCGGGACATCTCGTCCGTGAAAGAGAGGTTAAAGGGTGGAAAATAATTTGCCATTCACAAAGGGCTCAGAGACGCTTTTGGACTCTACCGAAACTGGAAAATGAAAACTGCACAGCTCCTGCGTATATATGACAGCACTTCTGCATTTTCAGCCTGATCTGGCTCTTGTAATGGTAGAGGATAGCAGAAGGGGTCAGGTAATTACTGGAGCGGTACAGGGAGCTGACCATTTTACTTCCATCTTTAGCGATGGGTTATATGTATGAATTCCACTTGGAATTTGGATTGAGTTTGAGGCCCAATAGTTGCTGCAGACACGAGGCTTCCCTGAGGGAACTTCCATACATCGTGGCTGGAATATATATATTTATATATATATAAATATATATATATATATATGGAAAAGGTTATAGTTGTTCCAACGAAAGAAAAATATATATTTTAAAAACGAGAGAAATCACAAACGTTTTTCGTTATAATGTGGATTTGTTTTAGCATATATATTATATTTTATTCGTCATATTTCTGCTAGATGGGTTTGCGGTCTCGTGACCTTCTTCAGGCAAATAAAAGGAATCAATTTTTAAAAGGAATAAATTTTCCTTGAGTTCTTTTAATGACTCTTTGTTCGTCTTCTGTATTTGTTAGTGAGCCTTGAACTCCTTTCTGGACTGGTGGCAAAAGTGAATTTCTGCCTAAGTTTTAATAAAACCATTAGGTTTCGTATGAGAGGTGATGATGATAGATGTATTGAGGAGAGATGTATTTCCATCCCTGTGTGCGTTCGTGGTCCTGTTAACTTGCATATGTATATTCTCTCCCCATATATACATACTGTCTTACAATAAGGAATCAGCATTCACATATATGTATGTACACACACACACACACACACACACACACACACATATATATATATATATATATATATATATATATATATATATATATATATATATATATATATATACGAGATCGGGAGGCATTTAAACTTAATCCTGCGGAGGGCTCTTCATTGGGCCTTCAGCTTTAGAGCTTGAGAGTCGCTAAGTCTTTGCATATTCTCAGCATTGGAAGCTCTCCTGGCTGCCGTTTGATCTGGGTTCTCATTTGCATGGGACTTTCTTTTCCTTGCTACAACCTTGGCTCTTTTGCTCGCAATCTGGTACTCTGTTGGCGGACATTCCTATTTGCGTGGCATACTGCCGGCGTATGCGATAGGTATCAATAAACTACAGAGGAACACAAAATTGATTGCTGCATTTAAGAATCGCATTGATATTTATGATTACCTTTTAAAAGTTCAACGATAATTCTTCTGTCGCCAATTAATTTAAAGACAATTTGATGTACGTAAGTCCTTACTTTCCGTACAAACAATTATTTTTATTTCATGGATGACTTTCACTGGATTTCGCGATTAATTTCGATTATTCACAAATTTATTTCCAAGTCATAAAAATTGTTATCGTACAAAAAAAAATCGTCGCAAAAAATCACGTAAAAATTCGCCGAAAGCAATCGCAGTAATGAAAACTTGAGAATCCAAAATTTCAGGATTGCGGGTCTAGATCCGGCCCGGAATGTTTTTAATTTACGCACGGAGTTGGCCTGATTCCAAAATGGTATATGTTGTGCTATATCCTCTCGGAGTAAAAAAACACGGACAATTCTATTTTGAAATACTCTAATCTGAGAACAGTAATTTTTTTCATTTGAACATGAGCTATTGAAAGTGAGAGAGCTGTGTCTCCTTAATTGTTTTTATCAGTTGAAGCCAAGATGGCGGAATCCGAAAACAATCGCAGTAATGAAAAGTTGGGAATCCAAAACTTCAGGATAGCGGGTCCACATCCAGCCTGGAATGATTTTAATTTGTCGGTATCATTCCAAAATGGTATGTTATGTTCGGCTACTGCCTCTAGGAGTAAAGTTGAAAAAAGTGTAATTCTGTGACACACTGACATTCGCATTTATTATATAGATTAATGAATTTATGTGAACTCAAGGAAAGATGACGTGCTTGATCGAAGCTCTAAAAAATTAACGGATTTTAAGTTTAAGTGAAAAATGTAAATATCGCTTAAAAGTAATGCAATAATTTAATATAATTTGCAATTATTATTTATTTTATTTCATTTATTATATATAATATGATTATTGCATTTATTTGAACTTATATACCTATTGTTTATATTTATTTATTTCAATTCTTTTCGTAGTTACCGGATTTTTCTGTATTAGTATTTATTTGTTTTTTGTACAACTAACTTGAAGATCATTTGTCTTATTTTTACTTTCTGTTTTTGCTTACCTAAACTTATATTCATCAACCCTGCATTATCTATTTTCGTTCATTTTTTATCAATTGATAGTTTTGGTGTTAGTACTGTCAAAAATGTAGGATAAATTATTTTATTGTGTGTTAAATAGTGACTTCAGAACATCTGAGTATCATAGGCTTAAATTCCGATATATACGAGGGTCATTCAATAAATAAGGTGAATTTTTCGGTATAAGGATTTCTAATACAGATAGAAGCTTACTTTTTCTTTTTTTTTCTTTTTTTCAACGTAGTCTCCCAGCACTGTCACACACTTTTCCCATATGTGCACAAGCTTCCGTATTCCCTCAGCGTAAAAATCTTTGGACTGATGTCTCAGCCAGTCGCTCACAACACTTTTGACTTCATCGTCACTTTTAAAGTTCGTGCCTCACGTGAACGCTTTCAAGGGACCAAACAGGTGAAAATCTGAAGGGGCAAGGTCTGGGCTGTAAGGGGGATGAGGGAGCAGTTCCCAGCCCAGCTCGTTGATGGTCTGCACCGTTTGGGCTGCTGTGTGAGGCCTTGCGTTGTCATGATGCAAGATGACTCCTTCTGACTGATGTCCCGTGCGTTTGTCCCAACAGATAAGCTCAAAGTCCTTGCAATATCATGCACTGTCACCCTTCTGTCAGACTGATTCGATCACCTCAGGAGACCTCACTTCTGTAGGCCTCCGAGGCCTGTCTTCATCTTCAACACTGCTCCGTCCTTCTTTAAACAATTTCGCCCACTTGTAGACATTTTTTGGCTGAAACATGTCGCACGATACACAGTTGACATTCTCCTATGAATTTCAACTGGTTTGTACCCTTCAGCAACCAAAAACTTGATAACTGACCGCTGTTCAATCCTGGAGCATGATTCTTGGTCGGCCATCTTTGTTAATCGCCAAAACTCTCAAAGTTTTTTTTTAATCTGCAAAAGAAATTAAATCCATGTGAAAAAGAAGTAAAACAAAAATAAAAATAAAAAAAGAGTAAGCTTCTATCTGTATTAGAAGGCCTTATACCGAAAAATTCACCTTATTTATTGAATGACCCTCGTATTTTCATTAACTTTTTCTAAAATTAACAAACTTTTCGACATTTGTGTTTGTTTATGTACTATTTCGTAATTTGTCTTGCTTTCTTGTGTTTTTGTTTACCTAACGTTTTATTATATGAAAAAGACGGTTAATTTTTGAGCTTCTAAAACACGTAATGTACGGGGGTTGATCAAAATAATTGAAACACTTGTTAAATTCTGAGAAGATTTATTTAACATAGGGTTGGTCCTCCTTTAGCCTCACATACAGCTTTAATACGTCTAGAAATGGAATCATACAGCTTCCTGACTTCATCCAGAGGAATTTTCAGCCAGGCTTCCATTAACACCTGCTCCAGCTCTTTAAGACACGACAGTGTAGGATAGCGGCTCCTAACTTGTCGCTCCAAAATGCACCACAAATGTTAAAAAATACTGACATCTGGAGATTGGCGAGGCCGCTCCATATGTTCTAGCTCACTTTCATGCTCTTCATACCAATTCTTAACCACTCGAGCGGTATGTATTGGAGCATTATCATCAGGGAACAAAGTCTGGGCCATTGGAGGAACATGATCTCCCAAACTATTCAGGTAATCTTTGCTGTTGATTCTACCATGCAGGGCAACTATTGGTCCGAGACATTTCCATGATATGGCGGCCCAAACTATCACTAATCCACCTCTATGCTTCACTGTTGGAAGAAGGCAGTCAGGGTTGTAAGCTTCTTTGGACTGCCTCCACACATAAACTGGACTTGTCTGAGAATATGACTTGCTTCCATTGGTCTGCAGACCAGGCATTGTGATCTCTGCGCCACTTCAACCACTTCTGAATGTTGCGAGTGAAGAGAAGAGGTTTCCTTACGGTGGCTCTTCCATGATATCCAGCCTTATGGAGCTCACGATGAACAGTTTTAGTAGAATCTGGACTATTCAGATGATTATTCAACTCAGCAGTCACTTTGGCCGCAATATATCCGATGATTCTTTGCCACATTGCGTTTCAATGCACGTCAGTCCCTGTCAGTAAGTTTGCAAGTTCGGCCCGAATTACTACGGTTGCTAGAGATTTTGCCCTGTTTCTAGAATTGCGTCATAGTTCTCGATATGGTAGCTCTTGAAAAACCAAACAGTTCAGAAACCTTAGTGATCGAGGCTCCAGTCATGCGAGCTCCAACAATTTTCCCTTTTTCGAACTCGGAGAGGTCACGCCTTTAGCATACATTTTACTAAATTCTAAAAATAAATAAGACAAAGACAGTAAATTAGATAAATAAACGTATTTACAATAGATATAACCTGCAATTATGAAGTTTTAGTTAAAGTTCTTAATATAATAGGTCTTTGAAATATAGGAGTGAAATTTGCACCTGTTCCAATTATTTTGTCCAACTCCTGTATATAATGTTTATATACGTACATTACATATGTTCCAAACGTTGTCACAGGCGGGGATGATAGTGGGGACAAGATTGCACTGTCTATACAATACTTCCGTGGCATGTATCTTAAATAACCCCAGACAACTTAATCCAAGCCAGAGAATGGGAGAAGGCGGAAAACTCGCGCCTCATAACCAGCTGCATCGGGTAGATGGTGCTCGACAGCCCAGGAAGGCAGTCTATCTAGGGAAAGAAAAACCATGATTTTAAACCTTCGCTGACTTGCGGTTATATCCAAACATGGAGAAGGCTATGGAAGTAAATCCAAATAGAAACCTCGGTGTGGATCAACATAAACAAATTCCCAGCAATTCCTGCAGCCAAGCCTGCCTCAAATGTAATGCCCTGTATTCCTTTGGTTTTTATCGGAACGTGCCAAGAGAGGGGTCATGGAGTTTAGGCAGCACAAAGACTTCATATAACATCGCCTGGGCCTGCGGACTGGTAAGGTCACTCCCGTTTTACCACCGAAGGGCAGAATTTGAACCAAACAGGGCGCTGCCTTTATCCTGCGGGATAAACGGAATAATATTAATTAATTTATTTTTGTTCAATAAAATTAAAATTCATTGAATGGAAGCATTGATTTACAAATGCGGAATTGACAAAATTATATCAGCTTTTTTCTTTGCAAATATTGAAAGCAATCTTGGAAGTGCCATGAAACAGCAAAATAGTCACTCAAGCAATTGGTTTGGTTTGGTCTGTTTTACGGTATATCAACCTCAGTGGGTTATTTAATGCCGACAAGATTTTTATTGCTGGTAATGATATCTATCTATCTATCTATCTCAGTATATATTGATTTGTTTTGTTTTACAGCATATCAACCTCAATGAGTTATTTAATGCCGACAAGATTTTTATTGCTGGTAATACTATCTATCTATATATCTATCTCAGTCTATTTATTTATTTCTATCTATCTATCTATCTATCTATCTATCTATCTATCTATCTATCGCAGTATATATTTGGTTTCTCAATGGGTTATTTAATGCCAACAAGACTTTTATTGATGGTAATATTATTTTTCAGAAATGATTTCTAGTAATATTTTTCTAAAACAAATATTGCCGGTAATAATTTTTTCTTCGAAAATTTATTGCTGGTTGTAATAATTTTTTTTACAAAAATGTATTGCTGGTAACATTTTTTCCAAATCAGTATTGCTGGTAATAATGTATTGCTGGTAATAATTTTTTCTTCGAAAATTTATTGCCGGTAATAATTTTTTTTAGAAAAATGTATTGCTAGTATTAAAAATTATTTTTACACATTTTCACCCGAGTTTGGCGGTTAACTATTTGCCCATATCTGGGACCCTAATAGGTGCTACCACCCCGGGTCAGAGTGGACCTGAGAACACCAACACTTAAGAGGTAGTTCCACGCTCCTCAAAACCACCTGATCAAAGGCCTTGCTGTCAAATGTAGTTTATCGTCTTAATCAGAACGCGAATGTACTTAATCGTCTTACCCAGGACGCCTCAAGCAATTATTACAATACATTAGTAGATTTGCTCCTCGCCGCCTGTAGAAGTCTTGTGGATCTTTCCCAATATCTCCACTGGTCAGTGACGCGGTCGGATGAGAATTTGGAACCAAAATGAGTTTACATTTTTAAATATGCAGAAAGAATTAAGAATATATATTTTTAATATATCATCAGTTAATAAATAATAATATTGTTTGATAGTTTTACATTAAATTCCTGAAATGGTCAAAATGATAAAGAGAGAGAGGGTTGGATGTCTCTGACTTATATTTAACTTAGAAGTAGACAGATTTTCCTCTCGGTTTCTTGAAGAGGAGTAAAGGTTTATCCCTTGTTTCCTGTTTAGGATTGCATTTCCGGTTCCTTCTAAAGTCTACTTCAACTCTATGCTTCTAACGTCTACTCTGAAACTTCATTTACTTTTTTTTTTTTCTCGATAAGAGTAGATAGTTTCAACTCTCGTCCCGTTCACACTCTTCCCATGTCTTTTGAAAAGAAAATGTTTATCTCTTGTTTCCTGCTTAGTATTGGGGTAGCGGTTCCTTCTAAAGTTTTTATTCATTCTTTTTCACTCCCTACAGCCACTTGAGTCATAGTGGTATTATCGCCGTTCTTGGGATAAATTGATTTAAAAAAATCCATATATTGTCAATTTTACTGTTATGTTGAGTGGTTTGCGATTAAACAGACTCCCCAGCGACTTTTGAAATGGGGCTAAAAAGTGTCTGCATTCAACAGCCGACAAGAAAGACACAGATCGGAGTTGAATTATATTTTCAAAATAAAATCAAACTTTCAAGAATTAAGCAGAAACTTGGGTTTATTTCTGCAGGGAAAACAACAACATCCCTCAGAAGAGTAAGTCACGCTTCATTGTTTATTCTTCGTATCATTGAAAAAAGACACAAGCGTGTCCAAAAATTTCGACTTTAATATCTTTCTGTTTGCGCTTCAATTTAGTCAAAGGACTAATATATAATAAATATGATTAATCTTATCAATTTCAAGTTCACGGGAACTTCTTTCCATGCAAGGGAGGCAACTTTTAAATTTCCTAATTTATTATTATTTATTTTTATTTTGAAACATACATATATATATATATATATATATATATATTATATATATATATATATATATATATATATATAGACAGGGTGTCCATAAAGTTCGTGTGCACTTTAAAAAATTATAACTTTATTTGTATTTGCGATAGAAATAATTTGTAAAAAGGATTAGAAAGAAGTAAATCTATATTTTTTAAGGTTTTATCGAAATTTTATTTAAGTTTCCACATGTCCTCCATCATTAGCAATACAAAGGGTAATACGATTTTGCAGTTCACGGAAAACATTTGCCAACTGATTTGCAGTAATGCCTGAAATCACATTAGTTATTTTAGCTATACTTAAAACTAGGTACATTAAACTTTATAACATTTTTTACAGATTATTTCTATCGCAAATACAAATAAAGTTATAAATTTTTTAAAGTGCACACGAACTTTATGAACACCTATATATATATATATATATATATATATATATATATATATATATATATATATATATATATATATATATAGAGAGAGAGAGAGAGAGAGAGAGAGAGAGAGAGAGAGAGATAGATAGATAGATAGATAGATAGATATAAACTTTGCGGTTACATACATACTGATATAGATATATATAAATTGATATAGAACGATAAAAAAGTAGTTAAACGAACGGTAAAATGTTTTAAATTGACAGAAATACGTATGCAGAATTTAACCCCACTAAAAATGGCCTCAAATGTGACTGAATTTACTTAGGAAAATAAAAAATATCTGAAGGAAAATTTTCGTATATTTAAATTATTTAGCCAAATCTGTTTGAAGGAAAATATACTGCACAGAGAACACACGCATATATATGTATGTATGTATGTATGTGTGTGTGTGTGTGTGTGTGTGTGTGTGTGTGTGTGTGTGTGTCACTTTCAAAGTTATATATGTATATATACATAAGTATCACATTCAACTTTATATATATATATCACTTTCAACGATATATATATACATATATATCTCACTTTCAACGTTATATATATATATATGTATATATATATATATATATATATATATATATATATATATATATAGAGAGAGAGAGAGAGAGAGAGAGAGAGAGAGAGATAGATAGATAGATAACATTAGTGGTTAATACACACACACACACACACATATATATATATATATATATAAAATATATATATAATAAAAATATACGCATACATACATACACATACATATATATATATATAAAATTTCTAAGAGGATAGAATCCAGGTAGAACTCAATGTCCAGGACAGAGTAAGAATATAATAAAAAGGCTTAAACACTAATATTCCATGGTTATAATTTATTACATTGGAATCGTAATCACGATACAATTCATCAGACCTACAATTTATTGGATCGTGATTACGATTCCAATGTAATAAATTATAACCATGGAATATTAGTGTTTAAGCTTTTTAATTATATATATATATATATATATATATAGGACTAATTCTATCAATGAAACTGTTATTTATCTGAAGACATTCCTTCTCGGAATGAGACGTGTCACTACGATGATTTTATTCTTCTCATTCATTTGCTCTTGAGATGTTTATTACAAATAAAGCAGAAAAAATAATTTTGTGCCGTAATATGCATTGAATCTGCCAGTGTTAGTGACAAAAGGTGGCCAGCGTTTATAACAAAAGACAAAATGTTTTGATAATAATCTGTTGAGCGAGAAACACAGCCAACGTTAATAAAAATGTTATTGAAAGGCCCGACCTCATTCTGAGAAATGCGTCACAAGCCTTTCGTTATTTCGTTGTAAATTGATTAGTTTGTGTGTTTTCTTCTTTTCCTTTTTCTTTTTCTTTTTGTCTTTTCCCTCGTCGCAGAAACATGTCCAAACCTAAATTCTATATTGTGAACTGCAGGGGATATCCGGTGGCCGCATTGCCAACAAATCCTGGAATACAGTTAAGAACGTAATCATGTGACTCAATAAATTAGGAAGTTAGCCGTTTCGCATCTGGTATTCATTTTAGGCAAATATTCACTTTCATCTTTATATTTTACTTGCTGCTTTTCAATGTCAGATTATTAGAGCTGACAAATGAACGCCCTATATTCGTGGCGTTGTGTCAAACTAACACCAGTTAAATTAATAACAACTTAATTCTGGCTGTCAATCTATTTCGGACAGCGAGAATTTGAAATGAAGCTTCTTGATTTTATGAAATATCATCTCAGGCTCTGTTATTTAATATCGGCGTCGCTTTTTATGACAGTTGAATCTATAGGCTGACATAGACCATATTTACAGTTGAGTATGTCGTTAAACATTTTTCGTGTTATACTTGAGTCTATATGCAAATATTATCGGATACGAATTAGTTATTTGTGTCTGCAGTTAAACATTTACCGGCTTTAGTCTGTAAATGAATATTGGTTGGGTTTATACTTGAATCTACAGCTAAATTCTCCGTTGGATTTTTGCTTGAGTTTATAGATAGACATCGGCCAAGTTTATATTGAGTCTATATATTGACACAGGTCCTTTCTATACTTGAGTCTCTAAGTAAATATTAGCCGGGTTTATAGCTGTTTCTATAGGTAGACATAGGCCGTCTTTATAATTGTTTCCACAGGTAATCACAGATCCTACATAATAGAGTTTGCAACCTTTCACTTGTATAAGTTATAACCGTTTTTTTGGCAGCCATTGTCTTCTAGGTTTCACCGACAGAATTGTGAACATAAACCATGAACTATTAATTTATTTCTGATCAGTGCTGTGGGTCGACGAGCTGAGTAAAGTTCTCTTGCAGAGAAATACTTCTTTTTAATCATTTCACCCCCTCAAGCAAGGTGATAAAGCCACGAAGACACAATCGGTTACTGCGAGTGAAATAAACTGAGAAAAACATTTTTTGAGGATAGAGGGGAATAAAAGTACATGATTCGAGAAGACAGAAGTTGATGATTGATGCTGCTTTTAGATTTGTGAAGATCGTACTTGACAGGAAAGCAAGAAGCCAGAAGAGATTTCCATAAGCGAGAGTTGCGAGAGGAAAAAAACATTAACACAGAACTTAAGGCTACACTTTAAATTTCAACAGTAAAGTGATGATATCACACAAATGCATGCCGGGATTTCTTCCTGGCCAATAAAATAAGACGGTTCTCGGTTAAATATGACTCACTCCCGATCTATCTTGTCTTGAAATCAGAACGCTGCATTCACTTGCTTGAACTTTCTTTTGTGTATCAACGCCATTTTAGATTGTGAACCTTTTGCCATGTTACTATTATTTTCCTTATTACTGTTAATTTGCCTTGCATATATTGTTTGCTTGCTTTATTTTATTTTTTTTTTTTTGTGCTGTACTTTTTCTTGTTATTGATTATTGCAAACTTTGT
Source organism: Acanthosepion esculentum (assembly GCA_964036315.1). Classification (NCBI taxonomy): domain Eukaryota; kingdom Metazoa; phylum Mollusca; class Cephalopoda; order Sepiida; family Sepiidae; genus Acanthosepion; species Acanthosepion esculentum. Next base: position 17,278,947 of record OZ038494.1, on the reverse strand, counting down.
CAATTCTGATTGTTGGGCAATTCCGCCTTTTATTTTACATTTAACCATGGCCACTCCGTCCACAGGCGTATTTGCCAATCCAGTACCAAGCTTAACTAGATAGATAGATAGATACATACATACATACATACATACACAGACACAGAGTGAGATAGATAGATAGATAGATAGATAGATAGATAGATAGATAGATAGATAGATAGATAGATAGATAGATAGATAGATAGATAGATACATTTACAAAGCTAAGAGTGAGATAGATATATTGTGGACATAGGAGATACTATGCAGTGCTGAAACCTATGCTTACACTCCCCATCTATAAACATTCTATCTCCGGTTAATATATATATATATATATATATATATATATATATATATATATATATATATATAAAACTTCTTTCATTTCCTGTTGGTCGTGGCTAATAGAACTCTTCATATCTAAGTACTTTCAAAGATGTTTGTCATGTCGTCAGTTTAATTTTTTTTGTTTTAATATTGCGATTTGGCCGTTGGCTTTTATTGAGTTTCGCATCGTCACGTTCTCCTTTTTTTTTATAATGAAATACATTTATTATGTTAGGTCCGAGGACTGCTGTAATTTTCTTGATTTTGGTTGCTTGCTTTTTATGCTCAATGCCCGAGGCAAGGCTATAAAGTCAGTAAGATAAATGTGGTTACTAAGTGTTAAAAAATATGAAAAAATAGTATAAGGAGAGAAAACAATCAAAGAACAGGAATTAAGAAGACAGAAGATATGGATTGATATTGCATTTAAATTTTGGAAGATCAAAATTGACTAGGAGGCAAGAAGCCGGAAGGGATTTCTACAAGCAAAATTGAGATAGAAGAAACTGTTAGCATAGAACTCACGGTTCCATCTAGCCATTTCAGCTGTTAAATGTTGAGACCTACTCGCCAATCTAGCACTACTTGATAAAGTCTGGGTACCATAGAGGATATTTCATCAGAACAATTGCCATGAAAGTATTTATAGAAAAGGCACAGTGAAGCTACGTGGGAAATTGCCTGAAGCCGAGATGTCACTTCAAGACCGATAACATTGCAGATTCGTCTTATTTGTCGGGAATACACAAATAGTTTAAACCTATGGATCATGGTTGATTTTAACAATGAAGAACTATTTTTTTTATAACGCTATGCTAGTAAAATTGAAAGAACCATTAGACAACATAGTCGAGGAAAACAAGAAAGAAGAACTATTCAACGCAAGAAGACGGGGCGCATACTTAAATAAAGGAGATCACCAAAAGACGTGAATTACGCATCAAAGACTTGAAAATCAACAGGACGTGAAAATTCAGCTCTCTGTCGATCAGAGTATTAACAGACGACAAAAAGCGTAACGCACAAAGACGCATATGAATCGCTAACGTCTGTTTTCAAAAACTGATCACAGCATTAATGGAAACAGTAAAAGTAATGATGTGTTTATCCGTTTCCTTATAAGTAAATATTCGACATTCCTGGAACGATCAGTTAGCGTTGCCGACAATTTAAATTTATAAAATCTTTCGCTTAAAACAGTTTTTCATGAAAACACGCTTCTCAAGAGTTATCACTCTTTCTCATACTGATCGGAGTTTTCTTCCTAACGTTTGGTTTGAAGTAACTTGGAAAGCCAACATTTTCATTATATCACTATTTTCTCTTCGCGTTTGTCGTTGTTGCTGCTGTTTAACCCTTAGGAAACGAGAGGGTCTATTTTTGGATATCGGTCGAGGAAAGACCTTTGGTATTACTTCCGCAGCATTGGTGTGTAGGCGGAAAACGGAACTGCTGATAGCATAAACAGGAAATGCATCCGGTGGCTAAAATAAACAGAACGTACAGGTGTTCTGAGCTTTGAATAAACAAGGCGCACAGGTGTCCTGATCGGAAGGAAATGCTTGCTTGCGACGGCGCATGCTGGAAGAGGCGTGGTCACACGAAGTTGCGTAGGCGACATACCGGAAGAAGACGTAGCCACGAAAAGTTGCGTAGGTGTCCAAAAGTTATTTAACCAGTCCGATTCTTGATCTGGACAAAGAGGCTGGCTAGAGGTTCACCGGAGATTTGCCTCCGTCAATTCCTATGTGCGCAATCCTAACCTCTGTGATTCTCCCTCATTCTACCCATTTACCGCAACTCGAACAATAAGTATATTTATACCTATATATATATATATATATATATATATATATATATATATATATATATATATGTGTGTGTGTGTGTGTGTGTATATATATATATATATATATATATGTGTGTGTGTGTGTGTGTGTGTGTATGCACATATATATATATGTATATGTACATATATATGTACATATATATATGTATATATGTGTGTGTGTGTATATATATATATATGTACATATGTGTGTGTGTGTGTGTGTGTGTGTGTGTGTGTGTGTGTGTGTGTGTGTGTGTGTGTGTGTGTGTGTGTTCGTCTCGTCGCCTCATTTGAGCCCAGCAGCAATATACTATCCGTCGGCCAAATAATACAAGCCTCGACATTAGCTGGCCGCTCTTGGCACCAGCCAATCATTCTGATTCTCGCTTTTCTTGCACATCTGCGCCTATCAATGGAGGTTTCTATTATAGTTTGCTGTGCTCTGTGATTTTCACATCGATTTTTTTTTGTCTTCCATGTGAGGGTATGTGAAAAGCAATCTGTCTTGGCACTTAAATTCCAAATGAGGCTCCATCTCCAAAGGGTTAACTTATGTGGTTTGATAAAGTTCCTTGTTTGTTATTCTGTAGCACCAGGTTTGATAAATGATAGCCTTCTTTAAAACTAATTCGGATGATATCATTTTGAATCATGGTTCCTAGAAAGCTGTTAGACATTTCTGTGCGAGTTTGGAGTCACGCATGACATTCACATGCGAATTTAGATATATCAAGGTTACCTAGGAAAATGAGGAGTTTTCTTTATACCTAATACAAAGCCAAAGAGCCACTCAAGGTAGAGGGCTATAGTGATATATTTTATAAGCGTGAGAATGGGCAAAATGTGAAGTTCAGCGGGGATTACAGGATAGATAACGGTTAACCCTAGACTTGAAGGGGACAAGATTGTAGTGATTGGGAAAACGCTCTGCTGTGAATATTTCCCACAAAGCGGCAGTTCTTGGAAAAAAGCTGTCCGAATGTAGCTTACTCCTTACTAATGGAATACAAAGGGAATGCGGATGATTCATCCTTGTGTATGTAGCATGACAGGTCCCAGTTGTAAAGGTAAGGAGAGTGGTGGGATAAAGAATGTAGCGCGTCGGAACACACGTCATGAAAATAGCGATAGAACTAGCGAGATGCTCGCAAGGTCTCGTCTCTGGTAAAGGAGTCAATGCTAAGTTTAATGTTTTGGTTTGGTAGCAACTTGCGGTGTTGTGTGAAACTATTCCTATCGAAGCGTATGTTCTATGTTCAATTTCCTTATCTACTGTGCTAAGAATATGATCTACATCGACCATAATACCTCGTTGTCTCTATGAAAATCCTAACTAGTCCCCATATGTACAATTCATTGTATGTGGTGGGGGGGGTAAAAGAACAAGAGCAATATTTATTCTGATATATACAGAAATGTGGCACAAGGCCGAAGGGGGGATTGGGGAAAGGACGGTCTTCTTCTGTCTTAACGATAACTTAGCTAGTCACGGACACTGACCGAATCATACAAACAATATTTCACTACACCAAAACAACACATTCTTACTTACTACATCCACCATAATACCTCATTGTCTCTATGAAAATCCTAACGTCCCCATATGTACAATTAATTGCCTCGGGTTAATTGTCTCTTTTAAAACAACAAGAGCTCATTCGAACAATTACCATGAAAGTATTTATAGAAAAGACAATAGAAAGGCAACCTTACGGCTGTAGGAAAGTGACTGAAACCGAGCCCGCCGGATCAGGACGGATGATATTGCAGATTCTTCTTTGCATCTTATAAATTTAATAAAGGTGTTATTTTTTTCCATTCATTCCTCTATGAATTGGTGCCAAAAAACCTGGGATTCTCATTCGTGTGCTTTCGCGTGGTCACCATTCCATTACACCATTCGTCTTCACTGTCAACGTCAGGATGATGGTGTTGTAAATTACGACTTCATAGCTGAAGAAAATTGATTATCTTCTCTCTGGTCATTTGCAGTAATTTTGATACTTACCACAAGATGTGGCTAGCCCACTCAGACATAACTGATGATGAAGACAAGTAATCTCGTGTTTTCTCCATCGGTTACGTGCTGACTCAGAACGTCGGCAATCCTACTCGTTTTCTCAATATAGCTGGGCATCCTGATTGGCACAGTCAAGTACTCTCTGACAAATGAACCTAAGTTTATTAAATATATATATTTACACATTATGGGGGTGGGGGTGCTGAAAAGTCCAACCCGATTCAATTCCTCAAATTTTTTACCGCATTCTCGTACGAGGTTGGACTGAAAAGTCCATAGGCTGACTATGATGGAATCATGCTAGAACTGAGAAATATTGTGTACATTAATTTCAACTCTTCTTATTACTAACAACATTGTTTATTTGCAGGTAAACTAACATTTGACTCTTCAAAGAAGACTTCAAAAGTAACTAGTAGAGACTTCACTTCAAAATGGACAAAATTTGGCATGGTGATATTATCAATTTACCTGCAGAAAAAAAGGACATCCATACTGACATGGTTGCTACATTAGTGGCTGATACTCCAGCTTTATCAACAATGCCAATGTGGGCAGCTGAATTTAGGACGGGGAAGGGATAGTCTTGATGATGATCCAAGATATGGACGCCCTGTAAATGCCACCACCGGCGAAAACATTGATCGGGTTTACCACATGTTGATTAATGGCAGGTAATAGACTACGAGGGTCATTCAATAAATAAGTTGAATTTTTCGGTATAAGGACTCCTAATACAGATAGAAGCTTACTCATTTTCATTTATTTTTTGTTTTACTTCTTTTTCACATGGATTTAATTTCTTTTGCAGATTAAAAAAAAACTTTGAGAGTTTTGGCGATTAACAAAGATGGCCGACCAACAAGCATGCTCCAGGATTGAACAGCGGTCAGTTATCAAGTTTTTGGTTGCTGAAGGGTGCAAACCAGTTGGAATTCATAGGAGAATGTCAACTGTGTATGGTGCCAGATGTTTCAGCAAAAAAAATGTCTGCAAGTGGGTTAAATTGTTTAAAGAAGGACGGAGCAGTGTTGAGGATGAAGACAGGCCTGGGAGGCCTACAGAAGTGAGGTCTCCTGAGGTGATCGAATCAGTCAATGACCTCATTCAGTCTGACAGAAGAGTGACAGTAGATGACATTGCAAGGACTTTGAGCTTATCTGTTGGGACAAACGCAGGGGTCATCAGTCAGAAGGAGTCATCTTGCATCATGACAACGCAAGGCCTCACACAGCAGCCCAAACGGTGCAGACCATGAACGAGCTGGGCCGGGAACTGCTCCCTCATCCCCCTTACAGCCCAGACCTTGCCCCTTCAGACTTTCACCTGTTTGGTCCCTTGAAAGCGTTCACGTGAGGCACGAAGTTTAAAAGTGACGATGAAGTCAAAAGTGTTGTGAGCGACAGGCTGAGACATCAGTCCAAAGATTTTTACACTGAGGGAATACGGAAGCTTGTGCACAGATGGGAAAATTGTGTGACAGTGCTGGGAGACTACGTTGAAAAATAAAAAAAGAAAGTAAGCTTCTATCTGTATTAGAAGTCCTTATACCGAAAAATTCGCCGTATTTATTGAATGACCCTCGTATAAAAATCAAATAGCCACTTCTGTTGGCATATCCTGTGAAAAAGTTGAGAATATTCCGCGCAATGAACTTGGCATGATGAGGGTTTCTGCTCGATGGGTGCCACATTTTCTGACACCTGATCAAAAACTTATCAGCCTCTGGTCATATCACGGGAAAATCTGACATTGTTTAAGGCAGATCATTTCATCCCCAGGCATGAATTGCCTCGACTACAGCATCTAGGGTATAATAGAAAACAAGGTTTCTGCTACACTTTACCAGAGTTTGGAGTCTGTGAAGGCAGAACTCTTGAACTCTTGACCCCCCCCCAAAAAAAAAGTGTTATCCGGGCGTCTCCAGCAAGTTATTGATGCCAGAGGACAGATTTGATGGATAGTGTATCTAATAAGTTTATGGGAATTTAGTTTTTGTTTCCGCTTTGGAAAATATTTACATTTTTTTTTATTGATTAAACATGGATAAAAAAAATTGTAGCGCTAATTGTTGAACACTCTGTGTATATATATATATATATATATATATATATATATATATATATATATATATATATATATATATATATATAGTTATTTTTTCTTTCGTTTCTCTGTTCTATATTTATTTATTCCTGCTTTTATATTCTTTGTTCTTTCTTTCTTTCTACTGTCCTTTCTTTCTTTTTTCTGTTCTTTATTTTTTCTCGATTTATTTTTTCTTTCTTTTTCCCTGTTTCTCATTCATTCATTCATTCTTTTTTCTTTCTTTCTTTCTTTCTTTCTTTCTTTTTTCTGTTCTTTATTTTTTTCTCAATTTATTCTTTCTCTCTTTTCCCTGTTGTTTCTCCATTCTTTCTTTCATATCTCTATTCTCTCTTTTGCTTTCTTTCTTTCCTTCCTTCCTTCTTTCTTTCTTTCTTTCTTTCTTTCTGTTTTATCTTTCTTCCTTTCTTTCTTTATGTTCTTTTTCTTTCTTTTCTCTGTTCATTATATTTTTTCTTTCTTTCTTTCATTTTTCATTCTTTCTTATCTCTGTTCTTTCTTTCTTTCTTTCTTTCTTTCTTCTGTTTTCTCTTTCTTTCTTACTTTCCAAATTACTGTTGATAAGAAATGTCTCCCCAGCATTACTGAAGTCCCTGATGTGCAAACCATAACATTAGTTTGACGTCATTACAATCTTGCTATTTCTTCTTATTAGTTTATTTTAATTGTCTTATTTTCACCGCATACTTAAGAAAACACACACACATACACACGCATATCCATATATATATATATATATATATATATATATATATATATATATATATATATATATATATATATATATATATATATGAAATTGTGAATACACACATATATATGCGTGGGGTGGAAATGGAGATCAGATCTGATTTTTCTGAAACGCATAACGAAAATTTTTAGAAATTAATATACAACTTTGATAGGGTAAACTTGTTCCTCTCCAGATTCTATGCAACGGGTTTCTTAGGTCAACGATTTATTATCATGTAATCAGTTAGTTAATTAGTGAGGTATTAACAGTGTTTACTCATCTCACCACGATGGTATGATATCAGACCAGGTCGGTTTAACGTGGACTGCTCACAGGCAAGAGGTGCATGGATTTCAGCAAAAGAGTGAGCCCAAAATTCAATTTACAATTCGGGGATATTAAAATCAGGCAGGTACAGAAATTTAAATATCTGGGTAGGGTTTTAACAGGCCGGAAAGTGCGACACTGAGATCAGGAAACGTATTGGCATAGCCAAAGATGCATGCCAAAAGCTAAGCAGAGTATGAAGAGACAGAAAAATTTCGTTAGAAATAAAGAAAGAAGCACTGAACTGTTATGCGATATCTGTCTTAATGTATGGCAGCAAATGCTGGACAATCTTTTCAAAGATGAAAGATAGTCTTGAAGCAACAGAAATGTGGTTTTACAGAAATAGGATGATGATACTAAGAGTCAACAAGGGCACCCCGAGGTGATGGAATGGTTAGCAAGCTTGTCTCGCTAGAACAAGTTCGATCCTCACTGGGTGCCCCATACTTTCGGCCTTGTGCCACATCTAAGCTACGCTTGGAAAATTACTACTAAGAGTCGACAACGACATTTTGGAGAGGATGAAAACAAAAAGGCAACTTTCAAGAAGAGGCAGCTGAAATTTCTGAGACACGTAATGAGGAAGGAGGGCTTGGAAAATCTGATACTCACAGGACAGATTGAGGGAAAGCGGGACAGATGAAAGCAGTGCGTAACATACTTGATAGGCATGAGCAAATGTATGGTAGAACAGGATTTGGGAGAAATAAAAAAAAAAAGCTACACGGTACAGGAAGCTGTGGGGGACCATAATCGTCTACATCCTGAAGGGACACCGCACATAAAAGAAGAAAGAAAGATTCTCCGCGACCAATACAATTGATGGATACCGATGCCAATCCTAAAACATAGCACAAAGCTTTTCTCCATACTGCTCGAAGACGGAAGCGCACCAAAGAGATGAAGAGATTCAGAATGTTTGCGATCATGGCTCTCAACAACTTCCTGTCCTTTGTAGCTCATAATACAGTTTGCGTTTTTGCTATACCTCCAAATCTTTACCTGTCTATATCTCTGAGATGAGGTATTATTATGTACATTATTTACATTATTCGGACTGTTATCTTCATCTTCATTGCCATATTTACAACGTTTCGGCCCTTGTACGCTCCGGCCTTCTTCAGGTGATTGAAGATCTGAGATCAGGTATTATGATTATTTACATTATTTATATTATTCGGGCTGTTATCCTCATCTTCACTGCTATATTCACAACGTTTCGGCTCTTGTACGCTCCAGCCTTCTTCAGGAGGGCGAAATAAAGAGTTCGGTTCGAATTTCCAATGACATGTAGAAGGTCGATTGTACAACGACCAAAACGTTGTGAATATGGCAATAAAGATGAGGATAACAGTCCGAATAATGTATATAATGTATGTAATCTCCAAATCTTACTCATTTACACAAGATCGATAGGTAGGTTATACACTACTTTTCTCTATCTGTCTTGCCTTCAAAATATCCTCTGCGTGTCAAATATTCCTGGCCCTATCGGCTGAGGCTTCAGAATACGCCGGCTGTACCTCTACAAAGAGGTAAGACGAATGAGATGTCCTGGGTAAGACGATAAACCACGTCCAACAGCAAGGCCTCTGATCATTAAGTTTTGAGAAGCGTAGAACCATCTCTTAATTGCTGGTGTTCCCAGGTCCACCCTGACCCAGGGTGATAGCACCTGTTAGGGTCCCAGCTATTGGCAAATAGTTGACCCACAAATAGGGATCAAAACACTGTGGAGGTGTAAAAATAGGTATTAATACCAGCAATACTGTGATACGCGTGCAGATATGACAAGGACAAAAATTTTCCCAGTTCCCTCTGTCAATGTCACGCTGTATACATCAAACTTTCCTTTCTAGCGCAGTGAGGGAGTTTCTGTCGCATCGATTTGTCTCCTGGACAAGGTTTCCCCTAATAGTTTAGAAGGAAAAAAGAGCAGATAATTCACTCTGATCCCAAGCTGAAAGTCCAGTGAAGACAATGGGTATTTATCTACGTCCCCGCAGTGGCCTCTGGTGACACAAGGCCGGTGAAATATGAGATGCAATCACGCTGAAGGAATGGCCAGTACTTAGGTGATAAAACCGGACGGGGAACGTAGAGCACTCTAAGCAACCATATACAGTGTTGCGTTCTGTGTCGTCTCTGGATCCCCATGCTAAGAAATAAGACGGTATCAACGAAAAAGGTCATTTACTTTTGGTATTTCTTTTTATTAAGAATTTCAACTTGGATTCTAAAAGACAGCATGAGAACTGACATCACAGGAACGCGCGTCGCACGTTGGCTCAGCGTCTCTCCGCGGGTGGTACTAGCCGGTCGCAAACCTGAGTGTGGGAGGCATGTCGACGCTTCAGAAATCTTGTAACACTCTGTTGAATTCGCACCATTTTGAACATATACAAAACGCAGACAAAGGCAATTCATCACTGACAGAATTCCCTACCCTCGAGGAACTCCGGCTGACTATTCTGGCTCTAGCCTTCGTTTACTCTTTAGTATTTCAAGATATTTTTGTTTAAATTTGGTAAATATATCTGTTAAAATGATACATCAGTGTTATTTTCATCTTTTGCTTAATTTAGACCACAATTTATCCATCGCACCCTGTATATGACAATTTGAATTAAAAATAAATAACATGAAATATTAAAAAAATATTAAATTATGTAAATTAACTTCTGAGTTATTAATAAAATTATATAATTATTATTAATTATATTAATTATAATTATATTATAATATTAAATTATGTAAATTAACTTCTTTAATTTCTCGGCAACAACCTCATTTATTAACGCTCTACCTTGAGTTGCTTTTTATTACGTGAAAGACTGTTAAAGGAAATGTACGCGTCGATTTACAGCGTTCTACGTTAAGAGTAATCCAATGAAAGCATATCAAGTAACAAATTGCGAATACGTGGGTTTGAGCGTGACTATGTGAACAAGCGGTCATCTAGCTAGAGTAGTCAGGTAGAATGGGGCAAAAAAAGAGCATTGGCGAATCAGTATCATGTCAAGAGTCGGACGTGGTCAGACGAAATGGAAAGAACAATTGTCCATGCCTTGTGAAACAACTGATTCTTTTTTACAAACAGATCAGGCCGAAAATGGAGGACTGATGCCTTATACGGGCGGAAGCTGCGCAGTCTTTACATTTTTAGTCTCGATAGACTTCAAAAGCGTTTCCGCGTCTTTGTAGGCGACGAACTATTTTCCACGCTGCAACCTCTTTCTGACAGACGAGACGTCGCAAGCCTCTCACTGTTCTGTCACTATTGCCACGGAGAGTGTCCAGACGAACTACACTCCTTAGCGAACCACCCTCATTCCCTTCATATCCTTTTGGTGAGATGTAAGTTCCAGCTTCTTCCCACGAACCATCGTCTTGTACAACCGACTCCCAAAGTGTTTGTGCACGCGCTTTCGAAAAAAAGAAAAATCACACACAGAAAAAGTTTAGAAAAATTGTTTTTTAATTATTTTTTTAATTCAGAAATAATTTTAAAAGAAGCTTAAAAAATTCAGAAATTTAAAAAAAATTACATTCAGATATCAATGACGTCACCACGTGTTGAAATTCAACATTTGTAAATAACGGTGGAGTAATGGATAACGGCTCGGACTGAGGAATCGGAGAGCCGATTTCGAATTCCAGTCAGATCTATTACATTCACTTACGTGCTAATACCATTGGGAAAGATATGAATCTTCTTATTCTCCCCCAGCTATGGATAAATAACAGGACAGACCGGGTTCTATAGCCTTGGATGGCAACTGGTCTACCGCAGAAAGAAATGGCAACTTATAGCGGGATAAATCTGCCTCGTCAGTCATGTATCGAAAGACACATGATTGCCTAAGCGTGTATCACGCATGGCACATAACTGACTGACTGACTGACTTTCCAGTCGAATCCATTACAATCACTTACGTGCTAATACCCTTGCGAAAGGCATGAATCCTCTTCTTCTTCCAGCCATGGGTAAATCGCAAGTCCGACCGGGTTCTAAAGCCTTGGATGGCAACTGGTCTACCGCAGAAAGAAATGGCAACCTACTGCAATAAAAAAAAATCTGTCTCGTCAGTCATGTATCGAGAGATACATGATCGCCTAAGCGTGTATCCCGCATGGCACATAACTGACTGAAATAAGAGTTTAGTCCAGTGATCCTATAAAAGTATGGGATCGATCGACGGCTACATCGGCATGAGAAAGAGGAACCCATTCTAAAAAAATGTCTTTTGAAAAAGAAAATATCAATTTTTCGATTCTGACAAGTGTTGCGGCTTAAGGATGTCTAACGGACACTAAATTAGAAAAAAATATTTCCAAAAATATTTTCCTCTATTGTTCATCAGTGGACCAATATACTTAACAAGTGCCAAAATCAATTTGACGATATTTCTGATAAAATAATTTCAGGGGCAGTTTGTCATTCCTATTTTATAACGGCTAATTTTGAAATGCAGTTAGCTGACGAGCAGAACGGGGGGTTGGGAGGCTTGGCAAAATTTGACAAGGGCTACAAGGAATAGGACGTTGTAGAGGGCCATGATCATCCACATCATGAAAGGGGAGGCACAGAGATGTAGAAGAAATGTCTTAAACATCGAATGTACATATTAAATGTAAATAGATTTCCATTCTTTATTTTACGTATTTGTCCGTATTTCTTCTCATAAAGAGACAGTTGAAATTTCTCATAATGAGGACAAAGGGCTTGGAAAGATTGACACACACAGGACAGATTGAAGGCAAGAGGGACAGAGAAAAACGGCGCATAACCTCCCTAATGAGCATGTGTAAATGAGTGGCAGAGCAGAGATTAAGAGAGATAGCAAAATGAGAAAATTTACTAATAGCTTTAAAGGACAGGAAGTTGTGGAGAGCCATGATCGCCGACGTTCTGAAAGGACACGACACAAAAAAAGAAGAACGAATTTGTGTAAATGAATTGCAGAACAGAAATTAGGGGAGATAGCAAAAAGACAAGATTTGATAATAGCTACAAAGAACAAGAAATTGTGGAGAGCCATTATCGCTGAAGTCCTGACGGGACATCTCATATTGAAGAATATTGATAAAATGTATTTTAAAACAGAGACAAAGTTTAAGATCGATGTCCCCACCATTTTCAAATAAGACTTAAATCAGTTTTATTTATAGAATATTTATTTTAACTTATAATCTGCTAAACAATTTTCATATGTAAGCGATAAAAAATATATTTTATGTATAAAACCTATAATTAGAACCTACATTAAGTTTTGATGAATTGTGGAGAGCCATGATCGCCAACGTCATTGGCACAAAGAAGAAGAAGAAGAAGAAGAAGAAGAAGAAGAAGAAGAAGAAGAAGAAGAAGAAGAAGAAGAAGTAGGCGTTATCTGAAAATGTAACATGGCTGATATACTGTTTGCGCATGCCTGTGAACGCATGCTTTTATATGCGCATGCGTGGGTGGGCATGTGTGTGTTTGCGTTTGGTGAGACTGTCTTAGCGACGATTGAAAAGCATATTTTTGAAGAAACTCATTGGTTTATGAAATAAAATAATAAAAAGGAATAATGAATAGACTGACATCCCAGGATATTAACGAATTCATCTTCGCCTTGATTAACACTTTCCTTGTATTGGTGTCAAATTTCTTTCTTTGACACTCAGTAAAGAAACTCACATCTGAAAGTATGCGAGAAATATTAACTACTTTTTCAAGTTATTAAATCTTCTTCAGTTTTATCAATACAATTAATGCCTTTCCACCCTGACACTAGTTATACATGAACGGAATCAACCAGAGCGTCTCGGCATGTGGCAGTAGTCAGCGAGTTAGTCTAGTTCAGCATTATTAATAAGTTCGATGCTCACAAGATTCTTCATTATGAATGCCTTGTAGCAAAACTAAACAAAGCTTAATATTTTATGAAGCCTCGTCGAGCGGCAATAGTTAGCAAGACAATGTACTGAATTTGATACTCACTGATTGCCTTTTTTTAAACTATGCCAGGGCACCTTAGAATGGGAGAATGACGTAACCCTTTTCAAGGCTCAAAAGGCACTTAGGGAGTTACAGAGCAAGAAGTACATTTAATCCTTTGGAGACGGAGCCGCATTTGGTGTTTCAGTGCCAAGATGCCGCCCTTTTGACTCACTTTGAATACAAGTTACAGGACTCAGCAAACTATCATAGAAAGCGCCATTGAAAGACCCAAATATGCTAGAAATGCGAGAAGCAATCTGATTGGCTGGTACGAAGAATAGCCAGCTAATATTGTATTATAGGTCCTTCTCGGTCATTCGACATTTCGATTGATATATCTGGCCTGTCATTTCCTAAAGGTTACTGGCGATATGCGGGGAAGATAGCGGTTGACCCTAGACTCGAACAGGTCACGATGGTAGCGATCGAGGAAGCATTCGCGAATGGAATATGAATAGAATGAAGGGGGTTCGTTACAATGTGCGGGGCATGGCGACTCTTAACCGTGAAGGTGACGAATGGGGGGGGACTAAGGAATGTTGTTCGTCTGAGCACTTTTCACGTAAATAGCGATAGAGCAGCGGGAGACTTTCAACGTTTTATCTGTGGGAAACGGATAGCAGAATGGAAAAGAATTCATCACCCACAAGGACGCGGAGACTGAAAAGTTAAGCCTGGACATCTCCTACCCATATGTGCCAGCGACACTCCATTTCCTTCCTGATCTGACTCCTGTAAAGCTATAGAATAGCAGGAGGAGCCAGATACTTACTAGAGTGATACAGTATTTTTTCAGCATCTTTAGCGATTATCGTATGTATGAGTTTCACTTGAGATTTAGGGTGAATTTGTTCCAATAGTCGCTCAAGGAATGGGGCCTTCTTCAGGAAGATAGTACCAAATCTAATTACATTTTAGTAAATAGTACTAAATCTAATTACATTTTAGTAAATATTGCCAAAACTAATTACATTTTAATAAACAGTATCAAATTTAATTACATTTTAGTAAATAGCACGAAATCTACTTACATTTTAGTAAATAGTACCTTTGTAAGAGTAAAGAGGGTTGTTTGAGGAAAGGATAAAGAGAGGGACAAGGTTCAATATCAACACATCAGAAGATATCGATTTTCATTACATTTAAATTTTTGAAGAGTATACTTATAAGGGAAGCAAGTAAGAGGAAGGGAGTTCCACTGTTGGGAAGTGTGAGAAAAGAAGCTGTTGGAGTAGAAGTGACGGTTACATTTAACTGTTTCAACAGTAAAAGGCTGGGACCGAGATGCCAACCTAGCAGCACGCTTAAATTCATGCAGTTGGGGTACCAGTGAAAGTAGCTCGTCAATGCCAGTTGCCATGAAAATATTTGTAGAAAAGACAGAGGGAAGCCACATCACGTCTGTGAGAAAGTGACTGTAGACGAGATGCCAGATCAGGACCTATCACATTGCATATCCGTCTTTGGATTTTGTCGAGGGCCTCTAGATGAACAACGGGCGCACCAGACCATATATGGCAACAGTATTCTATGCAAGGACGAATGGTAGATTTATAGATGTGAAGGATGGACTCAGACGAGAAAAACCTTCTTGCACGGCACAGGGAACCAACTTTCCTTGCAGTAGATGTTAGTTATTATTATTATGTTTACTTGTGTTCATGTGTGCGTTCGTGGTTTGTTCATTTTTTTTTTAATTATATACTTAGTTATTTTATTTATTGATTTGGATCAATTTATTTTACTTATTCATTTTGCTTTATTTTATTTTTATTTATTTAAAACAAAATAAATAAAACTTATATATATATATATATATGTGATAGAAATTATTAGGAGGATTAGATAATTATAATTATTAATTCATCGAGTTTGAAACCTCAACAGAATGCAGAAAGCACTGGACGGCCGTTTCGTCCTATATTTGGGACTCATCAGCAGTGCGGATCCACTAGAAGGGTTTCAATTCTCGGTAGTGGATGCGCACTGCTGATGAGTCCCAAATATAGGACGAAACGGCCGTCCAGTGCTTTCTGCATTCTGTTGAGGTTTCAGACTCGATGAATTACTTAATTATAATTATCAAATCCTCGTAATGATTTCTAAAAGTTTATATATCATTGCTTGAACCGGCTTCTAATGCTCAAGGTTGAGCGGCTTGGTGATAGTAGTCGTGGCTCCGGGGGCGGGGGCACAGTCCTATGGTTACAGAAAACTTCAGTTGAGTTCCACCACGGAATATGTGAGCGAGCGGCGCTATATTGAGTCTGATTTGCTATCTCTTCTTCACCGATGCCCGTTGGAACAGTTGGTATGATGTTTGGTTGACAACCTAACTGTCAGGGTTTCAATTCTCGGTAGTGGATGCTGAAAGTCCCAAATATAGGACGAAACGTCTATTCTGTGGAGGTTTCTTCTAGACTCGATGAATTACTTAATTATGATTATCTCAAATTCTCCTAATAATTTCTATTACTTGTATGTCCTTGCTTGAAACGGCTTCTAATGCTCTGGATAAAGCCGCTTAGGGATAGAAGTCGTGGCTCGTGGGACCACAGTCTTATGGGTAAGGGAAACTCGGATGACTTACACCGCGGAATTTGTGAAGCGAGTCGCTATATCGAGTCTAATTCATTACCTCTTCCTTGCCCGTTGGTACAGTTGGTAGGACGCTTGCGTCGTATAGTAATGGTCCGGGTTTCAATTCTCGCTAGTGGATGCGCACTGCTGATGAGTCCCAAATATCGGACGAAACGGCCGTCCAGTGAGTTGAGGTTTCTTCTAGACGCAATGAATTACTTAATTATGATTATCGCAAATCCTAATAATTTCTATCACACACACACACACGCACACACAAATATATATATATATAAAAGTGGAAAACTCTTTATACACTATTTACATTATTTGGACTATTGTCCTCATCTTTGTCGCCATGTTTATTAGAACTCCGGCCTTCTTCAGGTGGTTGGAATGTCGAACTGAACCCTTTATTTCTCTCACTGGGGCAGACTGTTCTACTTCCACGTGCCATGTTTAATGGATGTCAGTTATCAGTTATCTCCTGTTAATTTCACTCTGAAAGTTCTCCACTGCCTTAACCGGGTATTGAACTCATACTCTTCGGGTCTTGTCACTGGATCTAAACGCCTTTATCCACTGTGTAATGTGTCCTTGGCGACAAAGATGAGGACAATCAATAGTCCGAATAATGTAAATAATGTACATAATACCTCATCTTAGAAATATAGACGGACTATTTACATTGTTCGCACTGTTGTTCTCTTCTACCATGGTTGCCATATTCATGACGTTTCGGTCGTTGTACATTTCGGTCATCTTCAGGTGATTGGAATTTCCAACCGAATCCTTTATTTCGTCCACAGGGGTAGATTGTTCTAGTTCCACGTTCCATACCTCTTCCAGATATTTCAGTTTCCGTTATTTCCTTTTAGTAACTTAATTCTGTAATTGTTTGTTCACCTCTGGTGCGGCTAGGTATTGAACACACAATTCTTTGGGTCAAGTCGCCAGATTACTTCAACAAACGCTTTTATCTACATGCCCCCTCCCCACAAAGTGTTCGGTTCGTAATCCCAATCAGCTGAAGAAGGCCGGATAACACGTACAACAACTAAACGTAGTGAGTATGACAACCAAGATGGGGACAACGGTTTGACCAATGAAAATAGTGTAAATAACTACAATACCTCATCTCAGAAATATAGACCGATCCGGAAAAAGGCCGAAGCTTACAACGGCCGAAGCGTCGTCAATATGACATTAAAGACGAAGACAACAGACCTAACAATGTCAATAGTGTAAATAGTTACAGTACCTCATCTCAAAAATATAAACCGATCCTGAAGAAGGCCGGTGCGTACAACTACCGAAACGTCGTGAATATGGCAATAAAGATGAGGACTATCGCCTGATCAATGTCAGTAGTGTAAATAGTTACAATACCCGATTTCAGAAATATAGACAGATATGGAAAAATATTTTTAAAAGAATAAATTCATTATTATTATTATTATTATTATTATTATTATTATTATTAATGTTGTTGCTGTTATTAACACATTTCTGCTACATGTCAATTACAAAAATTGACTTCAAATGCCTACTTTATAATAACCAACTTAGGCAATAAAACATCTTTCAAATGCTTAGTTTATGTGTTATATTTTCAATAATTTTCACATAAAATGTTTATTTTTAGATGCCATTAAGAATTTTTCATTCCTGCCCGAAACACCAGGTGAAAGTTATTTTAAGTTTAAAACAAATAAAGAACTCATCGTTGTAGCCTTAATTCTGTATTTTCTACCAATATTTTCATGTCATTTGTTCTGATGAGCTATTCTCTTTAGTGTCTCGACTGCATGAATTCAAGTATGCTACTAGATTGGCAATTAGGTCTCTCCCTCTTACTGCTGAACTAGCTTAATGAAACCGTCAATTCAACTCGAATAATTTCTTTTCTGTGGTACACCCCGCCGAATTCTTGCTTCCCACCATCTACAATCTTTAAAAGTTTAAATCCAAGGCCAATCGCCATCTTCTGTTTTTCTGAGACCTTTGTCCTTTTCTTTTATCATTTCACCCTTGCACCCCCAGATGCGTCTTAGTGAATTTATCGCCTTGCCTGGGGTGAAATAATTTTTAAAAAAGACCACAAAAATTAAATAGCTTGTGATTGTCGTCCTAATAAAAATGGCACAAGTTATATGCTCCTTTAGATTTCAGTGCCCCATTTTCCATTGAAGTCCAATTTTACTTCTTTTTATCCTGGCCATGTGAGTTGTTTTCTAGGACGCCTATGCAAATAAACTTATACTTTAAAGCATCTCTTGATTGACAGTCAATTTATTAAAGAAATAAAGATTAAAACCTTTAAACGCATAACCGAGGAAAATTTATAATGCTTCTTTCTTTAAAGATGACTAATATGAAAAAATAAATCTAACAACCTTATGACCGTCCTGGGCAAGAAGATAAACTACATCCGCGTCCTGGGTATGACGATAAACTACATCCGCGTACTGTGTAAGACGACAAACTACATCCGCGTCCTGTGTAAGACGATAAACTACATCCGCGTCCTGGGCAAGAAGATATACTACAACCGTGTCCTGGGTAAGACGATAAACTACATCCGCGTCCCCGGTATGACGATAAACTACATCCGCCTCCTGGGGAAGACAATAAACTACATCCGCGTCCTGGGTATGACGATAAACTACCCCGCGTCCTGTGTAAGACGATAAGCTACATCAGCTAGCAAGACCTCTGATCAGGAGATTTTGAGGAGCGTGGAACCAAGTCTTAATTGCTGGTGTTCCCAGGTGCATTCTGACCCGGGGTGGTAGTACCTGTTAGGGTCCCAACTATTGGCAAATAGTTAACCCCAAACTCCAGTGAAAACACTATGATAGTGTAAAAATAGGTTTTAATACCAGCAATACATTTTTGTATGAAAGTATTACCAGCAATGAATTTTTGAAGGAATAGATTATTATCTGCTATACATTTTTGAAAGGAAAAAAATATTTCCGGCAATAAATCTCTTGTCCGCATTAAATAACCCATTGAGGTTGATATGCCGTAAAACAAAACAAACCAAACCAATATATACTGAGATAGATAGATAGATAGATAGATAGATAGATAGATAGATAGATAGATAGATAGATAAAAGATTTACCAGTAATAAAGATCTTGTCCGAATTAAATAATCTATTGAGGTTGATATGCCGTAAAACAAAACAAACCAAACCAATATATACTGAGATAGATAGATAGATAGATAGATAGATAGATAGATAGATAGATAGATAGATATGAACAGACTGGGATAGATAGATAGATAGATAGATAGATAGATAGATAGATAGATAGATAGATAGATAGATAGATAGATAGATAAAAGATTTACCAGTAATAAAGATCTTGTCCGAATTAAATAATCTATTGAGGTTGATATGCCGTAAAACAAAACAAACCAAACCAATATATACTGAGATAGATAGATAGATAGATAGATAGATAGATAGATAGATAGATAGATAGATATGAACAGACTGGGATAGATAGATAGATAGATAGATAGATAGATAGATAGATAGATAGATAGATAGATAGATAGATAAAAGATTTACCAGTAATAAAGATCTTGTCCGAATTAAATAATCTATTGAGGTTTAAAACAAAACAAAACAAACCATTATATACTGAGATAGATAGATAGATAGATAGATAGATAGATAGATAGATAGATAGATAGATAGATATGAACAGACTGGGATAGATAGATAGATAGATAGATAGATAGATAGATAGATAGATAGATAGATAGATAGATAGATAGATAAAAAGTATTGCCAGTAATAAAAAATCTTGTCGGTATTAAATAACCCATTGAGATTGATATACCTTAAAACGAAACAATCCAAACCAAACCCGCCTTGCGATTTGGGCCGACAAGTAGTGGGGGTAATGGAAATACAAGTACAGGGACAATGGAAGCGTCATTGTAATGTTAAAATAATTTTAAGTTTAAGTTAAATTTTAATTGCGCCTTATATCAACAAAAGGAACTGGACAATCGAAACTGTATCCCTTTTTAAGAATATTCTCATAAACAGAAAGAAAAAGACGTTTTAAATAAATAAGATGCACATTAAATAGTAGAGCTGTTACCTTTTGCAGCCTAAAAGTAAGCTCAAGCTTATTCGACTTATCAAGTGTCACCGGTTTATGTTCATCAAGCCGGCCATGTGTAACGATGCAACTCAGACCAGACACCAGGTTGGATCTCAAGGTGCAGCGTCATCCAGTCAAACGATTGTGGCTTACAAAATAACGCTTTTGGACAAATCCTCGTCCACGAAATAAAACCAAGAGACGATTATAGGACAAGACAAATTTTATTCGGTTATAACATTCTGCTGTAGACGAATGCGTGTTGAGGACGAACCATCTAACAGCGGTGCCTTCCTTTCGCCGGGTGCACGAGTGGCCTCTCGTCTCTCTATGCGCTCTGTGTCTCTCTAGGGGCCACTATATTATAGAGGACATCGTTCAGTTTTATCTAAAATCTCATTCGTCAAGAACTCATGATCTTGCGTCATTCAGTGACTTTTCTTTGTCAGGACCGTTTGAGCTGCTTCTTAGGAGGTTTGCTCCATTAAACTGACCTTTTTGCCAATACAGATGACTGCCAAATTGATTTATAAATAAATGAATCAACAATGCGATAGTCCTGGCGATAGATTACATCCGGAAGCAAGACTTCTGATCGGGAGGTTTTGACGAGTGTGAAACCACCTCTTAATTGCTGTTGTTCCCAGCTCCACCTTGTCCCGGAGTAGTAGCACCGGTTACGGTTCCAGCTATGGGCAAATAGTGAACCTCCCAAACAAAAACAAAACGTTATGAAAGCATAAAAATAGATTTTATTGTAATATTACCAGTAATATATATTTATAGTAAAAATGCCAACAATATATTTTATAGAAAAATGACTAATAACAATGCATTTTATCTGTTAGTTGAAGTCATATATATCTTCAAATTATTTACATTTTGCCGTAGAGGCTGATACGCCGCTAAACAAAATCAACTAACCAACCAATGAACAATACGGGAAATAAAATCTAAGAAATATAAGTTAAGTGGATGTCTCTTGAGGAGGGAAAATTGTTCGTTTGTTAAAAGAAATGATACACAAAGGTCAAAATAACTGTTGGTCAATTTGACAATACATATGAGCATAAAACGTGCTATAGTTGAGTCAGGGTGGATCTGGAAACAACAGAGGTGGTTGAATGCTCTCCTGAAGATCTCCAATCTTCCTATCAGAGGCCTTGCTGCCGGATGTAGTTTATCGTCAATTCGACAAGCGGAAACGAGAATAACGGACAAAAATTCAACTCTATAAAAAGATTGAATACATGGTTGTTGGCAAAAAGAAGAGCCCGAGATGCGAAATACGAATTGTAAATGGGAAAATCACAATAAAGTACAGAAGTTTGAATATCAGGAAAGTGACTGTAGACGAGATGCCAGATCAGGGCCTATCACAGAGGATGGAAAATGCGGCAAAGAAACCCGAACCGGCATTGCAAGGGGAAAAGATGCACACCGAAAGCTAAACAAAGTATTAAGAAAGCGGAAAAATTCGCCAGCAAGGTCCTACACAAAGAAATATCAGAATAATGTGCACATCTATCGAGACATCGTCACTTCTAGAGATCTTCCGACCACTTGTGAAATCGATGCGTCGGCGGTTGGCTGAACTTTTTGGATAAATGTCTACCCGGGTTTTTATTGCTATCCTATTGTCGGGGTCCCAAACACTTAAAAACAACACATCTTTTAAATGAAACATATAAAAGGTTATTTTCTGGAGGGAAAGTAGAAGCAAAACTTCGTTTAAAATAACATTTATATATTCTTTTCAGAAATATACAACGACAATAAAATGTTCAATTTCCCTTGTAGTGAAGTTTGTTTTATAAATTAAATGTTCTTAGTGTTGTGCGAAATGTGTGGACAGACTTACTTTATGACACTCAGCGTAATGTACTTGTGAGTTCGTAAACAAAGACTTAGTCGGCGGCTGCTGCTTAATCCCTTCTATTTTGTGCGTGGACAAGGCCTTTGTCGGCAGTTGCTGGCTTTCGTCTCTTCCACTGTGTGCGTGTTGGTGGGTGTGTATAGATCAAACTGGGCTCCGTAATTGTTTCTGAGCCTCTAGAAGCAGTAGACTTCTAGTTTTATATCCGTAACGGAGTTCAGAATTCAAATTTTACATGAACATTCTAACCTTTTTTAATATATGGTTACAAAATAATTTCAACTTTTTAACACATTACTGAGAAAATAATTTCACATTGGCTCGCAAAAATCTTTTTCTCGAATTTGTGAATTTGTTTTTCTTTTTCACCTCTAGTGCGGCTAGGTATTGAAAACACAATTCTTTCGCCACATTGCTGATATATATGGTCTGGAGCCCCTTCTGTTTGCCTCCAGAGACGGATTTGCAACGTGGTTGGCCCTGATCTGGCATCTCGTCTGCAGTCACTCTCTCACAGACGCTCCGTCGCCTCACTCTGTCTTTTTTTACAAATACTTTCACGGTAATTGCTCCGATGAGCTGCTTTCGCTGGTTCCCAGGCCTCATGAATTCAAGCGTCCTACGAGGCTGGCATTCCGCTCTCACCATTTCCCTGTTGAATCTGTTAAATGTAGCCGTCTCTTCTACTCCAATAGCTTCATATCTCGCACCTATCGCCTGTGGAACTCCCTTCCCTATTCCTGTTTCCCTGACTACTATAATCTCCAACTATTCAAATGTAACGTCAATCGACATCTCCACTTGCCTTGATCTATCCACTATCCTTCTCCTCATCCTTTCCTCTGTCACTCCTATCTGCTCTCACTCCATATCTTCTGTAACCCCTTGTCTTGATCTATCCACTATCCTTCTTCACATCTTTTCCTCTATCCCTCCTATCTGCTCTCGCACCAAATCTTCTGTAACCCCTTGCGTGCTAGTGGCTTCACACCTTGCTTGGGGTGAAATGCTTAAAAAAAAAAACAAAGGAGTTATTATTGTTATTTTTTAAATGGTAAAACACTTCACAATTTATGCATGTCTTATGACTGTGGCGTCAATAATGAATTCAGAATGGCCTGTAGCAAAAAATTGCATTCTAAATTCTAAATTGTTTAATTAAAAGCGCTCCAAAGTTTTCTTCGGATATAAAGTGGAAAGATTATATTGAATCAATTCATAGGTCTGCTTCTAGGAACTTTTTTTTTGCAATAAAGTTCACCCTGAACAAGGCTCGTGGGACACTCGAGGTAGATGGTTATTTTTTTTTTTTTACAATAAGGTTCATCCTGTACAAGGCCTGGGGACCACTCGAGGTAGAGGGTTAGTTTCTTTTTACAGTACACCCTGTACAAGGCCCGAGAGGGGACCACTCTAGAAAGAGAGTTAGTTGTTTTTTTTTTACAGTAATGTTCATCCTGTACAAGGCCAGGGCGGAAACCACTCGAGGTAGGGGGTTAGTTTCTTTTTTACAGTAAGGTTCACCCTGTACAGGGCCCCGAGCGGGGACGACTCGAGGTAGAGGGTTAGATTTTTTTTACAGTAAGGTTCACCCTGTACAAGGCCCGGGCGGTGACCACTCGAGGCAGAGGGTTAGTTTCTTTTTTACAGTAAGGTTCATCCTGTACTAGGCCCGGGTGGGGATCACTCTAGGAAGAGGGTTAGTTTTTTTTTACAGTAAGGTTCACCCTGTACAAGGCCCAGGTGGGGACCACTCGATGTAGAGGGTTAGTTTCTTTTTTACAGTAAGGTTCATCCTGTACAAGGCCCGGGCGGGGATCACTCTAGGAAGAGCGTTAGTTTTTTTTTACAGTATGGTTCACCTTGTACAAGGCCAGGGCGGCGATCACTCTATGAAGAGGGTTAGTTTTTTTTACAGTAAGGTTCACCCTGTACAAGGCCCGGGCGGGGACCACTCGAGGCAGAGGGTTAGTTTCTATTTTACAGTAAGGTTCACCCTGTACAAGGCCCGGTCGGTGACCACTCTAGGAAGAGGGTTAGTTTCTTTTTTACAGTAAGGTTCATCCTGTACAGGGCCCGGGCGTGGACCACTCGAGGTAGAGGGTTAGTTTCTTTTTTTACAGTAAGGTTCATCCTGTACAGGGCCCGGGCGTGGACCACTCTTGGAAGAGGGTTAATTTTTTTTTACAGTAAGGTTCATCCTGTACAGGGCCCGGGCGGGGACCACTCGAGGTAGAGGGTTAGTTTCTTTTTTACAGTAACGTTCACCCTGTACAAGGCCCGGGCGGGGATCATTGTAGGAAGAGGATTAGTTTTTTTTATAGTAAGGTTTATCCTGTACAAGGCCCTGGCGGGGACGACTCGAGGCAGAGGGTTAGTTTCTTTTTTACAGTAACGTTCACCCTGTACAAGGCCCGGGCGGGGACTACTTGAGGTAGAGGGTTAGTTTCACTTTTACAGTAAGGTTCACTCTGTACAAGGCCCGGGCGGAGACCACTCGAGGTAGAGGGCTAGATTTTTTTTACAGTTAGGTTCATCCTGTACAAGTCCCGGGGACCACTCGATGTAGAGCGCTAGTTTTTTCTTATTTTTTACAGTTTGGTTCACCCTGTATAAGGCCCGGGGACTTCTCCAGATAGAGGGTTAGTTTTTTTGGGGTTTTTTTCTACAGTAATGTTCACCCTGTACAAGGCCCGTGGGCCACTCGAGGTCGAGGGTTAGATGTTTTCTATGTTGTTTTTTAGAGTAAGGTTCACCCTGTACAATGCCCCTGGGCCACTCCAGATAGAGGGTTAGTTTTTTATCTTTTTTTACAGTAAGGCTCACCCTGTACAAGTCTCGTGGACCTCTCAAGATAGAGGTTTACATTGAGAGGCAGTTTATCCGAAGGGGAGAGAAAGATAAGTGGCGGCGGATTGGATTCGAAACTACTCCACTGG
Organism: Acanthosepion esculentum; assembly: GCA_964036315.1. NCBI lineage: Eukaryota > Metazoa > Mollusca > Cephalopoda > Sepiida > Sepiidae > Acanthosepion > Acanthosepion esculentum. The sequence continues at coordinate 17,254,067 of OZ038494.1, read as the reverse complement.
TTTCAAAAAGGCTTCATTCCACCCTTTTAAGCCAATGTACTACATGAGAAATGTTAATGAAAATTGAGTCGACTAAATCGATTGTTATTTCCTGTTATTGGTTTACGCGTTTAATTTTGACAAAAACTCTCATTGCTCGAGCTCTCGTATTTGTTGCTAAGAGAAAAGAGCCACTTGAATTCAAATAACCTTTTATATTATATTTCTTTCCTTCCTGCACCGAAGTGATTTATATCTTTGACGGCTATACACGTAAAAGCCTATATAATTAGTTTATTACCTATTATCAATTATATCTTATATTTATCATCTCCACCTATGCAATTATTAATGACATTTATTCATATGAATCTTTGTATGCCATGTAAACACACGTTGGTGGATAAACGTATGCCTGTGTTATGTTTTTATTAAAAACGTAAAGCACATATAAACTGATAGAAAACAAAATTGCAACACTCAGAAGAAAAATGGTGATTTTGACCTGGGTACAGTATCCCCTGTGACAAGGTTTAAAGTAATAAGAATATAAATATAAAAGTGGACACTGATGTCAAAACACAGTGGAGACAATCTTTTTCATTAGTATTCGCTATCTTAAGGCCATGTGTGTTTTTTGTTTTTGGCTCGACTATTTATATATGTTAGTCAATGGTGCATTATGGGTAGGTCTATTGTATTATTCTAGTTGCTATTCGGAGGGAAGTAATGGTCATGCTTCAAATTATCCTAGGGGTTATTGTGGTGATACTATGAGTTGGATATATGCGCACGCGTGTGTGTGTGCGCCCGCACATCTGTGTGTGTGTATATATACACACCCACATCTGTGTGTGCGTGCGCGCGCACACATATGTGCGAGAAGATTAGTTAGATTTGACCTGGGTATCAAACTTCAAGACCCAATGACTAGATTAGGAATCTAGATAAAAACATGTTTTGGACATATGGCCAAAAGGGGTAGATAAGTGTTAAGTACTTGTCAAAATACGAAGATAGGGAAAAGACCGGCTCTGGTCAAAACTTAAAAGGGTCTGAATTTAATGTCCCTGAATCGGAGTCAGCTAGGCTAAGAAATATTTTTATGTCCACTTTCTTCAAAGAGAGAAATGGCCATGAAAAAGTTATGGGTTTATTCGTGGGTGTCCCTTGTCCGGAAATGATGAAAGAGGATTCTGCATATATACGGGAGCGCTTTGGGTCACGGCAGTTAGTTAGACTTAGTTTAGGTTCGAGGAAGGTTGATTTAGGCCGGAGCACGTAACAACGAAGAGCGACCCATTAGCAGCCGGACATTGTTAGCTAAGATATATATTTTTTTTGCTAGCCGAGAATCAGCCCAGAGTTAATCATCCACAAAAAGGTCACACGCCTTCCCTCCTCTTTTCGTCCTACCCAAGTTTGTAGTTGTGTTTTTCTTTTGCCTGTGAGCCTGCCTCTCGCTCGATCCGCCGCACAGAAATTCTACGACGTGGGGTCTATATCTTTGTGCAACGAGTTGCAGAGGTGGGTAGTCTCACATTGTGGACCCGAAAGCAATGTTGTATCTATTTTATAGTGTTTTTTATTAACTTTTTACTCATCATTTATTAATGATCACTTTCATAGATCGTTTCTTCTGTCTTGTAATAAAGTTCTCTAATCTGTTTCCATCTTCCAACAGAGTAGATTAAGTCAAGCAATCCTTCGCAACACGCGTCTCCTGGTCGCTATAGCTGTCGCACATCTCACTGTCGCCTCTTTTTATAGACTGGGTGACAGTTAAAATTTGCATATTTTTAACGGAATTCTCGCGAGAGTCTCTCCAACTCCGAGATCTCTCTATCTTAGATATATGACTTGTGAAGCCGCCATTTTCTTTTCGGGAATATTTTACATTCACGAGATACGTCCGAATCTGTTTTCATCCCGGAGGTAAGCCATTTTCTCTCGTTACAACTTTATTATTTGCTGATTATTATTACGTTTGTGGCGGACTTCACCACATTAATTTAACTTTAGATGAGCAAACAAGGCTCACGCAAAAAAAAGGATAACCAAAAGGCATTGTTACACATAAAATATGTATTTAACAAGATGTACAAATATCAAACAACGATGTGAAGGAAAGCATGCATTTAAGTAAGAAAAGGTTGAGTTAACCAAGAGTTGTCTCTCTTTAACTGTTATTTTAGTGTTCAGTGAGAAATCATCATTTGGTTCAAAGTTCACTGGAAGAATGTGCATGACAGTATCTTGTAATGATTGTTCTTGAAAGATATTGCTGTGTAAGAAGAATTTATGTAAGTATATACAACGTATGTTCAGCATGTGTGTGTGAGTGAGAAGGTTGGCGCATAGTTTCAACTGTCGTGGATTCGTTTGGCAGTTGAATTCTCACTAATTGGGATTAGAAAAATCTTAGCTTAAATAAGCGACTATAGGCTCCAAATCGTTGCGCGGGAAGAATTATTGTTCACGTGCCAACGATCTGATTGGTTGGCATCGACCAATCAGCGAGCGAGCTTTGAGGAGACTTAAGAAAGCTCCTGTGATCCGTTTCTTCCAAAAGTGCACAAAATTGACTACTTAAAAATAGATCGATTACAAAATTGTCGCATTACTGCGATTTGTAAATTGCCTGTAGTAATGTAGTGGTGATTTATTAACCAATGAAAAGAAGTACAGCATGCTAAAGAGTTGGTCAAGTCACTGGATCCAATCAACGCTTTTATCCACTTGGCCATCTATGTTTGAGAACATCAGTTACAAAATTTTGGGGAATTATAAGCCTAATATCTCAGTTGGTTGAATTCAGTGACTTGACCTGAAGAGTTGTGTATTCAATATCTGACTACAGCTGAGGTGAACAAAAACTTGGTGTTAAAGGGAGATAATTGATACCGAGACATCCGGCAGAGGCATGGTACGCGGAACTAGAACAATCTATCCCGCTCGACGAGAAGTAAATAGAAAATGTAAATAGTGTAAATAAAAATAAAACCGGGTTAAAAGACTATACCATACTAGAAAGAGGAGGTGAACTCCAAAGATAAGTTTTCTAGCAGGAATTATTTGACTTGTATAGTGAGATGATCTTATAGAATTGGACGACCTACCAGATTTATGATCAGCAGATGTAATCTCAAATACATAGACTTAGACAGCACTGTGTTGATGGCAGAAAGAAAGCTGAAAGAGCTAATGGGTGTTTCATTAAGACGGATTATATATAACGGTGTTTCATTAAGATGGGTTATATATAAGGGTGTTTCATTAAAACGGATCAAAGTCAGCAGTAAATAAATCAGTGTTATTGGTGAAAATTTACTTATTTCTCTATTGGATCATGTTATTTAATTCATGGCAATTATGTGTGAAAAATAATATCGCCCAACTGTCTGCCAAATCTGAAAGAAAAATAAAAAGTCATTAGACGCTTAAACTTAATTTACGTTTAAAATCGGTCCAATTTATTGGAATACACTTTATGTACACCGGCTGAAGATATTTACTAATGGTCTGAGAATGTTCCGAGGTAGATCGTTACTAAAAGTAGAAAAAACGAAAGAGAGATACAGGTAGCCAAAGAGGTTACTTTCGCTTCCTTTGTTATTACTCAACATGCAGTAGTAGGAATATTATATAAGCAAGTGTACCCGTGATAACGGCAGTTGTTAGAAAGTTCTATTAATGAGTTGCAATGAAGAATATTTGGAAAAATTTACTGAGATTCAATAAAGTGGAGATCCACAATTCACAGCTAAAATAGAGACCAAAGAACCGCTTAATTAATCCGTTCCTTTTATAAAGAGTGTTTCATTAAAACGGATTATATATAAGGGTGTTTCATTAAGACGGATCAAAGTCAGCAGTAAATAAATCAGTGTTATTGGTAAAAAAAATTATTTATTTCTCGATTGGATCATGTTATTTAAATCATGGCAATTATGTGTGAAAAATAATATCGCCCAAATATTCGCAATGGTCAAAATATTTGAGGACGTCTGTGAATAGTTGCTCCTAGATCTCATCAATATGCCTTATTATCTCATCCTTCAGCTGTCGAATTGTTGTTAGCTTTATTTACATTATTCGGACTATTGTCCTCATCTTTGTCGCCATATTTTTTTATTTAACCAACGCCTTTATCCACTGTGCCATGTGTGCTGGACACGTGGCACAGTGGATAAAGGCGTTATTTAGATCCAGTGACAGGACCCAAGGAGTGTAAGTTCAATACCCGGTTAAGGCAGTGGAGAACGTTCAGAGGGAAATTAACAGGAGATAACTGATAACTGACATCCACTAAACATGGCACGTGGAACTAGAACAGTCTACTCCAGTGAGCGAAATAAAGGGTTTAGTTCGACATTCCAACTACCTGAAGACGGCCGGAGCGTACAACGGCCGAAACGTTGTAATAAATATGGCGCCAAAGACAATAGTCCGAATAATGTAAATAATGTACATAATACCTCATCTCAGAAATATAGACAGATGTTGTTGGCTTGTCGGTATAGACCTTACTTTTAAGATGGCCTCAAAGGAAGAAATCTAAAAGCGTCACGTTGCAGGATTGTAGTGACCAATTGACTTCGCTGTTTCGGGAGATGATGCTACCTGGGAACTTCTCATTCAAATTCTGTTTGAACGCCCATTTTCGTAATAGGCTTCAATAACTTTAACACGTTGTTTCATTGTTAATTCTTTTTTATGGTTGAAATCGACAGACTTAATTTGTTAAATCTGAGAGAAAAAGAAAAAATCATTAAATGCTTAAACTTAATTCACATTTAAAATCGGTCCAAGTTATTGGAACACCCTTTGTAAATGCTATATTCTGTAACATATTTTTCAGCTGTATCATTTAACTTTAGCCCTCTGCATTATTACAGTGTTAAAGTTTCAAGAGTGCAATTTGGAAAATTGTTCGTAAATTCAAACAAACTGGGTCGGTGGCAGATGTGAAAACACCATTGCGTGCTCGTTTACGCCGCTCAGCTAAAAACATTGCTGCAGTGTACAAAAATGTGGCCGAAAATCCAGACACCTCTATTCGTCATTGCGCGCAGGGATTGAACCTCTCCACATTACATCGTTTCCAATTGCACTCTCAGTTGGTCGATTATGTCGACCAAAAACATCGCGAAGTGCGTGAAATACATTTCTGTTTGAACGTCCATTTTCGTAATAGGCTTCGATAACCTTAACACGTCGTCTTTCCATGGTTGAAATTGTCAAAGACTTAAGTTGTTAAATCTGAAAGAAAAAGGAAAAAAAATCATTAGACACTTAAACTTAATTAACATTTAAATCGGTCCAAGTTATTGGAAAACCCTTTATTATATGAAAGAAGGGAAAAAAGAACTTCTGATTGTAAGACGAAACATATTTTTGTGAACAAAATAGACGGTGTAGTTATTGTCATCTGGTGATCATAAGTTCAATTCCTAGATCTGGCAGTGAAACATGAACAATAACTAACATCATAGGGGCAAAATAAAACAATAATCAACAGATATGTCATATCACCCAAAAGACAATAGACATCTGGAGAAAACCGGAGAGTACTTGTCCAAAATGTTGTTTCGATAATAACATCTATAATATTCAAGATGTGAATAATAGTTTGAATAAATCAAAGTATACTGACAGTTTCACATCTAAAAAAACAAAACAATAATAGATTCCTGAAGATGGCTAGAGTGTATTTGGCTGAAATGTAATGTCTACAATTACATCCATAATAATCAAGATGAGAACAATAGGTTGAATAAGTCAATGTATATTGACAGTTTTTCATCTTAAAAATAAAGAAAAAGAATAATACACGTCTGAATATGGCCAAATTGTACGGGGAAGAAAGGTCGTGTCTATAATAGCATCTATAATAACCAAGTTGTGGACAATAGTTTCAATAAGTCATATTAAAATAACATATATATAATAATCCAGTTTAGAACAATAGTTAGAATAAGTAAAAATATATTATCAGTTCTTCATCTTAAAAGCAAAAAAAAAAAAAAAATTCCTGGACATGGCCAGAAGATGGCTGAAATGTGGTGTCGATAATAACATCTATAATTATCAAGATGGGAACAATAGATTGAATAAGTCAGCGTATACTGACAATTTCTCATCACAGAAACGATAAAAAGAACAATAATCGATTTCTGAAAACGGCCAGAGTGTATTTGGCCGAAACGTTATATCGATAATAACATCTACATTAACCAAGAGAAGAAAAATATTTTGAATAACTCAGCGTATATTGACAACTTTTCATCTTAAAAGGAAAATAAATAATAGACGCCTGAAGATAGCCAGAATGTACTTGACTGAAACACTGTGCCTATAATGATATCTATAACAAACGAGATGTTAACAATTGTTTGAAATAATTCAAAATGAAATACAAAACAGATAAAGTTTTGTTTATATCTCTGAGATAAGGTATTGTGATTACTTCCGTTATTAACATTATTCGGATTGTTATCCGCATCTTTATTGCGATATTCACAACGTTTCGGCCGCTGTACGCCCCGGCCTTCTTCAGGTGATTGGAATTTCGAATCGAACCCTTTATTTCGTCCACTGGGGTAGATTGTTCTAGTTCCACGTGCCATGCCACGTCCGGAGGTCTCAGTTATTTAAAATAACATCTATTTAAAATAACTGAGACATCCAGAAGAGGCATGGCACGTGGAACTAGAACAATCTACCCACGGTGAACGAAATAAAGGGTTCGGTTCTAAATTTCGATCACCTGAAGAAGACCGGAGCGTACAACGGCCGAAACGTTGTGAATATGGCAATGAAGATGAGGATAACAGTCCGAATAATGTAAATAATACAAGTAATCATAATGCCTCATCTCAGAGATATAGACAGATATTGAAGAAAGGTTCCAATCACCTGAAGAAGGCCGGATCATACAATGGCCGAAACGTTGTGAATATGGCAATGAAGATGAGGATATCAGTCCGAATTGTGTAAATAATGCAAGTATATGAAGTTTTATTGGACGATATTTCGGTAGTGTAAAGTAGCTGTTTGTACGAGAGGAAAGTGACAACGTTTCTTGATTTAATCAATTAATCCCTGCGTTCCTGAATAATTTTAACCATTCTGCCTGATGTCTTGAGTCAAATTCGCAAATAATTTTGTATGTAATGTTTCATAGTAGATATCAAAAATAGTTACAAGTGTTTACCCATCGTTCAACCGGTGGTGGGGCATGACGTCATTTTTCTCTACCACCGGTAAAGCGGTGGTCAGGGCTCGAAGTTTTAAGTAGAATATAAAGAGCACACCTGGAATTGGAACTCGGCTCTCCGGTTAACAAATTCCGAGCCATTATCCATTACGCCACACGAAAAGCCGTGATGAGAAGTGGATTCATACCTAATCTGAACTGGATAAACAAATTACAATATGGACATAAAGTGGGGGGTCAATTCTATATTACAGTTTATATATAGACTGATCCCTCACTTTGTGGTCAGTGTAGTTTCTATACATTTATATTCCAGAGAATATTAAAAAAAATCTAAAAGACATGCCTGCGTAACTAATCAGTATTTCATTGATTGTTTTTTTCTTTTTTTATGGCTTATCAACCCTTTGCAGGTTATTTAAAGACAATTTTTGAGATAATAATGGTTTCAGTGATAGAAGATTTACTAATTAATACATAGCTGGTGGTAGAAGAGATGAATTAATACCTTTCCTAATAGCATTTGCGCTTAACCCTTTGAACCCTGCCTTCCTGAGCAATTTTAACCCTTCTACCTGAGCTTCTTTTAAAATGTGTTATTGATAATAATGTATTGCTGGTAATAATTTTTTTACAACAAAAGTATTTCTGGTATTAAGACCTATTTTTAAACTCTCATGGTATTTAGACCCCAGCTTAGGGGTTAGCTATTTGCCCATAGCAGGGATCCTAACAGCTGATATAACCCCGTATCAGGGTAGACCTGGGAACAACAGTAATTAAGAGGTTGATCCATGCTCTTCAAAAGCTGCTGGTCGGAGGCTTTGCTGTTCGACGTAGTTTATTGTCTTACCTAGGACGCGGATGTAGTTTTTTCTGAAAAAATAAGACAAACGTTTTTATTTGTTTTATGTTATGTAGGTGTTTGCTAAACGCCTCTGATACTTTGGGTTTTTAAGAAGGACATCAGTGCAGTAGTTGTGTATTCTCTATGGGACGGATCTCCGGTGAACAACGTACTTTTAGAATTAAGGAAGAATCAGCGAGAGAGAGAGAGAGAGAGAGAGACGTAGAGAAAGATGAAAGAATTAGAGAGTTGAAATAAAGGGAGAGAAAGAGAGTGATATTGAAGGAAGGAGAGAGTTAGAGTGTATGATGGATATTTCGAGAAAGACAGGGAAAACGTGAATAAAAGTGATGCACAGGAAGTGTGTGGGGAGAGAGGTAGGAAGGGAGAGCGTGAAAAAAGAAGAGGAGGAGGAAGGTATAGACACGGAAATAGATAAAAGAGAGAGAATAAAAGAAATGGCAGAAAATGAGCTTCTGAGTCAAAATTCGCAAATAACTGGTATATAATGTTCCACGATAGATATAAAAATAGTTACAAGTGTTTACGCACCGTTTAACAGGTGGCTGGGCATTAAGTCATTTTTCTCTACCACCGTTCAACCGGTGGCTGGGCATTACATCATTTTCTCTACCATCACGGTGGTCAGGGATTAAAGTGTTAAAACGGTCAGATAATCTAAATTCAGTCAGTTATGTGCCATGCGTGATACACGCTTAGTCGATCATGTATCTTTCGATACATGATCGACTAAGCGTGTATCCGCCAGTAGGCCAACATTTTTTTCTGCGGTAGACCAGTTGCCATCCAAGGCTATAGAATCCGGTATGTCCTGCTATTCTACCCATAGCTGGAAGAAGAAGAGGATTCGTACCTTTCCCAAGGGTATTAGTACGTAAGTGAATATAATGGATTCGACTGGAATTCGAACTCGGCTCTTCGATTCCTAATTTTCCGAAAGATCAAAATAACTACCCAAAGAATAAAAATAATTCTTGAGAAGCAAAAAACTTTTTACAAAAACAAGAAAAAATACGCAGAACGGGCGATATATCTTATCAGTTTCGTTTGTGCGAATGACATTTTGTTCTCGTCAGGCTAAGTATGGTTACTGTTGTGGTAGGATCCACCTAATTTGCATAGCGGAGTACCGACGATATAAATATGGTTGGTACCGGAAGACAGGGAGGCAAATCAAGAGATCCAACTAGAGACTCTGCCCGACTGCGACTTAGTCAACACATTCTCCAGGAACGGTCTTCCCAGGAATATACAAAAGACTATATGTAAATATTGTGTACACTTTCTTGTTTCAATACATTTTATTCTAACTACATTTTGTGTTTGCATTATTATTCCATGCATTAGTCAAGTTTCAACAGTTACGTAGTTTACGAAATCGCACAGAATCAGCAAACGTTTTAATCATTTGAGTCTCCTCAGCACCAAAGACAAGGAGCTTAAAATGTCTTTCATTATTATTCCCAGACTTTCTGATTTGCTGTTTGATACAACTCTATGCTGTGTTTTATCAAAGACCTGTGATAAAGGAAGATTTCCTTTAGAATGGCATTGTGAATATTAGATTGAGAGAAAGCTTCTCTGAGCTTGTGAACTGTGCTTATGAGCCCAGTCATTTGTCTCGCAGATACAGATGGGTTGCCTGGGATTTTCTTAATCTGTGCATCAATGTTCGATTTAATCCCACCTAGTTCTGTTATCTATTTACAATTCTGTCTTTCTCTTCCTTCCTTCCTTCCTTACTCCCTTCCTTCCTTCCATCCTTCCTTCCATTCCCTCCTTCCTCCCTTCCTTCCCTTCCTCTCTTCTTTTCCTTCTTTCCTTCTTTCCTCCCTTCCTTCCTTCCTTCCTTCCTTCCTTCCTTCCTTCCTTCCTTCCTTTCCTTCCTTCCTTCCTTCCTTCCTTCTTTTCTTTCCTTCCTTCCTCTCTCCCTTCCTTCCTCTCTCCCTTCCTTCCTTCCTTTACTTCCTTCTTCCTTCCTTTCCTCTCTTCTTTTCCTTCCTTCTTTCCTTCTTTTCCTTCCTTCCTTCCTTCCTTCCTCTCTCCCTTCCTTCCTTCATTTCTTACAGTAAAGTTCACCCTGTACAAGACCCGAGGGCCACTCGTGGTAGAGGGCTATATTAAAAGGCTGTTTATACGAATAGAAGAAGAAGATAACTGTTAACCCTAGACATGTAGCAATCGGGGAAACATCCTCTTGGGAGTCGGTTTCTTCGGAAGAAGCTGTTTCAGTGGAACTTGCCTCTCACCAACGGGATACGGGGGGAATGTGAGTGGTTAGCTACAATGTGATTGGCATGGCGGATCCAAACCGAGAAGGTGAGAACTGGCCGAACCAAGGAATGTAGTCCTTTTGATCAATGACCATGAAAGTAGCGATAGAGCTGTGGGAGGCTTGTCACGACCCGCCTGTTAAAATAGAGGTTGAAGGGTGGAAATTAATTTGCCACCCACATGGGCTCGGAGACGCTGTGGAAACTGAAAAGTGATGACTGGATAGCTCCCGCCGAAATATCGAAACAATACTCCATTGTCGGCCTGATCTAGCTCTTGTAAAGATAGAGAATAGCACAAGGAGTCAGGTACTTACTGGAGCACTACAGGGAGCCGACCATTTTCCCTGCAACTTTAACGATGCCTTGTATAAAAAAATAACTCGTTGCCAGTACCTCTTGGTGATTTTCCAAGCGTAGATTACATGTGACACAAGGCCGTAAATATGGAGCACACACTGAGTATCGAACTCCCTAGTCAGTCATAATTGCTCTAGCGAGACAAGCTTGTTAACCATTACACCACATCGATGTGCACTTGCCAGTCTCTCATAAATAATCAACTATTCCGGTTTGAAGAAATATAGAAAAGACATACTGAAGACGCTGTTTCCGTGAGAAAAATAAATAAATTTCTTGATTGATTAATTTCTTTTCTACGGCTTATCAACCCTTTACAGTTTTGTTTCTTTTTTGGTGGGCGGAGATAATAATGTTTTAGTCATACAAATCTTACTAATTAATCCAAAGCTGACAGGAGAAGAGATGGGTTCATACAATTCCCAAGGGTATTTGCACGTAAGTGATTATATCGAAGTTAACGGAAATTGGAACTCAACTCTCCGATTACCAATTCTTAGCCATTTTCCATTAAACCAATCGCACATCCGAGCTTAGATCAACTAGTATTTCCAAGTGGTCACCTATTTAGATACTAATCAGGCTCGACGTTGCTTAACTTCGGTGATCATACGGGGAAACGGTGTTTCAACGTGATGTGGCCGTAAGCTAGAAAGAAAGAAAGAAAGAAGCGGTAATATCTTTTTCGTCTTTTTATCATCTGCTTCAATGAAATAGAAAATATCTTTTCGATTTTCCTCTCTTATTTCTTTAAATAATGACCTGCTGGAATACTTAATGATGGAATAGAGCAATGTCTACGAGTATTTTGTAGCTGTAGAATTCATGAGTTTTATTAAAAATTATGATAATCAGATCATTCAAATTAGGGAAACCGTGAAATTTTCGCGAGAACTAGTTATAATGTTTAAGAATTATAGAACAAGAAAATTTAAATAAACACATAATGACAAGAAGCTGTAAATTTAAATTAAAACATTAACTGGTTATATATATTCGAGAGACTGTTTAGCGCCATTACACTCTTATTTCTCTAAATAATGACCAGTAGCAGCCGTGGAATTCAGTATGAGTAAGCAAAGCGTTAACATTGAATAAGAGAAAATCGTAAATTACCCATTGTTTATTTGAGGTAATCACAGGGTATAACGTACGTACAAAACTAAGGAACAAGCAGAATTCCTTTTCTTCTTCCCTTCCTTAGCGCGTACGTTACATCCTATCAATACCTAATAAATAATGGACTATTCTGTTTTTATCGCGAGGAAAGAAGGAAAAGAACGGCGCTTTTGGGTTCCTCTCTTGTCGAACTCATTGCCTCCGGGCGGAGAGGAATCCAGACGAGGCTATGCCGAAGGGCAGAGTCTCGTTTGGGGAGGTAGACAAACCCGACCCCATGTATACGGGGTCTACGATCAATTTTAACGTTAAAAACTGGCCTTGTGCTACATCTTGCCTTGTGGGAAGGTTGGTAAATTGAAAAGAAAGAAAGAAAGAAATTAAGAAAGAACTTAAGAAAGAAAGAAAGAACTTAAGAAAGAAAGAAAGAAAGACAGACAGACAGACAGAAACAAACAAACTCTTTGCTATACTTCATAAGTAATGAACTATTTCGTTTTGAGGAAACACAAAAAAGACAAACCGGAAACAGAAAGAAACAGTAGGCGATTATCTCGTGTTTAACGCCTGCTTCAGTGAAATAGATCCACAAATTCTTTGGTAAAATGGCATATTGATATGTCCATGCCTTAAAACAGTGTGGTAGCCCTGACTTGTCCACTTTGTTCTACATTGCTTCGAGGTCTATAAAACATTTCTGGGTAGCATTTGTATCTTTTAAATCAGTATTGAAAGTTTTACCAGATACTTAAGTGTTTTTTTTTTTCTTTTAACAATGGGATAATGGTTCCTGCAATCTTAAAACGGAACTTTTCTATCACAATCCCTCTCCTTAATACTAATGGCCTCTATTTGCCAGTTTAAACTGCATTCTTGCCCAAGTCATCATCTTTTCTATACGCTGTAATACCCACTGACATCCAGAAACAGTAGATGTAGTAACTGTCCGATCGTCCATATATGCACTGATCGGAGTTTCTCATATTCCGTTTCTCATCAATATACCTTGACAATCAACTTCTGCTGATTTTATCTACATGTTCATGGTTAAGGTGAATAATGTTACTGAGACCTGACCTCCAGTGATAATACCCCTTTCTGTCCAATGCTTATCAGAAGATAACAAATCAGAGGTTGTCTTTAAGTTGAAATCATTGTAATAATCTTCTATGAGATTCCTTACACAAAGTGGGACATGATATCTTCATATTCCATTTCTCATCAATATACCTTGACAATCAACTTCTGCTGATGTTATCTACATGTTCATGGTTAAGGTGAATAATGTTACTGAGACTTGACCTCCAGTGATAATAGCCCTTTCTCTCCAATGCTTATCAGAAGATAACAAATCAAAGGTTGTCTTTATATATTAATCATTGTAATAATCTTCTATTAGATTCCTTACACAAAGAGGGACATGATATCTTCTTAGAGCTTCCGTGACTGATTTATGCGGAATGGATCCGTATGCATTAGTGAGGTCCAGCCAATGTACAGTTACATTGCCCTTTCATTCTTTGGCTTCTCTTAGGAGCTGCGTTATTACTCCTATATACTCGAGGCAATCTGGGATTCCTGTCATCTCACCATTTCTCTGCTGACATATCTATGTACGTGTTGACAACAAGATAATTCTGAAATCATTGGGACATAATGCCGAAGAAGATCTTGCGTATATCCAGTAAAGAAATTCTTCAGAAATGTTCAATTACTTCAGAATTCTCTTCTTTAGGAGTCCACTCAGCATTGGTGAGCATTCACTGCTTTGCAACTCTCTCTCCTCCAAATTGCTCTTGTGGCAGACTTCACCACATTAATTTAACTTTAGATTAGCAAACAGGGCTGACACAGAAAAGGATAAGCAAAAGACACTGTTACACATAAAATATGTATTTAACAAGATGTACAAATAAGAGGTTGTCTTTAAGTTGAAATCATTGTAATAATCTTCTATGAGATTCGTTACACAAAGAGGGGCGTGGTATCTTCTTAGAGCTTCCGCGACTAATTTACGTGGAACGTATCCATATGCATTTGCGAGGTTCAGCTACTGTACGGCTACATCGTCCTTGCCTTTTTTAGTTTCTCTTTGGAGTTGCGCTATTACCCCCCATAAGTTCCAGGCAACCAGGAATGCCTGAATTCCCACCCTTCTGTACTGAAGTATCTATATAATTGTTGACCAATGAAAATTGTTGAAATGGAAAACTTTGTCAATTTTTAATCATTTTATTTGTATCCCCTTACTTCTTTAAATAATGACCTGAATTTATATTGTTATTGCAATATTTTCATAAAGTTGTTAAGCTCAAATATTTAACGATGCAATAGAGGAATTTCCATGGGAACTCTATAGTCATGGAACTTGCAAGAAGTTTATTCAATCAGTAACTTAAATATTAGAATTCATCAGAAAATTCAAATAGGTAAAGCGTTAAATTTTCTCGTGTATCTCTAGTTATTAGTCATATAATCTAATCTGGTACGTTCAATTCTGGGAGGTCGAGTTTATTAACAGCGATAAGAAATTAGTTCCCGACTTTATGCACAGTTAACAGTATTCCCCCCATGCTGAAAAATAGAACCGAATATTTTAAAACACTAGCTAATATAGTGGCTCGAATTAAGGAATCGTAGAGGCGAGTTTGAATTCCAGTCGAGTTCATTAATTACGTGATAATAACCTTGGCAAATATCTGAATCCATCTCTTCTCCCCATAGCTATGGATAAATAGTTAGCTCGACTTCAGTAAAATAGAAAAAGTTGTCAACTTCAAATCGTTTTATTTATACCCCCTTACTTCTTAAAATAACGATTAACTTTCATATTTATGATGGATACTTCAATATTTTGTTAAAGTTGTTAAGCTTAACGATGCGATAGGGAAATTTCTACGGATATTTTATTGTCCTAGAACTTGCTATGAACTTACTCAGTCATTAACTTTAAGATTCATCAGAATATTAAAATAGGAAAATCGTGAAATTTTCACGGGTTAAAACTACTACTACTACTACTAATAATAATAATAATAATAATAACTATTATTATTATTTTTTTTATTTTTATTTCCTTTGATATCTGGCGTTTACACATTTAATTAATCCATCAATTTCCATGGAAGCACTTATAGAAAAGGCACAAGGAAGCCACATTACGGCGGTGGGAACGTGGCTGAAACCAAGATGCCAGATCAGGACCAGTAATATTGTTGTATGTTTATTGTATTTAAAATACAATTAGGGCACAAGGCCAAAATGGGGAGGAGATGAGGCTGGTCGTCACTAACTATCTTATACCTAGCTAATCTGATTCACGACCCATTCAGATTTTACAGTTTCCGCATTCACCACAAGAACTCGCCCGTCACCGATCAATCCTCCATACACCATAATACCGCATCCTCTACAAAACGCGCCCCATGCCTTAAAAATTTAATGATAATAAATTATTATATATAAAAATCTAATAATGAAGAATGAGAGGGAAGGGAGATGAACCCAATAACAAACTAAAACTCAGCACAAAGTAAACTAAGCATAACTGATGTTAGTAGGGCCCGTCTAACCCTCAAAAAGGAGAGGCCGCTGTATTCTTTCCATTGGAGAAAATCAAGAAGCTCTCTCACTACCGGAGTGGGAAAAGGATAAAAAATTATACGGGCATGTGAAAATATAAAGCTGACCCAGTCGAGATAAAAAGGAGGAGGCAAGACAAACTGGGGAGGTTGGGAATCTCAATTTGGATCATAACCAAAGAGGCAGCCGGGAACAGCAAGGAACAACTCTTACTCACATTAACTAGGTATACAAAAGCTTGTCTAACCTAACCAAGGGGAGTGCTCCGCAGGAAACCACCCCGATGTGGCGTAGAGTGACCTAGAAGAGAAAATCAAGGTTAGCCTCGTTCAAACGAACCAAGCTCGCCTCAGTCACCCACCTTTCGTTGAAAACTGTCGAATGCAAGCGTTTTCTATCAGTTCTAATCTTTATCTTGAAGAGAAAGACGGTTGCCTCGCAAGACTTCCTCCTGTTGCGTCATCCAAATCACCATTCGGGCCACGCCAGCAGCGTCAGAAACACCGTTCGTTTCACCCCAGAATATGGGGGCGACACATTGTCACACGTGTATGCGCGATCAATGAGCACGAGCTTTCCGGGAGCGAGACGAGCCGTCAACTCGCCGACATGGTCCCATAAGGGGCGAACCCGGGGACAATGTTAGAAGGCGTGCGAAGCCGTTTCTTCCAGACCAAAGCCACACCGTTCACAGTCTGGCAAATCCGCCAAGCCCCATATGAAAACCTTGTCATTGAGAGGCAGCCGATTCCGAGTCAATCGCCAGGTAAGCGAAAACTGACGTTTACTAAGATAATCCGCCGCTGGCGCCCAAGACCAGAAAGAGCGAAAGTCCTCCTCCGACAAGTCAAACTGCTCACGTAGAGAATCCTTCGCGACCATCTCCACTAGAAGACGATAGAAGACCTTCCTAGACTGTGAAAGGACCAGTAATATTGTTGATTCATCTTTGGATTTGAGGTTGTCCTGTAAATCAGATTTCCAGATTACATCCATTTTATTCAAGGTAGTCCATGCTTTATCCATGCGAATTTTCAAATCCTTTTCAGTAAAATTTATTTCGCCTCCTAAGTATATAAAAGATTCCATAAATTTTATTGATTCACCTGAGACAGTTTGTATTGTACTTTGATGATTGAAGCTTATGAATTCAGTTCTAGAGGTATTGACACAGAGTCCTAAATCGTTAGCAGTATTTTGTAGATGATGTAGGAGATATTATTATTATTATCATTATTATTATTATTATTATTATTATTATTATTATTATTATTATTACTTCTCTTCTCGGTTTGGCAAAAGTAGTTTTAAATCGGATTCACCCCATGTAAGGCAATAAAGCCACTAATCCACGAAGAGTTGCTAGATGTGACATAATTAGAAAAGAGAAGCCTTATTGAGGAGCGAGAACAGTAGACGAGTAATCAAGAGGACAGTAGATAGCGATTGACATTGCATTTAAATTTTTGAAGATCAAAGTTGGCTGGAAATCAAGAAGTCGGAAGAGAGTCCCGCAGGAGATAAACATGAGAAACGCATAGAACCTACGGTTACACCTAGCCAATTCAGCTGTGAATTAATTGAGACCTTGTTGATGATCTAATACTGCACTTAAATTCATAAAGTCTAGGTACCATAGAGGAGAATTCATACATCAATTTCCATGAAAGTATTTATAGAAAAGGCACAGGGAAGCAACTTTACGGCAGTGGGAAAGTGGCTGAAACCACGATGACAGGTCAGGACCAGTAATATTGCTGATTCATCTTTGGATTTTATCAAAGATCTCAAAATATAAAGCAGGAACACGGGACCGTATGTGGCAGTAATATTCGAAGTATGGACGAACAGTAGACTTATAGATATGTATGATAGATTCAGGAGCGAAAAACTATCTAGCACGACACAGTGATCCATACTTTCTTAGCAGTAAAGGAGAAAGAAACAAAAGGCCAATATAATTATATATCGTGGCTTACCTGGCTTATGTCAGAGATTATCCCCCAGACGAGGCTCTGCCGAATGGCAGAATCTCGTCTCGGGAAGCTGACTCCGTTTTTTACGTGGTCTATAGGGAATTTTTGCCCGAGCCTACGGGCTCGGATACCCGACTTTAAAACTCGGCTTTGTGCCACAACTTGCTGCGTGTGACAGCGGGTAAATAATTATAATTATATGTCGTGAATGTCGGTACAAACGAGCCAAAAGTTGGCTGCGGCTAAGGCATTTCTCAACAAGTTGTTTTATTAACAAATTGTCCAGAGATCTACATATTTTCCATTGATTATTGCAACCAAACAGATTATTTCTTTACTTCGATTATCCATTAAGAAGCGGATTTTCATTAAGCTAATGATATTAGGTTACAAGCAATTACGCCAATCAAATAAAACATGGCTCGTCTGAAACGCTTGCATACGTAACGTAAATTATGTTCATTCATTGGTCGCTTTGCTATAGCAACCTCTTTGCCATGACGATATAGAGATACTGCTAATGGGTTTGTTTAATGTCTCTTTAACAGACGCTACACTCTACTGTCGTCTGTATTGTAAATGCTGTATCGAACAAGATGGAAACTGCATGTTAAATGTAGTTTTGTAAGTGTCTGATGAATAAGGGTAATTTTTTTATCGAGATATAGCCTTATTATTTTTGTTTGGTGGTTGGGTCCTACTAACATCTGTTATGTTTAGTTTGAACGTTTTTTTGTTTTGTTTGTTTGTTTGTTTTTTAAGCGTTTCACCCCAAGCAAGGCGGGAAGCCACTAGCACGCAAGGGGTTACAGAGAGTTGGAGCTAGAGAAAATAGAAATGAAAGAGGAAAGGATGAAGAGAAGGATAGGGGATAGATCAGGGCATCTGGAGACGTCGATTGACATTACATTTGAATAGTTGGAGATTATAGCTATCAGGGAAACAGGAAGAGGAGAGGGAGTTCCACAGGCGAGAGGTGCGAGACTTGAAGCCATTGGAGTAGAAGAGACGGTTACATTTAACAGTTTTGACAGTGAAAGTGCGTGAGCGAGATGCCAGCCTAGTAGAACGCTTAAATTCATGAAGTCTGGGAACCAGCGAAAGCAGCTCATCGGAGCAGTTACCATGAAAGTATTTGTAAAAAAGACATAGGGAGGCGACGGCACGTCTGTGAGAGAGCGATTGCAGACGAGATACCAAATCAGGGCCAATTACGTTGCATATCCGTCTCTGGATCTTATGAGGGAAGCTTGAGACAAATATAAGGGACACCAGACCATATATGGCAGCAATACTCCATGCAAGGGCGAATCTATAGATACTTTAGTTTTGTTTTTTAGGTTCATCCCATTCCCTGTTCATTTAATGAGCATGTATTTATATTTATTTATTTTTAAATGAAAAGAAAAAACATCTGAGCTATTTGTACATATTGAAATTTTATGCCATGGTTTTTTTTTAAGTTCCCTGTGAATTTGCGGTACATATAGTATTGAATGGTAAGAGATAAGCTTTTGCGGTGAATGAGTTGTAATGACTGAATGGGTCGTGAATTAGATTAGCTAAGTCTAGGATAGAAAGTGTCGACCAACCTTTCTCCATTTTCCATTTGGTCTTGTACCACAATTGTTTTAATTAAAACAATAATTAATATATTTTCTGTGTATACGTTATTTTTATAGATATAATTTATTTAAGTAAATGCTCCGTTTTTAATTAAACAATAGATATATATTCTGTTAAACACTGATAATAGATAAGTTAGTTCCGTCTGTGAAGTATAGAATTAAAGGAGCCGAGGTGATTGGTAGAGTAAGAGAGAGATAAACAAAGGTGACGTTGGAATGAGGCCAAGAGAGTATGTGTATGAATTTGGATACAGAATCCGGGCATAGTTTCAAGTGGCAAAACGTTTCATTCAAACGAGATTACATATTGTTGACGCGGAAAACACAATGACATACGTAAAAAAAAAAAAAAAAATCTTTTTCTTTCAACCCATTATTTTGTTTTACGGCAAATCAAGCTCAATAGGTTATTTAATGACGGCATTTTTAGGGTAGGTTCGTATGAATAGAATATGTATTCTTTGTAAGAAATCAGTTTGTAGATCAAGTTCCATTGATGCATTTTTGTAAAGAGGTGTTTGGTCGACAGTCAAATCTATTGCTGGTATTTTCACTATAAAATTTCGATTTTTATACTTTCATAGGAAGGTCGAATTACTACTTTTAAATGACACATTTTCCATGATTTCTCTCGAAGGCTCATACCTGCTCGAAGAGTATCTTAACATAAACAAATGACGTCATTTATTATGAAATTGACAAAGTTTCACTATTATTTTAATATACTGTCGGACTTACTGTCGCACTGTCATGCTGAATTACGATACTTTCATAGAGTTTTTACACTGTCAGACTGAATTACAATACTTTAATAGTGTTTTTACACTGTCAGGCTGAATTACGATACTTTAATAGTGTTTTTACACTGTCAGGCTGAATTACGATACTTTCATAGATTTTTACACTGTCAGGCTGAATTACGATACTTTCATAGTGATTTTACACTGTCAGGCTGAATTACGATACTTTCATAGTGTTTTTACACTGTCAGCATGAATTACGATACTTTCATAGTGTTTTTAAACTGTGATGTTGAATTACGATACTTTCATAGTGTTTTTACACTGTCATGCTGAATTACGATACTTTCATAGTGTTTTTACACTGTCATGCTAAATTACGATACTTTCATAGTCTTTTTACACTGTCAGGCTGAATTACGATACTTTCATAGTGTTTTTACTCCAGTTTGACGGGTAACTATTTGCCTATAGCTGGGACCCTAACAGGTGCTACCACTCCGGGTCATGATGGACCTGGCCAAACTATTGATTTTTGGATAAGAATTTACATTAAAATTTATTTCAGAGAAGGCTATTTGAATCGTTTGGTTTCAAACCATTCTGAAAATAGGATGAGAATTTACTTTAAATTCAATGTAGAAAAGGTGAGAAGTATAAAGAAACTTCGGCAAAAACAAGAAAACTGTAGCAAAAAAAAGATAATCGCATAAAAATAATGGCTTTTATACACAACATTGTCCTTTCTTTCATCCCGCGAAACGTTAGCTTAGCAGAGAAGGGTATTAATGCTTTATTATTTAAGCACACACACACTTCTTTCTTTCGTTTTGGTCTGTTGAAGCCTTGTAAGGGCGAAACGCGTAATTTATCTGACTATATCTCTGAGATGGAGAATTATGATTACTTGTATTATTTACATTATTCGGACTGTTATCCCCATCTTCATTGCCATATTCTCAACGTTTCAGCCATTGTATGCTCCGGCCTTCTTCAGGTGATTGGAACCTTTCTTCAATATCTGTCTATATCTCTGAGATGAGGCATTATGATTACTTGTATTATTTACATTATTCGGACTGTTATCCTCATCTTCATTGCCATATTCACAACGTTTCGGCCATTGTACGCTCCGGCCTTCATCAGGTGATTGGAATTTCGAACCGAACTCTTTATTTCGTCCAAGGACACATGGCCCTGTGGATAAAGACGTTGGTTCGATCCACTGACTATACCCAAAGAGTTGCGTGTTCAATACCCGGCCACAACAGTGGTGAACCAAAAACTTGGAGAGTTGAGTTAAAGGGAAATAACTGAAACATCCGGAAGAAGAATGCAAATTTTGACTGAGGAGCTCAGGCTTAAAATTGCTCAGGGACCCAGGGCTCAAATGATTGATTAAAGCAAGAAACGCACTCACTTTCCTTTCGTACAAACAGTTACTTTAATTTAATGAAATATCTAACATTATTTTTTTAATACCTGTGACATCCGAAAGAGGCATGGCACGTGGAACTATAACAATCTACCTCGTTTGACGAAATAAATGGGTTCGGTTCGAAATTCCCAATCACCTGAAGAAGGCCGGAGCGTTCAACGGCCGAAACGTTATTTGGCAATGAAGATGAGGATAACAGTCCGAATAATATAAATAATATAAGTACGCGTAATTTAGTTTAAATGAAAAAGAGCGAGTATGTCGAACTATACTAATTTAAAGCCCCTCTTAAGCGTTATTTAGGAGACAATATATTTGAAGCAATACTTTTACGAGCTTTTTGTAGCCGAAGGAAGTGTTGTATGTAGCGTTGTGTTTTATGCCTTAACACATTACTGTGTAAATAAAATATTTGATCTGTTCTAACCTTAAAACTACTATGGCAGAAGCGGGTCGATAGCAATATTATGCGTAACCATGTCAGCGCTTTAAGTGCTAGGAGAGAATGTAACGTTAAGAGTAGGGGAAGATTATTAACTGAAGATTAATCTTGTCAACGGGATGCTTACCAGTTCGTGTATGCCAACATTAAGCTGGTGAATTAAATAGTGAGACAGAGGTAAGTTATGACGGAGAGTCGAGATTAAACGAACAAGGTGAACTTGAACGATAAGCTTGATTTGGGGCTAAGATTGATTGATTATTATGAACTATCAACCTTTTAGGAGTTATTTAAAGCCAAACTATATTTTTAGATTGTAATAAAATTTGGGGGATAATAATGATTCACTCATGCAAGTCCTAATAATTAACCCATATCTGGGAAAGAGGGGGTGGATTCATACTTTTCTTAAGGATATTTGCTGGTTATGATGCACTAGTTGTCCGCCTACAGGTATTACATTTGGGACCGTCTCGACTGTAGCAGAATGTTGTCAGTTTTAAGAGCCAACCGCCTTCGAGAGTCTACTCGCAGCGCGGGTTTAACATCAGGGTTTTCGTTCCCCTTGATGGACTGCCTTTCTGGGCTGTCGATCTTCATCTTACCCAAAGCTTCTGGTTATGATGCACCAGTTGTGCGCCTTCGTCTACTCTCCGGCTTGGAGTTGTCAGAGTCTATTTGAGACGCATGCCACAGAAGCATTTCATAACCTGCGAGAGCTTGTCCCACTAACACCTCTGGCTATGACAACTTTTGAAACATAATCTGTTGATGAATACTCGTTGCCGCGTCGGCTTTACCTTATATTTAAGAATTTAATTTCTTCTTTGCTGGTCTCTGTTTTTTATGATGATGGCGTTGATGACTACATTCACCGTCAATGACCAAGTTCAGGACCTGAAGCTTCTGCTTGACGAATTCTTCCAGTCAAGTCAAGACGATTTCAGCTGTAAAAAGCAATGATAATCTCGCGGAATGTCGGGAAAAAGTCGTCATCAGTAAAGGAATATATATCATTGTCTGATTGATTAAGAACTTTGATGAATAGTAGGCGTCCGTTTATCTCGCGAGATAAAAGTAGGACCCAGTTTGTTCAAAAGTCAGTCTTTTGTTGCTGAGACTGGAGTAACCTTTCCAGATCACGGGTGTGGGTGATTATATATGGAGACCGTGCGCTACCCAAACTCTATACTCCCACCACGTCTCTCTCGGCCGTACCGTCAAGATCAAAAAAACTATACAGGCATTACATTTGGGACCGTCTCGACTGTAGCCGAATGTTGTCGGTATAGAGAGCCAACCGCCTTCGGGGTCTAGTCGCAGCGGAGATTTAACATCAGGTTTTTTCTTGCCCTTGATGGACTGCCTTTCTGGGCTGTCGATCTTCATCTTACCCAAAGCTGCTGGTTATGATGCACCAGTTGTCCGCCTTCGTCTACTCTCCGGCTTGGAGTTGTCAGAGGCTATTTGAGACGCATGGCACGGAAGCATTTCATAAACTGCAAGAGCTTGTCCCACTAACACCTCTGGCTATGACAACTTGATGACTACATTCACCGCCAATGAACAAGTTCAGTACTACAAGCTTCTGCTTTCACCAAAACCTGATCCCGTTACCCATTCGCTATCACCGTCTGGCATTGCACGAGTTGCCTGAAGGGAAAAGAAAATCGGTGTAGAAGAAAGTGTCGATGGCGTGAATTTGTTTAAGGTAGGACTCGACTTGTCAGGAAGGGACCCAAACACTTAAATTCATGACCTTCCTCTGCGGCAGGTGTGGAATGAGACATACACAATCCAGCTTTGAGACTTCAACAGACTGTCGCTGACTCTGTTATAATTTCGAATGACGCCTTCTATAGCATGTCCGTTATGCGTAGCCATCTTCATCCGCTTGCTCAACCGTTGAGATAATGACGAATCTCTATCTATAAAAGGCAGGATGTGTGTGTGTGTGTGTGTGTGTGTGTGTGTGTGTGTGTGTGTGTGTGTGTGTGTGTGTAACGAATGCACAGCCGCAATTTTCGACGGATTTGCACCAAAGTTTACATGCACATGCTCCAAGTGAGTCTAATCGATAGTGGAAATAATCGATTTTTTCATGATTCTACGGTAGTTTTCATGTAGTTTGCGGCCACTGGTCAGAGTGAGAGCCTATAGCTGGCTGCCACGAATAGGCAGGAATATTCTATTGGCCAGCGTGAGAGCCAACAGCTGACTGACACGAATCTTAACTAGCATGCAAAAAAAGATCGATAGCTGCATTCGTCACAAGTGGGAAAAATTTAAATCTGCATGGCACTTTACTCCAATTGGCTCATTCGCTTGCTTAAACTCAACGTTGATTCTGATTCCGCAGAACTGGGTTTGGTGTGAAAAGATATTTGTTGTTAACATTCTTTTTTCATTCGGTTTTTCCAGTTACGAGTCCTTTTTTAAAGCTAATCGTTTTGTGTTCATTTTGTTTAGTTTTTTTTTTTCGTAACAGATTTAATGTTTAGTATAGAGATTTAGGCAAGAAGTAAGTCATGTAGCAACATCAGCACGGCAAAGGGCACTCCTTTAAAGGCAAGGAAGGGAAAGATATTTTAAGTCAAGTGATAGCGATTGCTGTATGAGTCGTACGATTTTTGAATCAAGCACGGGCAACGCCGGGCCATGCTGCTAGTAATAGGATAAAAATGAATGGAAAATACGAATGACAACACAACAGAACATGAGATAGTAAATTTCCTCTGCAAATATCTTTACTTTTCATATATTTCAGAAAGATACTTTTTAATGTAATTGTTCCGTGCAGTACTAGCAATGTTCTTTGGGCAACTTTCATTTCATTTCACTTGATAATATTAGTTGCTGGACGGACATGTAAAGAAATGAAAGAAACAATAGTCTACTTAATTAGTGTTCATTTGAGGAAATGTTACTTTTTTCCCCTTTACGGATATCAACGCAGCTGAGAATTATTGTGCGTCTAGTGATTTTTCTGCCACATGCTACGCTTCATTAATTACAAGTGTCTCATCTACAGAGTGGTCCGAAAGTATTGTCACCGCTACATAATATATTTCAACGCTCTCTGTGGTATTATCAAGGAGAGAGTTTCGCATAAATGTTACCAGAATACCCATCAGTTGAAGGACGCCGTTCGGAGAGCCTTTGCAGCAATCAACAAGCAACGGCTTCGTAAAATATCGCACAGTACATGGCGCCGCATCATTTTATGCCACGGAAATGATGGTGTCCATGCAGACCTTCTCGATGCGTGACAGCGTTAATGAAAGTGAATAAACTGAATCCAATACATATGCTTTGTATTGCTAGTCCTTCGATTGTTCTCATTACTTTTTGGTAGGGGGTGATACGACTTTCGACCATCCTGGAGATTAAATCTATTTGTCTTTTTAAGAAACAGGAAAACAGAATTAAAGAAAAGAATACTGAATTGTTTTGTAATATCAGTCCTCCTATATGCTGGACAATCTCCTCACAAATGAAGAAGAGTCATGAAGCAACAGAAACGTGGTTCTACAGAAGGATGCTGAGAATACCATATATCGAACATGGTAGCTGGCTTACGGCAACATCAAATTGAAGTTCAGCAACGTCGAGCCTGGTCAGTACCCTGATGGCTGACGGCTTGGGAATACCAGGTACTGTAAGCTTGGAAGTGCGGACGGTATAATGGATAATGGCTCGGAATTGTTAATCGGAGAGCTGAGTTCCAAATTCAATCGGGTTCATTATATTCACTTACACGCAAATACCCTTGGGAAAGGTATCAATCCACTTCTCCTTCCTCCCAGATATGGGTTAATTAGCAAAACATGTAGCATTATATCATTATTATCTAAAAATATTACAATATATTGTAAAAATATTACAATATATATATATATATATATATATATATATATATATATATATTACATATATATATTACATATATATATATATATATATATATATATATATATATATATATATATATATATGACTCTTCGGTAAATCGAATCGAGTTCTCTCAGTCACTGTGTGTTAATCTAATAATAAATAAGCTTAAATTCACCATTATTCCTGCCGTTCGCCATCGGCTTAGAGGTAGAATCGCCGATTGGTGCCAATTCAGTCGGGTTTCGATCCTAGATAGAGGCAACCTGATGTCTAGCCCCTGTGATACAGCGAATCAGTTTGTATGCGGATGACTATGTAGTACATGTGTCCGGCGTTTTAATTTTAAAATTAAAACACCTAACAGCCCTTTCGAAAAAAAAATTTGGGAATTGAAGGAAAATGGTCAGAATCCTCAAATAAACTGGAAAATACTAGGTTTCGCGAACACCCCCAATAGTTTTAGGGATAGGTTCAAATTAAAAGTAATAATTCGTGTCTAATGATTTGGTAGAACAACGAAACTTAAGCTGCACTTCGAACGTAGGTATATGTATATTTATTAATTAAGAGGAAATTGTCGAGAGCCATGATCGCTCACGTCCAGAAGAGGAAGAAGAGGAAGAATGAGATTGTGTAAATGGAGCCTGTTATGCCGCGTGATGTGGCCAAACCACGAGCTCTTCCGGCGCTTAATAGTAAAGAGGAGAAATTCTTGTCGGCACTCCGAGACTTTTGACCTTGCTCCACTACACAATCATTATTTTTTTTTTTTTGCTTCCAGTATGAGATGCCTCGGAGCTTTTTAAGAACTTCTGGATCTTTTTTTCTGCCTCAGCCAGGAGTGACCACGATTCGCACTCGTAGAGGAGGATGGATACGACCAGCGATCTGTCGAGCTCGAATTTGGTATGGAAGCTAATATCCCTCTTCCATATCCATTCCAGTCTGCCCCCCCCCCGATTCTGTGGCAGTCTGTGTGCCCTTCTCTGCGTTGAAGGTGCCATCTTTTGATGGTGTTGCTCCCAAGTACTTGAAGCTGGACACTTCCTCCAGTGATTCACTGTCCACAGTGTTTCTTTGCTATTCACCATTACTTTGGATTCCTCTGTGTCGTCTCTCATTCCATATGCGCCGGCCCTTTCAACGAATTTGTTGGTCAGGGTGTTCACTGTTAATGCCCGCTATAAGGCCAATGTCGTCTGCGAAACGCCGATAGAGATAGACGTATTCACACTATTTACATTGTTCAGACTGTTGTCCTCATCTTCGTGGAAATATTTACGACTTTTCGGCCGTTCACCGGCCCTCTTCAGGTGATTGAAATTTCTAACTGAACCCTTTATTTCGTCCACCGGGGTATGTTGTTCTTGTTCCACGTGCCAGTGGATAAAAGCGTTCGTCGAATCCAGTGACTTAATACCTGCATACCGCAGAGGTGAACAAAAAACTTGGAGAGTTGAGTTCAAGGGAGATAACCGATACGGAAACAGACAGAAGAGGCATGGCACATGGGCGAAATAAAGAGTTCTGTTCGAAATTCCAATCAGCTGAAGAAGGCCGGAGCGTATAACGACCGAAACGTTGTTAATGTGGCAACAAAGATGAGGACAACAGTTCCAACAATGTAAATATTGTAAATAAATACAATATCTCATCTAAGAAATCTAGACGTATCCTGAAGAAGGTCTGAGAGTACAACGGCCGAAACATCGTGAATATGACAACAAAGATGAGGACAACAGTCCGAACAATATAAATACTGTAAATAATTAACTACCTCATCTCAGAAATATAGAAAGACAGAAGTGTCGCGGCAGAGTAGCGTTTTCTGTATAACTCTCTCCCGAAACAGAACATATATATATATATATATATATATATATATATATATAAGTCAACATTAAATACAACACTCAGAGGCGACAGGCTGTTTCATGCTAGACGCAATCGTCAGGCGGCACGACGATTGCGTCTAGCATGAAACAGTCTGTCGCCTCTGAGTGTTGACTTCAATGTTCACTTTTATATTTATATTTGCATACGCTCTATCTCTGATATTGAGCACTTTATTCCATAAATATAGCACACCTTAAAACTATATTTCTCCATATATATATATATATATATATATATATATATATATATATATATATATATAATTATGTATCGTTTTCCCATATATACATAGAGAGACAGACAGACAGAGACTGAGTGAGAAAAATGTGCGCCCTTTCGTATTTCAAGCAGTCTATGGGGAAATTCGCGTTGCATCGTGGTATTGAATTGAATTATAAATAGACTGGAATGCATATCGAATTTTAGTCGCTAAATTGTTAGATAAGCGTGTCGAACAAAGAAAAAAAATTAGTTCGGCTTCAGTGAACGTGACAGTTATCTAAATGTCAACTTTTATCATTGCTAGAGTCAGTTAAAATATGTCTCTTCCGATTCCTGGCAAAATTTTATATACGCTTAACTTTTTTACTTTATTTTTTTCATTGGCTCGTTGTAATACTTTTTGTCTGTTTGGAAAGCTTTTTTTTGTTTTCGTTTTTCTCTGTCTTTTGTAAATTTTAACATCCTGTTGAGAAATATCTAATCATTTTGTTCCCCCGGGACTCTATTCCTTTATTTTTAACTTTCATTAAAGCCCTTCCTGGTGGCACCAGCCCTCAAATTAGTATCTATGCTGATGTCACAACCATTTACTCCTGTCTCCTGATTTTCCAGCTAAAACCTCAGGCTCTACTGTGTGAGATGCACATAACCCCATCGATGCTATTGAACATCATCTCTAAATTAGACTCCCATAAGGCTAGTGGTGGGGACGGGATACCGGCCATTGTCCTGATGAAATGTGCTCCTGAATTGGCTCCTGTCCTCTCTAAACTTTACAACTCCTGCCTCTCCGACTCTTGCTTTCCAGTCTGCTAGAAAGTCCTCTTGATACCCAACTCCCTGATAGCGCCTCGTTATGCCTGTTTGGTCTCACGTTGTCCACTGACATGAGGTGGAATAAATACATTGAATCAATAGCATCATCTACTGCAAGAAAAATGTGTTTCTTTGTGTCGTTTTCTTGTTTTCAAGTCTCGTAGCTGTAAGAGTGCACGTCTTTAATTGACCAATGACAGGTACTAGGCTTTACTCGCTGCAGTTGTTGACCCAGAAGTTGAGCGCTCACAACATGGCCCACTGGGACAAGCTCAAAGTGCAACACCCTCACGAAATTCCCCCAAACGCGCAACATCACCTTCTGTTCAAACCGCACTTGACAACAGGCTCTGAAGACTGACCGGAACGAAGCCACTGAGTTCTCTTATTGCTATGGTCCAGGTTCCTTGTACCACGGTGATGGTCCAAGGTAGAACCAATGAAGAATAACTCGAACACATGTATGGAATAACACAAATATATTACAACAGAAATATGTACAAAGAAGTAGAAGTGTTAATAATAAAAATCAGGTTAGTTTAGAGAGAACTATGTGTGATCTTCCGTTTGTTTTCTTTTACTTTGAATCCATAGCTTTGTATTCTCTTAAACACTTCTTGTACATGTTCCCAATGTTGTTCTTTACTTTCGCTGTTTATCAATACGTCATCCAAGTATGCAATCGTGTAATCTAGTCCGGCAAGCATCGTATCCATTGTCTGTTGGAATATAGCCGGCGCGACCTTAATTCCAAAGATAATCTCAGGTATCTGTACAATCCTTTGTGTGTGTTTATGCACAGTAGTTTTGAACTTTCCTCATTGACTGGAATTTGCAAGTATGCTTCACTTAAATCAATTTTTGACAAATATTTTCCGCCATTTAATTTAATACTTCTTCTGGACTGGGTAGAGGATAGTGGTAGTCCTTTATTGCTGCGTTCAAACCTGTAGTAAAATCAGCGCACACTCGAATTTCTTCTGATTTCTTCTGAGTCTAGATAATTATTGATCAATTTTTTCTATTGACGCAAACGGTACCCTCCTTTTTTTCTTGAAGATAGGTTGAACGTTTTCTTTTATTTCGATATTTGCTGCCATTTTCTTACATCTTCCGAGACCTGCTGAAAATACTTCGGGGAAACTGGATTTTGGTTTCTTTTTTAATTTGTCTGCCTCGGTTGGTAAACTTTTTACATTTTGGCAGTACGTACTTATTGGTAGATCCCACAGTTCGAATTATTGCATCCAGTCCGTTCCGAATAGGTTTTCTGTATTTCTTAAGACGTACATTTTTAATTTTTTCGTCATTCCATTAAATGTTACATTTGTAATTACTTCACCCTCGAATTTTATTTTTCTCCCCGTAACTGATCTAACAATTTTATCCGTTTTTAACATGGCAGGTTTGTTCAGTTTTCTCCATGTTTGTAGGTTTATAATAGTTAAGTCTGAGCCAGAATCCAGCTGTAGCCTGACTTTTCTGCTGTTGCATTTCAACTTGTACGTATTTTCTTATGTTAGTCTCATCAGCTTGGTCAGTCCTCGTGATTCTTATTCTGCTTTTGCTTTCTCTTCTAGACCAACAATGAGAACTTTTGTGTCCTATATTTTTGCATGTTAGACAAGTTTTAAAACGGTATGTACAGTCTTTAAACCAATGCCAAGTTCCACAGCGATAGCATGGACTGGGTGGTAGTTTTTTTCTGATATTGACTTTTAGAGTTAGAAAATTTTGTTTTACCTGTTTTTGAGGGGGGAATTGGTTTGGTTTGTTTCTGAGGAAGGAAAGTTGGTTTGTCTTCGTACTTTACGTATGTGTGCTATGCCAACTTCTTCTATGTCTTTTGAGTCTTTCTTCACACTGATGCATCTCTGGCAGTCTTCGGCTAGTTTTTGAAGTGTCAAATCTTGTTCAGTCTCCAATTTAGTAAGGATTCTGCGTCTCATTTCCGCGTCTTTGGTTGAAACCAGGCCTTGAACGTAAATTAAGCATTTGAAATTGTCCGCGCTGAGTTCCGATAATTTGAAGTCATCACAATATTTATTAACAATAGACGCGAAAGTTATGTAATCTTCGCTGTCCTTTTTTGTAAGGTTCAGACATTTCCATCTTTTGTGGAATAGTGAGGTATTATGGCTGAAAAGTTCTGTTAATAGTTTTATGGCTTCTTTGAAAGTTAACTCACTTGTTTTTCTTGGAAGGATATAATCTACGAATTTGGTATATTTGCATGTGCCTAATTTTCTTAGTAATAGACGTCTGACCAATCTTTGCAGTCAAATTCATATAGATCTTCGTACCTTCGGAAGTAATTTGCAAAAGTTTTATCTTCGTCGGGTGCGTACGTGAAATCTTCGATAGTACTCCAAATAGCGTCTTGTAAGAGAACTGTTTCGTTCTCGGAATGTTACTCTCTATTTGACATTACACGTAGCAATAATTCTTGTAACTCAAGATGTTTCTGTTCTTACTTTTGTTGCTGTTCAAATTGGATTTTGATAAGTTCCACAATGTTTGACTTAAAATCTTCCATGTTGACGTAATTTTGTGTACGTATTTTACTTTAGTGTAACCTGATATTCAGAAACCTGTGTACGCAAAAAAATTTCCTTTGTTGCCAGTAAAATTTGATATCCAAAAAGAAAAAAAAAATTTTATGTGTTCGTGTCGAACTAGTTTTTTTTAGAAATCTCGCGTAGAACTTTTTTTTGTTTTAAAGTTTCCTCGTCGACCACTGTTATATGCGACGGATAGCAAAAAAAGTATGTCCTCCGCGTAGAGAGTTCGTTTTTCCTTTGGGTTACTTCGTCGCCACTTGTTATGTGCGACGGATAGCAAAAAAAGTATATCCTCCGCGTAGAGAGTTCGTTTTTTGGAGTTTCCTCGTCGCCACTTCTTATCGTCCAAGTTCCTTGTACCACGGTGATGGTCCAAGGTAGAACCAATGAAGAATAACTCGAACACAGGTATGGAATAACACAGATATATTACAAACAGAAATATGTACAAAAGAAGTAGAAGTGTTAGTAATAACAATCAGGTTTTGTTGTCTCGAAGTATCACTATTCTTGCAGTAATCGTCTGACTCTGCTGACTGTCTCTGACTCTGAACGCTGCTCCCTCTTGAGGCGCAGTATTTGTGATGTCCGGAATAGTCCATTATTCTTATGGGTAAGTTCCCATAACACTTATTAAGTTTACGAAAATAGACCCATTCTTTGTCCACAGTTACAATTCCAAGCCCCAAAACGTGCCCCTTGAGGATTTGCCAGCAAATGTTTGCGAATGTTCACGCGTCGTTGAGCCGCCTGGTCGTGAGGATCTACTCGGCAGCGTTTGTCTCACAACACTAAGCTTATGGAGTGGTCAGCTGATAGTGTTTTGTGAAGGACCAACTTCCGACAATGTATGAGTGCTTGTGCTTGGCTGTTTTTCAACCATTTCAAGCAAGGCTTCATGTTCTACAACAGAAGTTCTTCCTGGCCTCGGTTTGTTGTTCGAGGCTGGTGTCGCCTTCCTCGAAAAGCCTGAATAAGATTTGGGCCGCACGTTTCTTGACAGTTCCTGGAGCTTCCACATCATTCATTAATTTCTTTTGACGCTGCCCTTGCACTTGAAAATTTGATACTCACATGACATATTGAAGGCTAGAGGTCATAAAGGAAAGCAGCGCATAACCTATCTAGCGATGCCAGAACAGCGATTAAGAGATATAGCAAAAAGAAAATGTTTTACTAAGGACAGGTAGATGTGGAGGGCCATGATCGCCTGCATTATGAAGTGACATGGTACATAAAAGGACGAGCTTATGTAAATAGATGCCAGAATAGGGATTAGGAGATATAACAAAAAAGATAAAATTTACTAAGAACAGGAAGCTGTGGAGAGCCATGATCACCTGCGTCATGAAGTGACATGATACATAGAGAAAAAAGAATAAAAAGAAGGACGAGCTTATGTAAATGAATGCAAGAACAGGGGTTAGGAGATATAGCAAAAAGATAAACTTTACTAAGGGCTACAAAGGACAGGAAGTTGTGGAGAGCCATGATCGCCTACGTCTTGAAGTGACATGGTACACAGAAGAAAAAAATAAACAGAAGGGCGAGCTTATGTAAATAAATACCAGAACAGTGATTAGGAGATATAGCAAAAAGATAAACTTTACTAAGGGCTACAAAGGACAGGAAGTGGTGGAGAGCCATGATCGCCTGCGTCATGAAGTGACATGGTACATAAAAGAAAAAGAAGGACGAGATTATGTAAATGGGTGCCAGAACAGGGATTAGGAAATATAACAAAAAGATAAACTTTACTAAGAGCTACAAAGGACAGGAAGTTGTGGAGAGCCATGATCGCCTTCGTCTTGAAGTAACATGGTACACAGAAGAAAAAAATAAACAGAAGGGCGAGCTTATGTAAATAAATACCAGAACAGTGATTAGGAGATATAGCAAAAAGATAAACTTTACTAAGGGCTACAAATGACAGGAAGTTGTGGAGAGCCATGGTCACCTGGATCTTGAAGGGGCATAGCACATAGAAGAAGTAGAAAAAGATTTTTTTAATCTGGTAAAGTCTTTTCACATATAAGCGACAAAAATATCTTTCATGTATAAGAACTTATATTTCGTGTTGAAGAACTCTTTTTCCCTTGATAGATTGCGAAATCATTTTTAGACAAAAAGCAATTATTTCCCAGTAGAATTTAAAAAAATATTATTCCAATATCTAATGCTTGGATTCTTCGCTGTAACTCTGCTGTTAATGTCCAAAATTCGCAGGCATTCTGTAAAATGACGAAGGCCAATTCACGAAACAGCCTGATCTTTGAATTGTCAGATGTTCTTGTCTGTCCGGATGTTATTAGTTTCGAAACAGCTGCTGTTTGTTTGTATTATTCTTGAAATTATTTCTATTCTGAAGCCCTATTTACTGATAATCGAGCCAATATATTTAAATTGGATAACTAATTTAAGTCCCTAACCGTTTGGTTAAAAGCTCTTTTCCATTCTTCATCATAAGTTTGGCATTAACGCCCAAGATACCCTGGCATACAGAAGGACTGACGGAGCCCAACAATCTATTTTTTTGTTTAATTTCAGAAAGATTCTTTTCTCTTTCCTGATACATCTTAGCTTTGCAACAGCTGCCATTGTTTGTGCCTTTAAATTATTTTTATGCTTTGATCCATCGTTGCTGATAATGGAACCAAAATATTTCACTTGGTTGATTACTTTAATTTTCATATAATTAAAAGGAAAAAAAACTGTTTTTAAAAAATAGCTGCTCATAATCTCCAGAAATGAATGTAATCTGCAAATCAAATCATCCACATTGCCTCCGTATTCTATTCAGATATACCAGATGTCTACCCAGCAGATTAATTCGGTCTTTTTCTGTCTTCCATGGAATATGGGAACAGGATACCTATCTGTGTGCCGCTGTTAACATCACGACACCAGAAACAACCCTTCATTTAGGCTCTTGACCTCGCTAATTGAACCTGGAGGACTGGAAGCGTGAGATGTGGTCCGATGAGTCAGTTGTTTTGGTAGGGTTAAAGAGTGGTACAAACCCTATCAAGACATGTACCCCAGTTGCCAACAAGGCAACGTACAAGCTGGTGGTGGTTCCATGTGTGTCTACACGTAATATAGAGTGGATTTAATGGTCCACCTAAACCCGTCATTGACCGGTGACATTAATATTGCAATGCTTCGAGACAATGTTGCACATTTTCATGGGCACAATGTACCCGAAAACGACAGATTATTACAGCAGGATAATTTACCGTGCCATCGGGCTCAAGCTCTTTTTAAACGTTGTGCCCCGAACAAAGCAATAATGCCAGTAAGACGCAAGTTCTTACTGGGAGGGAAGAGGACTCGAAGACATTAGTGAAGAGGAACAACAATAAAAGAACAGGTTCCAGGAAAGATGACAAATGATGCTGCATTTTAATTTTTGAAGACTGTGGATAGACAGGAAGCAAGAAATCAGAAGAGAGTTCCACGGGTGAGAAGTGCGAACGTGACACTATTTGTGACGGGTAATTATAAGAAAGTTTTCTTTGAATAGAAGGAACGATATTCTGACAAACCCCTGACAAAAAAAAGAAGGGTTAATGAATAAACCCCGTGGGAAAAATTGAAGATTTTAATTCTCATAAAGACAGCCATCTGAACTGTGTGTCCGGGTTTTGGACAATGAAATACATAAGATTGGCGTGGATTTGAACTGCGACAGGGCAAATGGCAATAATGATTGACATGTATCACACACAGCTAAAAATACGAGCTATGAATGTAAAACTTTGTTTTCGTAAACAACGAACTTATAATTAATCGTTCCTGATTGGAGAGTGGCTGAGGTAGCGGATACAGATGAGTCACCAAGGAAGGTGGATGAGCCATCCACATCCACTGAGGAGGATTAGTGGGAGATAATAATAAGAGGAAGTGGAAGTTATGAGGCGGAGTAATGCCTGTAACCATCACCCGTGGAATTCCCCAAAATTATGAAGTAATTTAATTCTCAGAACCTAAAACAATGAAGATGACAGGAGGAGGAGATACCAAATTCTCCAACTGCGCCCT
This sequence comes from Acanthosepion esculentum, assembly GCA_964036315.1. Classification (NCBI taxonomy): domain Eukaryota; kingdom Metazoa; phylum Mollusca; class Cephalopoda; order Sepiida; family Sepiidae; genus Acanthosepion; species Acanthosepion esculentum. Next base: position 17,219,013 of record OZ038494.1, on the reverse strand, counting down.
GGCCCACGCCGGTTTAGGCGAACGTCATTAAATACAAATGCCCGAAGCGAGATCGTCAGACGCGACGGAAGAGTTCGTTCCAGCCACCGGACGCGAGACGCCCCACGTGATTATCTGCCGACGAGAACTCCCCGACTTCAGCCTTGTGCTGAACTTTACCAAATCAGTAAAACAAATTTTACCAAGTCAACAAAGTGTCACGTCCGAGTAGAAACGGGTCGGGTCGATAATTGTTGCACGCGAACTTTTGAATTAAACGACAATTAACCAATTACTGTACGAAGGACTTGATAAAAAAATAGTATTTATATTTTTTTAATTTATTCAAGTGCTATTTTCTTCTTTGCGCCTTCTTCCTGTTGGACCCGCCCAATACGAAGATACCTGACCATCTTGGACGCCTTATGATCAAAGCAGATCACAACGTGGGATAAGGCAAGACTTGGATCGAAGCGATCACTTCATCGATCAGCCACGATATTGTACGTCTTGGACGACCCGGAAGGGTGTAGGACGACACGAGAAAAAAAAACTATTAGAATAGAACTTGCGGTTACATCTAGCTAATTCAGCAGGGACCTAGTTGTCAATCTAGTAGCATGCTTAAATTCATGCGGTCTAATTACCAAGCGGGGAGTCCATTAGAACAACTGTCATGAAAATATTTATAGAAAAGACAGAGAAAAACCACGTCACGCTGATGGAAAAAATGACTGAAGTCGCCATGCATAATTTACTAAAACATGTAATGAATGATTAAAGCTATAAAAAACATTACGCTTAGATTCATTCGGTCGAGATACCAATGTGGAGAGTTCATGAGAAAAATTACCATCAAAATCGTTATAGAAAAGACAGAGGAAAGTCTTGTCACGGCGGTAGGAAAGTGCCTGTAAATGGTTTCGTGGATATTCTGGAGACGTCTAAAGAATTGTGTAGTCACTCCCTTCAACCAACTTGAGCAGAATCGAACATTTATAGGGTGCGGTGGATAGGTTTAGTCGAACGCAAGAAGAATTTCCCCTATAAATAACAAGTTCCAAACAAAATATTTATTTATTTAGATAGATGAAAACATACATTAGTAAAATATATATTGGCAATGGAAAAATAAATAAATGCGATTGATTTTTAAAATTTAATATTTTTTAAGTTTAAATATCTGAGTTTAACTATGAAATAAGGAATAAGAGCTATTTTCAGCTAATATGTGAAATATCTTCATGTATAATTGATAAAAGCGATTTTAAAATATGAGAACTTATATTTCTGTCGAAAGCTTCTTCTCTTGGGAGATAATGAGAGTCTGACCTTCAGAAAATAGCAAAATTATTTCCCTAGAGTTTAAAAAAAATAGGTATTTAAACCGTAGATCTTATTGCTTGACTTTTACGCTCCAAAATTCATAACAAAACAAGAGTTGTTTTACTGTTTTTATTAAGTGATTAACCTAACGTGACCAAGATGACGTAATTGGAACTTCCGGTCCTAGATATCTGTCGTTCCGGTGCTAAAACAAATAATGTGATAAGAGGAATTTTTAGCCAATAGCATTGCTTTTCCTGCTGTTCCCCCTGAAGCGGTTTAAACGTAATAATTATCTTACGACTGTAACTGCACAGTGTCTGGTGAGATCGTTACCTACGTCTATGCCTAGAGGTTTGGTGATCATATATTAAAGCGCGCAGGCTTTATATAACATCTTTGATGTCAGGTGCAGAAGTTCAGCCTGTCTGTCGACAGATCTGGTTTACAGAAACGGGGTCATTTGTTTGAGAATCACGCTGGCTTGAACCGTGCACCTCGGCATGAGGTGAATCGTCAGCAAGGTTTATTTCCGTGAACATTACGACTGAGTAGTGATTTCGGTCCTCACCGGGTTCTCAAAATTTATGGCCTTTTGCCAGAGCTAATGTATCTTAAGTAAAGAGCGGAAATGATATTCTATAGACTGGGATAAATTTTAGAAATTTTATTCTATATATTGGGATAGAAGCTAACTCGGTAGGGTTTAATCGGGCTCAGAAATCAATGTTTCATGTTTCATGCTAGACGCAATCGTCAGGCGGCATGAAACAGCCTGTCTCTGATATTGAGCACTTTATCCCATAAATATAGCACACCTTAAAACACTTTTTCTTTACATATATATATATATATATATATATATATATATATATATATACCTATACTTTGACATGAAAATAATAAACATAAACTAAAAATTCTTGAAAATTCTATATTAAAAAATTGAAAACAAACCTTAATAAAATTATGAATACTGCACAAATATTTTAAAATGTTTACAGTAGATAGTTTAAAATATTTAAGTCCTAACTAATAGCTTTAAATAGATTTTTTTTTTTCATATTTAGACATTTAAATAACTTATTTCCGTCCCTT
>OZ038494.1:17114110-17211610 GCA_964036315.1 Acanthosepion esculentum | reverse complement strand
CTGAAATCTGCATTGTACAAATACTTTTTTACCTATTGAAATGGATAAATGGGATTTATTTGTATTAAATCAAATACAGCGGCGACAGTCTGTTTCATGCATAAACGAAATCTTCAGGTCATGTGAGTTGGCTAAGAAAATAATAAACAAATTTAAAAAAACTGCGAATGTCCGCATAGACACAAGCAAACATGGTAATAACAATCAGCAACAAATAACAAGGCAATCAATAATAAAGTTAAGAAACAACACTATAAAATAGCCAGAAAACAGCATTCGGATCCACAATTATTTCCACTCAATAGTCCTTAGAATAATTTGAAGCATAGCCGTTAGAATAATACAATAGACCTTCCCATAATGCAATTACTCACCAGCATATATAAATAGTTGAGCCAAAACACAACTCACTTGGCCAGGCGATTGCGTTTAAGCATGAAACAGACTGTCTATATTTCTGAGATGAGGTATTATGTACATTATTTACATTATTCGGACTATTCTCATCTTTCTCGCCATATTTATTACAAAGTTTCGGCCGTTGTACGCTCCGGTCTTCTTCAGGGGGTTGGAATGTCGAACTGAACTCTTTATTTCGGTTCAGGAAATTTTTGTGGCCTATCATAGGTGCTGATTCCTTAAGTTTACGAATTTTCCAATAGCGTTCTTTGTCTATGATCTCAACCTGATCCCACAGAGGGCGATGATCTCCCTTCTCTCTCCATATGTGGTCAGCCACGCCTGATTTTTCCACTTACCCTCGTGTTACAGCTTTCTGGTGTTCTTGAAGCTTTACCTTAAGAGGGCGGCCTGTCTCTCCTTTATGTTTCTTTCCGCAGCTACACGGGATAGCGTACACACTGTATTTAGTCATGTTCTCTTCTATGGGGGGGTCTTATTCGGGAGAGATATCTGCGAAGTGTCGTCAAGCTATTGAAGATTGTCTTGATGTTATATGAACCGCAGATCCTTTGTATTTTCTCTGATAACCCCTTCACATAAGACATGCAGACCGTATTTCAACTCCCACTATCCATACAGCGTTAAGAAAGGGATCGTCCGCTGCTTACAACACCGAGCAAAAGTCATAAGTGGCAACCCAGAGACATTAGATAAAGAATTGGTCAGTATAAGCAGTACTCTACAACGTAACAACTACCCTGGGTACATGACAGCAGCCCAAAAAACTGGGATAGGCGGGTACGAGAGGAGGACAAATGCACTCAGAAAGCATAACAATAATAATTGCAATATGAGCTCTGGTAAAAACATGTGTTGAAAAACAGCAAAAATTGCAATATGAGTATTGGTAAAAAAGCTGAGGACATTAGGTTTATAATACCCATAAATTTATACACAGATGTATATGGCACAATGTATAAAGGCGTTAGTTAGATCTAGTGACAGGACCCCCCAAAAAAGAGTGTGAGTTCAATACCCGGTTAAGGCTGTGGAGAACTTTCAGAGGGAAATTAACAGGAGATAACTGATAACTGACATCCATTAAACATGGCACGTGGAACTAGAACAGTCTACCTCAGTGAGCGAAATGAAGGGTTCACTGTATGTATATATATATATATATATATATATATATATATATATATATATATATATAATGAGAGTAAGATATGCAAAATATATATTCATATAGTACAATATATATATACGGATATATATATATATATATATATATATATCCATATATATATATATATATATATATATATATATATATACATATAAATATAAATGTGGCCTGACGATTGCATCAAGCATGAAACAGACTGACTTCTATGTTCACTTTTATATTTACACACGATCTATCTCTGATATTGAGAACTTTATCCCATAAATATAGCACATCTTAATGCTATATTTCTTCATATATACACACATATAGGTTTATAATACCCATAAATTTATACACAGATGTATATGGCACAATGTATAAAGGCGTTAGTTAGATCTAGTGACAGGACCCCCCAAAAAAGAGTGTGAGTTCAATACCCGGTTAAGGCTGTGGAGAACTTTCAGAGGGAAATTAACAGGAGATAACTGATAACTGACATCCATTAAACATGGCACGTGGAACTAGAACAGTCTACCTCAGTGAGCGAAATGAAGGGTTCACTGTATGTATATATATATATATATATATATATATATATATATATATATATATATATATATATATATAATGAGAGTAAGATATATATATATATATATATATATATATACATATAAATATAAATGTGGCCTGACGATTGCATCAAGCATGAAACAGACTGACTTCTATGTTCACTTTTATATTTACACACGATCTATCTCTGATATTGAGAACTTTATCCCATAAATATAGCACATCTTAATGCTATATTTCTTCATATATACACACACATAGGTTTATAATACCCATAAATTTATACACAGATGTATATGGCACAATGTATAAAGGCGTTAGTTAGATCTAGTGACAGGACCCCCCAAAAAAGAGTGTGAGTTCAATACCCGGTTAAGGCTGTGGAGAACTTTCAGAGGGAAATTAACAGGAGATAACTGATAGCTGACATCCATTAAACATGGCACGTGGAACTAGAACAGTCTACCTCAGTGAGCGAAATGAAGGGTTCACTGTATGTATATATATATATATATATATATATATATATATATATATATATATATATATATATATATATATATAATGAGAGTAAGATATGCAAAATATATATTCATATAGTACAATATATATATACGGATATATATATATATATATATATATATATATCCATATATATATATATATATATATATATATATATATATATATATATATACATATAAATATAAATGTGGCCTGACGATTGCATCAAGCATGAAACAGACTGACTTCTATGTTCACTTTTATATTTACACACGATCTATCTCTGATATTGAGAACTTTATCCCATAAATATAGCACATCTTAATGCTATATTTCTTCATATATACACACATATATTTATATATATATATATATATATATATATATATATATATATATATATATATATATATATATATATATATATATATGTATGAATATTTATTTTGCATATGTTAATCTCATTTATTTTGCATATGAAACTCTCACTTATTTCCTCTCAAACTTTACATCTTTTATCTCGGGTAGGATACGACTTTACCAGAATGTAAGCTCGCACCACCCACCATTAGAGAAATACTGCTCAAAGCTACAAAGCAAAAATAAGTTATGGTTAAATACGTCTTGGAGGCACATGACACATAAACACAGAATAATACGTCTTGTAGTATAAATCGAAACGAGAAAACTGTTTTTAAAACAGCAGGTGTTTTTATTTTTCCTGAAATCTGTCAAATGCTGTAATATTCTCTTTGGGAATTGCCTTGGGACTTCAAGCATTGGGAACAAAGAGAAAGAGTGAGATAGTCGAATTGAGTTAAAATTATCTCCTCGAATTTTACTGATGTAAAATCTTCGATATACATGTGGATATAACGCCATGATTTTCGCTTACATTAAAATGTCCAGGCCAATTTAAAAAATAAATAAATGAACCCGATGTCATCCTTTCCCAACTTACAGAGTGCCCAGTAAAAAAAGCAGCAAATTTATTATCACTGTTTTATCCTTCAGGAATAATTGACCATGAATAACATTGAATAATATTCTTGAATATTCATGACCTTGAATAATCATTTGACTCTCGAGTGAATACTTAACTCTGATTGGTTCTTTTATGATTGATTAATTGTTGCTCGACGATTTTATGACTCGCCATTTAAAGGTTATTTGCAGAAAACTTACGTTCTGCCCGTCTCATATGACTAAAGAACTCACTAATTTAAAAGCGTCAAATTATCGTACTTTTCAAAGAATATCCAACGTGCGGATTGACGAAATGTGCAGAAATTCTCCATGAATTTTTCAGTCACATCTGTCGTTACTAGTTTTCAACGGTTGCCTCACGTCTTTCTGAGTTTACCGCTTTTTTACTGGGCACCCTGCGGATATTTCTGCTAATGACATTACTATTTATTCCTTTCACAGTTAGTCTGATAATTTCGACAAAGCAAAAGTGACAGCTGCTCTCCAGGGGAACGACTCATTGTACCTTCTTCGTCTCACGTTTCCCACTGACCTGAATCAGAGTGATTATATCGAATCAATTGCTCGGTCTTCAGCTAGGAAATTTGATTCAATATAAAGTGCCCGACAATTTTTCTCGCCAGAATCTATCTTTTACATTTAGAATTTCTAACATTCTTCAGTGCATTGGATATTGCCGCCATATCTGGTTTGGTGTTCCGGCTATATATCTCGAGATTCTCGAAGAAATCCAGTGTCTGCAATATTGTCGGTCCTGACCTGGTATCTCGACTTTAGTTATTTTCCCACCACCATGACATGGCCTCCCTCTGTCTTTTCTAAAACAATATTTACATGACAATTGTTCTAACAAACTCTCCTCCTTGGTACCTCGACTGAAGGATCTTAAACGTATAACTAGATTGGCAATTAGGTCTCATCGATTTGCTGTTGAAATAGCTGGATGTGACCGTACATTGTATTCTAATCGTTTCTTTTCTCGCATTTCTCGCCTGTGGAACTCTCTTCCGGTTTTTGCTTCCCTGCCACCTACGATGTTGAAAAATTGAAATCGCCAATATCTTTATTCTTTGATATAAACCAGTTATAAAGATGTAGGCCTCACCAAGTTAGGAGATGTATAGGCTTTGAGATTTGTAGGCCATAATCACTTAATTACATAAAGTGTGTCGGAGTCGGAGGTGCCAAAAATCGAGAGGTCAGAGTCGGAGTCGGATGCGGAGTCGGAGGTGCCAAAAATAGAGGGGTCAGAGTGAGAGTTGGAGGTGCCAAAAATAGAAGATTCAGAGTCAGACGTCCCAAAAATAGAAGAGTCAGAGTCGGAGTCGGGGGTGCTAAAAATAGAAGAGTCAGTTTAGGAGTCGGAGGTGCCAAAAATAGAAAATTCAGAGTCGGATTCGGAGGTGCCAAAAATAGAAGACTCAGAGTCAGAGGTGCCAAAAATAGAAGAGTCAGAGTCGGTGTCGGAGGTGCCAAAAATAGAGGAGTCAGAGTCAGAGTGGGACGTGCCAAAAATAGAAAAGTCAGAGTCGGAGTCTGGAGGTGCTAAAAATAGAAGACTCCGAATCAGAGGTGCCAAAGAATAGAGGAGTCAGAGTCGGAGTGGGACGTGCCAAAAATAGAAGCGTCAGAGTCGGAGTCGGAGGTGCCAAAAATAGTAGAGTCAGAGTCGAGGTCGGAAGTGCTAAATCTAGAAGAGTCAGAGTCGGAGTCAGAGGTGCTAAAAATAGAAGAGTCAGAGTCGAGGGCGGAAGTGCTAAATCTAGAAGAGTCAGAGTCGGAGTCAGAGGTGCTAAAAATAGAAGAGTCAGAGTCGAGGGCGGAAGTGCTAAATCTAGAAGAGTCAGAGTCGGAGTCAGAGGTGCTAAAAATAGAAGAGTCAGAGTCGAGGGCGGAAGTGCTAAATCTAGAAGAGTCAGAGTTGGAATCGGAGGTGCCAAAAATAGAAGACTCAGAGTCAGAGGTGCCAAAAATAGAAGAGTCAGAGTCGGAGGTGCCAAAAATAGAGGAGTCAGCGTCGGAGTCGAAGGTTTTTTTGTTCCGACTCCACAATTCTGACCTCAACCACATGAAATTAATTGTACTACTAGATTGGCAATTAGGTTTCATCGTTTTGCTGTAGATATAGCTGTATGTAACCGTACTTTCTATTCTAATAGCTTCTTTTCTTGCCTCTAGAATTCTTTTTCTTGCTTCCTTGCCATCTACGTTCTTCAAAAATTTAATTACATCGTCAATCTCTATCTTCTGTCTTCCAGAATCCTCTTTTTTATTGCACTTCCTCTCACTAAAGTCTTATCATTCTCTTTTACTCCCAGTAACCCCTTGTATCTCAGAGGCACTATCGCATTGCTTGGAGTGTAATAAATAAAGGAATGAGCAAAAATACGGACTTTAATTCCAGTTCGAAGGTAGTCTTTTTCTCCTGCTTCGGAAAATTCAAGTTATGCAAAACAAATAATAAAATATATTTAATTGAAAGGCAGAAATAAGTTGTTTTTCTCTAACAATTTTCCCCTCCTATTATACTTAAAATAAGAAAACTGTGGAAATCGAAAATTTGCTATCTTCGGACAGGAATGAAAATAACATTTCTGGATATTTTAAAATCAATTTATCAATCATTTCCACATAACTCAGCTCTTCATAATAATGCTATCAGCTCCCATAAAGGTGGATTGATTGATTCGTTTTTTTATCAACGTTACTTTGCACGTTACTATAAACAAGAAAATATTTTTATGAACGTTACTTTATTATCAACGTTACTTTTATCAACGTTACTTTGCACTTTACTTTAAGCTAGAAAATAGTTTTATCAACGTTACTTTTTTGTCAACGTTACTTTTTTGTCAACGTTACTTTTATCAACGTTACTTTAAGCTAGAAAATATTTTAACAACGTTACTTTTATCAACGTTACTTTGTACGTTACTTTAAGCAAGAAAATATTTTTAGCAACGTTACTTTTTTGTCAACGTTACTTTTAGCTAGAAAATATTTTAACAGCGTTACTTTTATCAACGTTACTTTGTACGTTACTTTAAGATAGAATTTTTTTTTAGCAACGTCACTTTTATCAACGTTACTTTTATCAACGTTACTTTAAGCTAGAAATTTTTTTAGATTGTATGAATGTTTTTAAAGATGTTTCGGTTTACAATTTTGACTAATTAACTAATAGCTAAGGCGAAGAGGTGGATTCATACCTTTCCCTAGGGTATTTACGTGCAAGTAAATATAATGAACCCAAATAGAATTGGAACTCTGCTCTCCGATTAACAATTCTGAGACATTTTCTATTACACCACCCGCACATCCAAACCACGGCACCTGGTCTTCCCAAGCCGTTGCTCATCGATGTTGCTTAACTTTAGAGATCGTAAGGTAAACGGTGTCGCAGCGTGATAAGGCTGCAAGTTCCCCTAATTTTTTGGATACTGTCAACGGAAATAAATTTCTGAGATATTTATAAAATTCTTCAAATAACAGTTTCAGAGAGAAAATATGATAGAATTTTGTTATTTGCGTATTATTAAAAGAATTCGTTGGAAATGAAAATATAAAAAACAAATAAAATAATAATAATAATAATAATAATAATATCAGCCTTGTTAATAATGGATTAATTGATTAGTTTTTTACGGCTTACCTACGCATTGCAAGTTATTTAACACCAAAATTTTTTAGATTGTAAGAATTTCTTCTTTGTATATAATAATCATTTAGTCTTACTAATTAACCCATAGATGGGGGAGAAGAGTTGAATCCATACCTTTCAAAAGGTTATTTGCGCGTAATCGAATATGACGAATCGAACTGAAATTGGAACTGGACTCTTCGATTCCAAATTCCAAGAAATAATCCACTTCACCATCCGCACATCCAAGCTTACAGCACCTGGTATTCCCAAGCGGTCAACCATTTAGGCATTACCTTCGGTGACCGCACGGGAACTGGGGTCTCAACGTGACGTGTCTGTAAGCCAATAATAACACGTTGCACTTTACTAGCATTCACTAAATACAAAATCAGCATCGGATGGTAAGCCAATGTCTGCACTGGAAAATCTGCAAGTTTTACAGAAAAGAAACGGCAAGGAATTGTTATGAACACCAGAGAAGGTTTTTGTGTCAGAAGCTGGAATCAGATGGGGTGCCATACCACCAGAAAAATTCCAATTGTGCTATTTACATGGCAAGAAATCAAAATTTGTGAAATGTGTAAGCAGTACACATAAGTATGATGTTTTGCAATTCATATATTTGAAGACTTCCAGGAATTTATTTATTCCTTTTGGTGCTTTTCCTGGTTCTTCCTCTGTATGCACCTCAGGATGTAGGGAATCATGGCTCTCCACAACTTCTTATCCCTTGTAGCTCTTAATAAATTTTGTCTTTCCGTTATTTCTCCTAAACTCTGGTCCGCCATCCATATATTCAAGGTCACTAAATATGTCATATGCTGTTTTCCAATACCTCTTCTGCCTTCAATCTGTCCTGCGAGTATCTGATTTTCCAAGCCCTCTTCCCTCATAAATGTGCCCTAGAAACCTCGAATGTCTCTTCTTATTAATTATAAGTTTCTTTTAGTTTTCATTTTCTCTACAATTTCGTCGTAGCTCAGAATCCTTCTGTAGAACCACATTTCTTTTGCTTCGAGTCTCATCTTCAACTTTGAAGAGATTGTCCAGCACTCACTGCCTGTTGTAGCATACCTACGGACGATAATTCACATAAATAGAGTAGTAAATACTGTATGTTGTCCTGCAATTGGGGATTCGTCTCCAGCTGTGCTGGTCAAGCTTTCTGCCTCCGGACAGAGAGGATCCTCATACGAGACTATGTCGAAGGGAAGTGTCTCGTCTCAGGAAACAGCTACGCGACTCCGTTTTATACGAGATCTACGGGGAAATTTTGGCTGGGCCTACGGACTCGAGTACCCCACATTAAATTCGGCCTTGTACAACATCTGACCGCGTGAGGCGGTTGGTAGATATCCTGCAGTTGGAGATTCGTTGTGGAATTCACTTGACTCACTTCTGGCAGTTGACTACTTCTTCTACGCGCCACATATGCGTTGTTCTTGTCCTAAGTATTATCATTCATTACCAACCTTAGTGTTATTATTCTATTCAGTAACTTTCCCTAGATTACGACATTACCATACAGGAAGACAATTATCACATAATAGTTTAGTACTCTTTAATTTGTTTCTAGCGAATTTTTCCAATTTATTAATAGTCTGCTTAGCATTTGGAATGCATCCAGTTAGTATAAGTCAACATGAGGCTGTCGGCGACTGGCAAATTAAATGGAGAATCAGAGATAACTTATGACGGACAGAAGAGATTAAACGAACAAGGTGAGCTTGGACGGTGTGCTTGATTTTTGACTAAGATTGAATGATTCATTTTTACGACCATTTAAAGCCAGAAAATATTTTTAGATTGTAAGAATTTTTTTGGAAATAACGGTTTACTGATAAAATTCCTACTAATTAACCCACAGCTGGGGGAGAAAAGTCGGGTTCATACCTTTCGCAAGGGTATTTGCGTGTAAGTGAATATAATTAATCCAACTGAATTAGAACTCGGCTCTCCGATTTCTCAATCCGAGCCGCTGTTCATTACTCCATCGTGCCTCTTTAAACAAAAATGGATAAATCTAATATAGAATTTATACTCTATTTTAAATTCATGAGAATGTTTATGAAAATATATTGTAGCAACTGGAACACCGGCCTTCCTAGATTGGATGCAATCTGTTTTCAATAGTTGACATTAACCGGTTTGATTTATTGATACATGACTCTTCAAAACCTGACCTTGTGCCAGGCTTAGCATCGTATAATGCTACCTCATTGTGCGTGCGTTTATTGCCAATTGTGATGATTTCTCACTGTGACTATTAAAAACAAACATAAATGCCATATAGGTTGTATATTGATAGACAGTTTTTTTTCTCGAAGTTGGATTTGCGATACTAACGTTTAACCCCTTCAAGAAAAGCATCCCTGTCGGTTGCAGCTGGTCATCAGTGGATGCATCACTTATGAAAAACGGGGATAAATCAATGGCGGTGGAGTGGGGCGGAAGCCACGCCTACCACATATATTCTACGAGGTTAAAAAACAAATTCTGTTTCGTGACATTCAAAATACTAAAACCTTTTCAAATTCACTCTAAACACACGCGAACAGTTTTTCATGCAGCGAAAAATCAATTTCGAATTTGGTTAAGGTTTTTAAAACCTTACGAGCAAAACAAATCCTCGGAATGACGATAAACTACACCCGGCAGCAAGGCCTATGATCTGGAGATATTTTCGTTTTTTTGCTAAACAGAGGTGTATAATGCAAGTGGAAGACACATATGTAGGTTGGATTTTGCGCAGATGATGCATACTTTAAGCAGTCTTGCAGTGTCAACTTCTTTCAACTTATTGCTAATGTAGTTTCATTAAGTTCTATATATATTAGTCTTGGCAGGGCACCTTGAGGCGGTGTAATGGTTAGAAAGCTTGTCTCGCTAGAACAATTACGACTGAGTAGTGAGTTCGATCCTCACTCGGTACCCCATATTTTCGGCCTTGTGCCAAATCTAAGCGATGCTTGGAAAATCGCTATATATTAGTCTTGGTATGATGACAAAGAAAAGTCCGACAGCAAGACTTCTGAACGAGGAGATTGCAGGTTTTGAGAAGCGTGGAACCACCTGTTAACTGATGTTGTTCATTGGTCCACCCTGACCCGGTGTGGTACTTCATGTCCCACCTATGATAATGAACCCCAAAACAAAACAAAAAAACACTATTTACATTATTCGGACTATTGTCCTCATTTTTGTCGCCATATTTATTACAACGTTTCGGCCTTCTTTAGGTGGCTGGAATGTCGAACTGAACCCTTTATTTCGCTCACTGGGGTAGACTGTTCTAGTTCCACGTGCCATGTTTAATGGATGTAGGTTATCCGTTATCTCCTGTTAATTCCGCTCTGCAAGTTCCCCACTGCCTTAACCGGGTATTGAACTCACACTCTTTGGGTCATGTCACTGGATCTAACTAACACCTTTGGCACAGTGGATAAAGGCGTTGGTTAGATCCATAGTAGGATTTGTATATGGAAAAATCGTTGTTATATCCATAAATTTGTCAACGTAATATTCACTCGCTAAAAACAGTAGAATTATTCTTACAAGCCTCCGAAAATGTATCGGGTTTAAATAACGCAGAAAGGGTTGTTAAACCGTAAAAAAACAAATCAATCTATAAATTCTCGCTCCAATTTCGTTGAAATTTCCATATGTTGGATGTTTTATAGAGTTTCTGTTGATTTTAATGTATCATTTTTCATTGGACGAGAATTAGTAATTTTCAAGATAATTGCTTTTAAAATGATGACCATGGGGGGGAGGGGTCAACCTGTATATATATATATATATATATATATAAAAGTGAACATAGAAGGCAACACTTAGAGGCGACAGGCTGTGTAGCATGAAACAGCCTGTCGCCTCTAAGTGTTGCCTTCTATGTTCACTTTTATATTTACATACGCTCTATCTCTGATATTGAGGACTTTATCCCATAAATATAGCACACCTTAAAACTATATATATATATATATATATATATATATATATATATATATATATATATATATATATATATATATATATCAGTTCTATTAAAAATGACTGACATGGTACTGCAGTGGTTAAATTTTATATTTAATTTTTCTTCGGTTCTTATAATTTTCTTCTTTTTTGGACATAAATTGTGTAGAAATTTGACGAATATACTCTATGTCCGATCGCTTTCGGCTATACTTTTAGCCATTAGCAAGGATGATTTTACTATTTATTTTTAACTGGATGTAGGGATTATTTTATGAAGGTATTTAGAGTTATAGAAATATTTTTATTTTATTTTTCAAACACTGTCAGCACATGGTGGTCGTATTCACAGTTGATATTATTGAGTGTATTTTATTATTATTAATAATGCTTCCATTATTTTTATCCTTTTTTACATGTGCATGAGGCTAATATAATTGTGTTATCAACGAATATGTTACGGATGAAGTTTGATAGATCTCCGGGCGTATTTAAATGATACCTAATTAAGTTATGATAAGAGACATGTAACGTGAGTCTTTTTGTTAGGCATGCTGTAGTATATCTAATATAATTATTTATGAATTTGAATATATATATATATATATATATATATATATATATATATATATATATATATATATATCATACAATCAAAATTAAGATACCATTTCGTAAATGATCATTTTCACCTTACAAAATTAAATTTACAGGATTTTTCAAACAGTCAATGGATGATAATTTAATTTTACAAGGTGAAAATGATAATTTACATAATGGTAACTCAATTCTGATTATATGAAATATATTGTTCTGTTTATTAAAAGAACATTGACCACTATGTGGGAATCAGTTTTAATATTTAATATTGTGTTAATAGGATTCACTTGGATTATATACCAACGGATTACTACCTATATATATATATATATATATATATATATATATATATATATATATATATAGTCAAACCTAATGAGCTAGACAAACCTGCCAACGTTTGTTTCGGGCTCTTTAGTTAGTTGTTTACTCGTATCGAGGTTTTTTCTTTGGGCCTTGAACCTGTATCTGTGCGATTATTTTCGACAGACTTTCATGTTCCTGGCTCTTTCTTTTTTAAAACCTTTTTTTCCCTTCGTGATTGATTTGGCTATTGTTAAATCAAGAATTCGAAGGTTTTTCGACACGAGTATAGTTACATATATATATATATATATATATATATATATATATATATATATATATATATATATATATACATATATACACACACTTTATTATATGATATTACATTCGAACATATGAAACTGCTACATAAATGCATTCATGTTTCGATGCATATCATTGCAACTCATCAGGCGGTGGTACATGAGAGTTATATATATATATATATATATATATATATATATATATTTGGTTGAATAATCTAGACATATGTATTTTTATTTTAATCCTCTCAAGTTCACGCATCAAGTACACTCCACCACGAAAATAAAAACTTCAAATTCTGGAAGCTCTTTATATATATATATATATATATATATATATATATATATATATATATATATATATATATATATATAAGTTACGGCCAACTATGACTTTAGAAACACCGTTCGAAAATGTTTATAATAACAAAATTTTAAAATATCTAAAATTGTAATTGTTAAAATTTAAAATTGTAACAGATTGTTTTAAAACAGACAATTACAATTTTTAATAAATATTTTCACAATATAACTTCAGTTAGTTTCCTTGTATAGCGGTAAAAAAAAAACATCTTTTGAATGAACCGAGTTTGTTTCTGCACACGGACAACATTCAAAACTGTCAATTAGATTAATTATTTGTTTTAGCAAATTAACTTGTTGGATAAGACTGAAAGTACTTGGAAAAATAAAAACTATAAGAATAATTACAACGTCTTCCTTACTTCTTCAATGAAAATATGCTGCCTGAATATACATATTGTCTGACAGTGATCGCATCCCACAATCCTCACTCTTGATTCATATGCGGCCTCCTTTGTAAATCACTAACGGGTCTTAAGTGCCACTTAAGATTATCGCACAAAATTTCATAACTGAATCAATTGGTTAACTTGTCAGATTCTCATACGTCGAAACCAACAGGAGAGAGAACATATATATATATATATATATATATATATATATATATATATATATATATATATATATATATATATATATATATATATATTACTATTACGGCTAATAATGCAAGACTCTTCGGTAAATCGAATCTAGTTCTCTCAGTCACTTTGTGTTTATCTAAAGATAAATATGCTTAAATTCAAATTCATCCCTGCCGTGCGCCAACAGCTTAGTGGTAGACTCCAAATCAGTCCGAGCCTAGGTAAAGGCAACCGGAAGTCTAGCCGCACTGATGAGCTTTGATACAGCGAAACAGTATGTCTGTGGATGACTATATATATATATGAGAGAGGTTGATGCTTTTTATGGCGTGTCTACCCTTTGTGGGTAATTTAAAACCGAAATACACTATTTGAATTGTAAGAATATATTGGGGGGTGCTAGTGAATATTGCATATTCACTAGCACCCCCCACTATTTAACCCATAGCTCGTGCATAAGTAATATATATATATATATATATATATATATATATATATATATAGTTAAATTCCCAGATCAATTCTGTGGACAAGACAGATTGGTATAAAATGACAATTGTAAAAATGTTTCCAATTGTCATTTTATCGAAAAAAAACATCGAAAAGGGAAAGTTTTTGTTTTTTCACCTGAAGCAAGACAATAAAGCCACTAAGACGCAATAGATTGCTGAGTGTTAGATAATATGTAAAATAAACTACTATTAAGGAGAGAGGACAATAAGTGAATAAGAAGGCAGAAGATAACGATTGATATTGCATTTTAATCCTTGAAGATCAAAGTTGACTGGTGAGCAGGAAGCCGGATGAGAGTTCCACATGCGAGACGTGCCATAGAAGAAACTGTTAACATAGAACTTACGGTTACATCTAGCCAGTTCAACTCTAAAATGATGAGACCTTGCCGCCAATCTAGTACTGCGCTTAAATTCATTAAGTCTAAGTATCATAGAGGAAAGTTCAGAGCAATTACCATGAAAGTATTTATAGAAAAGGCACAGCGTCGGTGGGAAAGCGACTTAAGCTGAGATGCCAGGTCAGTAGCAATAATATTGCAGATTCGTCTTTGGATTTATCAAGCATATCTAAATATATAGCAGGAACACTCAACCAGAGGTGGCAGCAATATTTTAAGCAAGGACGAATGGTAGACTTATAAATATGTAAGATAGATTCTGGCGAGAAAAAATTGTCTAGCTCGACATAATTAACCAAATTTTTCTTGGTTGCAGACTTAGCAATTGATTCAATATAGTCTTTCTACTTTATGCCAACGGTAAACGTTAGTCGGAGAAGGCGCAATGGGGGTTAGCATCAGTCATTTTGATGGAAGATAAAAAAAAAAGGTTCTCTCAGATGATTAAAATAAAGTGAAAATTATAATTCGTTACTGCTAATGAAATAAGAAAATATTAAATCAAACGGAAAGTTAGAAAACGTTAGGTAAAAACTCTGGTGCTACTATCGTATGCAGTCTACCACGGTATCAAACACTATAACATGCGGTCTACCCCACTTACTACTAAAGTATGTGGTCTACCTCGCTATCTGTCACTGTAGCGTATTTAGCAGTTTGTTCTATCGTAAAAACGCGACTGCTATTTCCTTGGTCAAGATGACACCTCTATAATAATCTTTAAGCAGCATTTTAATCTGAAGATTATCCAGCTGATGTTAACAGTTTCAGACGTTTCAAAATACATCAATTCTGGCACAAGGCCTACAAGGGGGAATGGGTTGAGTCGCCACTAACAAACAAAAAATTCAAAACTTAGACTTATCGTCAGTTCGCTTCATCAAAACAAGTGCCGGTACGCAAAAAGCCCAAAGAACTAAAGTAGGACAAACTTTTGCAGACGTAGAGAGATTCTCATATGGGAGCTCCATTTCCTGCCTCTGATGTGGACGGGACACACGAGAGGTGAGGTGGTGGTAAAATTGAACGTGGTAGACCGCAGATGGGTGGCACGAGGTGAGGTTAGGTGAGGTTACTGTATAATTCAAGGAGGGGTGGATGGGTCCTACTAACATTTGTTTTGTTTTAGTTTTATCTTTTGCTATTTTTTAGTTCGTTTTCTGGGTTCGTCCCCTCCGCATCATTTCATTAATCGGGAATTTTTTATATAATTTTGATAAAAAAAAAAGGGCATTTTGAACTTTCATCAAATTTTTATGCAATGTTTTTTTTTTTTAGGTTCCCTGAGAATTTGTGATATTGTGGTATATGTAATATTGGATGGCGACAGATGAGTTTTTTGTGGCGAATGAGCAAATTGAAAATAATGAATCTGATTAGCTAGGTCTAGGATAGAAAGTGTTGACCAGCCTTACCCCACTTCCTCTTGGCCTTATGCCGCAACTGTTTCAGCCTTACCCCACTTCCTCTTGGCCTTATGCCGCAACTGTTTCAGCCTTACCCCACTTCCTCTTGGCCTTATGCCGCAACTGTTTCAGCCTTACCCCACTTCCTCTTGGCCTTATGCCGCAACTGTTTCAGCCTTACCCCACTTCCTCTTGGCCTTATGCCGCAACTGTTTCAGCCTTACCCCACTTCCTCTTGGCCTTATGCCGCAACTGTTTCAGCCTTACCCCACTTCCTCTTGGCCTTATGCCGCAACTGTTTCAGCCTTACCCCACTTCCTCTTGGCCTTATGCCGCAACTGTTTCAGCCTTACCCCACTTCCTCTTGGCCTTATGCCGCAACTGTTTCAGCCTTACCCCACTTCCTCTTGGCCTTATGCCGCAACTGTTTCAGCCTTACCCCACTTCCTCTTGGCCTTATGCCGCAACTGTTTCAGCCTTACCCCACTTCCTCTTGGCCTTATGCCGCAACTGTTTCAGCCTTACCCCACTTCCTCTTGGCCTTATGCCGCAACTGTTTCAGCCTTACCCCACTTCCTCTTGGCATTATGCCGCAACTGTTTCAGTCTTACCCCACTTCCTCTTGGCCTTACGCCGCAACTGTTTCAGCCTTACCCCACTTCCTCTTGACCTTATGCTGCAACTGTTTCAGCCTTACCCCACTTCCTCTTGGCCTTATGCTGAAACTGTTTCAGCCTTACCCCACTTCCTCTTGGCCTTATGCCGCAACTGTTTCAGTCTTACCCCACTTCCTCTTGGCCTTATGCCGCAACTGTTTCAGTCTTACCCCACTTCCTCTTGGCCTTATGCTGCAACTGTTTCAGCCTTACCCCACTTCCTCTTGGCCTTATGCCGCAACTGTTTCAGCCTTACCCCACTTCCTCTTGGCCTTATGCCGCAACTGTTTCAGCCTTACCCCACTTCCTCTTGGCCTTATGCCGCAACTGTTTCAGCCTTACCCCACTTCCTCTTGGCCTTATGCCGCAACTGTTTCAGCCTTACCCCACTTCCTCTTGGCCTTACGCCGCAACTGTTTCAGTTTTACCCCACTTCCTCTTGGCCTTATGCTGCAACTGTTTCAGCCTTACCCCACTTCCTCTTGGCCTTATGCCGCAACTGTGTCAATTGAAGCAATAAATAACTATGTCGTGGTGTGTTTTGTAGGTCCACCTCTGAATATGCAGGATTGAGAGATGATGAATGAGTAAATTGTTATGAACGAATGAGTTGTGAGTCCGATTGACTAGGATAACTAATAAAGACCAGCCTCTCCCCATTTCCCCTTCAGTCTTGTGCCACAATTTCTGTATGACAGCAGGAATAAATAACCTGTATAATTCATAGCGCCGTAGACCACATACTATAGTAGTAAATGAGGTAGACGGCATACTATAGCAGAACCGAAAATCTTAAGGCTAATAAAAATCTAGAAAATTTGGCGACTAAAAGAAAATTGGAAGCGTAATTGAAAAGAGGAAATAACCCAAATTTTAGGGCAAATTAAAAACGTTATGGTTGAGAGAAAAATGGAGAAAGATAATGCAAACGAAAGCTACGAAATATTCTGTCTATGGGGAAAACTGAAGCGTTATGAAACTTAACATTTAAAAAGAACATTGCGACTAAAGGAAAAATAAAAACGCATATGCGATTTGAAAAAAACAAACAAACAGAAAGAGTTAAAGCGAAACGAGAACTCGTAAACATTAAGGCAAAAGCAAAAATACAATGTTTCAAAGTTTACATAAAAACGCATTTGATTTGTCAGAACACAAAGACCCACTTAAAACACTACAAAAGCTTGATATCCATCGAAAAGATATTCGAGTAAACCGCAACGTCCTCCTGTGGGAACAAACCGCGGATACAGGAATTCAGTGAAGACACAAGAATTAAAAGACAAGCACGAATTTCAACAGCGGATCTATTTAAACGTGTTCATCCTATAACATATAACAGGAATTTTTATATATATATATATATATATATATATATATATATATATATATATATATATATATATATATATATATATATATATATATATATATAATTCTAAATCCTGTTATATGTTATAGGATGAACGCGCCACGTTTAAATAGATCCGGTGTTAAAATTCGTTCGTGTCTTTATTCGCTTTTAATTCTTTAAACGTATCTCTTTAGGACGCAATCAATCATGTGTCTCTACAACTTCCTGTTCTTTGTATCCCTTAGTAAAGTTTGTCGTTTTTTACAATAATGTTCACCTTGTACATGACCTGTGTGCCATTCAAGCTAGAGGGCTACTAGTTATAGAGGCAATGATCATGTGGACATAGAAGAAATATAACGGTTAACCCTAGACTTGAACAGGTTAAGACTGTAGTGATCGGGGAAGCATTCTCATCCAAAACAGTGGTTCTTTTTCCCAGGACTACACAGAAGTGCAACGATTTCATATAACATTTTAGTACTCTTTTCTTGGTTTCGAATGAAATGTTCTTGTTAATACTTTGCTTTACTTCCGGAAGGCCATTTTCGCTTATTCAGTCTGCCTTCGGATTTCTGTGTTGAATTTTTCATCCTATGTTAAAACTAGATATTTAAGTCTTTGTACTTGTTTAATTTTGGTATCCCCAATTTGTAATTCACATGCTGGATTGCCCCTTTTGCTGACATATATTTTGCTGTTTCGTCATTTCTTCTAGGTTTTCTTTACTATCTTTTGTAGGAGTCCTTGTCGTTTTCTTTATCTGTCTGCTATCAACACTGTGTCATCTGCATATCTTAAGTTGTTAATGTTGCAGCCAGCAATAATGAATCTATTGCTGGTAATATTTTTCTTCAAAAAATCAATTGCTGGTAATATTTTTTTTTCAAAAAATCTATTGCTGGTAATATTTTTTTCTTTTTTAAATGTATTACTGGTAATATTTTTTCTTTTTTAAATGTATTACTGGTAATATTTTTTTCTTTTTTCAATGTATTACTGGTAATATTTTTTTTCAAAAATGTATTGGTGGTAGTAATGTATTTCTGATGACAATTTTTTTTACAAAGAAGTATTTCTGGTATTAAAACCTATTTTTACACTTTCATAGTGTTTTAACCGCAGTTTAGGGGTTTACTATTTGCACATACCTGGGACCCTAACAGGTGTTACCACCCCAGGTCAAAAAGGACCTGGGAACGCCAGCAATTAAGAGGTGCTTCCAAGCTTCTCAAAACCTCCTGATCAGAGGCCTTGCTGCCGGATGTAGTTTATCGTCTTACCCAGGACGCGGATATAGTTTATCGTCATACCCGGTACGGATAGCTATCTGTGCTATCTTATAATGCTTATTACCTAAACAATAATAATACTGAATACATTTTTTAAACATTAAAGTTTATTTAATCAAATCGCCCTGACAGCTGCCGTGATCTGTTAATGCCAGATAATGCTAATGCGAAACGAGACAGCGTTTCGTGAAGGCGAGCAAACATTGACTGAACAAAAATAGGTCATTTAAATCTAAAGAATGTTCAGGCGAAATGAAACTAAAAATGCGAATATGGGAAGTTAGAAAGTGATCGGTGAGAACAAAAAATTGAGGCACTTAAATCTATAGAGTGTCAAAACGTGAAGCAAACACTAACATCGTGGACTTCCCTACTCGTTTCCCGAGCCAAACTGAGCAACTTGCTTCTCTGTTAGATCTATTTCTTACCGTCTCTACCCGCTCTTGCAAAGCTTCACAATACTGCTCTCTTGGTAACTCTGACTACACTGTAGTAGCTATTGATATCTCCTTCCAAGCATCCATTAAACAGCAACCCCGCTATCCAGAAGACCTCTTTCCGGTATCAGCATACAGACTGGGACTCATTCCGGGATTTTCTTCGTGACGCCCCTTGGACTAACATCTTCAAATCTCCCAACTAAAAATTGCGCTACTGACGTTTCTTCTTGGGTCAAAGATAAAACCGCAATCCGGTCCACATATTATAGTAGTAAATGCGGTAGACGGCATACTATAGCAGAACCGAAAATTTTAAGGCTAATAAAAATCTAGAAAATTTGACGACTAAAAGAAAATTGGAAGCGTTCACACCAGCATGCCCAGCCGCATTAGCACACAAGAACCACTTTTTCAGGCCATACCAGCGTGACAGCTCTCGTCATAACAGGTGCTTATTTGCTACTGCTCAAAATAAATGTAAGCGAGTCCTCGAAGAAGCGAAAGTCCATGTTTCCTCAGAGAATGAGGCACTGCATAGTCTCTAAAAAAATTGGCTCTCGTGACTACTGGCGTCTCTGTAATAGAGTAGTAAATAAGTACAAGGTCTCCATTCACCCAGCCCCCGTCTTCAATCGGTTTGAGGTGTTATTGTCCTCTACTGATAAAGCTGAATGTTTTGCCTCTAAATTCTCCTCAAAATCTACTCTTGACTCCTCTGGAGTATCCCTGCCTAACTTCACACTTAGAACTGATTCTCTAGTGAGTGGTATGCATTTAATCCCTTCCATGGTTTCGGCTATCTTCTCTAGCCTTGATCCCCACAAAGGACGTGGACTCGATGGCATCCCTGTAATAGTCATTCAGATGTGTGCTCCTGAACTAGCTCCTCATCTCTCTAAACTTTATAATAAATGTCTCACTGTCTCCTACTTTCCTGCCTGCTGGAAGTAAGTCATCGTCTGTTCCACTTTCTAAAAACTCTGAAGAACTATCTGACCCATCCAACTATTGGCCTCTTAGTCTTCTGCTTCTTTTGGGGAAACTCCTAGAGGCTCTAATCAATACTGAATTGGTTCATCATCTCTCATCACAGGGCCTTTTCTCAGAAAAAGCAATACGGCTTTCGTTTCTCCAGACCAACTGCTGATGTAATAAAGATAACTGCGGAGACAGTCTATCACGGTCTAAATAAAAGCGGTGACGCTCGGGCTATAGTATTTTCCATCACGAAAGCCTTTGACAGGATCTGGCACTCGTGTCTTCTCCACAAGCTGAAAAGCTACGTTATGTCCGGGCCCGTTTTTTCAGCTGATCCAGGCGTTCCTATCAAATTGTGAAATGAAAGTTGTTCTGAACGGACACTCGTCTACATACTTTCGTACTGATGCGGGTGTCCCCCAGAGTTCCACGCTTGGTCATACGCAGTTTTTCGTCTTCATTAACGATTTTCCTGATGCCATAAGCTCTCAACTGGCATCTACGCTAACAACACAACCATGTATTACTGCCTCGATCGTAAGGCTGATCAGTCAGACGAGGTCAAAATGTCAGCTGATCTACAAAACGGCCTCAAGACTGTTGTTAACTAGGGCAAAAGATGGCTCGTCAATTTTAACGCCTCCAAAACTAAACTTCTCTCCATTAATCATCTGAGAGACCATTCTCTGCCATCCATCAGCACGTTCTCAGCTGACATGAGGTGAAAAGACTACATTGAATACATCACTAGATCAGCTGCTAATAAAGCCTGTTCACTGTGCCGGGTGGGGAAATCTTTCTCTCCGCAATCTATCTTGCATATCTATAAGTCTTCCATTAGTCTATGCTTAGAATATTGTTGCCATATATGTTACAGTACCCTTGCTATTATCCTGGAGATCCTCCAAAAAAGAATCTGCAATATTATTGGTCCTGATCTGGTGGCACGGCTTCAGTCACTTTCCCACCGCCGTAGGGTAGCCGCTCTACAAATACTTTCACGGTAATTGTTCTGATGAGCTCTTCGCTATGGTACCTAGACTGTATGAATTTAAGCGCAATACTAAACTTGAGGCGAAATCTTATCAGTTTACAGTTGAGCTGGCTCGATGTAGCCGTAAATACTATGCTAACAGTTTCTTATCTCGCTTGTTGAACTCCCATCTGGCTTCCATGCGTTCCAGTCAACTTTCATCTGCAAAAAATTAAATTCAGTGTCAATCGCTATCTACTGTCCTCCTGATTATTCTCTTCTCTTTCAGCTCATTACTAATATTTCTGTTCCTAATACCGCCACACCCTGTAAGCCCGTGTGTGCTAGTAGCTGTACTGCCTTGCTTGGAGTGGTACCGGTAAAAAAAAAAGACTACGGAAAGTTAAGAATACAAAATAAAAATGAAATAAAAGGCTAAAAAAATAGGGTAACCTAAAAAGAAATACTTTATGGCAGAAAACCTTAAAGCGAATCATAAATTAGAAACGGGGAAGGTTAGAGTATGTTAAGGCGAAAGGAAACATAGAAACCCTGAAGTCTAGAGAATATAAAGGCAAAACAAATTTTAGCATCTCAAAAGGCGAAAAGGTGTGAAGGCGTGAGCCGAAATAAAATATGTTTGAAAATGACGTGCAAGCGGTCAAGTGACTTAAATTTCGCGCCTCTAGATAGATGCATTTTTTTTTTTTTTTACATGCACAGAAATTAGGATGTATCGCCAGTGATAGCGAAGCTGTCGACTTTGCTTTACTCAGGTGAATTGTGATGTGAAACTGCACTGGTCAACGCCCTACTGTACCGGTTTAAGTCTCACACATGGTTCCAAGAAGTCGCATGGGCAGTACGACAGACACACGCGGGTCAACGGCATCGGCCTGCCAGCTCAACTGTGTGAGGATAGTCGGAACGGCTTCCCGACCTGACTGGTAAAGGAAAACGAATCTCTCCAACATACCTGTGTCAGCCTGGTTTATGAGCTGCGCCTCAGATGTCAACAGCTTTACCAGTGGGCGGAAGGACTTATGAGAGGAGGGATGGGGTAACCGCAATATCCCTGGTGCGAAAGGAACCAGCAAGCCATTACATTATTTTGCCTTCGATGTCACCATGAACCACGGGGTGTGGTGACCACAGATGCGCTAAGTGAATAAATAATGATGATAAATTATAGTCGAGAGCAGATAATTACGAACACCACGGCCATCACCACAGTAACAATAACTCAAAACGGGTCTAGCAAAACAAGATGAATGCCGTTTTCGATTCGATGCGTTATTATCATGATAGTGATTTAAATAAAAATTGTAGAAAGGTAATCTTTGTGAAGCTACTGTTGGGAATATGGCTTCGAAACTGATTCTTGTGAACAAAAACATTATCGATATCAGCAACAAAATACAGCAACTTAAGAATTTAAAATGTGTATAATAGTAAAAATACTTTATTAAATATGTTTATTTTTTTTTTACAAATGGCTCGAATATCAAAATTTATAACTTTGATTTTGTCATAATTTTTATCAATCAACATGAAGAAGAAATAGAAGTGGATAGATTCCCAAATCTCCCAGTTCATTCCGGTCTTTTGAACAGTAGTAGAGGTTTAACCTTTGTTTCTGTTTCGGATTGGGTTTCCGGTTCCTTCTAAAGTCTCATTCAAATCTATACTTCTAACGTCTCTGCTTAAACACTTAAATTTTATTTATTATTTATTTCTTTTTTTTTTCCTCAGTAGGAGTAGATAAATTCACCTATCGTCCGGTTCACACACCTCTCCGGTTTTTTGAACAAGAGTAGAGGTTTATCGATTGTTTACTGTTTGGGATTAGGTTCCCGGTTCCTTGCATCTTAGTGGCATTATTGCCTTGCTTGGGGCGAATCGATTAAAAAAGAAAGAAAAACATTGATAAGATTACCTCCCTTTATCAACTTGTAAAACGATCACTGAACATAAATCCATTTTTAATTTTTTTTTTCTTTTTTTGGTGGGGGGTTGTTTTGTTTTTTTTTAGCAAGCTTTTATCATTGATCAACTCCAATAATAATTATGAAGAATTAACTTTTTTCCAAATTTTAGTTATACTTTGTTGTCCACTTGTAATTTAAGTGCTACCATATAACGGACCTGAATATTTTTTTAAAGTCATATTTCAACAAACATAACCCCTCAAAAGACAACAGCAAAATGAATTTGATCTAGTTCAGTTATGCAAGCAGTGCGCTGCTAAATCCTTAAAAATCTGGACGCAGCCTAAAATCAGAGATAATATATATTTAAAGTCAAATAACCCACATATAAAGCTAAGAACGCAAACCTCGCATAAAAACGTTGATCTCAACATCAGGGAAAATAGCGGCAATCTTTGAGGCGTTTGCGATTTGAACTTGCTTCAGGTATTACTTAATAGATCTTGTTATCAACTGTTCTCTTTTGGTCTGTGTGAATGCCGCAGTTGAGAAAAGGTAGCGATCAGAGTCTGCCGATACCTTGATAAAACTAAATGTCATTTTTGATTAATCGTAATATCATTTGACCAGTGTTACAGGCAGGTTGGGTGATCGTTTTGTTAGCTCTGGGTGGAAATCTGGCCATAGGATCTTTCCACTATTTATCTATCTACTGGAAAATGTGCGTACGACAAAGCTTTTCAGAGAGTTTATCGATTTTCGATTTGACTTCAGCTAAGACATTCAAAGTCATACAGTGACATAATTGCCGAACCGGAAATTGATTTGAGCTTGCTGAAATGCAAGCGACTCACAGACACACACACACACACACACTTTCTCTCTCTCTCTCTCTCTCTCTCTCTCTATATATATATATATATATATATATATATATATATATATATATATATATATACACACATATATATTATATATACACACATATATATATATTTTATATATATACACACATATATATATACACACATATATATATTATACACACACATATATATATTATATATATATGTGAGTGTGTGTGTGTGTGTGTGTGTGTGTGTGTATGTATATCTGCATACAAGCCTCATTCGCTGTATCACAGCTCACTAGTGTGGCTAGAAACTTGACCGATTTGGCGTCAGTCAGAGACTCTACCCATAAGCTAACGGCGCAGAGAAAGGAAATCTTTTATATTTATAAACGACAAATCAGCAGCCAGAGCGCTCAATTCATAACTGAAGTGCGATGCGTTATAAGCAGGAGTAGCCACTGCCTTTTTTTGTTTTTTATATGAAGACAAAACGAAAAGTCGACGTGTTTCGTCCACTGTGGGACTCCAAGGCAAATAAAAGGATTTCATTTTCCAACAAGTATTTGTATACAAAAACAAAAATGTTATTGTTTTTTTTTTTAATTTTGTTAGTCTAGAAACGCTCATAAATATTCATCAGGTTAACAGAAAAGGCAAGGTATGGAGGACACGACGTGACACAATTCAATGTCTAATAAAGTAAAGTGAGTAGATGTTTTTGATTTTTTTGTTTTTATGCTAATTAGTATTACAATTATTCTAGTTTGGGATTATTTTTCTGTGTTAAATAATTTGAATTACATGAGGTTAATGATTTAATCATTTTCTTTTAATTTTTAACATTTTTTAGTCATGTATGTTGGCTTGGGAAAAGAGCAATTCTTTCAGGAATGGAGATATTGGAAATAATCCGGACCGTAGATTTATAATTTGATAAAATTCGATAGCGGCACTTTCAATAATTTTCCTTCTAAGTAAGTTACTTTCTCTTTGAATAAGTGTGGTATATTTAGATCAAAGTTGTGGTTGAATTTATTTCTGTGTATAACTAATGCATTTGATAAGTTGTTGTGTGTAAGATTCCTTTTGTGTTAATAGATCTGTATTTTAAAATCCCTGCAAGTTGCGCCAATATATTGTGAGGAACAGTCCTGGCATTTATTTTATGTGTCTTTATTCGCATTTTCCTTTTACAGATATACTCTATCTAAAACTTTTACACGCACGCACACACACACACACACACACACACACACACTTTTCATATCGTCTGATAAGCTTAATAACATTATCATTAAAAGAAGAAAGAAAATCACAATATTGATACATACTTTACATAAGCCATTATCAAATATTACAATTACATTACAATATATTAAACAATACACGGACAAAACAATAATGATAGTCTGTTTTTGTTTACATGGAAGATTTCCAAGCAACGACAAACTCGTGCATACAAGACGCTGGAAGCGAAAATCCCACCGCAGCTCATGACGTCACACATGACCACGCGAGAGTGAAGTATTAAGTATGGGAAGCCGTTGGTATAAACCAATGGCTTCTGTTACCAATTATAGGCATTTAAGAATATTTGTGGAGATCTCATCTAAATTTCTAAAATCTATATCAATGCTTATATTTTAGAAGCACTCTCAGTCAGTGCTCCCAGAAAGCGTAAAAATAGAAAAGCAGAGAGATAAAGTAAAATTAAATTTTGACAGGTGTTAACCGAACTGGCATGCATTTGGGTAGAGAGTGCCCCTTTAACTTTTCTCTTTTAATCACGTGTCGACGACGTGATTTAACCGGATGTAACCTAGATGGCGAAACGAACTCTCTGAAACCCTTCAGATGAAAGAAAGGGTCAGTGACCTACTTTCGCTTACACAGGAAAAAGGTTCATATTTGGAAATCAAGGACCACGTGATGAAACAAAGACACGAAAAAAAAAAAGAAAAAAAGAAACGAACAGCGCAAAGTTAGTCCCTCTCCGGCCTTCGGGCTGGACGGACGGTTACGCTATAAATGCGACAGTCCGTTATAAATTTGCCCATGGGCTGAACGGACAAGTCTGCTATAAGTATGATGGTCGTGTGAAAAAAAAAAAGTCCCTCCGGTTTTAGTACTGGAAGGACGAGTCTGCTATGACTGCGATAGTCAGCTATAGATTTGGATATGCGAAAGTGAGTCCATCTTCGATCTTCGAACGGAATGGACAGACGGCTATGAAGGCGATAATCAGTTATAAAATTGGTCAAGCGTAAAAAAAAGTCCCTCTTCGAACTGTACGGACGATCAGCTACAAATGCGACCACAAGCTAACAATTTGGACAAGTGAAAAGTATGGAAATCTAACACGATCTCGAAACCGAAAGGATTCAACAAGGTTGAGTTCAAGGAAGCAAATTCTGGCATACAAGGAATGCTGTTATATCAAGACGAAAGAAAGATATGGATTTTCCTGAAAGTCAAAGAAGACAGCTTCAGTTTATTCGTTATTCAAGCCCAGAGATGAGACGAAAAGAAAGAGAAAGAGAGGAAAGACCTCAAGGGAAATTCAAGACCAGACGAAAGGAAAAAGAAAGAGAAAATACCTGAAAAATGAGGCTTATACGGAAAGAACAAGAAAGAGAAAAGAAATCTAAAAAGAGAATGGAAAACAATACATATAAGAGACATTAAGGGGTACCACGAGGCGGTGTAATGGTTAACAAGCTTGTCTTGCTACGAACAATTACGACTGAGTAGTGAGTTCGATCCTCACTGGGTGAGCATTACTTTCGGCATTGTGCCACATCTAAACTACGCTTGGGAAATCTATATAAGAAAAAGAACTTTTATAACGACCTGAGACGTTCATTGTTTCTCTTACATGTTTTCACTTTGCTCAATGTATCTTTTCATGTTTGTACTTTGATGCAAGCCTGGCAGGGGATCTTTTGTATTACATGTTCCTTTCTGCTTGTTTTACCTTTTCATGCTTTGTAATTTCGTGCAAGTTTGGTACAAGCTCATATGTTGATCTGTAATTTAACTTTCCGAGAGGATAAGTTCCCCTCCCACTATTCTGTTTCACAATATTGATTTTTTACTAGTTTTTGGTTTTGTTCGTCTTTCATTTTCTCTCCATTTGTATATTTTGATAATAAATTCATTACTTGTGGTCTCTATATCTGGTTTACCGTTCAATATCTGTCTATATTTCTAACTGAGGTATTATGTACACTATTTACATTATTCGGACTATAGTCCTCATCTTTGTCGCCATATTTATTACAACGTTTCCGCCTTTCAGTATCTGTCTATATTTATGAGATTAGGTATTATGTACACTATTTACATTATTCGGACTATAGTCCTCATCTTTGTCGCTATATTTATTACAACGTTTCCCCCTTTCAGTATCTGTCTATATTTATGAGATTAGGTATTATGTACACTATTTACATTATTCGGACTATAGTCCTCATCTTTGTTGCCATATTTATTAGAACGTTTCCCCATTTCAGTATCTGTCTATATTTCTAAGATGAGGTATTATGTACACTATTAACATTATTCGGATTATTGTCCTCATCTTTATTGCCATATTTATTACAATGTTTCGGCCTTTCAGTATATGTCGATATTTCTGAGATGAGGAATTATATACACTACTGATATTATTCGGACTGTTGTCCTCATCTTTGTCGCCATATTTATTACAACGTTTCGGCCCTTCAGTATCTGTCTATAATTCCTAGATGTGGTATTATTTCCAACAGCAAGGCCTCTGATAAGGAGGTTTTGAGGAGCGTGGAACCACCTCTTAATTGCTGTTGTTTCCAGGTCCTCTCTGACCCGGGGTGGTAGCACCTGTTAGGGTTTCAGCTATGGGCAAATAGTTAACCCCGAAACTGAGGTAAAAAGCAAAAAAGTGTAAAAATAGGTTTTAATGCTAGAAATACTTTGAAAAAAATTATTACCAGAAATTAATTTTTGAAAAAATAACAAAAAACTATTACCAGCAATAAGTTTTTGAATAAAAAATATTACCAGCAATACATTTGATTGTACTAAAAAATATGAGTAATTGAAAAATGGTTCAAATATATATATGTATACATACATACCTTTTTTACCAAACTATCGCTATGTATCTATTTCAAAAATGCCATATGATATGCCATAAAACAAAACAACCAGCCAATCTTCTACTCCAATAGCTTCATGTCTTGCCCTTCCCGTCCGTGGAACTCCGTCCCTCTTACTGGCTTCTCTGACAGTTATAGGCTTCAAATATTCAAATGTAATGTCAATCGACATCTTCTGATGCCTGGATGTAATTCCCCTTCCTTCGCTTTATCATTTTCCTCAATTACGTCTCTTTACTCTTGCTCCCACTCTCTGTAACCCCATGCGTGCTAGTGGCACTCCCGCTTTGCTTGGAGTGAAATGCTTAAAAAAAAACTCTAGATACATCAAAAAAAAATCAATACATTCAGTTAAAAGTAAAAGTAAAATCTATGCTTAATAATGACTAAAAGAATATCGCTCGGCCACACAGAATATTCGAAGAATTTCTACATAATTTCTGTCCAGAAAAGAAAAATATTATGAGAACAGAAAAAAAATTAAATAAAATACTTAACCTCAGTACCTTGTCAGTCGCTTTTAAAGACACTTGTATAAAAGAGGGATTGCTGCCAAATACACACACACACACACACACACACACACACACACACACACATATATATATATATATACATATATGTAGTGTTGAATGTTAAAGACAACATAGTCTTACATATTTTCTTTTGAATTTTCTCATATTCTCTAATGAGACTTTTTATTTGAAAATAGTTCCGAAATATGTATTTTCCATACGATGACCTAGCGCTTTCGAACATCATTGTTCATCTTCAGGGTCAATATTTTAGTCAAAATTTTTTTTTTTTTTTAAACAAACATTTGCCAATTATCTTGTAGCGTAATCATGTTGCTACTTTTTTACAAACTAAAAACGTTAAATTCCTTTTAAATTCAAAAGACGCGATGACATATATTGGATTTACAACCACCCGGCTCTCCAGAAGATTGACTCTGCATTTAAATAATACTAGCTCCATTAAACAACATATTAAGTCACATACTGTTTCCCTTACGCAATCTGATATACGTAAAATACTTGTAGAAAATACTAAAATTATAGATAAACATACAGACATTAGACGCCTTAAAATCTTAGAGGCATTACATATTAAAAGAAAAAGACCTCTTATTAATCGTATAGATTATAATATATCTGGTAATATATTGCAATGTTTATAATATATTTAAATTTTGTAGCGTATTCTTCGATCTTTTGGCTTGTGTATTGGAAATCTTTTTCACGCTGTCACATGATAAAAATCTACGCCATGCACGTGATATAACATCATCGCGTCTTTTGAATTTAAAAGGAATTTAACGTTTTTAGTTTGTAAAAAAGTAGCAACATGATTACGCTACAAGATAATTGGCAAATGTTTGTTTAAAAAAAAAAAAAAAAAATTTTGACTAAAATATTGACCCTGAAGATGAACAATGATGTTCGAAAGCGCTAGGTCATCGTATGGAAAATACATATTTCGGACCTATTTTCAAATAAAAAGTTTCATTAGAGAATATGAGAAAATTCAAAAGAAAATATGTAAGACTATGTTGTCTTTAACATTCAACACTACATGTTTGAAAGAAAAGTTGCTGCCAAATTACACACATACATATATATATATATATATATATATATATATATATATATATATATATATATATATATATAATGTATGTGTGTGTGTGTGTAACACTCTAATAGAACTAAATGATAAAATGGTTGGCTCTCTGTACCGCTCCAGTAAGTACCTGACTCCTTCTGCTATCCTCTAACTTTACAAGAGGCAGACCAGGCCAAAAGTGGAGTACGGTTGTCCTATTTGGGTGGGAGATGCCCAGACTTCACTCTCCAGCCTTGACAGAGTCCAAAAACGTCTCCATGCCCTTGTGGGCGTCGAATCATTCTCCACCTTCTAATCTGACCCACAGGCGGGACGTGGCAAGCCTCTCGATGCTCTCTCGCTACTTCCACGGAAAGGGCTCGAACTACGTTCCCTGGTTTCGCCAGTTCAAACCTTTACGGCAAGGACACGCCATGCAAACATCATAGCAAACCACCCACAATTCCCTCCGTATTCCACTCAAATAGTTTCTTCCCATGAACCACTCTGGAACCAACTCCCAAGAGGCTGTTTCTCCGATCACTACAATCTTAACGTGTTCAACTCTAGGGTTAACCGTTATCTTCCCCCGCCTATCCGGAGAAATTGCCTCGTAACGTAACCCTCTACTTCGAGTGACCCCCGGGCCTTGTACAGACTAAACGTTACTGTAAAAAAAGTTCTTCAAAATATGAACGCAGCGTAAAATCAAAGAATAACGCCTGTTTTAAGTCAAGTGACCCATATGTTGCATAAATAAGTTGACTGAGAAAGAAGACCTAGCATAAAAATGAGGTTAAAACGGTCGGCCGTGACGAGAAGTTTCATAGGAGTTAGACGTGCAATCGTCTGCCATGAAGGGCATTTCTTCCTCACTCAGCGAGCCCAAGAACTATATGATTAGGAGGGTTGTTTTAATGCATGAAATTCCGAATAGCGTGAACCGCTGCAGTTCAGACCAGAAACCAGGTTCTTTCACAGGGCGCAGCTTATTCAAGTCAAACGCTTGTGGCTTAATACAAGGAAAATAATTCTTTGACCTGATCGTTACCCAAGAAATAAAGACATAAGACGAAATTGCGACAGTCAACAAATTTTATTCAGTTGTAGCCTTTACGTTAGGACCGGCTGTAGGCTAGCTAGAAAAAGTGAGGAGAGGTGAGGAGGTCTGTCAGGCATGTGCCTTCCTTTCGCGGGCCGGTCGAGCGGGCCTGTTTTTTAGGCTACTAGGGACCACTGTCTTATAGAGGACAAGCCTTCCGTGTCCTGTCAGCTTTCGTCTAAAAAAGTAATTCATCAAAAAGCCAAGGTCTGTTACATGGTCCTTAGCCCGCTCCACTCAGCTGACCCGCTTTTTAAAGACGATAATAATCAAAAGGATTTCTTAGTCTGCTCCATTTTTACTATTTGTATATATATATATATATATATATAGTTAAAATATCCTATTTATGAGAAGTCTCTATGCCAGAGGTAGAATATATATATATATATATATATATATATATATAGTTAAAATATCCTATTTATGAGAAGTCTCTATGCCAGAGGTAGAATATATATATATATATATATATATATATATATATATATATATATATATATATATATAGTTAAAATATCCTATTTATGAGAAGTCTCTATGCCAGAGGTAGAATATATATATATATATATATATATATATATATATATATATATTATGAAATGGACAAAGTCCGACAATTATTTAAAGACGTTTTTTTGTTTAACATTCTTTTTATAGATACAAGTATTTAAGTAAATGCTCTGTTTATAATAAACAGTATTAAATAACATTCGGGCCGGTAAATGTTGTTTAATACTGTTTATTATAAAACGGAGCATTTACTTAAATACTTGTATCTATAAAAAGAATGTTAAACATAAAAATCTCTTTATATATATATATATATATATATATATATATATATATATATATATATATATGAGAATTGTCATCTATTTGATGCACTTTCATTAGTATATTGGATGTTCCTAGTAGGGCAATCTTCTGGGCAACTCGTGTGTTGATGTTAACTGGGACACTGTTAGTAAAATTGTTCATTCCTTTTCTCTCAGGGCCCAGTGCTCCGATTATTATTGGTACAGTCTCAACTTCATATTATTATCATTGTTATTATTATTATTATTATTATTATTATTTCCTTTTATTTCTGTTGTATGCTCATTTCCTTCCCAAACAGAGGTATGGGTCATCATGACATTTTTTACCGTGCATCTTTGTAAAAAAAAATGGATGGGGAACCTAAAACGATCAGATAAAGTCCTTTGTAAGGTGTCAGCTGTACTTGTAAGTGCTATTTTTTGTATTTCTTTAAGATGACGCGTGGCATTGCATTTAAATGTTTGGAGATCAAATTTGTCTGGAAAGCCAGAAGCCGGAAGAGAGTTCCACGAGCGAGAAGTGTGTGAAATAAACTGTTAGCATCGAATTTAGGTTTGCATGTAGCCTATTCAACTGTTGGGCACCTCGGCGTGTTGTAATGGTTAGCAAGCTTGTCTCGCTAAAACAGTTACAACTAAATAGTGAGTTCAATCTTAACTGGGTGCCCCATACTTTCGGCCTTGTGCCACATCTAAGCTACGCTTAGAAAATCAATGGGCACCTCGAGGCGGTGTAATGGTTAGCAAGCTTGTCTCGCTAGAACAATTACGACTGAGTAGTGAGTTCGATCCTCACTGGGTGCCCCATATTTTCGGCCTTGGAAAATCACTAGCCGATTCAACTGTAAACAGAGGGAACCTTATTGCTAATCTAGTACTGCGTTTAAATTCATAAAGTCTAGAGACTATAGCAAAGAGTTCATTCGAACAATTACCTTGAAAGTATTTATAGAAAAGGCACAGCTAAGATTTACGATGGTGGGAAAGTGACTGAAGACGAGATGTCAGGTCAGGACCAATAATATTGCTGATGAGACTTTATCAAGAATCACTAAATACATAGCAGAAGCTCCGGACCATATGTGTCAGCAATATTCGCGTTATGGACGTACAGATATGTAAGATCGATTCGGGAGGGAAAGATATAAAGTCAGGGATCGATTTGAGAGTGTATTTGTATTATGAACAAGACAGCCGCCTTAACAAAAGGTAAAACTTTAATATTTTTTGATTCTGATAATTTTTGCGGGTAAAGAATGTACAAAATATTTTCTCTGTCTCTTACGAGCGGACCATTTAAACTAAGCAGTTCCCCTACAATCAGTTAAGATGAAAATCCATGAGAAATATGATTGGTATGGCATCAGGCCTTCATTTGGTTATCAATAGCATTGTTTAGAGAATTACAAATAGCTACAATACATATTATGTCATTAGTGTTTATCCATATAAAGATGCTAATCACGCTTGTTATTTATTACTGAAGTTGTTAGGAAATAATTTATTTTTTGAAAGCCAAATCAGACTGCTTATTTATTGCCTTTATTGTCCGGGCTATTAACAGTTTGACAGACTCCATCAATATCCAACGTGTGATGACAGATTTACATGTTATGACCGGCCGTACCACAGATGGTCGTATTATTCAGTTGGATCTGTTAAAGCGCCCCAAAGGCGTAAAGCTTATAATTCTTTCTTTCTCTTTCTCTTTCTCTCTCTCTCTCTCTCTCTCTCTCTCTTACACACACACACACACACACACACACACACACACACACGTTTGTGGTATACAGGAGTTGGAGAAAATAATGGGAGCATCACTTGACAAGCATCATGTTATGATTTCTTTTTCACAGATACATGTACACAAGCACCAGCAGACACGCACGCACACATACATACATTTACAAGGGTCGGACGAAATAAGGAAAACACCAATTTGAAGACAACATTGTATTTTTTCGCAGACATACATGTGCGCACAAAGATTTACACACACTTCTTAGCTACAGGGTGAGAGATACGGAGACCGTACACAGGGTGTTCACAGAGAGTTATACGAGAGTCCAGCGAGAGAGATAATTACGGCTTCACTTACAGAGACTTGTACATATACTTTCTACTAACCCGCATTCCTGGACTACTAATCTTCACTTCAAGTCTGTATTCTTACGTTTAATACACTTATTTTTCTATCTCAATTACTGGCGTTGTTTATTTATTTGTGCAGGATTCCATTCCCGGAATCCACAACAGTTAGGTAGGCTACTGGCTGTTTCCCTCTGCCCTTCTTGCCTTTTATATGACAAGTTCAGTGGAGGAGGGGCATATTCAACAAAACATCGAAAATTGCTGTTTTTCACTGCAAGTTATTCATTATATCATACTGAAGTATTTTATAAAAAATCAGAGCCGATTACACAATATTTTGAGCTAAATTTACGTTTATTGTTTGTAACCATGTAATGAGATGAGGTAACATAAATCGTAGATTTGTCTGCAGAATATCATTACATTATTCTTACATAATTATTTACATTATTCGGACTATTTTCCTCATCTTTGTCGCCATATTTAGTACAACGTTTCGGCCGTTGTACGCTCCGGCCTTCTTCATGTGGTTGGAATGTCGAACTGAACCCTTTATTTCGCTCACTGGAGTAGACTGTTCTAGTTCCACATGCAATGTTTAAGGGATGTCAGTTATCAGTTATCTCCTGTTAATTTCCCTCTGAAAATTCCTCACTGCCTTAACCGGGTATTGAACTCACACTTTTTGGGTCCACTTACCGGATCTAACTAACGCCTGTATCCACTGTGCCATGTGTCCTTACATAATTATAGTGAAATCATTAAGGGTTTTTGTCAGAAGAATTTTATTTTTGGTCGTATATTAATTTCAAATATTCCTTTTTTACAAGATTTATTCTTGAAATGGAATAAGATCATTCTAAATTTCAGAATTTTGCTATTGCCCATCAAAATGACTGAAAGAAAGCGATCTAAAAACAACAATGGAAAAGAGAGGTAACAAAGCGTAAACGAAATAGCTCCAATTTGTTCAATTTGTAGCCCAAGTATTCTAAAATGCTGCCAATACCAAAGAAGAAAATGAAAAATTCTTAACAACAAATCGAATATAGCATCAAAATTCAAATTTATATTATTTTTATTTGTTATCTAACTGTTATGGGTCCTTACGTATAACTACAGAATGAACTCTTCCTAACACTATGTACACTACGCCTCTCAAGAGAGAGAGACGAATCTAGTCGAGCCGATAGTAGTTCACTCCAAACCAGACTGACAGTCATACTAACACCTTCCACATCTTGTATTATTATTCCGTGTAATATATCTTCGTTATTTTTACTCTTGTGTTCGTGTTGTTCTTCCTTGGTCCTAACCTGGACCATAACACTAACTAAATACACAATTGTCAGCAACGTTTCCGTAAAACTTGATATTTCCTGTAAAAAATTCTTAATAAATATTATTACTATTATTATTATTTTAAGTGTAAGATAGTCCTAAATTTACAATTCCTTATGGCTAACCATGAAATGAAATCTGTCTATATTTCTGAGATGAGGTATTATGTACATTATTTACATTATTCGGACTATTGTCCTCATCTTTGTCGCCATATTTATTACAACGTTTCGGCCGTTGTATGCTCCGGGCTTCTTCAGGTGGTTGGAATGTCGAACTGAACCCTTTATTTCGCTCACTGGAGTAGACTGTTCTAGCTCCACGTGTCATGTTAAATGGATAGTCAGTTATCAGTTCTCCTGTTAATTTCCCTCTGAAAGTTCTCCACTGCCTTAACCTGGTATTGAACTGACACTCTTTGGGTCCTGTCACTGGATCTAACTAACGCCATTATCCACAGACTTTTGACAAAACAAAATATTACCATCCATAAAAATTTTTGTCGGCATTAAATAACCAATTGAGGTTAATATGCCGTAAAACAAAATAAACCAAACCAAAGCTAAACCTGTGAGGAGATTGTCCAGCATTTAATGCCGCATAAGAGAGTTGATATTGCATAATCGTTCAGCACTATTCCCTTTTTTCTGACGGTATTTTTTCCTGTTTCTTAATACTTTCATTTGTTTTTGGAAGGCATCTTTTTATATTCCATGGAGCTTTTGAATTTCCCTCCTCTACTAAAACTCTTCTCAGATATTTAGTCTGTAATCTGATTTTGACATCTCGAATTCGTAGCTCGCGTTTTGGTCTTGTTGAAATTCTGTCTAGTTTCGAATTCATGTTTAGGTCTTTCTTCCCTTACCTTTTAAGAGTTCATGCAGTTAGCATTCTGCGTCCGCCATAGTGTCATCTGTGCGTTTTAAGTCGTCAAGAATGTATCCACCAATAATAAATCTATCCGTGTTTTCTAGTTCTTTTTGAAATGCCTCACTCTAAAGTTTAAATAAAACCCGCCGGAAGACACATCCTTGTCTTGCCCCCCTTTCTATCATTGTGTGCTCAATTCATTCTCTATGCGTATATAGTTATTTTGCAATTTCAGGATTATACTAATATCTTTCCAAATAAATAAAGCTTCCCTAGCAGTTCAAATAGACTTTTTGTGCTATACTTTATCAATTACGTTTGTGTTGTCTACAGAACATAAATATACGTCCTTCTGCATTTGTATTACTCTCCTTGATATTGTTTTGCTAGTAAATGTTGCCTTTCTCATATCAGTGTCTTTAATGGAGGCAGACTCTTCTTGCTCAATTTATCTTCTAAAATAGAGTCATTACTTTCAATATGAAATTTTTGTTTTATATAAAAATATCATGTATGTTCCCTGCTTGTGTGAAATTGGGCAGCTCAAGTCAGATCAAATAGATGTAAGAAACACTCGATGTATATAATTTGATCTATTTTAATAGTCTTGCTATTACATAAGTTTCCCCTCTAGAGTCAGACAAGTCTATTGATGTCTGTTGTACAATGAGCTTTTTTGGTGAATTCCATTTACAAGTAAGCAACTACTGCATTTTCTTGTAAGGAAAAATATGAACAATTTTTTAAAAAAATCTTTCATAAATCCGCGCCCTTATTATTCTTATTGCTATCAATTACCATTTAGAAGTTTCTACAGTTCCCATTCTGCATCTGCCATAGTATCATCTGTGCATTTTATGTCGTTAATGAATTCGCCAATAATAAATCAGCTTAGGTCTTCTAGTTCTTTTTAGATTGTCTCACTTAAAGTAAGAATTAAATCCGCCGAGAAGACACATCCTTGTCTTGCCCCCCTTTCTATCATTGTGTGCTCAATTCATTCTCTATGCGTATATAGTTATTTTGCAATTTCAGGGTTATACTAATATCTTTCCAAATAAATGTATCTTCCCTGTTTGTTGAAATTGGGCAGCTCAAGTCAGATCAAATAGATATAAGAAACACTCGATGTATATAATTTGAACTATTTTAATAGTCTTGCTATTACATAAGTTTCCCCTCTAGATCCAGACAAGTCTATTGATGGTCGTTGTATAATGAGCTATTTCGGTGAATTCCATTTACAAGTAAGCAACTACTGCACTTGTTTCTTGTAAGGAAAAATACGAACAATTTAAAAATCTTTGATAAATCCGGGCCCAGCACAATATTCCTCAGAAACAGTATTATAACTGCAGACATTAGGAAATATTAAGTATAGTAAAACATTAATTATACAAAAGGCAACAGGCACAAATTTTCATCTAAATTGACTAATGTACCATGTCCCTTCTTGATATCGGCAATCTTGGATCTCCAAAATTTCCTGTCCTTTGTAACACTTAACAAAGGATGTCTTTTTGTTATCTCTCCTAAATCTTGTTCTGTTTCAAGATCACCAAGTAGGTTATACATTGATTTCTTTTGTCTCTTGCCATCAGTCTCTCCTATGAGTATCAATTTTTCCAAGCCCTCTTTTCTCATTATGTACCCTATCTCTTTCTGATGCTATGTGTCTTTTTTCTATTTTCTCTAAAACTTCGTCGTTGTTCCCTTGTTCAGTCCATGGTATTCTCAGCATCCTTCTGTAGAACCACATTTTTGTTGCTTCAAGTCTATCAGTGAGGGGATTGTTCAGCATTCACTGCCATATTGGAGGACTGATATTATGTAACAGTTCAGCACTCCTTTGTTCGTAACAAAATTTTCTTGTTTCTTAATACTTTGCTTAACTTTTGGAAAGCGTCTTTCACCATGGCATGTTCCCTCCTCTGTTAAAACACCGATATTTAAATTGTTGAAATTGTTTGATTATGCTATTTCCAATTTGTAATTTGCATGTTGAGCTGTACCTTTTGCCAACAACTATGCAGTCTGTCTTCTTGCGGTTTATACTTAGTCCTTTCTTCTTGCTTTCTTTCACTACCTTCTGTAAGTGTAAATGGTAGTTCCCTTTCTATATCTGCTATCAACACCGTAGGTTATACATTGTTTTCTTCTGTTTCTTTTGTCATCAGTCTTTCTTGTGAGTATCAATTTCTATGATTCATTCTTAGTCCTTTCTTATTTTTGTCCCCTAACCATTTAGGAGTTTCTACAGTTCCCATTCTGCATCTGCCATAGTATAATCTGTGCATTTTATGCCATTAATGAATCCGCCAATACTAAATCAAGTTAAATCTTCTAGTCCTTTTTAGATTGTCTCACTCTAAAGTTAGAATTAAATCTGGCAAGAAGACATCCTTGTCTTGCACCTAATTCAATTATTGCGTACTCGAGCCATTCTCTGTCCGTATACAGGTAGTTTTCAATTACTCGATTATACAAATATCTTTACAAATAAAGCTTCCCTAGCAGTTCAAATAGATCTTTGCTTTATACCTTAATTATGTTTGTGTTGTCCACAGAACATAAATATACATCCTTCTGCATTTGTATTTCTCTCCTTGATATTGTTCTGATAATAAATCACATTTCTTATTCTGGTGTCCTTAATGGATGCAAACTGTTCTTGCTCAATATATCTTCTAAAATAGAGTCATTATTTTTCAATATGAAACGTTTATTTTGTATAAAAATATCATGTTCCCTGCTTGTTGAAAGTGGGCAGTTCAAGTCAGCTTAAGTCGATGTAAGAAACACTCGATGTATATGATTTGATCTATTTTAATAGTCTTGCTATTACATAAGTTTCCTTTCTCTAGAGCTACGCGAGTCTATTGATGCTTGTTATATAAGGAGTTATTTCTGTGAATTCAATTTAAAAGTAAGCACTTGTTTCGTGTAAGGAAAATATGAACAGTTAAAACCAAAAAAGAATTTCTGATAAGTCTACCTCAATATACTATTCATCAGAAATCGTGTTATTCTGCTAACTGCAGACAGTAGAAAATATTTCTTACCTGAAGAAAAACAGCAAAGAAGAGTTTGTTTATGAATAATGTTAATAAAATTATTTACATTATTCGGACTATTGTCCTCATCTGTGTCGCCATACTTATTACAACGTTTCAGCCGTTGTACGCTCCGGCCCTCTTCAGGTGGTTGGAATGTCGAAATGAACCCTTTTTTTCGCTCTCTGTGATAGACTGTTC
Organism: Acanthosepion esculentum; assembly: GCA_964036315.1. Taxonomy (NCBI): domain Eukaryota; kingdom Metazoa; phylum Mollusca; class Cephalopoda; order Sepiida; family Sepiidae; genus Acanthosepion; species Acanthosepion esculentum. The sequence goes on along the minus strand of OZ038494.1, from coordinate 17,172,190 downwards.
TAGTTCCACGTGCCATGCTTAATGGATGTCAGTTATCAGTTATAAGGACACATGGCACAGTGAATAAAGGCGTTGGTTAGATCAAATGATAGGACCCAAAGAGTGTGAGTTCAATACCCGATTAAGGCAGTGGAGAACGTTCAGAGGGAAATTAACGGGAGATAACTGATAACTGACATCTATTAAGCATGGCACATGGAACTAGAACAGTCAGTGAGCGAAATAAAGGTTTCAGCTCGATATTTCCAACCACCTGAAAATGCCGGAGCGTACAACGGCCGAAACGTTGTAATAAATATGGCGACAAAGATGAGGACAATATTCCGAATAATGTATATAGGTTGTTTTATTTTTTTTTTAAATCTGAGAAAATGTTATTCTTTTTGTAATAACCACCAATATTTTCATGACTAAGTTTTACTGAAATTAACACTTCTAAGACCCCCACCCCTAGTAGGCATGAGCCCCCATGAGAAGTTTAGGATAGTAAGCACCACTCCTGTCGATTATTATATTTGATGATTAGAAAAAAAGTAGAAAAAATTAAAAAATACAAATAGCAAAAATAAAATGCAGCTAAAAATAGCCCTTTTGAACTCCAACCTACTCGGGGGTGCCTGCGTAGTACGCGCCGCACCGGACATGCCGACAAAGATGAGGACAATAGTCCGAATAATGTAAATAATGTACATAATATCCCATCTCAGAAATATAGACAGATACTGAAAAGCCGAAACATTGTAATAAATATGGTGACAAAGATGAGGACAATAGTCCGAATAATATAAATAATGTACATAATACCTCATCTCAAAAATATAGACATATACTGAAAGGCCGAAACATTGTAATAAATATGGTGACAAATATGAGGACAACAGTCCGAATAATGTAAATAATGTACATAATACCTCATCTCAGAAATATAGACAGTTAATAAAATTATTTTAATTATGCAATAAACAGAAAGTGGTGAGTCATCTAAATTCACTGAAAATTATTATTTATTATCTAGTTTTATCTAGACTGTCATTTCTTCTTGATATAAAGTTTAATCACTTTCCCTGCTGACTGAAGACACTAGTTGTCAAGATTTCTGTACCAAGGTTGAAGATAATAAAAAGAACGTTATAGAAATTGAAGAATATATTTGATCACTTTGCCGGAAGTGCAGCAATTGATCAGCTGCAAGAATTTGTGTATTTCCGGTTTTTAAGTCCAGGGGAAAAATCCATAATTGACTTAAAAGCAGGCTGTTTCCACTTGAAAGATTCGTGTAACGCAATGTCTCCGAAATATTTTTGGCCGCAGTCCGAAACACCAGGTTTTTTTTTGGCCGTTCGATTCTCATTACAGAAACATAATTTTATCCACCCAATTTAATAATTTAAGAGTTTCTTTATTTACATTTTACCCAATCAATTTTAGAATTTCAATGCTTCCTCATTTAAATTTAATCCAATTTTTAGAGTTTCAGTGTTTCTTTATTTAAATTTCATCCAATCAGTTTTAGAGTTTCAATGTTTCTTCATTTAAATTTCATCCAATCGTTTTTAGAGTTTCAGTGTTTCGTCATTTAAATTTTAACCAATCAATTAAAAAGAACGAAAGATTAATTCAGTCCAGTAATCCAAAAATCTCGTTATTTCTCATGAGAAACGCAGGACTTCTTGTCAATAACTGACATAATATTACAGCACGCAAGTATTCCAAAACAGCAACGCCAGAAGTAAGGAACGATACTGCAATTCTGTCAAGCTCAAATCAAAAATACTAGATACGAACTGGTATGATTACGTCAGTTTTCATGCATTTATTCAGGTTTTATTATCCACAATATTTTCCTTGTTCAGGGCATAAAGGAAGCTTTATATTCCTGATGTAATGGAATAACCTGTCACCCAATGAGTGACTACACTATAGGTAGAAACTATATATAAGCATCTGTAAATCAACAGACTACAGAGTCAAGCTGCGACCTCTTCCAGCTAAACAGTCGAACTCCGTGCCTTCGGGCAGAGAGGAACCCGGACGAGGTTCCGCCGAAGGGCAGAGTCTCGTTCGGGGAAGTAGACTGACCCTGAACCCGCTTTTACCGGTTCAAATAGAGAATATTTTTGGCCGAGCATACGGGCTCGGAAAACCCACGTTAAACCCGGCCTTGTGCCACATGCAGCCCTCGTGGGGACGTAGCTAGATATCCTAGCTGCGACCAGTTCCAGCTACAGTCGAACTCTCTGTCTTCGGGCAGAGAGGAACCCGGACGAGGGTTCGCCGAAGGGTAGAGTCTCGTTCGGGGAGATGAACTGACCCTGAACCCGTTTATACGCGTCCGAATAGGGAATATTTTTGGCCTAGCCTACGGGCTCGCAGATCCCACGTTAAACCCGGCTTTGTGCCACATGTAACTCTCGTGGAGGGATAGCTAAATATACTAGCTGGAATTACTCAGACCTACGCAAGAACTACCGACATTCCAATAGTATCACCCACTACTGGATTGACTTGCAATGACCTTGTACATAAACTGTTACCGTTATTATTGTACTGTGTTTTTTACAATAAACCATTACTTATTTTAGCCACCGTGTTTTTCAGGTATATATTCCTATTAGCATGGAATATAGTAATAGTAATATCGTTAGTGATATTAAATCAATATTGTTAGCGGCAAATATGGTGACATTATCTCTTTAAAAAAGTCCATATTTTAATTCCTATCTTCTACCGACTCACACCCTGACTGTGTTAAGTTTTTGAACCCTGTGAATTAGTCCGACACATGAAGTTACCAATACAGCAAAGAGAGGCTGGGGGATAAGCAAAGAGAGAGATAGAGATGGATAAGTATAGCAAAAGAGAGATAAGCAGAGAGAGAGAAAAAAACGTAAGCAGTGAGGAGGGGAGAAAGGTAAGCAAAGAGAGAGAGGGGTAAGCAGAGAGGTTAAGCAAAGAGAGAGAGAGGGGTAAGCAAAGAGAAATATTGACTAGCTGGGATCTGTTACTCAGCTCTTAGCTGTTGCCGAACTATTTTATCGCTATCTTCGGGCAGAGAGGAACCCGGACGAGGCTATGACGAAAGGGCATAGTCTCGTCCCGGGAGGTAGACAGACCCGAACTCGTTTATGCGGGGTTTACGGGGAATTTTTGGCCGAGCCTACGGGCTCGGATTGCCCCACATTAAACTCGGCCTTGTGCCACATCCTACCCCGTGGGGAAGTTGGTAAATATTACTAGCTGGAATCTGTTGAACACGACTCAGACTTATGCGTGAACTACTGACCTCCCAATAGTAGCACTCACTGCAGGATTGACTTGCAACGACATCGTGCATAGCTGTTACCTTTATTCTTATTGTACTGGTTTTTACAATAAACCGTTACTTATTTTATCCACCTTGTTTTCAAATATATATTCCTATTAGTACGGAATATAACAATTCCGAATTTATGATATAAATATATTTGCACTATTTCCTTTAATTATTAACATATTCGTATTTTCTTATTTTAATTATAATTTCTAAGTTATGCAGCGACTCTCACGTATCGTTTTGGTGTGTAGCCTACACATACTCATATCCCCACACAACAATTATATACCGAGTGTAACAGTAAAATTGTCCATATATTACTAGAATTCTTTATATATATATATATATATATATATATATATATATATATATATATATATATATATATATAGGTGACTATACTCGTGTCGAAAAACCTTCGAATTCTTGATTTAACAATAGCCAAATCAATCTTGAAGGGGAAAAAGAAGGTTTTAAAAAAGAAAGAGCTAGGAACATGAATGTCTGTCGAAAATAATCGCACAGATACAGGTTCAAGGCCCAAAGACAAAAACCCGATACGAGTAAACAATTAACTAAAGAGCTCAATACAAACGTAGAGCAGACCTAGTCAAACCTAATGAAGCCAGACAAACCTACCAAGGTAGGTTTGTCTACCCTGACGATCTGCCTATATATATATATATATATATATATATATATATATATATATATATATATATATATATATATATATTAAATAATTAATATAGACAAGTTTTGTCTATTTATTTTAAGTAAGTCCATTTCATATTATCTGATAAGTTTAATAACATTATCATTGAAAGACGAAAGGAAAGCACCATATTGATACATGTTTAAATTCAATCTAAGCTTTCGGCTTACATATATATATATATATATATATATATATATATATATATATATATATATATATATATATATATATATATATATATTAAATAATTAATATAGACAAGTTTTGTCTATTTATTTTAAGTAAGTCCATTTCATATTATCTGATAAGTTTAATAACATTATCATTGAAAGACGAAAGGAAAGCACCATATTGATACATGTTTAAATTCAATCTAAGCTTTCGGCTTACATAAGCCATTATCAAAGATGATAATTTCAATAAATCAAACAACACGCAGACGAAACCACAATGATAGTCCGCCCTTGCTGCTTGAATAAGTTCAAAGTAACGACAAACTCGTATATACGAGACGCGTAAGCGAAAACCGCGTCGGAACTCATGACGTCACACATGACCACACGAAATTGAAAAACGAGAAGTATTGATTATGGGAAGCCGTTGGTATAAACCAATGGCTTCTGTTATAAATTATAGGCATATATATACGAGTTTGTCGTTACTTTGAACTTATTCAAGCAGCAAGGGCGTACTATCATTGTGGTTTCGTCTGTGTGTTGTTTGATTTATTGAAATTGTCATCTTTTTCAGCTTTGATTTATTGAAATTGTCATCTTTTTCAGCTTATGTCAGCTGAAAGCTTAGATTGGATTTAAACATGTATGAAAGGAACTTACTTAAAATAAATAGACAAAACTTGTCTATATTATTTAATGAAACATGCATTAATGAAAAATTGCTGCCTAAATATACACAATATATATATATATATATATATATATATATATATATATATATATATATATCAAGGAGCATCTAGACATCAAGAATACATTTATTTAAAGAATTTTCTTTTCTAATTCAATCGGCCAAGTTGAATTATTTTAACGTTTCTTCCTATTTTCGTATAAAAGGTATATATCCAAATCAAAACTTTGGGTATGCTGTTCTGTTGTTTAAGTGCGTTGATGACACTATGCCGATTTGGACCCATAAGGAAAACATGAGCTCCTAGACAAAGTCATAATGGAAAGCAACAGAAAGGCACTAATTATCAACTGTAAGAACAGAGACTATATGGTTGTCTGTAAGAAATGCGAACTTCAAATTGAAGATGTCAGTATCAAACAAGAACAGAAATTTAAATCTACAGAGAAAATATTGTAAAAGAGGATGGGAAATACGTCATCAACACCCGAGAGCCAATTGGAATAGCGAAAGAAGCCTTCCTGAAGCGAAGCAAAGTATTAAGGAACAGGCAAATTTCGTGAAGAACAAAGAAAAGAGTACTGAACGATTACCGTATACGCTGGCGTACAAAGCCACTTTTGATTTGCCTAAGTATCTACTCAGATAAATTGCTAACATCAATGCCGAATGTCGGATTGAGGAATCGGAGAGCCGAGTTCGAATCCCAGTCGAAAGGTATGAATCCTCTTTTTCTCCCTCCAGCTATGGGTAAATAGCAGGACAGACTGGGTTCTATAGCTTTGGATGGCAACTGGTCTACCGCAGAAATGGCAACCTACTGCGGGAAAAAATCTGCCTGGTCAATCATGTAGCGAAAGATACATGATCGCCTAAGCGTGTATCACGCATGGCACCTAAATGACTGATATGAATTAAACGAAAATTACTTGCAATATAACACATATTACTTATAATACATTCCCTCTTGCCGTCAAGTTTGTCGGTACGGGTGCACTAGTTTTATTATAATAATGTGAATTAAGTTGTTTCAGTAGGAACAGGGAACAAGTTACCAAGGCAGGACTAGCCTACCGTCAAAATTCTGATCATAACAGCTGACCGTAGACCATAAGGTTTAAAGTTTACATTTTTATACCTGGCGTATAAGACGGTCCCCTATTTTTTGTGGGGGAAACTAAAATAGTCGCCTTCTACGCCGACATATACGCTATGTATTATCAGTCCTATTATATGGCCGTGAATGCTGGACAATCTCCTCACAGATGAAGAGAAGACTTGGGCCAGCAGAAATGTGGTTCTACAGAAGGATGCTGAGAATACTATAGACTGAGCATGAAAGCAGCGAATAGGTCTTAATATAAATAGAAACAAAAAGGAAACTTATATTCAGAAAGACATGGCTAAGATTTCTTGGATACATAAAGAGGAAGGAAGGCTTAGAGAATGTGACACTCACAGGACGAAGGCAAAACGGATAAGTGAAGGCAGAGAGTTACCTACCTGACGTATTTATCGGAATGGATGGTGTAAAAAGAGTGGGTAGTTTGGTGAAAGGACAAACACTGCTAAGGGCTACAAGCAGTAGGAGGTTATCAAGACACAAGACGACCTGAAGGGGGGCAGCCAAGAGAAAGATTAAAACTCTCAATCTTCTCTGTCTTTTATCAAGAACTGAATGCTGTCAGCGTGCTAGACATGATTTTGTGAAAGCCATTACTAGTGAATTTGATCTTTATATCCTCAAATAGGTCATAACAAAAAGCTTACGAAATTCGACCTTGAAAATCAATTTTCAAATCAAGTGAGGTTGCTGGGTGTGCTCAACTATCTCAAAACATCAGGTAGACCAATATGTCGCTTTTCATTTAACTCTGTCATGAAAACATTAGAGAAAATGATCCCTTCGTAAACACAGATAAGGAATATATTAAGTTACCCGAATAGAAAAGTAATACGACTATGTCTGTTGTTCGCCTTGTCCGTTTTTATTGTAACCACAGTAATTAATACGAATATTTTACCTACTGTTTTTGTTAGGGGGGCACGGTGGAGTAATGGATAGCGGCTCGGATTGAAGAATCGGAGAGCTGGGTTCGAATTCGAATCGAATCAATTACATTCACTTATGTGCTAATACCCTTGGGAAAGGTATGAATCCTCTTCTTCTCAGCTATGGGTAAATAGCAGGACAGACTGGGTTCTATAGCCTTTGAATGGCAACTGGTTTACAGCAGAAAGAAATAGCAACCTACTGCGGGAAAAAAAATCTGCCTCGTCATTCATCTATCGAAAGGTGCATGATCGCCTAAGCGTGTATCACGCATGGCACATAACTGATAGATAGATAGATGGGAACAGAAAAAATCTGCCTCGTCAGTCATGTATCGAAAGTTGCATGATCGCCTAAGCGTGTACCATACAGGGCACATAACTGAAAGATAGATAAGAACAGAAAAAAATCTGCCACGTCAGTCATGTATCAAAAGATACATGATCGCCTAAGCGTGTATCGCGCATGGCACATAACTGATTGATCTTACGTTCTTGAATGGAATAGCCATAACGCTAATGAACTTGTTCAACCCCAATGTTTGATGGTTTTCTGTAAAACTTCCATGTCTATCGATTAACTCCATTCATTGACTTTAATAGATAAACATAAAATCAAGACATCACTTTACACGGAAATTGATCAAAAAGTATCGGGACTGGCGTTATGAAAAGAAAACTACAACACATATCAATTCGGCAGTTAATCTCCTTCGAAGTCGTCTGTTTCTGAAGTCGCATATTTTATCCAGTGTTGTTTCCACTTTTGGAAGAATCCCTGGGACTCCATTTGTTTGATAGCATGCAGCTGCCTTCTCGTCGGATTCTTGTTCCTTTCTAGGGGTATTTGATTTTTGGAAAGAAGAATAAGTCAAAATGGCCGAGATTTTTTTTATTCATTTTCACATCTTGTTGTCTATGTTAGGTAGCAGGTGTCGGTCTGATGTAGCGCCTACACCGAGGTGAATACCAAGCTGCAAGCTTATTCGTTTAAAGCGTCTGCGTTTATCCACAACACAAAACAACACAGCGCGTGTTGAAGCTCTGATTCAAGATGACGGCAAAAAATTAATGATATTGGTGTGAAAATTGTTCTATCAGTCAAAAGCTTCAAAACTAGGATTCGTCATGCCCCGGACACAGGGTCGAATCATCTTCATTCCCTAATATTCCATTCGTAATGAGGAAGTTCTATTCAACCAGCTTCGTTTCCGGAACCGTTACATTGTAGAACAGACTCCCGTAAAGTCCCTGCCCAAACCACAATAATCTTAACCTATAAGTCAAACGTTATCTATTTTATAATATCCTAGTTCTCCGACTATATGAACTTAAACGTTCTACTAGATTGGCATCTAGGTCTCACCGTTTTACTGTTGAACTAGCTAGATGCGACTGCCACTGCTACTCTAACAGTTTCTTTTCTTGCACTTCCCACCGGTGGAACTCCCTTCCGATTTCTTGCCTCCCTGATAACTACAATCTTTAAAAAATGTAAATGCAACACCAAACGGCATCTTCTGTCTTCTTGAACGCTGTTCCTTTTTTTTTTTGTCGTTTCTTCAATCCTGCCAATTCTCAGTCATCTCATTCTGTTTCACTTCCATTCTGTGCAATCTCCCTTGTGCCTTAGGGGCATTATTGCCTTGCTTGGGGTGAAACGATTAAAATAATTTCCAAGGAATTTCAGCTGTCTTTTTCGGTTTCTGAGTATGTGTTAATCTTAGTATCTGTCTATATGATATTAGGTTTATAATACCCAGAAATTCCTACACAGATGTCCTCAAGGACACAGGCACAGTGGATAAAGGCGTTGGTTAGATCCAGTGACAGGACCCAAAGTGTGTGAGTTCAATACCCGGTTAAGGCAGTGGATAACTTGGAGAGGGGAATTAACAGGAGATAACTGATAACTGACATCCATTGAACATGGCACTTTTGAACTAGAACAGTCTACACCAGCGAGCGAAATAAAGGTTTCAATTCGACATTCCAACCACCTGAAGAAGGCCGAAAACGTTGTGATAAATATGGCGTCAAGATGCGGACAATAGTCCGAATAATGTAAGTAGTGTGTTAATCTTAATAAGTCTAAGGTCAAACGTTATCTATCCTATATATCGACTATATATTTAAGCGTGCTACTAGATAGCCATTTTACTGTTGAACTAGGTAGATGCGACTGGCACTTCTACTCTAACAGCTTCTATTCTTGCACTTCCCACCGATGGAACTCCCTTCCGATTTATATTTAAGCGTGCTACTAAATAGTCATCTAGGTCTCACCGTTTTACTGTTGAACTAGGTAGATGCGACTGCCACTTCTACTCTAACAGCTTCTATTCTTGCACTTCCCACCGATGGAACTCCCTTCCGATTTCTTGCCTCCCTGATAACTACAATCTTTAAAAAATGTAATTCGCAATGCCATTCTTCTGTCTTCTTGAACCCTGTTCTTTTGTTGTCCTTTCTTCAATTCTCCGTCTTCTCATTCTGTTTCTTTTCCACTCCGTGTAACCTCCCTTGTGTCTTAGTGGCATTATTGCCTTTCTTGGGGTGAACGATTAAAAAAAGATTTCCAAGGAATTTCAGCTGTCTTTTTCGGTTTCTGAGTATGTGTTCTTTTTGTTGCTATTTTTCTTTGAACTTCTTTGTTGATACTGAGTTTATAAAGATTTAATAAAAGAAAATTGTTTATAGCCACGATCGTCTACGTCCTCGAGTGACATGGTACGTAAATGAGACGGGGATGGGGAACTGGTCACATTTTCTGTCAGTTACCCAAGTCATTCAATATGGACTTATCAGTAATTACATCGTTCTACAGCGATAACAGGCAAAAAAAGAACGGGGAAGCCATTTCGTGACAGCTGTCGCTGATCGAATCATAGCGAATAGACAATTCAGTTAAGAAAACGGAGGATTATTTGTATAGTGTTCTCATATTTATGATGCAGGTTTATTGACCGGCAGTTGGAATAAAAGGTTTATTTTTAGTATCTTGTATTTAGAGAATTGTTATTCGCACGAGTGAGTCAGTGGAGATAATGTGACAACGTTGAAAAGTAGTCCAGACTACGTATTTCACCTCCTTGTGTCAGGCGTCATTTTAAATCCTAGTTTGAGCTTCTCTGTCAGTTTTGGCGTACATTATATAAATTTTAATACGAATTTTACGGGCCTGGTACGTTTCGGCGTAGCCCATTTCGTGTGGCTAATTCGGCGATGATCGTTGATATTGTGTACGAGCCCGGTCTGATGTTGACCATAATGAATTTTGAGATCTGTGCAATACTGCATCATCAGGATTTTACAAACATTAATTTGGTCGCTGTAGTAGACGCTACAAATGCAAATGCAATTGTCTTATTTAATGAATAACTTCCTGTTTACAGACCCGTCCTGGGTATGACGATAAACAACATCCGCGTCCTGGGTAAGACGATAAACTACGTCCAACAGTAAGGCCTCTGATCAGGAGGTTTTGAGGAGTTGGAACCACCTTTTAATTGCTGGCGTTCCCAGGTTCACCCTGACCCGGGGTTGTAACACCTGTTAGGGTCTCAGCTATAGGCAAATAGTTGACACCTAAACTTGTGTAAAAATAGGTTTTAATACCAGACCAGAAATACTTTGTAATAAAAAAAATATTACCAGCAAAAATTTTTGAAGGAAAAATGATTATTAGCAATACTTTTAAAAAAATACCAGCAATACAAACAGTTATACATTCTTTGAAAAAAATATTACCAGCTATAGATTTCTTTATGGAAAACTATTCCTAGAAATAGATTTTTGAAGAAAAACATATTACCAGCAACAAAAATTTTGTCGGCATTAAATAACCCATTGATTTGTTGATATGCCGTAAAACAAATCAAACCAAACGAAACCTGTTTACAGACACTTAGAAGGTTAGTAGTAGAGTATGTTTAATAAATATCTTCACAATTTATATTCTGTATCAGCTTACGGCCATACTACGTTGCAACACCGGTTCCCGTACGATCACCGAAGTTAATCAACGTTGAGCCCGGTCAATGCCTAAATGGGTGACCGTTTACGAATACCAGGTGCTGTAACCTCGGAAAGCAGGTGGGTTAATAGATAACGGCTCCGAATTAATTATCGGAGACTCAAGTTCCAATTCCAGCTGGGTTCGTTATATTCACTCACACGCAAATACTGTTGGGAAAAGTATGCACCCACCGCTTTTCCACTCAGCTATGGGTTAATTAATAAAACTTCTATAACTAAAATCATTATTATCCCCCCCCCCCAAAAAAAAATCTTACGATCTAAAAATATTTTCTGGCTTTAAATAACCTGAAAAAGGTTGATAAACAGTAAAAACAAATCAATATATTCTATATCTTCTGCTAATTATGGACTTACTTTTGGGGTTTATGTCATCCTTACAGTATAAGATTTGTGTGTCCGTCATGGTGCTTCAGAGAATACTTTCACATTAATCATTATTCTACACTGACGTGCCAAAAGTTAACGTATACAGGTGTACAACAGTAATAGTACATGGCACCATTATTCATTGAATATGATCTCTATCAGTTATAATGGCTTATCACCACATCACGTTGGAACACCGGTTCCCGTACGATCACAGAAGTTGAGCAATGTCAAGCCTGGTCAGTACCAAGGCGGGTGACCACTTGAGGATACCAGCTCTAGTAAACTTGGATGTACTGGTGGTGTAATAGAAAATGGCTCGGAATTGTTAATATGGGAGGCGAGTTGCAATTCAAGAAGTCGAGTTCGGAATATTCATTTAAACGCAAATACCCTTGGTAAAGGAATGTATCCACCTCTTCTCCCCCAGCTATGGGTTAATTAGAAAGATCCCTAAATCGTTATCATCTTCATAAAAACAGTTCTTAGAATCTAAAAATATTCTCTGTCTTTAAATTACCTACAAAAGGTTGATAAGCTATAAAAAACGAATCAATCAACCAATTATATAATAAAATAACTGCCCCATTTGACGGCATATAAGACGGACGGTGGTATAAGACGGACCCCAATTTCAGCAGAGCAAATCAAGAAAAAATTAGTAATTAGTAAAATTATTAGTAAATGTTACAGTCTAGGCTATATTTATGAGGTATTATTTTGGTTAAGCAAGCCATGATTACAATTAAACAAAAAATAATAGGAAAAAAAGAACACGATCCTATAAAAACTTTATTATACCCAATGTAAGAAAACAAAATAAAAATCAAGCAATTATTACAGCTGAGCAAAACAGTACAGTTACCATTAAAATTTTATTCATCTTCAAATCCATAAAATTCGTCGTCTTCGTTATCTAAACTCTGAGACTCATTTTCAATACTACTATCATGGTCGTTAAATAATGCACCATCTTCCGTTCCATTGAGAACATTGCTGATGTCACACTTTTTAAAAGATTTCCGGTCTAATATTAACCCAAGCTTGCTTCCCCCATTCGCAGACTTATTCAATGCTGGGTCTTTTTATTCTTCCTGGAAGTGTAAGGTCGAGAACAAGCATTGCCATCCATATGTTCCATTGCTCCTTCATGTTTAAGTCTAAACTAATAGGAGTTGCCAGGTAGCTAATTTCGGCCGACTATCGCGAGTTTTAAATCTACGTATGGCATATAAGATGCAGGGAAATTTTAAAAGATATTTTTAGTAAAAGAAAAAAAGTGCACCTTATATGCCGTCAAATATGGTAAACACTAAAAATATTTAAGTAAAATTCCTATTGAAAGATTTAAGTTTGTGGTAGATTTTAATTTTTTCTACAAGCGGCCGACTATCGCGAATTTTAAATCTACGTATGGCATATAAGATGCAGGGCAATTTTAAAAGATATTTTTAGTAAAAAAATAAGTGCGCCTTATATGCCGTCAAATACGGTATATAGTCTGACATCAAGTGAGTCAGCTGGAGACGGTCGTAAGATTGTTAGGGATCAACACGCTTCCCGCATCCTGATTGCTTAGTGAGGCAAGCCAGCACGTAATGATGGAATCCTGGCTATAGATTTCATGGGATACGGGAACAGAAGACTCACCAGGACGCCCCTGTCATCATTACAACAAGCAGAGCACCACCTGTGGAACTGCAACGTGCTTCGTGATCCGATGACTTACGATTCCAGTTATTTCGGGTTGATGGCAGGATTTGAATGTGGCGTACTCACCCCCAATGAAGCTATGAAGCCAAATTATCAACAATGTATTGTACAATCTGGTGGTGGTTCAACGATAGCATGGGGTATGTTTATATAGCATGGGTTGGGTCGGTTTGTTAAGATATACACATTATTGAACAGTGACCGCTGAGTTGCATCCATTCATGGACTTCAGTATTCCACAATTGCGGTGTTATTCCAGCAGAATAATGCGCTGTGCCACTGGGACTACGTTGGTTTTAAGGAGCATTCGTCAGATATCCGAGGAATGGCGTGACTACAGCGTACGTTCGACTAATCAATCATTTATAAAACCTACTGGAAAGATCCGTACGCACATAACTATTCGAGCATTAAAGAAACGAAGGGTCTTATACGGTCTACTTTGCAATCATAAGCCGTTGTCTATTAGTTGCTCGAATTAAACAGAATCCTCCTATTGGCAGCGATAGGTAACATTTTTATTTATCTGTGGACGCACAGTTGGTGTAATAGCGGCTCAGGATTTGGAAATCAGAGGACCGAGTTCGTTACATTCACTTACGCACTTACACCTTTGGGAAATGAATGAATCCACCTCTTCTCTCCCTAACTATGGGTTAAATAGCAGAACAGACCGGGGTCTTCAGCTTTGATTAGCAAACTCTATATTCAAAACCGTATGTAACCCTAGCGAATTATCGTCGTCATCCGTCCGTCTCGAGAGACGATGGGGTAGCGCGATGCGCTACGAGCCTGGGCCGGATGTATGGAGAACAAGGGCTGCCCATACGTCTAGTTCCCCCTCTCGGCCTTGCTAGCAGAGTCCAAAGGAGAGGATAAACCAATACAGTTTGGTACCAGCGCGGCAGCAGGATTTGCCGGAAGGTAAAAAAGTGCCGTCCATCCGCCTTCGGGGCTCCACTCCGGGTTTGAATTTAGAGTTGTCCCTCTCCTAGACCAATTGCCATCCAAGGCTATAGAACCCAGTCTGTCCTGCTATTCACCCATAGCTGGAGGGAGAAGATGAGGATTCACACCTTTCCCAAGGGTATTAGCACGTAAGTGAATGTAATGGATTCAACTGGAATTCGAACTCTCCGATTCCTCAATCCAAGCCGCTATCCATTACTCCACCGTGCCTGCTAGCGAAATATACAATGCAACTAAGGAAAGGATCGTAGCAAGGAAATAAAGCCACTAAGACGCAAGCGTTAAAGAACATGAGAAAATTTTTTTTAAATATTATTAACGAGAGAGAATAATAAATGTACAGTAATTAAAAAGGCAGAAAGTAAAGATTGACATCGCATTTATTTTTTTTAATAAATAGCAGGGCAGACTGAGCACATTAGCCGTGGTTGGCAAGCAGTCTAGGATAAGGACAACTTTAATATTAAAGATAACGATTGACATTTCATTTAAATTTTTGAAGATCGAAGTTAACTCCGTGCATTGACTACTGTTGCCATATCTAGTCTTGTGTTCCAGCTGATCATCTCGGGATCCTCGACAAAATCCAAAGAAGGATCTGCAATGTAATCAATCCTGACCTGGCATCTCAACTCCGGTCACATTCTTACAGACTTGACATGGCTCCGCACTGTGTTTTCTACAAATATTTTCATGGCTACTCTTTTGCCGAGCCTTTTTTTTCGGGTGCCCCGACAATATAAATATAAACGTGCTATTAGTCCAGCTTCTAGGTCCCTTTTACCGTTGAAATAGTTAAATGTAACCGCCACTTCTACTGCAACAGTTTTTTTTTCTCGCACTTTCCGCCTGTGGTATTTCCTTCCGTTCAATTGCTTCCCTGATAACGACAACCTTCAAAAATTGTAATGCAACGTCAATCGCCATCTTCTGATGTCTTGAAACCCCGTTCATCTTTTATCCTTTCCTCATTCCCCCTATAAAGTTTTTCTCCCAACTTCACTCTCTGTAACCAACATGCATACTAGTGGAGTTTACGCTTTGCTTGGGGTGAAATTCTTATAGAAAGGAAAGATAACTTACGGTTACATCTAGCAATTCCAAATGCAAAAGGATGAAACCTAGTGGCCATTTTTCTACGGTGCTTAAATTCAGAAAGTCTAGGCACCAAAGAGGAAAGGGATACTTATTCTGTAAAATTACAGAAATGTGGCACAAGGCCGAAGGGGATGATTGGTGAAAGAGACGGTCTTCTGTCTTAACTATAACTTAGCTAGCCGCAAACACTGACCCAATCGTACGAACAATATTCCTTACACCAAAACAACACATTCATACGTACCTTTCTTACTACAACCACCATAATACCTCACTGTCTCTATGAAAATACTAACTAGTCCCCATATTTACAATTCAATGTCTGGGGGGGGGGAATAAAATAACAATTCTAAAAACTAACCCCAATGAGTATTTACAATATGAATACAAAACTATTTACAAGAAACTAAAGAAAATAATATTAGTAATAAAAAAAACCCACAATCACTAAATGTGGCAGAAATACCAGTTCACTGGCCGAAATCAATGCGGGACTATAATAGTATAAAACATTCATTCATCCCAAGCACCAAAGAGGAAAGTTCATCAGAACAATTACCATGAACGTATTTATAGAAAAGACACAAGGAATCCAAATCTGTTTGAAAATCCATGAGTTAAGATTATTTTCATGTCCGAAATGTAAAGAAGTAAAAAAAGGTAATTTTCATGGAATGTCTTTCTTTTTATGTGCCATGTCCTTTCAGGACGTAGGCGATCATGGCTCTCCATCTCTCTCTATTCCATGCAGCTCTCAACAAGTTCCTTCCCTCTGCTTCCTCCCCCAGACCACGTTCTGTTATCCAGTGGATTAAGCCCGACAGGTATGTCACGCGTTGCTTTCCCTTGTCTCTCTTACCCTCTATCTGACCCGTGAGTATCATATTCTCCAGGCCCTCCTTCCTCATTATGTGTCCCAGAAACTTCAGCTGCCTCTTTGTTATGTTAAGTATAAGCCCCTTCCTTGTTTGCAACCTCTCTAAGATCTCATCCTTACTCACACGCTCGGTCTATGCTATCCTTAGCATCCTTCTGAAGAACCACATCTCCGTCGCCTCGAGTCTCTTCTTCATCTTTGAGGAAATCGTCCAACATTCGCTGCCGTAAAGAAGGACAGATGTCACGTAACAGTTCCGTATTCTTTTATTTGTTACCAAAGATATCCTCCTGTCTCATAGTACTCTATTTTAAAACCGTCATTATTTGTCATTACGTTAAACGTTATACTTTAGAAGATACACGTGTTTCAGTAGACGCCCTGCTTTGTTTCTTTTAATCAATGTGAATTAAATCAACCAGCTTGTCCATTTGAGAATCTTAATTAATAAGCAGAGGATTAAGAGATTAGGTGAGCCATGGAATTGTGATTGCAATGACCAATTTAACAAGGAAACCTCGGCAAACTTGAACCTTCGTCACACAAAAAAAAGGAATGACAAAAGGACGGTCTTTCTCTTGACACCACTATTATTTTAACTACCTTCACTCCTCGTCGAGCGTGTGAGCGAGGATGAGATCTTAGAGAGGTTGCAAACAAGGAAGGGGCTTATACTTTATTTTAAAAGCGATGCTTAGAATTAGAACAAAACCTAAACATATAAAAGGGAATTTCTAGGAATAAGAAATAATGTCGGATAAACAAAATAATTTCAATATATCTATATATATCTATATATACATATATATATATATATATATATATATATATATATATATATAGCCTCTCCATCTGCCAGTATATAGTCTCTCCATCAGCAAGCTCTATGTAGTGCCTCCTCGTAGCGACACATACCAACCGACCACCTTGGGGACTTGGGCTAAACTACAGGGAATGGGGGAGGAGTTTGGCCCCAATAACATGCGTGTGGACACGCCCTGGTACCCATGGACAAAATCCTAGCTATAGGTTAAATAGTTCCACTGCCTTGTGGAAATCTAAGGTAGAAGAAAAGGCCAAGGAGTAAACCCTACACAAATCCGGAGTGGAGCCCCCTAAGGCGGAGGGACGGCACTCTGTGCTACCTTCCGGCAACTCCTGCAGCCGCACTGGTACCAAACTGTATTGGTTCATCCTTTGGACTCTAATAGCAAGGCCGAGAGGGGGAACTAGACGTCCGGGCAGCCCTAGTTCTCCATACATCCTGCCCAGGCTCGTGGCGTACTGCGCTACTCAATCGTCTCCAGAGACGGACGGATGCCGACGATATATATATATATATATATATATATATATATATATATATATATATATATATATATTCTGATTACCTGATGATTACGTAGAATTGCATGACACCTTTAGCTGTCATAAGCCATTTGTTCACCGGGACGTTATTTATAAGGCTATACCTTTGAACTCTTATTCTTCAGTCTACCTTCGTAGCATACTCGCTTACGAGTTGCTTTCTTTCGTGCACTATTTAATATATATATATATATATATATATATATATATATATATATATATATATATGGACATGGTGATACCAAATGTAACAGCTTACAAAGGACGCTTTTCGCCGCCGTCCGTAGGTGTGGGCTTATTCAGCTTGTAATGAAAGACAAAACTGTGTACAAGGAAATGCGTAGTGATTTTTTAGAATAACATGGGCAATAATTTAAATGACCTCATCAGATTCGACGACAAGAAAGTGTGTGTATATATATATATATATATATATATATATATATATATATATATATATATATATATAAAGACATTTTTATATTTATACATTCTTTTTTATAGATACAAATATTTAAGTAACTGCTCTGTTTATAATAAACAGTATTAAGTTTATTATAAACAGAGCATTTACTTAAATATTTGTATCTATAAAAAAGAATGTATAAGCATAAAAATGCCTTAAAATAATATACACATATATATATATATATATGTGTGTGTGTGTGTGTGTGTGTGTGTGTGTCTGTACCTGTAGTAAAAAATAAAAGCACATTCTGAAATAGATAATTATTGACAGATAAATAGTCAAAATGTAGAGATAGATAAGTAGAGATAGATAGATATAAATAATTAGATATAGATGCATAAGGAGATATAGGATATATAAAAAGAGATAGATATAGATAGATGAGTAGCGGTTGATAAGTAGAGATAGGTAGATATGAAATGGGTGAGATTTAGAGAGACAGAAGTGACGATAAAATATGTTTTTTTTCTGGGGTTTGTCTATTGATAAAAGACATCCAGGCTTACAACTTCTTCCACCGATTTGTTAGATTGTGAACACTGTAAACGTTCGCACCTTATTTAATCTCATCCAATTCAAATAATTTCCCTATCCTTTCTTTTCAATGCGTAATCTTTCATCGCACATTTATTCGGTGGTATTGGGATTACCTCCGCCATTTTGAAACTTTTTAGTTTTATAAAATAATTTAGGTTTACAAAAAACAAAACATCAAAAAGCTCCGCTGAAGACATATTGCCGATTAGCGCAGCACAAGAAAATTGTTTAACAGGCATCAGAATGTATCGCCAGATAGACGCTAAGTGTATGGGTCGGGTTTTAACTGAGAAAATCCTCATGCGACAATTTCGTAAACTCTTGGGATTTAAACAGAAGAAAAATAAGCCTGTGGAATACGATTCTAACGAAGGAAGGAGTCGAGAAAATAAACCAAAAACTAAGTAAAGATAAAAATTAAAAGAATGAGTTTATAAAAGAAAAATTGAAAAACCCTGGAATGTATTGGGGGAAAAAAAACACAAAATTGGGAGAGGAATTAAATTTTTTAAAAAGAAAAAAAATGAAAATATGAATAAATAAATAAAAATAAAGTATAAAAAGAAAGCAAAAAAGGTAAATGAAAATAAAAAATAAAAACAGGAAAAGAAAGTCAGGAAAGAAATAAAGTAAACGAAAAAGAAAGTAAGAATGGTTCAATTAACATAAGTGAACAGACGGCCATATTGAAAAGATAAAAAATAAACAATCAAAAGGTAAAAATTATGAGTGTGAATGTAACAATATGGCAGAGAAGGGCATAAGAATAAAAAAAAATACATAAACAATGAAGGATAATACACCCAAATTATTTTAAACAATGTATGAAGCCCTCCCATGAAGCGTTATCTTAGTTGATGGAAGACAGAGACAAAAATATGACATATGCGTAGGTGTCTATTAGAACTTGCTTTACCGAAACTAACATGAAAGATCTTCTCGTGATATTTCTCTGTCACTTTCTTTCTCTCCTACTCTTCCTTTTTTCTTCTCTCCTCTATCCTGTCTTTCCCCTCTTTCTCCTTTCACTCTCGGCCAACCCGCTGAGGTTTGTATACATTTTAATATGCGCGTTTCGGTATACGAGCGGTTATTGACAGTTTTGCTATAAATTATTCCAATCCAATTATTTTTATTCTAGGTAGCGAAACATATTTAAATACGCCCACAAAAACGATGTATCACGCGCATGCGTGGGCATGAAGAAGCGAAAAGGCTGAAACAAAACTCAAAATGATCGTCAATAAACGGTACAGTGTTAGAAATCTAACTTGGTTAAAAATTAAAACCAACGACAAACGGAAATTATTTTGTTTCAGGCAAGCTTCTCATTGACTGTATATTTCTTTTAATTCTTGAACTTGATCTGAATATTCGTAAATGAAATTCGTCAGAGTTGTTCGACTGTCGCTCAGCATTTTATTTATACTCGTCACAAAGCGTTAAGGATATTTTACTCCCCTCTTGACTCAGGTTAGCGCTGCCAATTCAAGGCACTTGATCTAGGCGTCTTTGTTGAGTCTGAAGCCCTGTCGGAGGATAAATTGAGGCATAACGTCGCCAGCACAAGTGATTCACTCCAAACTCCTTCGCAATTCCCATTACACGCATCTAACTATTTCCCAATCCTCTGCGCTCTCTTCAGATTGTCGCCAAACTCTCTGAAATGTTCGTATTGGAGCTTCCGGTGCGAATGCCAAGCAGTACAGCATGCCGTTTCCAAATTTCTGTCGTTGTGAGTTGCGTCGTAGTGATCTTTTCTTTTCTTTTTCCGGGCAGATACAAATATTAACTGATATATCTATGTCTAATATGGCGTGTCGATATTTTATTTGCATATAGATGAAACCTATTAAGAACATCATCATCGTTTATTCAGTTACCGTATTTTGCGTCTCTGTGATCATCACTCCTATCTCTCTCTCTCTCTCCCCTCCCCCTCTCTTCCCCTCTCCCTCTCTCTCCCCTCTCCCCCTATCTCTCCCCTCTCCCCCTCTCTCCCCCCTCTCTCTCAATCTCTCTGATGCTGGACTCACAGCTTCAGCCACCGTCATTCCAGTCCACCTCTTATTATCCACAAACCAAGACCTGGGCGGCTGTCCCTGGCGCTGCTTGCCCTCTACTGGGCCCAGCAGAATGTCCTTATCGAAGCCTCCTCATCGCATAATTTGCTGAAAGTAACGCAGTTTGCTTAGTGCCATCTGCTCTCTCAATACGTACCTGGTTCTGATTGTATCTAGCACGGACTTATTAGTGCGTCTCGCTGTCCCTTTCAGTCTAAGGATTCTGCGACGTGCCCACATCTCGAAAGCATCAATCCGATGTCTTTCCATCTTGGTCAGTGACCATGACTCGCATCCATAGCTGGCGATGGTGGAAGCAGTAGCTCGGAATAATTTCCTATTAAGAACATATATATATAAAAATAGATTTAAGGGAATGCATATTTATGAGTTGTTTTTTTTTCGTTCATAAGAGTATTTTGCAATTATTAACGAAAGCAAAGAAGAAAACAAAACAGCTGTCTTTACAAATGGCTTCACAAACAGGAGACAGGATAATCGGAAGTAAAGGCTCATGGGTTGGCCACTTAATAAAATTGGAACGAAGCATATCTGTAACAGTCATTAGGCTTTCGACGCCTTTTTCTCTTTACAAATAAATGACAATGACGCAAACAGTTTTAAGGTTGTTATTTTGCCGGACATGACACTTGTTGCGCAGATACCGCAAAGGATAATTAGGAAAATCCTGCATGAACTGATTTAAAATTAAGACTTATTACAACGGGCTGCAGATCAACACAGACAATGGCGATATTAATGCTGAATCATCGTAGCCTCGTTTTGAATTGTAGCGTTTATACTCGTCTCAATTTATCGATGTTACTGATTGATTTCTCTGTAGGTTTCCTGATCGTCAAAGAAATACCAGTCATTTCATGAAAAAATAACAGCGATTGATTATGTAGAATTACTTATTCTTGCTTTAAACAGAAAGAGTAAGTACTACTGAGAACGACAAAAGACAAGAAGCTGTGGAGAGCCATGATCGACAACGTTCTGCTGAAACATGGATCATAGAAAGAGAGAGAAAGGGAACCTACACCACAAATCTAGCAAACGGATGAAGGGACAAATACTAAAACAAACAAAACAAATCAGATTCATAATGGGGCAAAAATTGTTGAGAGCAACTAACCACAGGAAACTGTGGATAGGTATGATTATCCGAGTTATGAAGGGTACAGTTAAAAAGAGCCCACAAAGGAAAAGGTATATATATATATATATATATATATATATATATATATATATATATATATATATATATATATAACTTTTTCTCTCTTTTTCTCTTTATTCTTTTTTCTCCTCTCCCCCTTCCATATCAATATATAACTTCCGTTAAGTTAACCGATTTAATATGTCAATGTCTTGACTTCCTCAAACAATATTAAATTTGAAAGAATAGAAATGTTACATCTAACTCAATCATGTCTCCCCCCCTCACTTCCTCACTTCGTTAATTTACATATGCTGAGTACTGCCCGTCAAAAATGTGTAAATTTCTTTTCATTTTTCGTTTCAACCTTTGGAAGTAAAGTCTGATGATCCGCGGTCCTTTAAAAGGGCTGTGGTGAAATAATTTATTACATGGAACCTTAAAGTGGTCTGTTTTTATTTTTATTTAAATTATTAGCTCTGGTTTACACTGAGCTCTCTGGATTTTATCCTCCTTGGGTCTACCCATACGGATTACCTAGTTTTTCGTAAACCATATATATATATATATATATATATATATATATATATATATATATATATATTGTCTTCAGTATATCCTGTCAGAGTCAAATTTTCCACACCCTCTTTCCTCATTATGTGACCTTGAAATTTCATCCGTCTGTTTTGTTTGATTGTCATTCATCAAACAAATACAGAAGTTTAAGTATCTGAAAAGTGTTTTAACATATGATGGTAAATGTGATAGTGGAACCCCAAGGCGTATGTAATACTAACCCTCCTCTGCAGCAGTGGAAGCTGGCCAAGTCCCTCACAAGTGAAGAGAAGACAAACGAAAGACAAAGAAAAATGGAACATAAAAGTATATTTAGAATCAAAAAGCAACAACCGAAATTTCTCGGACACATAATGAGAAAGGAAAGCTTGGAGAATTTGACACTCACAGTGCTTATCGAAGATAATAGGAACAGTGAATGGATGGCGGAAAGGGGTCAGGAGAGATGGCAAAGCGACAAACATTTCTAAGGGCTACAACTTATAAGACGTTGTGGAGAGCCATGGCCATCCATATCCTGGAGTGTTATAGCAGATAGAAGAAATGGGTTAGATAATTCAATTTTTATGTGAAAATTCGTACAGTTATGCCTAGGCCGCCTTTAGATATAATGGGTGTAATCTGTAAATCTGATCTACCAGACAACCTCAAACGGAGCTTCTTTCACGCAACTGTAGAGTCGGTTTTAATGTATGTTACCAGTGCTTGGACATTAACTAAAAGTCTTAAGTCTATGCTTGATGGGACCTACACTCGGATGCTGAGAGCTATACCTAACATCTCTTGGAGACAACATCCAACTAAATTACAGCTCTTATGGAGCCATCCCTGACATTTCTACAATCTTACGTGAACGTAGAATGCTCTTTGCTGACGAGCAAAACAAGAACTTGCGAATGATCTACAGCTGTGGACACCTAGTCATGGCCCAAGATAGGCTCGTCGTTCGGCAACCGCCTACATTAACCGGCTATCTTATGACACATAATGCCACTTTAATGACCTTCCGACCTTGATGTTAAGACCGTGATGATTGGTGTGATAGACTCATGAATGTCCAGACTGGTTCGACGGAATAAATATATAGAACTTGAAGCAAGTGGCTTACGGCCTTATCACGTTGAAACAGTCTGATTACGCCCATATTTCATGACACAGCCAAGATATATCCAAAATACTTAACGTTTTCTTTTGTTTATTCAGGATTGAATTTTTATGGCTTATCAACACTTTGTAGATTATTTCAAGGTTAAGCATATTTTGATTTGTAAAATTAACCACCATCTTTGACCAGAATGCTACCCGATTGACCTTCCGACCTTGATGCACGACCGTGATTGTTGGCGTTAATATCCGAGGTAGCTCGACTGAATAATACACAAGCGGTATCGCAGATTTTAGACCTTGACTGATCCCCAGAAGAATTTTTTTTCCTCTCTCGCATGTGTAGCATCTAGCTTAATCAATCGAAATGTAGGACATGGTGAGTATTTTGAGTTTGCTGTTCTAACAATAGAGCTGTATCGCGTTAAATATGGAACGTATTCAGATAGCGTGTAACGTCCGACTGAATACCTTTGTGTAGATACAGGTTGGAGTGGGAATTGGGAATGAAAGCAAGAGAACAAAAATAACCAGTCTTAAATTCCTAGCCTGTTAATTTGCCGAAATCAATATTGGATCAGATAAATGATAGCTCTTGGCACAAAGCAGAGATTTCATTTACTGGAGGTTCATAAAGTCCAGCTCGTAACACTGGCAGATTATTTGGTCGTAAGAAAAGCACACATGAGAATTTTAGCTCAGGGGAGTATTAATATCAAATGCTTTTAGACTAACGGTCACTCCATTTTTATTTTAGATCTTCTTCTTCTTCTTCTTCTTCTTCTTCTTCTTCTTCTTCTTCTTCTTCTTCTTCTTCTGTGCCGTGTCACTTCAAGCCGTTGGCGATCATGGCTCTCCACAATTTCCTGTTCTTTATAGCCCTTAGAAAATGTTGTCTTTCTGCTAACCGCCATTCACCCTATTCTCTCATCCATTTACACAAGCTCATTCTTCTTCTTCTTCTTCTTCTTCTTCTTCTTGTGTGCCGTGTTTCTTCAAGACGTTGACGATCATGGCTCTCCACAATTTCCAGTCCCTTGTAGCCCTTAGCAATTATTTTCCTTTTGGTATCCCTTCTACACCCTGATCTCTCATCCATTTACACAAGTTCATTCTTCTTCTTCTACTTCACCTTCTGTGTGCCGTATCTCGTCAAGACGTCGGCGATCATGACTCTCCACAATTTCCTGTCCCTTGTAGCCTTAGAAAATTTTGTCTTTCTTTTATCCGCCCTTCACCCTGTTCTCTCATCCATTTACACAAGCTCATTCTTCTTCTTCTTTTTGTGTGCCGTGTCTCTTCAAGACGTTGGTGATCATGGCTCTCCACAATTTCCTGTCCCTTGTAGCCTGAGAAAAATTTGTCTTTCTTTTATCCGCCCTTCACCCTGTTCTCTCATCCATTTCACAAGCTCATTCTTCTCCACCACTCGAGTCGCTAGATTTAATGAATTTCACATGTAAGCGTTGTTTCCTTTGGTGATTGACATATCTATAGTGCGATGGATTTCTATTCTTGATAGAGATTCCCCCTCTCCCCCTCCTAAAGAATTTAAAAAGAAGAAATTAAAATAAGGAAAAATACCCTGATATATTCCATTGAGGTGGTCAATCTTCCTATAAAAGTAAGATAATCATTTCTGTAGTCACCAACAATTCCTCCAAAATAGTATGTCTTGCCAAGACACTGAATTGTTGTATTTGAAATTCTGAAAATGACAGAATAATTTATGATTCTACATTGAAATAATTAAATTAATTTTAACTTTCAGATGAACACATCAATTTTTTCTTTGAAAAATCACAACACCCTGATGATGACATTGTGCTAATGTCGAAAGTACTCGGAATAAATAATATGTATCAACACGGTAATTTTCTCTCTTCCTTTAATAATGACACCAAATAGCTTGTCCGTGAATATGAAAGGATCCAATGGAAAATAAATATCTGTCTGTATCTATCTATAGATGAGGTATTATGATTACTTACATTATTTATATTATTCGGACTGTTATCCTCAACTTCATTGCCATATTCACAACGTTTCGACCGTGGTATCCACTGGGCCATGTGACCTCAAGGACACATGGCCCAGTGGATAAAGGTGTTGGTTGAATCCAGTGACTAGACCCAAAGAGTTGTGAGTTCAATACCAGGCTACAGCAGTGGTGAACCAAAAGAAACTTGGAGAGTTGAGTTAAAGGGAAATAACTGAAACATCCGGAATAGGCATGACACGTGGAACTAGAACAAACTACCTCGGAGGACGAAATAAAGCGTTCGGTTCGAAATTAGGCACCTAAAGAAGGCCGGAGCGTACAATGGCCGAAGCGTTGTGAATATGGCATGAAGATGAAGATAACAGTCCGAATAATGTAAATAATGTAAGTGAAAATAAGTAGACAAAACTTCTTTAAATTATTCAATGAAACATCTCAATGAAAATATGCTGCCAAAATATACGCTGTATATATATATATATATATATATATATATATATATATATATATATATATATATATATAATCATGTCTCATTAAACAATTTTTTGTTTTAGAAAAATTAAGGCCCTGATATGTATACATTGAGCTAATGTCGAAAGTACTCGGAATTTAATGAATATGGTAATTTTATTTCGTCCTTTAATAAGGATACTAAGAAACTTGTCCGTAATTATGAGGGGATGTATACTTTTTCTTCAGTATACATAGGAGTAACTGAAGGACCCTGGAAACAAAGAAATTTAGAACAGACGAAATAGAATAAAAATAAGGAACAAAATCAATAAATAAAGTAAATAATAAACAAATTAGCAAATTATTATGACCAAAATATTAGACTATAAAAAATCAAAACAGAAAAATCGGACGAAAAATTGCTATAACTGTTATATAACGATAAAAAAATGAATAAAAATAATATACTGCGTTACTTAAAAATCGAAAACCAAAAAGAGAAAATATACAGTGTAACACAAATAACAAGTATAATAAATTGATCTAAATACATCCAAATATATAAATAAACTAACAACCGATACCGATAAACTAGCCGTTTAGAAAAAATAAAATAAAGATAATCAATCCAAATAAATAAATTAAAAACTGTTCCCACAAAAATAATAGTCAAAACAAACCACAACAATCAATCCCAAAATTCAACAAATAGCTTTATCTTCCCAAACAAAAACAAAACTATTATATAAACTATATAAATAAATTTTTATTACGTTAATAAAAACACCGATCAAAATAAAAAAAAAATATATATATATAAGATAAAAAATGAAAATAAAAATAAATAAAAACAAGCAAAATAATTTGACCGAAATAAATAAACAAATAAACGACTTCCGGTAAAATAACCGGCAAAATAGACTACCGACAAGTTATATAAACCAATTTTTACTACGTTAATAAAAACACCGATCAAAATAAAAATAAATATATAAGATAAAAAATAAAAATAAAATTAAATAAAAACAAGAAAAATAATTTGACACAAATAAATAAATTAAGAAATAAACGACTTCCGGTAAAATAACCGCCAAAATAGACTACTCATAATGCACCACTCACCCGTATATAGAAATAGCCGAGAAAAATAACAGCATTTGTGGCCTGACGATTGCATCTAACATGAAACAGACTGTCGCCTCTAAGTGTTGACTTCTATGTTCACTTTTATATTTACACACGCTCTATCTCTGATATTGAGCACTTTATCTCATAAACATAGCACACTTTAACACTATATTTCTTCATATATATATATATATATATATATATATATGAAATAAGTATACATTCCATATGTATATATATATATGAAATAAGTATACATTCCATATAGATATGAAATAAGTATACATTCCATATATATATGTATATATATATATATATATATATATGAAATAAGTATACATTCCATATATATATATATTTATATATATATATATATATATATATATATATATGAAATAAGTATAGATTCCATATATATATGAAATAAGTATACATTCCATATATATATATATATGAAATAAGTATACATTCCATATATATATATATATATATATATATATATATATATATATATAAAATAAGTATATATTCCATAGATAGATAGATAGATAGATAGATAGATAGATAGATAGATAGATAGATAGATATACATATATATGAACTAAGTATACATTCCATATATATATATATATATAATTCAAGCAGGAGTTCTATTGCCTTGATTTCTGGATTAAATGAAACATACACACACGGGGTAAACCGAAAATATCTCCTGGTATGCCGTTCTATTGCACGATTTTTCGCTACACGAAGACAGACGGTGACAACTTTAGATCCTACATGGCAGAAGTTCTTCTCTCAACCGTCTTAAAATATGCTGCCTCCAGAACTGCTGCCCTAGTCTCCAAAAGGATCCTTTCTGGAATGGAGTGTTTTATACCCCAGAAAATAACCCGAAAGGCCATCTAGTTCGGCTCTGAATGTGCAGTAGCAAAAGCTCATGTTAACCACCACGTCAATATATATCAGGAAAAATAACGGTGAAGTTGGGCATTTCCTGCATTCAAAACTGCCCTCAATCTCCATTCTAAAAAATGCAAAGTCTAGCTATGCATATGCGCTCCAGGCCAAGATTGATAACAAACAAATTGGATCCCGGGAGTTCTGGAAGATATATAAACAAATTTTAAATAGAGGCAACGGCTCTGAGGTAATATCATCCCCGTCAGATAAGGCGGAGCTCTTCGCCTCACCCAGCGTTAGATGACTAAGCCATCCCTTTCCCGACTTACTCTGTCTCACTGAGCACAATCTCAGTAATATTTTTATTACAGTCCAGGAGGTCTTAAGACATCAAAAGTCTTGATCCTAAGAAAGCCACTAATCCAGGCAAAATTTCAATGGTTGTCCCTAATAATACCGACCCGGAATATTTCTCGATCTTAGCGAAACTTAAACCGTAACTTGAAGAGGAAATCCTTCCAAAGTTTGTAGAAGGTGTCAAGTATGTGCCCGGTTTTCAAGAATGCAGGCGTGCGCTCATCCCCCTTCTAGTATAAACCCACGAGTCTCCTCAAGGTCGTCAGCAAGCTTTTTGATGCTATCAACAACAAGATTGATCACGTAAATAGAAACAAACTTTTGAGCTACAAGCAGTACGGGTTTCGACCGGCTCGACCCACTGCTGATCTCATGCCATTACTCACAGAATCAATGAGACACTAGACAACAAATACATGCCAAGGGTTATCGCATTAGATATTTCAAAGGCCTTTGACAAGGTGTGGCATAAAGTACTGCACAAGCCGTCTAGCTATGGATCACTGGAATTATAAAGTCCTACCTACCGAGTAGGTCCCTGAGGGTAGTTATTAACGGCCAGTCCTCTGAGGCCGTAGCAATCAACACAGGCGTCTTCAAAGTGGTTGCTTCTCAGACCAACCCTTTTTAATTTACATAAATGTTCTGACTAAGTGTATACTCTGATCATTTGTCAATGGTAGTAGTTGAAAAGAATGAGAGATAAGATAAAAAAGGCTTCATGTGAGAAGCCCGGATAGAATTGGCGTATTAGAAAGGCTGCAATGTGGAAATTATTGAAGTGAAAACATTGGGATATGAGGTCAGGAAAAATAATTATGAAGCGTGATTTTCTTGACCGCACAAAAAATTATTTAAAAGCCAAAATATAAAAAAATGAGATTTAAAATCGGTTGTTTTGGAAAATAAGATTTCATAGTTATTTGTTAAACGTGGATAAATTCCTTTAGCATATTTGAAATTGTTTTTTATATTATAAGAACAGCCGATCGACACAGGCAATATTTCGTTTTGCCTGTTTGAAAATGTAAACAATTGCTGATTGTTTTGGAAATGGACAAAAGAATTTGTCGTGGCCAAGAAATTATTTTATTGGAGAAAGGGAAGGATTTCTAAAAACAGAGTGAATTTTTTGCTGATGTGAAATAAATTTTTATATAAAAAATTTAATTTGTAAAGAATAATTGTGGAGTAACAAAGGAATGTAAAAACAAAAGTTATATTGCTTTAAATAGTTGACCCATTATCGAAAGTTAGGTGTTGTCAATCCAAGGTCGAGGAAAATGAATATTAATGAATCTGGAGGCGTGGTCACAATTATGCAAGATGCATATAAACCGCATTTTACTTGAAGTAGGGAGAGATATGGAGCGAAGACTTGGAGCAGTCGCAGTTGAGCGAGAAGCGACCCGAGAGCGCTCGAACCCGGCGATGGGCCGGAGATGCTGGAAAACGCCGGAAGAAGTGTCCTGCTGTCGAAGAAAATTACCGAGAAGAGTATTGCTGACGTCGAGCCGGACAAGAGAATGACTGAAATTATCGACCGACATAATTCCGTGTTGTAATGGCTAACCCACTCCAAGTGCAGAACAGAAGATTCCTTGTCACTAGATTGCAAGGGAAGGTTTCATTTTGTTTTATCGACAGTCAAAACCATTGAAAATTAACCCAGCGATTTTCTTCGTGCTTTATTATAATTTGCATTTCCACCAGCGGAGGTGTCGTTGTTCTTTGTTTTTCTTATAGCACGGTTTCGCCGACTCGATTCAGCGCTTAAGTACGAACGAATGATCGATCTCTGCTACACTGTGATCAATTAATTTGGGACAGAGTAGACGAAGAAACGAAGCATTCAACAGATAAACATCAGTTGACCGGCGCCTGTACTGACCAGAGTGGGAAAGACCTCGGATCGCGTCAGCCCGACTGAAGACGACCAGAGATTGACAGCTGATCATTCTTCTGCCTGAGCTCTAACATTTCAATGGGGAGGGTGTGTTGAAACAGGCTTGTTATGTTCCAATGCTCCCAACTTATCCATGTAATTTTGCTTCTATGATATTAAATCAAATGGGGGTAGGGGATGCTGATGACCCACCCCCCGTCACCAACAACCAACTTTGTTATACCCTTCTCCCTGTAGATCTTTTAGTAATCATATATATATATATATATATATATATATATATATATATATATATATATATGAGCGAGCTTGTCTCGTTATCTTAGACCTCAGACTAGTACGATGTTTTTAATTCAAGCAGGAGTTCTATTGCCTTGAGTTCTGGGTAGAAGAAAGATACACAGACGGGGCAAAGCGAGGATATCTCTTAATATGCCGTTCCATAGAACGATTTTTCGGTACACGAAGACGGGGACCGCTTTAGATCCTACATAACAGAAGCTCCTCTCTCGACCGACTTAAAACATGCTGCCTCCAGAACTACCGCCCTAGTCTCAGAATGGATCCTTTCTAGAATGGAGAGTTTTATACTCCAGAAAAAAATAAAGTAATTCAATTCATCGCGTCTAGAAGAAACCCCAAAAGAATGCAGAAAGCACTAGACTGCCGTTTCATCCTATATTTAGGGACTCATCAGCAGTGCGCATCCACTACCGAGAATTGAAACCCCGGACAGTTACGTTATCAAGCAAACGTCATACCAACTCTTCCAACGGGCCTCTTTGACGAAGAGGTAGCGAATCAGACTCAATATAGCGCCGATCGATGACATATTCCGTGGTGGAACTCATCCGAGTTTCTCTTTACCCATAGAACTGTGCACCCACGAGCCACGACTACTATCCCCAAGCCGCTCACTCCAGAACATTAGAAGCCGGTTCAAGCAAGGATATACAAGTGATAGAAATTAGGAGGATTTGAGATAATAATAATTAAGTAATTCATCTATGAATTACTTAATTATAATTATCTCAAATCCTCCTAATTTCTATCACTGATATATACATACATATATATATATATATATATATATATATATATATATATATATATATATATAACCTGTAAAACTTAGATTAAGTGCCAACATGCACTTCCCGTTGAAGACGAACACTTCACGTCTATGTGCCATGAATAAAATTAACGTCCAGTACTTGCATGATCCAGAAAAAAATCAAAGATTTAATATTCAAACAAAGTTTTCAAAAAGTGGGGTAGAATAAATTCCCTTCAATTTAAAAAAAATAATTAAAGAGAATTTGTACCGAGTAAAAAAAAAGGGGGAATAGGTAAATAAAATGATTAAAGAATGAAATTCAAAGAGATACTTACAAATAGGACGGGTGACGATGTACTTTTTCACGTGTCTTCGTAGGCGAAAATTAAGCAAGTAGTGACGGGTTTTTTTTTAATGCTGAACGATTTCCTCACAAGATGAAGATGACATATGAAGCAACTGTAAAAAGACAGAATGTAAAGTCGTTAGCAAAAGGGACAACACAAAATGTGTGCTACAAATCGGAGAGAAGAAGTTCAAGCAAGTACAGGAATTTAACTCCGAGTAAAGTGTTTCAACAGACAACAGAAAAGAAGGCAACATCTGACAGATCTATAATACAGCCACCACACACCGAAACTATGATACGGGGCACCTTATTTACTACATCTCAATTTTCATAAGTTACTATCCATATAAAATACAAATTTTATTGTAATCTAATTACGTACAATAATAGATCATATGCAATATAGGTGAACAATTTAACTAGAAAAATTGAAATACAAACTCGAGTCATGTCATAAATCATTCCAGGGCACTCCGACGTGTGGTGTAATGATTAACAAAATTTGTCTCGATAAATCATTTATGACTGAGTAGTCTGTACGATCTTCACTGGGTGCCACATAATTTTGACCTTGTGCCACAGCTAAGCTTAGAAAATCGCTATATGTCATTCCAACTTATATCTAAACAAGTAAACGGTTAAATCCATCCGTGTGTCTGAAATTACTCTAACTCGGAGCACAGTTGCTCAACATAGACATATTATAGCTTCAGAATGATCCCGGGATTGAAAATCTGCCCTTCCTCCGGTGCTTGAACATCCAGCATTGAAATTTGTGTCCAGATGAGGAGGGAAAAGTTAAATATTCAAATTTTTTTATATCTTATACATATACACATATTATAGCTTTTTGGAATCAGGATGATCCCGGGATTGAAAATCTGCCCTTCCTCCGGTGCTTGAACATCCAGCATTGAAATTTGTGTCCAGATGAGGAGGGAAAAGTTAAATATTCAAATTTTTTTATATCTTATACATATACACATATTATAGCTTTTTGGAATCAGGATGATCCCGGGATTGAAAATCTGCCCTTCCTCCGGTGCTTGAACATCCAGCATTGAAATTTGTGTCCAGATGAGGAGGGAAAAGTTAAATATTCAAATTTTTTTATATCTTATACATATACACATATTATACCTTTTTGGAATCAGGATGATCCCGGGATTGAAAATCTGCCCTTCCTCCGGTGCTTGAACATCCAGCATTGAAATTTGTGTCCAGATGAGGAGGGAAAAGTTAAATATTCAAATTTTTTTATATCTTATACATATACACATATTATAGCTTTTTGGAATCAGGATGATCCCGGGATTGAAAATCTGCCCTTCCTCCGGTGCTTGAACATCCAGCATTGAAATTTGTGTCCAGATGAGGAGGGAAAAGTTAAATATTCAAATTTTTTTATATCTTATACATATACACATATTATAGCTTTTTGGAATCAGGATGATCCCGGGATTGAAAATCTGCCCTTCCTCCGGTGCTTGAACATCCAGCATTGAAATTTGTGTCCAGATGAGGAGGGAAAAGTTAAATATTCAAATTTTTTTATATCTTATACATATACACATATTATACCTTTTTGGAATCAGGATGATCCCGGGATTGAAAATCTGCCCTTCATTTGGTGCTTGAAAATCCAGCATTGAAATTTGTGTCCAGATGAGGAGGGAAAAGTTAAATATTCAAATTTTTTTATATCTTATACATATACACATATTATAGCTTTTTGGAATCAGGATGATCCCGGGATTGAAAATCTGCCCTTCCTCCGGTGCTTGAACATCCAGCATTGAAATTTGTGTCCGGATTAGGAGGGAAAAGTTAAATATTCAAATTTTTTTATATCTTATACATATACACATATTATAGCTTTTTGGAATCAGGATGATCCCGGGATTGAAAATCTGCCCTTCCTCCGGTGCTTGAACATCCAGCATTGAAATTTGTGTCCAGATGAGGAGGGAAAAGTTAAATATTCAAATTTTTTTATATCTTATACATATACACATATTATAGCTTTTTGGAATCAGGATGATCCCGGGATTGAAAATCTGCCCTTCCTCCGGTGCTTGAACATCCAGCATTGAAATTTGTGTCCAGATGAGGAGGGAAAAGTTAAATATTCAAATTTTTTTATATCTTATACATATACACATATTATACCTTTTTGGAATCAGGAGGATCCCGGGATTGAAAATCTGCCCTTCATTTGGTGCTTGAAAATCCAGCATTGAAATTTGTGTCCAGATGAGGAGGGAAAAGTTAAATATTCAAATTTTTTTATAACTTATACATATACACATATTATACCTTTTTGGAATCAGGATGATCCCGGGATTGAAAATCTGCCCTTCCTCCGGTGCTTGAACATCCAGCATTGAAATTTGTGTCCGGATTAGGAGGGAAAAGTTAAATATTCAAATTTTTTTATATCTTATACATATACACATATTATAGCTTTTTGGAATCAGGATGATCCCGGGATTGAAAATCTGCCCTTCATTTGGTGCTTGAACATCCAGCATTGAAATTTGTGTCCAGATGAGGCGGGAAAAGTTAAATATTCAAATTTTTTTATATCTTTTACATATACACATATTATAGCTTTTTGGAATCAGGATGATCCCGGGATTGAAAATCTGCCCTTCCTCCGGTGCTTGAACATCCAGCATTGAAATTTGTGTCCGGATTAGGAGGGAAAAGTTAAATATTCAAATTTTTTTATATCTTATACATATACACATATTATAGCTTTTTGGAATCAGGATGATCCCGGGATTGAAAATCTGCCCTTCCTCCGGTGCTTGAACATCCAGCATTGAAATTTGTGTCCAGATGAGGAGGGAAAAGTTAAATATTCAAATTTTTTTATATCTTATACATATACACATATTATAGCTTTTTGGAATCAGGATGATCCCGGGATGGAAAACCGGCCCTTCATCTGGTGCTTGGACATCCAGCATTGAAATTTGTGTCCAGATGAGGAGGGAAAAGTTAAATATTCAAATTTTTTTATATCTTATACATATACACATATTATAGCTTTTTGGAATCAGGATGATCCCGGGATTGAAAATCTGCCCTTCATTTGGTGCTTGAACATCCAGCATTGAAATTTGTGTCCAGATGAGGAGGGAAAAGTTAAAAATTCAAATCTTTTTGTATCTTATACATATACACATATTATACCTTTTTGGAATCAGGATGATCCCGGGATTGAAAATCTGCCCTTCATTTGGTGCTTGAACATCCAGCATTGAAATTTGTGTCCAGATGAGGAGGGAAAAGTTAAAAATTCAAATCTTTTTGTATCTTATACATATACACATATTATAGCTTTTTGGAATCAGGATGATCCCGGGATTGAAAATCTGCCGTTCCTCCGGTGCTTGAACATCCAGCATTGAAATTTGTGTCCGGATTAGGAGGGAAAAGTTAAATATTCAAATTTTTTTATATCTTATACATATACACATATTATAGCTTTTTGGAATCAGGATGATCCCGGGATTGAAAATCTGCCCTTCCTCCGGTGCTTGAACATCCAGCATTGAAATTTGTGTCCAGATGAGGAGGGAAAAGTTAAATATTCAAATTTTTTTATATCTTATACATATACATTTATTATAGCTTTTTGGAATCAGGATGATCCCGGGATTGAAAATCTGCCCTTCCTCCGGTGCTTGAACATCCAGCATTGAAATTTGTGTCCAGATGAGGAGGGAAAAGTTAAATATTCAAATTTTTTTATATCTTATACATATACATATATTATAGCTTTTTGGAATCAGGATGATCCCGGGATTGAAAATCTGCCCTTCCTCCGGTGCTTGAACATCCAGCATTGAAATTTGTGTCCAGATGAGGAGGGAAAAGTTAAATATTCAAATTTTTTTATATCTTATACATATACATATATTATAGCTTTTTGGAATCAGGATGATCCCGGGATTGAAAATCTGCCCTTCATTTGGTGCTTGAACATCCAGCATTGAAATTTGTGTCCAGATGAGGAGGGAAAAGTTAAATATTCAAATTTTTTTAGATCTTATACATATACACATATTATAGCTTTTTGGAATCAGGATGATCCCGGGATTGAAAATCTGCCCTTCATTTGGTGCTTGAACATCCAGCATTGAAATTTGTGTCCAGATGAGGAGGGAAAAGTTAAAAATTCAAATCTTTTTGTATCTTATACATATACACATATTATACCTTTTTGGAATCAGGATGATCCCGGGATTGAAAATCTGCCCTTCCTCCGGTGCTTGAACATCCAGCATTGAAATTTGTGTCCGGATTAGGAGGGAAAAGTTAAATATTCAAATTTTTTTATATCTTATACATATACACATATTATACCTTTTTGGAATCAGGATGATCCCGGGATTGAAAATCTGCCCTTCATTTGGTGCTTGAACATCCAGCATTGAAATTTGTGTCCAGATGAGGAGGGAAAAGTTAAAAATTCAAATCTTTTTGTATCTTATACATATACACATATTATAGCTTTTTGGAATCAGGATGATCCCGGGATTGAAAATCTGCCCTTCCTCCGGTGCTTGAACATCCAGCATTGAAATTTGTGTCCGGATTAGGAGGGAAAAGTTAAATATTCAAATTTTTTTATATCTTATACATATACACATATTATAGCTTTTTGGAATCAGGATGATCCCGGGATTGAAAATCTGCCCTTCCTCCGGTGCTTGAACATCCAGCATTGAAATTTGTGTCCGGATTAGGAGGGAAAAGTTAAATATTCAAATTTTTTTATATCTTATACATATACACATATTATAGCTTTTTGGAATCAGGATGATCCCGGGATTGAAAATCTGCCCTTCCTCCGGTGCTTGAACATCCAGCATTGAAATTTGTGTCCGGATTAGGAGGGAAAAGTTAAATATTCAAATTTTTTTATATCTTATACATATACACATATTATAGCTTTTTGGAATCAGGATGATCCCGGGATTGAAAATCTGCCCTTCATTTGGTGCTTGAACATCCAGCATTGAAATTTGTGTCCAGATGAGGAGGGAAAAGTTAAAAATTCAAATCTTTTTATATCTTATACATATACACATATTATACCTTTTTGGAATCAGGATGATCCCGGGATTGAAAATCTGCCCTTCATTTGGTGCTTGAACATCCAGCATTGAAATTTGTGTCCAGATGAGGAGGGAAAAGTTAAAAATTCAAATCTTTTTGTATCTTATACATATACACATATTATACCTTTTTGGAATCAGGATGATCCCGGGATTGAAAATCTGCCCTTCATTTGGTGCTTGAACATCCAGCATTGAAATTTGTGTCCAGATGAGGAGGGAAAAGTTAAAAATTCAAATCTTTTTGTATCTTATACATATACACATATTATACCTTTTTGGAATCAGGATGATCCCGGGATTGAAAATCTGCCCTTCCTCCGGTGCTTGAACATCCAGCATTGAAATTTGTGTCCGGATTAGGAGGGAAAAGTTAAATATTCAAATTTTTTTATATCTTATACATATACACATATTATAGCTTTTTGGAATCAGGATGATCCCGGGATTGAAAATCTGCCCTTCCTCCGGTGCTTGAACATCCAGCATTGAAATTTGTGTCCGGATTAGGAGGGAAAAGTTAAATATTCAAATTTTTTTATATCTTATACATATACACATATTATAGCTTTTTGGAATCAGGATGATCCCGGGATTGAAAATCTGCCCTTCCTCCGGTGCTTGAACATCCAGCATTGAAATTTGTGTCCGGATTAGGAGGGAAAAGTTAAATATTCAAATTTTTTTATATCTTATACATATACACATATTATAGCTTTTTGGAATCAGGATGATCCCGGGATTGAAAATCTGCCCTTCATTTGGTGCTTGAACATCCAGCATTGAAATTTGTGTCCAGATGAGGAGGGAAAAGTTAAAAATTCAAATCTTTTTATATCTTATACATATACACATATTATACCTTTTTGGAATCAGGATGATCCCGGGATTGAAAATCTGCCCTTCATTTGGTGCTTGAACATCCAGCATTGAAATTTGTGTCCAGATGAGGAGGGAAAAGTTAAATATTCAAATTTTTTTATATCTTATACATATACACATATTATAGCTTTTTGGAATCAGGATGATCCCGGGATTGAAAATCTGCCCTTCATTTGGTGCTTGAACATCCAGCATTGAAATTTGTGTCCAGATGAGGAGGGAAAAGTTAAAAATTCAAATCTTTTTGTATCTTATACATATACACATATTATAGCTTTTTGGAATCAGGATGATCCCGGGATTGAAAATCTGCCCTTCATTTGGTGCTTGAACATCCAGCATTGAAATTTGTGTCCAGATGAGGAGGGAAAAGTTAAATATTCAAATTTTTTTATATCTTATACATATACACATATTATAGCTTTTTGGAATCAGGATGATCCCGGGATTGAAAATCTGCCCTTCATTTGGTGCTTGAACATCCAGCATTGAAATTTGTGTCCAGATGAGGAGGGAAAAGTTAAAAATTCAAATCTTTTTGTATCTTATACATATACACATATTATACCTTTTTGGAATCAGGATGATCCCGGGATTGAAAATCTGCCCTTCATTTGGTGCTTGAACATCCAGCATTGAAATTTGTGTCCAGATGAGGAGGGAAAAGTTAAAAATTCAAATCTTTTTGTATCTTATACATATACACATATTATACCTTTTTGGAATCAGGATGATCCCGGGATTGAAAATCTGCCCTTCCTCCGGTGCTTGAACATCCAGCATTGAAATTTGTGTCCGGATTAGGAGGGAAAAGTTAAATATTCAAATTTTTTTATATCTTATACATATACACATATTATAGCTTTTTGGAATCAGGATGATCCCGGGATTGAAAATCTGCCCTTCCTCCGGTGCTTGAACATCCAGCATTGAAATTTGTGTCCGGATTAGGAGGGAAAAGTTAAATATTCAAATTTTTTTATATCTTATACATATACACATATTATAGCTTTTTGGAATCAGGATGATCCCGGGATTGAAAATCTGCCCTTCATTTGGTGCTTGAACATCCAGCATTGAAATTTGTGTCCAGATGAGGAGGGAAAAGTTAAATATTCAAATTTTTTTATATCTTATACATATACATATATTATAGCTTTTTGGAATCAGGATGATCCCGGGATTGAAAATCTGCCCTTCCTCCGGTGCTTGAACATCCAGCATTGAAATTTGTGTCCAGATGAGGAGGGAAAAGTTAAATATTCAAATTTTTTTATATCTTATACATATACACATATTATAGCTTTTTGGAATCAGGATGATCCCGGGATTGAAAATCTGCCCTTCCTCCGGTGCTTGAACATCCAGCATTGAAATTTGTGTCCGGATTAGGAGGGAAAAGTTAAA
This sequence comes from Acanthosepion esculentum, assembly GCA_964036315.1. Classification (NCBI taxonomy): domain Eukaryota; kingdom Metazoa; phylum Mollusca; class Cephalopoda; order Sepiida; family Sepiidae; genus Acanthosepion; species Acanthosepion esculentum. Next base: position 17,133,321 of record OZ038494.1, on the reverse strand, counting down.
TATTCAAATTTTTTTATATCTTATACATATACATATATTATAGCTTTTTGGAATCAGGATGATCCCGGGATTGAAAATCTGCCCTTCCTCCGGTGCTTGAACATCCAGCATTGAAATTTGTGTCCAGATGAGGAGGGAAAAGTTAAATATTCAAATTTTTTTATATCTTATACATATACACATATTATAGCTTTTTGGAATCAGGATGATCCCGGGATTGAAAATCTGCCCTTCATCTGGTGCTTGAACATCCAGCATTGAAATTTGTGTCCAGATGAGGTGGGAAAAGTTAAATACTCAAATTTTTTTATATCTTATACATATACACATATTATAGCTTTTTGGAATCAGGATGATCCCGGGATTGAAAATCTGCCCTTCATTTGGTGCTTGAACATCCAGCATTGAAATTTGTGTCCAGATGAGGAGGGAAAATTTAAATATTCAAATTTTTTTATATCTTATACATATACACATATTATAGCTTTTTGGAATCAGGATGATCCCGGGATTGAAAATCTGCCGTTCCTCCGGTGCTTGAACATCCAGCATTGAAATTTGTGTCCAGATGAGGAGGGAAAAGTTAAATATTCAAATTTTTTTATATCTTATACATATACACATATTATAGCTTTTTGGAATCAGGATGATCCCGGGATTGAAAATCTGCCCTTCATTTGGTGCTTGAACATCCAGCATTGGGATTTGTGTCCAGATGAGGAGGGAAAAGTTAAATATTCAAATTTTTTTATATCTTATACATATACACATATTATAGCTTTTTGGAATCAGGATGATCCCGGGATTGAAAATCTGTCCTTCCTCCGGTGCTTGAACATCCAGCATTGAAATTTGTGTCCGGATTAGGAGGGAAATGTTAAATATTCAAATTTTTTTATATCTTATACATATACGCATATTATAGCTTTTTGGAATCAGGATGATCCCGGGATTGAAAATCTGCCCTTCCTCCGGTGCTTGAACATCCAGCCTTGAAATTTGTGTCCGGATTAGGAGGGAAAAGTTAAATATTCAAATTTTTTTATATCTTATACATATACACATATTATAGCTTTTTGGAATCAGGATGATCCCGGGATTGAAAGTCTGCCCTTCATTTGGTGCTTGAACATCCAGCATTGAAATTTGTGTCCAGATGAGGAGGGAAAAGTTAAATATTCAAATTTTTTTATATCTTATACATATACACATATTATAGCTTTTTGGAATCAGGATGATCCCGGGATTGAAAATCTGCCCTTCATTTGGTGCTTGAACATCCAGCATTGAAATTTGTGTCCGGATTAGGAGGGAAAAGTTAAATATTCAAATTTTTTTATATCTTATACATATACACATATTATAGCTTTTTGGAATCAGGATGATCCCGGGATGGAAAATCGGCCCTTCATCTGGTGCTTGAACATCCAGCATTGGGATTTGTGTCCGGATGAGGAGGAAACAATTAAACATTCAAATCTTTTTATATCTTATACATATACACATATTATACCTTTTTGGAATCAGGATGATCCCAGGATTGAAACTCGGCCCTTCATCTCTGTTTTTCGGACATCTAGAATTGGTATTTGTGTCCGGAATTCAAATTTTAAAATAACTGAAAAAATGATTGAAAAAAAAGTGATTTTAAGTTTTAAATTTATATTGAGTTTAAAGTTACAATGAAATTTTTGAATTTAAAAATTTCTATTTTAAATTCAGTTTAAAATATCTCTAGAACTTTGTCAATTAAGAAAATCAATTTTATTTCTTCAAAATGCCAATGAATCTGGGTTAAAGTGAGAGGTATCGTGACATGAGGTTTTGAAGTTCCGCGGAGTTTGGTTTCAAGAACTCAACTCAATAGAAGTTCGACGGTGTTTGTGATTTGAAGAACTCAATTTTCGGCCTGAATTGCAAGTTCAGCCCAAAACAGAGTTTCGGCTCAAATCGGTCTTTTGACCAGAATTGGACTTATCGCCCGAATCAGTGAGGTTTTGAAGTTTCATGGAGTGAACTGAGGAATTCCAAGTTATTTCTTCCAAATTATTATTGTTGTTTTCTAAGCTGGACCAGAGGTCCTTTTAGTTTGGGGCCAGAGGCCAAATTATCCCGCCGCTTAAAAGTCCGCACGTGACTTTTAAGCTAGTCTTAAATAAATTATGATTTTTTTTTTATGGATAAAAAATATCGAATTTTACATAACATCTTTTCGAGACTTAGCATGAGTATAAGCAAAATAAATTCATGGATTTGGGTAGAACAAACAGGGACCCTATAATGACGTCAGAATCCGCAAAAAAAATGTCATCCTTTAATAATGACGTCAGAATCCGCAAAAAATGTCATCCTTTAATAATGACGTCAGAATCCGCAAAAAAATGTCATCCTTTAATAATGACGTCAGAATCCGCAAAAAAAGTCATCCTTTAATAATGACGTCAGAATCCGCAAAAAAATGTCATCCTTTAATAATGACGTCAGAATCCGCAAAAAAATGTCATCCTTTAATAATGACGTCAGAATCCGCAAAAAAATGTCATCCTTTAATAATGACGTCAGAATCCGCAAAAAAAGTGTCATCCTTTAATAGTAAGTTGTGCTTATTTTAATTTTTAATATATATAAATAAAGATAGAAAAAAATAAATGTTGATAAGATAGAAAAGGTTACAAAGCACTGCCCAGGGCCTCCTATCAGGTTTCAACCCTAGAGTTTGGGGTCTCGTAGGTAGTACGTCCAGACCCAAAATATTACCATTATAGACAAATTACATCTTTCCTTATAAGGAAACAGCTAACATTACCATTACTTTTACAATTCTGGTATTCCAGTGATTACAGTAAGAGAGAGAAGTGTAAATTTGAAATGTGGGTTAAAAGGAAATTTTGAATCGTTATTGAGACAAGATAGGTTAAAAGTATTGACCAGCCTTTTGCTTCCTCCATTTTATATCTTGTACCAGATTTTTTGGATTTGAATTGTTAGTATACCTACGCAGATGATTTGATTAAGATGAGTGTAGAAGTACACACTCTTACAACTCAATTTTCACAATGTAGTATTTACATAAAATACAAATTTTATTCTAACCTAACTATGTACAATAATGGATCTTATGCAATATAGGTGAACAATTCAACTAGAAAAGTTGAAAATAAATCCAATGTATCTAAATACTAATTAGAGACATGTCATAATAGATCATTCTATTTTAAATAAATCGACAATGTTTTGCAGTAATTTTTAACATCAACTTGAGATTTTTCTTGTTAAAATGTTGAATAATTTTAATCCATTCAACATCATGGATAAAAAATAAGGAATTTTATATAATGTCTTTTCAAGATTTAACATGACCAAAATAAATTAACAGATGAGAAAATAAAAGACCACAAAATGACGTCAAAATCCTCAGAAATCGTTCTTCTTTTAATAATCATTTTAATTTGTAAGATATATAAATGTAGGTAGAAAAAAAGCAGTTGATAAGATAGTGATGGTCACAATGTCCTGTCCGGTGGGGGACTGCCAAATCAGCCTCCAGCCAGCCTTGACACTATATTACCTGCCATGAGAAGTAGGAATGAGGGCTATAATAGTTATAAATCATTCAAGATGGGCACTCTAAGTAAATAAACAGATTAAAATAATCTGGGGTTGTCTTGCTTGTACTTTTATTTAAAGGCAGAATGTACAGATACTCCACTTTGATCAGACAATTTATCCTTCTCTTGTTGGTAGTTGTATGCGACACAAAGCCAGTTTAATGTGGGATTGATTGCTTTTTTATGGTTTATCAACCTGTTGCATGTTATTCAAAACCTTAAAATATTGTAAGATTGTAAGAATTTTTTTGGAAGTAATAGTGATTTACTAATACAAGGCCAACTAATTAACCCATAGCTGGGGAGAAGATGTGGATTTATACCTTTCCCAAGTGGATTTGTGCATAAGTGAATATAACAAACCCAGCTGGAATTGAAACTTGGCTCACTGATTTGCAATTCTGAGCCATTATTCATTGCACCACCTGCACATCCAAGATTTGAATGAAAATAAGAGATTCCAGAATGACGTCAAAACCAGCGAATTTTTTCATTCTTTAATAGTCAGTTGCGCTTAGTATAATTTGCAACATATATAAATTTTGGTATAAAAAAGCAAATGCTGATAAGATAGTGAGTTTTACTAAGCATTACCCGGGACCCCCAATCAACCCCACCCAACGTCGGGTGGTTCGTGCGTAGTACGCACCAGCCGCCAGAACTAGGCAGCACCAGTCCAGATATGGCAGCAATATTTCGTTCTTCGTCTGATCTGACTCTTGTAAAAATAGAACGTGGCTGCGGGAGTTAGGAGCTTCTTTGAGGGTGTGACAACTCATCAGGGTTGGTACAGGTTTGGGGCCTGTTGGGTGGGATGCTCGAGCTATCCAATTAACATCCTGCAAATTTTCTTTAAATAAGAGATGTTTCCGTTTTTGGTTTATATCAAGTGACCACTTGAAAAGAGCTCACTTCTCTGCAAAAAAAAAATGTTAAAATAAGATAAAATAAATTCACTCTCTCGACTATTTCATCTAAAAGTATTCTGTAAAATGTTTAACAGATGGACTAGACGGGCGCAATGCAAACTCTAGCGGTCTGTTGACACCGACGAGCGCAATGCTTGTAGAAAACACTTAGTGAGGACGATGTCTAAACAGACTTCACTTAATCGGAATGACCCTGCTTCAGTGTAAGGGTCTTGTTGTGTTGAATCGTCATTTAATACGGCACAACACTTCTCAAATTCGTTTAAAACTTTTGACCAAGACATTTTAAAGTTGTCCCTTAATAGCTACATCAATAAAGCACTCGGAAATAGAGGGATAAGATATAATTTGTGTGAGAACTTTTGAGAGTTGATATCTATCTATTTGTCTATCTATCTATGAATAAACACAAAATGCGTTTTGAAATACAAATATAAATACGTTTATACGTATAAACAGAAAATATACTATATATCTATCTCAGACTGTTTGCATTTATCTAGCTAGCTATCTCCGAATGTCCACATCTATCTGTCTATCTGACTACCTAAGGCTGTTCATATCTATCTATCTATCTATCTCAAACTGTTCACATCTATCTCACACTGTTCACATCTATCTATCACAGACTGTTCGCATCTATCTATCTATCTATCTATCTATCTATCTATCTATCTATCTATCTCAAACTGTTCACATCTATCTCAGACTGTTGATATCTATGTATCTATCTCAGACTGTACACATTTATCTAGCTAGCTATCTCCGAATGTCCACATCTATCTGTCTATCTGACTGTCTAAGGCTGTTCATATCTATCTATCTATCTATCTATCTATCTATCTATCTCAGACTGTTCACATCTATCTATCTCAGACTGTTCATATCTATCTCAGACTGTTGACATCTATGTATCTATCTATCTCAAACTGTTCACATCTATCTCAGACTGTTGATATCTATGTATCTATCTCAGACTGTACACATTTATCTAGCTAGCTATCTCCGAATGTCCACATCTATCTGTCTATCTGACTGTCTAAGGCTGTTCATATCTCTCTATCTATCTTAGACTGTTCACATCAATCTATCTAACTTTACCTATTCCTTTTAATCCATCTCGTTATAATTTTTTCCTCTGCTCATCTTACTGCGTGTGGGGAGATATGTCCTTCTATATCCACACTCTTTGCATCTACAAACGTTTTGTCCTTTTTATTACATACCCTTCCCTCTTAAATATACCAAAATTAATATATATATATATATATATATATATATATATATATATATATATATATATATATATATATATATATATATATATATATAAATAAAGAGAAAGAACAGTAAGATATATAATCCGGTGTTCTTATTATTTTTATTTTTACGAAACAGTGCTCAATGCAAATCTACAGAGCATAAATATTATGAATATACTTATTTAAAAATATGGTTCCGTCGCTATATACCTTATAAAAACCCAATACTAATCCTTTATATATACATTGTAAATCTAATCATGCCCCATTTATAATTAGGTATATACCTTTATCTATCGAAAAAACAATAAGTACAAATTCAGCAAATGAGAAGATTTTCTATGAACATATTAACCTCTATAATAAAGCTCTAAAAGATAGTGGCTACAAAACCCCGAAACTAACTTATATAAAAAAATGCAAGTGGAAAGCATAGAAAAAACAGAAGTAGAAAAATAATTTGGTATACACCTCCATACAACCAAATGGTAACGAACAAATTAGAACAAATATTCCTTGCATTAATCGTTAAACAGTTTCCTAAAGACAGTAAATAAAAATACCTTAAAATTAAGTTACAGCTGTACTGAAAAATTATTCAGAAACATAATGCTAATATCTTGAATAAACACTTAGAGCAAGACCAAAGAAATTTAGACAGTATAATTGTTATGGGTCCTTACCTATAACTACAGAATGAACTCTTCGTAACACTATGTATACTACGCCTCTCAAGAGAGAGGGACGAATCGAGTCGAGCTGATAGTAGTTCACTCCAAACCAGACTGACAGTCATACTAACACCTTCCACATCTTGTATTATTATTCCGTGTAATATATCTTCGTTATTTCTACTCTTTTGTTCGTGTTGTTCTTCCTTGGTCCTAACCTGGACCATAACACAAATCTACCATTCGTCAGTGTATTGAATACTGTTGCATATTTGGTTTGGTGTTCCTTCTATTCTTATCGGACTTCTTGACAAAATGCAAAGAAGGATATGCGATCTCATCGATCCTGACTTGGCATCTTGACTTCAGTCGCATTCTCAGTACTTGTATCCATAATTATAACAACTGAAAACAAAAGGTACAAATGAATAGGATTGATAATATATATATATATATATATATATATATATATATATATATATATATATATATATATAATAAACACTTAGACCAAGACCAAAGAAATTTAGACAGTATAATAATAAAAAGAGATGAAGATAAACAAAAATTATGTAACTGCAGAAATCGTCATAACTGTCCTCTTAATAATAAATGTCGCACTGAATCATTAGTGTACCAAATGCAATATCTCACTAAGTTGGATGCATTTTTCAAGTTGAAACAGGATGATTTCTACCAACGAAGTATTGAAAATATTGTTGAACGTTGGGAAGAAGTCGTAAGCAACAAGGGAGAATGCATTATTAATTTGCTGTTATTTCTTTTATTAAACCTTTAAGAAAAAATTAAATTAAAAAAACCCAGCAGGAACTTAGTTTCCAGACCAATATAAAAAAAAACGTTCACAAGTCAACATAATGTCTACAAGGCATACACACACACACACACACATACACACTTACGGATATACATTATCACCTGAATCCAACATAGATAAACTCGAATTATTATACACTAACATACACAAAGAAATATTTATGGTTCTTCAGTTAGGCTTGGAATCCGTTAATTACTTGGAAGCATAAATCATACTAACGCTTGTTTGACAAGTCGAATCTACATGAAACATAGTTAACCAATGAAAATCAAACAACACTAAAGTAAATTACCAGAATATTTATTCTACTATTTCTCCATTTAGCCATTCTCTGATGAAGCTGGAATAAAAATGGAACATGTTTCCTACTTGTTCTTTATATTGCCAAAGTTAAAATAATAATGCGTTTTTATACCATGAATAAACACTCACTACTAAAACTGTCTAATAGATATACAACAGGAGATTAGCTTATTGTTGATATAAAACAATGAATTGACATTTTTAGAGTGACAATAATAATTGGAAAATATGGTTAAAGGATTTTGTGTGAAAAAAATGAGACCACAAGAAAAACAATGAATTGGTATAATAATTATCAACAAAATTGTATGTTGACATGTCGATAAAAGAAATTACCGAATTGATTAAACATTTTTGATGTCACAAAATATCTGTTTTCATGTCAGATTCTGCAGCAAATAAAGTCAGAGAATATTTCTGTAGTAAAAGGAAAATAAAACGATACCTGCAAAGAAATATAATACAAGGAGAATATAGATACATTCAAAATGTATCAAAGTGCTGACCAATAGGTGGCAACAAATCGCTGAAAATAATGGTGACTATATAATTAAATAACATTTGATTAAATGTATTTTTTTAAAATTAGATAAACACAAGCGGAAATTATTCATGATTCATCTTAATAAATGACCAGTTTGCATGAATGTTACGGGTTCGTTTCGCATCCTGCCGTCATAAGGAAACATTCGGCATTCAATGACCAAGCAGCTAGTTTACAATCGGTTGAAATTTATTAAAATCTGTTTCTTAAAACAATTTTTCAGGAAAAATTGGCTTCTTAAGTCTATTAGCTGTTATCATTCTTTCCTGTATTGATAGGAGTTTCCTTCCTAACCTTTTGTAAGAAGTAGAGTGGAATGTCAACATTTTGATTATGCCATTATTTTCTCTTCTCAAGCCCAGTAGCTGTTATCACTCTTTCCATTATTGATGGAGGTTTCCTTCCTAACCTTTTGTTTGGAGTAGTGTGGAATGTGAATATTTTGATTATGCCATTAATTTTTCTTCTCAAGCCCAGTAGCTGTTATCACTCTTTCCATTCTTGATGGAGGTTTCCTTCCTAACCTTTTGTAAGAAGTAGTATGGAATGTCAACATTTTGATTATGCCATTATTTTCTCTTCTCAAGCCCAGTAGCTGTTATCACTCTTTCCATTCTTGATGGAGGTTTCCTTCCTAACCTTTTGTTTGAAGTAGTATGGAATGTCCACATTTTGATTATGCCATTATTTTCTCTTCTCATTACATGTGCGATCCATTTTAGTTGTTGCTGCTGTTGGTAGTCCTCAAGTGATGTGGTTTCTTTTATTTGGTACAGTTCTTTGGGATTCTGTAGTGCCAGTCTATAATTTTCAAAGAAGGATGACCTTTGATAGTCAGGCTTCACTCGCTCAAAGCCTTTTTTAAGCATTGATGCTGATATTGTGTTTTTGAGGCGACTAGCAGCTTTCGATGCGGTAAGAGGAGATACACTTAGCGGCGTATGAGGCGTATTATCAGCGAAGCGGCCGATCTTGCTTTTTCAGGTTAATTGGGATGCGGAGCTGCACTAGTCCACAGCTTACATCCAACTCTCACACATGACTCCAAGTAGTGCGATGACCACACTCCGGTGAACGGCATTGACCTGTCGACTAAACTGTGTTAGTCGAAAGGGTTTCCCGACACAACCTAACTGTTAATTCTGTTTTTAGTGTTGTTTGCCGTATTTCTCAAGTTCACGAGATCCATAGAAATATGGATCTCGTTAAGACAAGAAATAAATTTCTCAAGTCCAGTAACTGTTATCATAATTTCTAGTACTGGTGGGCGCTGTCTTCATATCTTATGCCATTATTTTCTCTTCGAGTTATATTTTAGTTGTTGCTTTAGTTGAAAGTGCTCAAGTGGTGTCGTTTTTGTTATTTGGCATAGTTTTTTGTTTGTAATTTTGTAGCGCCAGGGTGGTCTTCGCTAAGATCCACCGACTTCATTCGCTTGCTAACCATTGATCTTAAAAAGCGCTTGTAGACAGCTAATATTTTAAACGTTTCTGAACTCGTTCGGCGCCATGTTTGACATCTATGTGTGACATCCATATAAAACTCTCGATCTTGTGTGGCTTTTGAAGAACATGATACGAGTTTCTAGATCAATGTTTTGGTATTTTAATACTTTACGGTGTTGGAAGAAACTACCTCTAGCGGAGCCGATTCAATGTTCAGTTTCTTTTTCTATACTAAATTTGTTATAACTGATCCATACAGTGAGATATTTGAAGTATTTAGTATTTTTTTAAATTCCATATCCTGAATGGGTCACTGCTTTCATTTAAATTCCAGATTATAGTTGCTGTTTCGGAAAAGTTTATCTTTAGCCTTTTGCCTTGGAACACTTAACAGATGTTGTTGATTTTATTAATAATAGCTGGTCACTCGTATCCGAGGATACCCGTCTACTAGGGCGGCGAGCCAATCCCTATTGCAGACGCTTGCTCAGGCACATTTATGTTTGTTCAACACCCACAGAGCCCACCTGTGGTTTATACTGCAACTATGCTGAGCAGACCTTAGTTACAGTTTCTGGGAGAGAGCGTGTTATCTAGCGTAATCAACAATTTGAACAAGGCCGGCACGCTCACGACCTAGGCCACGATGATTTGTGGCTTCGTGCTAGCACCTATCGACGGCCTCCAAGTGTACCGTTTACCCAATTTCACTCATAAAGCCTGGGTCAACCCGTGGTACGGTTTTCATTCAAAGGTGCCACACGCTGGAATCGTCCCCACTCCAGACCGATAACATCAGGTAGACTCCTTCCTGACAAATCAATCGTGGGGAGATTCGAACCCGTGTCTCATGGTCAGAAAGCGAACGTTCTAACCACTCAGCCATGATTTTTTCAATACTTTCTTAAAAACAAGTAAGCTTTGTCTTTTTATACTGATTGGCGCAACCATAAACTGACATAATATTTTAAGCTGAAGTTCTAACACGAGAGATAGAAAGGGAGGGGGAGAGATAGAGAGAGGGGGAGAGGGAGAGAGATAGAGAGAAGGGAAAGAAAGAGAAAAGGGAGAAAAAGAGAGAGGGGAGAGATAGAGAGAGGGGAAGAGATAGAGAGAGGGGGAGAGAGAGGAGGGAGAAAGAGAGAGGAGGGAGAAAGAGAGAGGGGAGAGATAGAGAGAGGGAGAGAGATAGAGAGAGATTGGGAGAGAAAGAGAGAGAGAAATGTAAAGAAAGATCGTTTTGTTTTTTACGGCTTATCAACCTTTTGCAGGTCATTTAAAGTTAGAAAGTATTTTTAAATTGTAAGAAATTGTGGGGGGGATATTTATTATTTATTCATACAAGTTCTACTAATTAAACCATAGATGGGGCGTGAAGAGGTGGATGCATATCTTTCCCAATGTGATTTACGCATGGACATAAAGAACCCGACTGGAATTAGAACTCCCTTCCCCGATTGCCAATTTTGGATCTTTATCCATGACATCACCGGCTCATCCAAGCTTCCAGCACCGTTTTATTCCCAAGTGGTCACCCATCTAGGTACAGAACAGGCTTGTGTTTCAACTTGTAATGGCCGTAAGCCGTTAAGAAAGAAAGAAATAAGAATATTTTTTTAAATGGTCAGGGAGTAATTATTATGAAGAGAAGCAGACGATCGAGAGAAAATGTCGGATCATTCGCTGTATTTTGGTATAGTTTCTTTTTTATCATCAGTAACACGCAACAGAAAACGTTCCTAACGAACAACTTAAAAAAAAAGAAACAGAAATTGAATAACCCCGATCAGTAACGAGTTTATAGGAGAAATGCCAGAACTATTATTTTATTTCATTTTTTTAAACCTCGATTTTCACCCTCGCTTCTCTCACGTCTTTCGATTGGCAATATTGATTTATTTTATTTTTTATCCGTCAGATTTCAATCTATTGGAAGAGATCAAAGATCATTAAAGTGTTAGCGTAAAAATTAGAGATGTTTTATTTATTATTCTTTTACTCTCAACCTCTCTTCCTCTCTATCAATATTCACATCTTCGTCTCAACTAACAATGCTTCTGCTTTTATATCACGACCACACACTTCACTGCTACTTCTATAACAGAGCAGCAACAGACTATAACCTCTAGAAGTTTCGATGTGGGGTAACAGTTAACAAGTTTACGTTATTGACCATTAATACTGAATAAGGAGTTCCTCCTTTACTGAATGCTCCATATTTGCAACCATATTTTAGCCAAACGGGGCCAATATCATAACGAAAATTTCGTTAGAGACAAACACAAGAATACTGAACTGTCGTGTAATATCTGACTTCCCATATGGCAGTGAGTGCTGGACGAGTTCGTCACTAGTCCTGGCTACGACGAAAAACTATATCCGGCCGCAAGGCCTCTGATCAGGAGATTAGAGGTTTTGAGGACCTTAATAGCTGTTGTTCCCAGGTCTACGCTGACCCAAATGGGAGCACCTGTTAGGGGTCCCATCTATGAGAAAATAATTAACCCCCAAACTAGGATCAAAATATTATGAAAGTATAAAAATACATTTTTATAGTAAAAATACCAACAATAAATTTGTATGGTAAAAAAAATGACCATCAATATATTTTTGTGAAAGATATTACTAATGCTCCCAAGAAACTTAAATTTCGTCATTAAATGACCCCTAAGAACTTGATATGGCGCTAAACAAAAACAAAATGAACAATCGTATCACAGATGAAGAAAAGACTATATATTTGTACAAAGAAGGTTGTACTGAAAGGACATTCAATTTCCAGTAATTCATAATTCATTTCAAATTAATCTTCATCAGCGACTTTCCAACTAGGTATTTACGCTGATGACACAACTATGGTGATATGGAAGCAATATTCCATGAAGGAACGAATGGTAAATTTATAAATGTGCAAGATGGATTCTGACAAGAATTGTCTGCCACGACACATGAATTCAAAGGCGTCTGACACCAGTATTGTTCAACGGCGTTACTATAGTTGTATCTGCGACCATAAAGTCTCAACGACAACGAGCATTACGAAAGTGACAACGGGTATTCGTTGACATTACAAAAATGTCAAACGAGTTGACATCACAAAAAACACCAAATGACTTTTTGTCTTCCTGAAATCTATTCTTTTATTGTCCTTTCTCCTCACTAAAGACTTCTCATTCTGTTTCGCTCTCTGTAACCCCTTTGCGTCCTAGTGGTATTATTGCCTTGTTTGGGGTTAAACCTAAAATCAGAGCGTTTTTCATTAACTGGTTGGTGCACGATCAGGTGAATTTGGCGGGTAGAGTGGAACAGACCAACCAAGATCCCAATTTTTTTCCTGTCTTGTCCTTTCTGTATGCGGCCTGGAGATTTTACCTGTAATCTTTGTAATAAAACGTTGTTTGATATTTAGCTATATTTCTGTTGCAATTATTTACATTATTCGGACTGTTGTACGCCATCCCGTGCAAATGTGGTAAAAATTATAAAGAAATAGGCTTAAGGCAAGACTGCAAGAACATCGTAAAGTCGTACCACGAAGGGAAATAGAAAAATCAAGCACAGCTGACCATATATGGAGAGAAAAGGGAGATCACCACCCCTGTGGTATGGGGCTGAAATAATAAACAGAAAACATCACTGGAAAATACGTAAACTTAAAGAATCAGCATATATGCTAAGTCACAAAAATCTAAGTTGGACAAGAATAGAAATGAATACAATATGTGAATTAGTATACGGAGTGCTAGAGAAAAATTGCTACATGATCTCTGGTAAAAAATGAAACTGATATATTAAGTTTATAAGTCCCAAAAATTCATGCACTGATTTCCTGAAGGACACATGGCCCAATGGATAAAAGAGTTAGTTGTACCCAGTGACTTGACCCAAAGAGTGGTGAGTTCAACCTGGCCACTGCAGTGGTGAACTTGGAGAGTTGAGTTAAAGGGAGATAACTGAGACGGAAGAGGCATTCAAATCACTTGAAGAAGGTCGGAGTGTGAATATGGCAATAAAGATGAGAACAACAGTCCGAATAGCGTAAATAAGGATTGTTTGGTACACAAAACTTACATTTTCATTTCATTCTGTGCTGCTCAAAGATCATTGGACTGATGATGTTTATTGGAGACATCAGCAAACACCCCCCCCGGACACACACAGACACATCTGTTGAGATGTACCGGCTCGATTTTCGTTGAAGAACAGCCTCCAACACTGGCCATCTATTTTGGTAATTTCGATTTTTTTGGTGGTGGTGGTGGGGTCTTTAATTCTTTCTTTCTTTCTTTCCTTCTTTTTTTCTTTCTTTCCTATTCTCAATTTTATCTCACAAGGTGTGAAGGGTCAATAGACACTCATCTTCAACTAACTCACCAGTAACTAAAGTTATTAAAAAAAAACCTCTATGTCTGAAAAGAGTACTGAATTGTTACATGATATCTGCCCTCATATATGGCAGTGAATGTTGGACAGTCTCAACATAGATCAGGAAGAGACTTGAGGCAACAGAAGAATGCTGAAGATACCATAGACCGACGGGTATGACGAAAAACTACATCCGCGTCCTGGGTATGACGATAAACTACATCCGTGTCCTAGGTATGACGATAAACTATATCCACGTCCTGGGTATGACGATAAACTACGTCCAACAGCAAGGCCTCTGAGAATAGGTTTTTGGAAAAAATAATATTAACAGCTATACGTTTTTGAAAAAAATAATATTACCAGATATACATTTTTGAAAAATAATATTACCAGCAATACATTTTTTTAAAGAATAGTGTTGCCGGCTATACGTTTTTGAAAAAGTAATATTACCAGCTGTACGTTTTTGAAAAAAATAATATTACCAGCTGTACGTTTTTGAAAAATAATATTACCAGCTATGCGTTTTTGAAAACTAATATTACCAGCTATACGTTTTTGAAAAAAATAATATTACCTCCTATACGTTTTTGAAGAAAAAAATATTAACAGAAATAGATTTTTGACAAAACAAAAATATTACCAGGAAAAAAAAGGTTGTCGGCATTAAATGAGGTTGATATGCCGTAAAACAAAACAAACCAAACCAAACCATAGACCGAACAATGAGCAACGACGAGGTTTTAGGGGGGAAAAAAGGAAACATAGTTAACATCAAGAACAGACAGTTAACATGTCTGGGGGATATAATGAGGAAAGGAGGGCTTGGAAAATCTGATACACATAGGGCATATTGAGGGCACAGAAGAAAACAGCGTATAACATACTTGATCAGCTTAAGTAAATGGATGGCCAATAGGGTTTAGGAGAAATAACGAAAAGATAACATTTATTAGGAACTACAAGGGAGAGGAAGTTGTGGAGAGCCCTGATCGCTTACGTCCTGAAAGGAGACGTTACATAAAAAATGAGAAATAAATGTTTAAAGAAAATTATCTGTGATTTGTGTTAAAACAGTAAATATTTTTTATCTTTATGTCAATAATCTTAATCTACGCGGCATTTGAAATTGAACCTTGAACCTTGAACCAGTCCAATCAAGCTCTTCTTCGCATTGTCAGGTAACGGTTGATTCTGTGCTTATTCTATAACCGAAGTTTCTTTATCTGTCTATATTTCTGAGATAAGGACGACGTATTATGTACACTATTTACATTAGTCGGACTATTGTCCTCATCTTTGTCGCCATATTTATTACAAGGTTTCGGCCTTTCAGTATCTGTTTTTATTTCTGAAATGAGGAATTATGTACACTATTTACATTATTCGGACTATTGTCTTCATCTTTGTCGCCATATTTATTACAACGTTTCGGCCTTTCAGTATCTGTCTATATTTCTAAGATGAGGTATTATGTACACTATTTACATTACTCGAACTATTGTCCTCATCTTTGTCGCCATATTACTAAGTTTCGGCCTTTCAGTATCTGTCTATATTTCTAAGATGCGGTATTATGTACACTATTTACATTATTCGGACTATTGTCCTCATCTTTGTCGCCATATTTATTACAACGTTTCGGCCTTTCGGTATCTGTCTATATTTCTAAGATGACGTATTATGTACACTATTTACTTTACTCGGACTATTGTCCTCATCTTTATTGCCATATTTATTACAACGTTTCGGCCTTTCAGTAATTGTCTATATTTCTGAGATGAGGTATTATGTACACTATTTACATTATTCGAACTATTGTCCTCATCTTTGTTGCCATATTTATTACAACGTTTCGCCCTTTCAGTAATTGTCTATATTTCTGAGATGAGGTATTATGTACACTATTTACATTATTCGAACTATTGTCCTCATCTTTGTTGCCATATTTATTACAACGTTTCGCCCTTTCAGTAATTGTCTATATTTCTGAGATGAGGTATTATGTACACTATTTACATTATTTGGACTATTGTCCTCATCTTTGTTACCATATTTATACTTCTTGGGCAGTTTCGCTTTTCTAACTCACATCAAAGTGTAATATCTGTACACTCTTTACATTGTTCGGACTATCATCCTCGTCTTTGTTGCTTTATTTATCACGACGTTTCGGTCGTTGTACGCTCCGGCCTTCTTCAGGTAGTTGGAATGTCGAACTGAACCCTTTATTTCGCTTACTGGGGTAGACTGTTCTAGTTCCACGTGCCATGTTTAATGGATGTCAGTTATCAGTTATCTCCCGTTAATTTCCCTCTGAAATTTCTCCACTGCCTTAGCCGCGTACTGAACTCACACTCTTTGGGTCCTTCACTGAATCTAACTAACGCCTTTATCCACTGTGCCATGTGTCCTTGAGGCTTCTTTTTCGATATGTTTTTTTTTTTGTTTTCCAATAATTAAATATTTCCCGACATTCACCAGTTTCAACTCATTTTCACCAATTTGATTTTCTTAATCTCATTTTAATCTAATTTTTTCGTTTTTCTTTACAGCCGGCTCTCTTTTTTTTTATTCCCTACTTCTTAGATCAATAATCTGTTCTCCCCAACTGCGTATCTTTCTCAAGTGCAAATTTCCCTCCTGGTTCATTTTAATCGAAAATCTTTTTTAAAAATCTTTTAAGGCAAAGTATTTCTTAGATTTCTGAAAAAACAATCAATAATTTCGTATTTTCTAAATGATTTTTTTAACGAATCACGAAACCTTGACTTCATGAAATTAAATCGTCTCTTGAAAATAACCGCCCGCCATAAAGCAGTCGTTAATATCGGAGACCATTTACTAGTGAATTCGGTCCACATTAGGTGCTCCACATTTGCCATTCTAGGCTTACGACAATACCTCTCATAAAATCAAAAATATTCCCACTGTTTTAATTCAACTTCTGGTTCTGCGGAAGGAGCTCCCAATAGGATCCCACCAGATATACATCATCGTCGTTTCGGTTTTTGGAGTGATTAATAGTGGCTCATTTCGTTTTCGCCTGAATGTTTTTCGATCCACATTGTTGTAAACAATACTCTTTTCGTTGCTCGTGATTGTTCTTTTTAAAAATATTTTGTTTTTATTGAGTTTGGATAGAGAATCGCTGGATGGGTACTGTGACCCATAAAATTTACTCGTTAAATCGCGAAGCGTTGAAATCTAGTAGCCACTCACGTATCCAGATGCCTTCAAATACATTACAAGGCTTTTTTACAATAATGTTCACCCTGTACAAAGCCCAAGACCTACTCGAGGTAGAGGGTTACAGAGTACCTGGACTAACTAGGTGGTCCATGGGTTTCAAGTAATAATTAAAATTTATATCTGCTATACAGCTCTTGTCCCAATCCTTGAGTCACGGTTTTCCATTGAAATAAATAAAAGAAAATGCATCCTGCCACTGCTTAAAAGAAAACGCACCCAGCCACTACTTAACGATTTACACTACTGCAGTGTCAATCGTTATCTTCTGTCTTATTAGTTCATGTGCCTTTATTGTCCTCTGTACTTAACGTTTTCTTTTTCTTTTTCCAATATTCTTCCACATACAGTAACCCCTTGCGTCAGTGGCTTTCTTACCTTGCTTGGGGTAATAAGGAAGGAATTGCAGGACCGTTCCAGACCTCCATAGGAAAGTGGTTCCGTACACCAATCGGTGTACGCTATTACTGTATTCTGTCTTAACAAACATTTTCGTTGAACGTTTCATGAGTGACGCCCTTGAACACCAGGGCACAGTTAGCCTCGGAGATCGAAACCTCATATACCTTCGTTTGCAGATAATATAGACGATGAAGCTGATAAAAAAGAGCAGTTCATTAGTTTCATGAAGAATTTGTCGACCGCTAGACGTCTCTCGACCGCTAGACGTCTCTCGACCGCTAGACGTCTCTCGACCGCTAGACATCTCTCGACCGCTAGATGACTCTCGACCGATAGACATCTCTCGACCGCTAGACGTCTCTTGATCGTTAGACATCTCTCAACCGCTAGACATCTCTCGACCGATAGACATCTCTCGAGCGATAGACGTCTCTCGACCGCTAGACGTCTCTCGGTCGCTAGACATCTCTTGACTTGCTGTTGGATCCATGTTTATCTCTCCACGACCCCCCAAAAATGCTGCCTTCTCTTAATCCTTATTTTCTCCATATATATCCCCATATACCAGTAGTTCTAAACCTTTTCTGAGTCATGAACCCCTTGAGTCACGGATCCCTATAAGAACTAGCCCTTCGTAGGCAGATAGACATACAATCTGAATTGGTTTTCACCAACCCATTCATGTGCCTTTCTCCATACTGCATCTTCATGCACATTACACACACATCATTTTTCAACCAGCCACGCTTAAAAATGAAATTATGGTTATTTAATCCTCACCGGTATAGAGATTTTCCAAGCGTGGCTTAGATGTGGCATAAGGCCGAAAGTAGGTGGCACCTATTGAGGATCGAACTCACTACTCAGCCGTAATTGTTCTAGCGAGACAAGCTTGCTAACCATTACACCGCCTCGAGGTGCTCAAATCCTCACCAGTATATAACAAGATAAGCAAGCAGTGATTAACAGTGGGAAATGAGAATTATCACTTGCTCTTATGGAGGGGCAAAAGATGGCGGTTATGCAGAGAATGAGGACACACGTGGACCCAACAGCAAGTACCAAGACGCCTAGTACTCGACACAATAACTATTGGCTGGATGCATTTTCTTTTTATTCGAGTGTACGTCTTCAGCCCAACACGAAGATACCTGCGACGATTCGATCAAACTTATGATCAAACTTAAATCACAACGTGGGATAAGGCAGGTCTGAGATCGAAGCGATCTTCATCGATCAGCCGCGGTGTTGGACGTCTCGGTCGACCTGGGTGGGTGTTGTACGACTACCTATGGACATATCGTGAGAGCCAACAATCCTTCTACAAGGTGTCACTTTTGGGAAAATAAAGGGAAAGACGTGAGTAAAAATGGGTAGGCAGAAGTAAAAATGGATATACAGAGGTAAAAACGGGCAGAGGTAAAAATGGGTAGGCAGAGATAAAATAATTGATTGACAGAAGTAAAAACTGACAGACAGAGGTAAAAACGGGCCGACCAAGATAAAAATGAACTGGCAGAGGTAAAAGCGGGCTGACCAGGGAAAAATGGACGGAGATAAAAATCGGCAGACAGAGCTAAGAATGGGTAGAC
>OZ038494.1:16701610-17109110 GCA_964036315.1 Acanthosepion esculentum | reverse complement strand
CAACAATATTATAATTTTATCATATAGACAAAACCATTTTACTCACTACAAAGATGCAGCTTCGTTTCAGTGCATTCCAACTGCATTTCGAAGGGGGAGAAAGACATACGACTTGACTACAAGCAAGATTATTCATAATCATTTTGGATTCTCACCCGTCGAAGTGCAGTTGGAATGCACTGAAACGAAGTTGCATCTTTGTAGTTAGTAAAATGGTTTTGTCTCTGTCTATATTTCTGAGATGAGGTATTATATACATTATTTACATTATTCGGACTATTGTCCTCATCTTTGTCGCCATATTTATTACAATGTTTTGGCCGTTGTACGCTTCGACCTTCTTCAGGTGGTTGGAATGTCGAACTGAACCCTTTATTTCGCAAAAGTCATAAGTGGCGACCCAGAGACATTAAATAAAGAATTGTTCAGTATAAGCAGTAACCTATAACGTAACAACTACCCTGGGTACATGGCAGCAGCCCCAATAAACTGGGATAGGCGGGTACAAGAGGAGGACAACAACACTCAGAAAACAGTCTACCTGCCTTATGTTAAGGGGTTATCAGAGAAAATACAAAGGATCTGCGGTTCATATAACATCAGGACAACCTTCAAAAGCTTGACGACACTTCGCAGATATCTCTCCCGAGTAAGAGCCCCCCCCCAATAGAGAACATGACTAAAGACTGTGTGTACGCTATACCGTCCAGATGCGGAAAGAAATATAAAGACAAAAAACACCATTGGAAAATTCGTAAAATTAAGGAATCAGCACATATGCTAGGCCACAAAAATCTCCGGTGCCGACCAAGCATATAAATGAATACAATATGGGAACCAGTAATAAGGAGTGCCAGAGAAAAGCGATAATAGCAACAAGCACTGGTAAAAAATGTTTGCTGAAGACATTAGGTTTATAATAACCAGAAATTCATACACAAGGAAATGGCACAGTGGATAAAGGCGTTAGTTAGATCCAATGAAAGGACCCAAAGAGTGAGTTCAATACCAGGTTAAGGCAGTGGAGAACTTTCAGAGGGAAATTAACAGGAGATAACTAATAACTGACATCTATTAAACATGGCACGTGGAACTAGAACAGTCTACCCCAGCGAGCGAAATAAAGGGTTAAGTTTGACATTCCAACCATCTGAAGAAGGCCGGAGCGTACAACGGCTGAAACGTTGTAATAAATATGGCGACAAAGATGAGGACAATAGTCCGAATAATGTAAATAATTAATTCTCGCTCTGCTATCGGTATCGAGCCCTCTTTTGGGTTAATGCTGTGAACGTTGGAATTTATACATTACTTTCGTTCTCACCACATCGTATATATATATATATATATATATATATATATATATATGAAATTTATTTTGAGCTCTCTGGGGAAGAAATGTGGGTTTGTAAATAGTGACTATTACGGCTAATAATGCAAGACTCTTCGGTAAATCGAATCGAGTTCTCTCAGTCACTGCGTGTTTATCTAAAAATAAATACGCTTAAATTCACATTCATCCCTGCCGTGTGTCAACGGCTTAGCGGTAGAATCCCCGACTTACGCCAATTCAGTCGGGTTTTTCGATCCTAGCTAGAGGCAACCGGACGTCTAGCCACACTGATGAGCTGTGATACAGCGAAACAGTCTGCCTGTTGATGACAATATATATATTTATATATATAAAAGGTTAGGTTCCTACTTTTAAAAAATTATTACCTGTACTATATATATATATATATATATATATATATATATATATGTGTGTGTGTGTGTGTGTGTATATATATATATATATATATATATATATATATATATATATATATATATATATATATATATGGTTTAAAAATTTAGTATATTTATAGAGGAAGAGTGCTCCATATTGGATACAGAATGTTTGTAAATTTAGACAATATGGATATCGTTTCATGCTCTGAAGATCACTTGCGACATTAAACTGGGACTCATCATGCAGTATGTGAACATTGGTCTCAGCGGTCTTCCCGTGATTCATCGATCCTGTGTCACGACATTTTGTGTAGCATGTCTACTGGAAGAATTTACTTACTAAATTGTTTTGCATTGCTATTGTTATGGGAACTTACCCATAATAGATAATGGACTATTCCGTACACCATAAATACTGCTCCTCAAGAGGTAGCAGCAGTCACAGTCGTTTAGACTGTCCTTTGCTGTCGAACTCTCTGCCTCGGCGGAGAGGAACTCGGACGGGGCTTTGCCGCAGGGCAAAGTGCCGTTCGGGGATGTAGACAGTCCATGAACCCGTGTATACGGGTTCTAATGGGCATATTTTTGGCCGAGCCTACGGGCTCGGTAAGCCCACATTAAACCGGCCTTGTGCCACATTCGACACACGTGGGCGTATTGTTAAACATCGTCACAGAGTGAGTCAGTCAGCCAGAGACAGAGTCGCGTCAGATGATTACTGTAAGACATTGGAATAGTGATACTGGTCGAGACAACATAGTTCTCTCTAACCTAACCTGATTGTTATTACTAACACTTCTACTTCTTTTGTACATATTCTGTTTGTAATATATCTGTGTTCGAGTTATTCTTCATTGGTTCTCCCTTTTAGAGACATCTGGAATTGCCTTGTGCACTTCGACGTGGTGTAGTGGCTGCATAAGGAGTTCGATCCTCACCGGGTGCCCCATACTTTCGGACATCTGCCGCATCTAAGCTAGGCTTAGGAAATCACCATATTTGAATCTGAGCACTCCGACGTGGTGTCATGGTTAGCAATCTTGTCTCGCTACATCAATTGCGGCTGAGTAGTGAGTTCAATTCTCATTTTGCGTCACATACTTTCGGCCTTGTGCAACATCTAAGTTTAGAAGATCCCCATCTAGAATTGCATGTTTGGC
This sequence comes from Acanthosepion esculentum, assembly GCA_964036315.1. NCBI lineage: Eukaryota > Metazoa > Mollusca > Cephalopoda > Sepiida > Sepiidae > Acanthosepion > Acanthosepion esculentum. Next base: position 17,106,219 of record OZ038494.1, on the reverse strand, counting down.
TTGCCTAGAAAAATTTAAGTAGTGTGTTACCCGGATATAGATTTCTCTATAACAATTTGGCTGATAGATAGATAGGACCTATCTCTCTCTCTCTCTCTCTATATATATATATATATATATATATATATATATATATATATATATATATATATCAAAATAGGTATTTAACCGAATGCATCGTCGAATAGAATATAAGGCTAGGTACACAATTACTTAAGCACCCTCCTCATTTCCCAATGGGAACGCCTCAAGCGCCAAGGATTAACCAAATCTTTCCTGCTGTTTGAGCATTTTAATACTGAAGGGCTCAAGGCGCTGCATGAATTTAAGCGTACTACTAGTTTGGCATCTTGGTCCCACCCTTTTACTGTCGATGCAGTTAGATGTAACAGCCTCTTCTCTTCTCTCGCGCTTCCCAGCAGAGGAATTCCCTTACTCTTACTTGCTTCCCTGATAACTATAATCTTCAAAAATTTAAATGTAATGTCAATCGACATCTTCTGGAGTGCAAAATAGTAGCAATTTTCGAAAGGGGAAAAGGGGGAAATTTTCTCATTTAACAATGTTCTAGAGTATGTAGAAATTGTTTGTTAAAGGAGATTTTTCTCCGCAAGTCCCTATGGGAGGAACGAGAAATCCAAGTGTAAAATTGCTAAGACAGGCCTCGTCTTTTGCAGCAAGGGCTGAGTGCACTTTCCTTTGGTGTGCTTCGAAGGGAGATTTCTCCGCCGGTTCCTGCGGGAAGAACGAGAAATCTAACTTCAAGCTGCCATGACAGACCTCGTCTTCCGCAGCAAGGGTTGCGTGTTGCCATCCTACAAGAGTGTCGAAGAGAGAGACCGCAAAAGTGAGAAAATGGAAAGGAGATCTGGTCGAGATAGACGTCGCTGAAATGAAATATGAAAAAGTCAGAGAGACAGCTGGCCGTGGACTTAGAGGCAGTTGAAATTAACTGAAAAAGATGCTGAATAGGTCAAGGCTTTTATGACTTGAGGGACTTACGGTTGTAACCTGCTGATTATTTCCGCCGCTGCTGCTGCTGCTGCTGCTGCTGCTGTGATGATGATGATGATGATGATGCTGGTAAACCGAGCAAAGTAAGGAAGCCCACACATGCTACAATAGCCAACATGTGAGATAGTTTTTTTAAAACACAAGAATTTAATCTAATGTCCTGGTGCACCATCTGTCTAAAAATAATCAAAAATAGTTCTAAGAAGCACAGCCTATAACCAGCAAAGAGTTTTATCCATTTAATTTTGTTGTTGTTGTTTATTAATAGCTGTCTTTTGTTTAAGTGGAAACATCAAAAAATCACATCCTTCATTTGCCCTAGATCATGCGCGTGTATATGTACGGAGATTTTCTAAGCGTTGCTTAGGTGTGCCACAAAGTTGGATGTATGGAGCATTCTGTGAGGATCGAACTCGCTACTGAGTCGTAACTGATCGAGCAAGATAAGCTTGTTAACAATTACACGATGTCGAAGTGCCTAAAATGATTTTCTAAGTGTAACTTAGATGTGGCACAAGGCCGAAAGTTTGGAGAATCAAGTAAAAATCGAACTCGCTAATCAATCGTAATTAATCTAGCGAGACAAGATGGCCGACCCTTACACCACGTCGAAGTGACCCATATATATTTGTGTATGTGAATATATGTATCTGTATGTGCAAAGTTATGCATATGTGTGTATGTCAGTAGGTAAGTGTACATGCATAGATTTTTTTATTACTTTTGTTTACCCAATACAAGGCCCAAGAGCCACTCAAGGTAGAGGGTTTCTGAATGGCGGCTGTTGAAACTAGACAACGGTTGACGCGACGCTTCAAAAGGTTAGCATTGTAACGTCTTCTTGGGAGTTTTTTTTTCCGAGAAGTAGTTGTACTTGGGAAGGAGCCGTTTAAGTGGAACTTCCTCCTTACTAATGAAATACGAAGACAATGAAGATGATTCGAACCTTTCTAGGCGGGTTTTAGCTGTTAAAGATTATTATAGTGTTTATGTATGACATACTGGCTATTAACTGTAAAATGTGCATGCATGTGTAGGTATGCGTGTATGCACATCTGTGTATGTGAGTAGGTATGTGAATATGCATTGATATTCTTTTTTTTTTACTTTTTTATTGTACAAGGCCCACGAACGACTCCGGTTCACACTCCTCCCCTGTTTTTCAAAAAAAGATTACAGGTTTATCCCTTATTCCCTGTTTAGGGTGGCGTTTCCAGTTCCTTCTAAAAATCTTTTCATTCTCTTTCACTCCCAGCAGCCCCTTTCGTCTTCATGGTATTATCGCCTTACTTGGGGTGAATTGATTTTTAAAAAAATGTAGACGTTTTTCACGTGCTTCCTGTTTAGGATTGCGTTTCCGGTACTTTCTAAAGTCTTCTCATTCTCTTTCAATCCAAGCAGTCTTCTTCATCTTAATGGCATTATTGCCTTACTTGGGGTGAATTGATTAAAAAGAGAAGAGGTTTATCCCTTGCTTCCTGCTTAAGATTGGGTTTCCGATTCCTTCTAAAATCTTCTCATTATCTTCTAATCCCAGCAGCTCCTTTCGTCTTAATGGCATTATTGCCTTACTTGGGGTGAATTGATTTAAAAAGTAGAGTTCATCCCTTGTTTCCGGTTTAGGATTGGGTTTCCGGTTCCTTCAAAAATCTTCTCATTCTCTTTAACTCCCTGCAGCTCCTTTCGTCTTAATGGCATTATCGCCTTGCTTGGGGTGAATTGTTTAAAATCTAAAAAGATGGTTGCTTTATGGGTCTGTTGAAAGTAGGTAAAGGTTGACTGTTGACTTGAAGAGGTTAAGATTATATCGATCGAAGAAGCGTCTTCTCAGGAATTTCTTTTTTTTTTTGCAAAGAAGTGGTTCCAAGTGTCTAAGTAGAAGTTCCTCCTTACCAATGAAATATGAATTGAATGAAGATTATTCAACCCTGAATACGTGTCTTAGCGCGTCTTAGCTGTGAAAGATGATTACACACTGTATAAATGGCATAGTGGGTATTAGCTGTCTAATGTGCGTGTATAATATGTGAGTAGGTATGTTTGTAGGCACATGTGAGTAGGTATATATATATATATATATATAGAGAGAGAGAGAGAGAGAGAGAGATTATTTTTTTCTTTTGTTCAAGGCCCATGAACCACCCGAGGAAGAGGGTTACTGAATGGGGTTGCTGAAAGTAGATAGCGGTTGACTCTATACTTGAATTGGTTATAGTTTAAGTAATAGAGGAAGCATACTCTCGGGAGCTTGTTCCACAAAGTGGCAGTTCTTGCACAGATGCTGTCTAAGAGGAACGCCCTCCTTATAAATGGAATACGAATGGAATGGGGATGATTCGGCCCTGTATACGCGGCATGGTGGGCCATAGCTGTAAAGGATATTTCGAACCTGTATGCGTGGAGTAGCTACAAAATGTGTCTGTGTATCGATTTGCGTATAGATATATGTGTAGGTATGGATCTGGGCTGATGTGTGCGTGCGTAAGTCGTCCAAAAGCGTCCTCGTGGGTGACGAATTATTTTCCAGCTTCCAACTTCTCTCTCTCTCTCTCAAAGGCAGGATGTGACGAGTCCCTCACTACTCTATCGCTACTTCCATGAAAAGTTCTCGGACGAACTACATTCCTTGGTTCCGCCAGGTCTTACCTTCACGGCTAGGATCAGCCATGTGACTTACACAGTAGCAAACCACACACATTGCCCCCGTATTCCATCGGTGAGAAGTTCCACTCGAACAGCTTCTTGCCACGAACCACTTCTCTGTGGAACCGACTCCCAAGAGGATGCTTCCACAATCACTACAATCTTAACCTGTTCAAGTCTAGAGTTAACCGTTATCTTCACCTACTATCCATATAAACTACCCTCTTATCATCCGGTTCAAACTCCTCCCCGGTCTCGTGAACAGGAGTAGATGTTTATCCTTTGTTTCCTGCTTGGGTTTCTGGTTTCTTCTAAAGGCTGCTTCAGCTCTATACTAACTCTTGTCCTTTCCTACGCTAATATAACCTCTAACTTGAGTTGCTCTTGAGCCTTGTATTGGATGAAAATTAACTCTCTACCTCGAGTAGGCCCCGGGCCTTGTACAGGGTGAACAAAAAAAGTATGTTTGTAGGTACGTCTGTGTAGGTATATGTTTCTTAGATGTGTTCATTTGTCTGTGCGCGCGTGTGAGTGTGCGTGTGTATATGTGTGCCGGTGTGTTTGAAGGCATTCTGATTGATGTCCGTTCGTAACGCACCAGCTTCTTAGTCTAAATTTAGAAGCACCATTCCACAGACATTAAATGCTTTTCGAAGCTGCCACCGGGCATCAGCACGTAAGCAGCAGCGGCGACCATCGTTGACAACCCAAAACGCTATTGAATGATTGGCTGAGAGTTGGATGCAGTCGTCGACGTCATAATTAACATTTTAGAAGCTCTAGTATGACGTCATGACAACCTGTTGCTAGGGAAGTGTTGAGGGTGGGTGGCGGAAGGAAACTGAGGCGTTATCAGAAAATGATATGCTTGTATAGAGAAAGTCATTTTATTGGGTCCTCTATTGCGTGTCAATTAATTTAGATAGCGCAGACTCAGAGAAATTCTTACACATGTTTACACTAAAGACGACTGCTGATGAGTAAGCATTACTTTTAGTTTTTGTCTTGGATTTTTTTTTTATTCTTCCGCATTCTTCCTTATTGTTAACTAATGGTACATGCATATGTCGAAATGCGATCGTCTGAAGCATGCTTCACTGCTTGTCAGACATAAGTTTTTTCAGTTAATCTGTATATATTTTTCTCGGCTTTTTTCTTTTTGCGTAATAAAGAATGTAGATAGAATAAAACACTCCGGTGTTCACTTAGATATACAAATAAGCTTAGGTTCAAGTGACAACGAGTGCGTAGACACAATTAACATTAGCTTCAGATACTTACCGCGACAACAAATAGAAAAAAGCCAGATATATATGTACAGAGTGAGATAGATAGATAGATAGATAGATAGATAGATAGATAGATAGATACGTACAGAGTGATATAGATAGATAGATAGATAGATAGATAGATAGATAGATAGATAGATAGATACGTACAGAGTGATATAGATAGATAGATAGATAGATAGATAGATAGATAGATAGATAGATAGATAGATAGATAGATACGTACAGAGTGATATAGATAGATAGATAGATAGATACGTACAGAGTGATATAGATAGATAGATACGTACAGAGTGATATAGATAGATAGATAGATAGATAGATAGATAGATAGATACGTACAGAGTGATATAGATAGATAGATAGATAGATAGATAGATAGATAGATACATACATACATACATACATACATACAGAATTAGATAGATAGATACATATATACAGAGTGAGATAGATAGATAGATAGATAGATAGGTAGATAGATACGTACAGAGTGATATAGATAGATGGATAGATAGATAGATACGTACAGAGTGATATAGATAGATAGATAGATAGATAGATAGATACATACATACATACAGAATTAGATAGATAGATACATACATACAGAGTGAGATAGATAGATAGATAGATAGATAGGTAGATAGATACGTACAGAGTGATATAGATAGATAGATAGATACGTACAGAGTGATATAGATAGATAGATAGATACATACATACATACAGAATTAGATAGATAGATACATACATACAGAGTGAGATAGATAGATAGATAGATAGATACATACATACATACATACATACAGAATGAGATAGATAGATACATACATACATACATACATACATACACAGAGTGAGATAGCCAGATAGATACGTACAGAGTGAGATAGATAGATAGATAGATAGATAGATAGATAGATAGATAGATAGATAGATAGATAGATAGATAGATATGGACAGAGTGAGATAGATTTATTGTGAACTCAGAAGATACTGTGCAGTGCAGACGCCTATTCTAACACTGTATCTATAAACATTCTATCTCCGGTTAATATATATATATATATATATATATATATATATATATATATATATATATATATATATATATATATATATATATATATAAAACTTCTTTCATTTCCTGTTGGTCGTGGCTAATAGAACTCTTCATATCTAAGTACTTTCAAAGATGTTTGTCATGTCGTCAGTTTAATTTTTTTTGTTTTAATATTGCGATTCGGCCGTTGGCTTTTATCGAGTTTCGCATAGTCACGTTCTCCTTTTTTTTTATAATGAAATACATTTATTATGTTAGGTCCGAGGACTGCTGTAAGTTTCTTGATTTTGGTTGCTTGCTTTTTATGCTCCATGCCTGAGGCAAGGCAATAAAGCCACTAAGACAAATGGGGTTACTAAGTGTTAGAAAATATGAAAAAATAGTATAAAGGAGAGAAAACAATCAAAGAACAGGAATTAAGAAGACAGAAGATAAGGATTGATATTGCATTTACATTTTTGAAGATCAAAATTGACTGGGAGGCAAGAAGCCGGAAGGGATTTCTACAAGCAAAAAGTGAGAGAGAAGAAACTGTTAGCATAGAACTTACGGTTCCATCTAGCTATTCCAGCTGTTAAATGTTGAGACCTACTCGCCAATCTAGTACTACTTGATAAAGTCTATGTACGATTGAGGAAATTTCATCAGAACAATTACCATGAAAAGGCACAGAGACGCTACTTTACAGCGGTGGAAAAGTGACTGAAGCTGAGATGCCATGTCAGGACCAATAATATTGCAAATTCTTCTTTGGATTTTATCATGAATCTTTAAATATATAGCAGGAGCGCCAGACCAGATGTGGCAGCAATATTCAAAGCAAGGACGAACGGTAGACTTATGTAAGGTAGATGTTGGCGTGAAAAATTATTTATTAATATATAATATATAATATACCTGATATATAAAGTACAGTGTATGTGTGCGTGCGTATGTGTCCAATCAATTCCTACGCTCCCACTGGTCCGATTTCAATGATTCATAGATCATTCAAAAGCCCTATAAAAGGAAACGATTTTCGTTGACCTCAGATTCAGGGTTGCCAGATTATATTAATATATTATACTAGCCATTATCGTTGCTTTCATGGTTCAAGAGGAGTAACTGTTATTTTCCTTTTGTATCCAAAATTGCAAATCCAAATTTTCTTATAAACGAGCTTAAAAGCCGTCCTATCAGGCGCCATTTAAGCTAGCTCCTGTGGAGGACTCTTAGTTTGGCCATCATCACAATAGATAGGAAGGAGTAGATGCGATAGACATCAATAAACTACAGAAGAACTCAAAATTGATCGCTGCATTTAAGTATTAAATTAATGTTTAAATTTACCTTTTTAAAGTTCAACGATAATTCCTCAGTTGCTACTTAAAGATGATTTGGTGTACGTAGATCCTTATTTTCCGTACAAACAATTTTTTTTCATGGATGACAGAACAGGGGAAAACTTATGAAATAAAATTGATATAGTGTAAAGATAGGAAAATGGAATCAATTCTGCATTCAACATTTGAAATGTTAAAGAAATATAATAGCTAATTAAGTAAAACCTATATTATGGAATCTAAGTGAAATTGAAGCACAATTATTCAACGAATTCTGGGGTTAAAAAGCGCCAACTCTGTTTTATAGATATATTATTTATATAATACAGATATTGAGCTCTAAGTGTATAAATTAATATACTCTTTACAGATATTGAGTTCTAAGAGTATAAATTATTAAGATAAACTAAGATATATTCACTACTTGAAATCATTGAAACAAAAAGTTTAAATGAACATTTCATTCATAAATTAGCTTGTTATACTTAAGGAAAGTTTTACAAACAGATGCCAACTTGTTGAAGGCCAAGTAAAACGCAAATTTCAAACACTTTTCTGAACTATATAAGACAATATTCCAAAACAAAACTACAGTGCTGTTTGATAAAAGTGACTCACCTGATTTTTTTTTTTTTACTAAATGTTCTCTTCTCCGATGAAACGAAAGTTGAGCTAAATTCAAAGGATAAGCGATCTAAAATCCGAAGAAGAAGCTTTGAAAGCTCTTTGAACTTAGCAGTAAGTACTGTCAAGCATCCGTTCAGTATAATGTTCTGGGGATGCTTTTCTTTTCATGGAATTGGTTTCTTAAAACCTATTGAAAAGACCCTCAGGAGCGAGCAGTACAAGACAATTTTAGAGTCTTGTCTGCTCCCTTCTGCTGAAAGGGTGCAAATCGACCCCACTTAGCTCATTTTTATGCAGGATAATGCTCCCTGTCACAAATCAAAATTGATGTAGGAATACTTTGATGAGAAGCAGGTGAGTGTTATGACATGGCCGCCCCAATCTCCTGATCTCAACCCATAGAAAACTTATGGAGCATTATAAAGTACAGGCTCTCGAGAAAGCAGTTGAGCAACAAAGAGGATTTGATTGTGAATTTCATATCCGAATGGAATTCAATGCTTGGAGATAAGAACCTAATCAAGTCAATGCCAAAAAGGGTTGAAAAGGTTATTCAAAATAAAGGAGGACCCATAGATTATTTAATATTTCAAACTATATTGCCTATTATAAATAAATTATACCTCTATTATTCTTTATTTAAAGCTATTCGGTTATGTTTCTATTGATTACTAGTTGCAGGAAATGAGTTTTTCCCGGGGGCTGTGGGCAATTTTTCTTCCTCCCCACTTTAAAAAGACCTTGTGTCACATCTCATTCTCGTGAGGGAATGAGTAAACACTGTATAAATTATAAACTGCGTAAATTCCTCCTTGGGAGGATTTCGCATTATTTATCATCTCTCAGTTGCGTCTCTGTCCTTGGACAGAGTGCGCTCAGGGGCTTCTCTGTCGAAGGGCAAAGGGACAACTGAGAAAATAATACTGAGAGGTGTCCTGCCTTGGGGAAAATCTGCCCGAGGCCGCGCTCTCCGATTGCACAAGAGGGAGGGATCGGTGCTCGCACCGAGGCCAGCGCAACCGACGGTTGCGGGGGCTGTGGGCAATTTTTGTCCCTGCCCGCGTGCACCGCTCGGGTCCTCACTTTAAAAAGACCTTGTGTTACATCTCATTCTCGTGGGGGAATGAGTAAACACCGTATAAATTATAAATTATTATTATTATTATACCGCTAAACAACCAACCAAATATATGTAATTAAATAAAACCAATACCCATGAGACTGGCGTAGCAATCTCACATCTTCGATATGACAGGGAGGTGACGTCTTGATAATGTCGACCTGGGGAGACGCGCCTAACGTGCGGCACAGTCTGGGTAGTACCTACAAAACATGCGACGAGTTGACCCAATCTTTATAAGTTAAACTGGATATAAGAAACTGTTCGGAAGCCGTCAATGGTTGTGCTAGCACGAAGTAACAAGTCATCGTGACCGAGGGCGCCAGCGTACTGGAATTAATCAAACTGGTCATCAAGCCATATTAGTGAGCTCTCGCACAGAAACTGTAACTATTGACTTGGACTTTGCTAACTAGTGCCTTCCTCTGTAGCTGTGTGGTAGAGTACGTCAGATCACATGATGGCTCCGTGTAGGACACAGGTTCGATTCCTGTCGGACGAATGCATATATTCTACGAAATTTCTCGGTCATTCAGGCCGGTATATGTAATTAATACTGTTTATTATAAAAAGAATATTTACTTAATTATAAGTATAAAAATAACGTATAGACACATAATATATTAAAATAATTGTCGTACTCAATCATTTCATTATATATATATATATATTCGTAAATATATTAAAATGTACAGCTTTTATATTATATCATAAAGAAGTAATTTATACAAAGAAGTAATTAGCAATGTTAATGAGATTAATGTCGGAATCGCTTCACTAACAAGAATTAATGAAACATTAACTTACTATCAAATCCTTGAATAATACGATCTTTATATTTGAGTTGTTGTATATTGGAGTTGTCAGACAGAATTGATGAGCCTAGTACTTTCGACAATTCCACATTGTCATCTTCAGGATGCACTTTTTTCTCCATTCACAGGCAAAACCTCATGATGAAATATGTGTAGTGTAGACCGAAAGATATTTTTTAAAATATGCAAATATATAAAATATAAAAGCTGCACATTCTAATATATTTACGAAAATAATATCCGCAGTACGTAAATTCAGAATCATATATATATATATATATATATATATATATATACATATATATATATACAATCTCTCTCTCTCTCTCTCTCTCTCTCTCTCTCTCTCTCGCGCCATATATATATATATATATATATATATATATATATATATATATGAAGAGTTAGAGAGAGAGAGAGAGATTGTGTATTTAGGCAACAATACCTTTTTTATACATGTTTCGTTAAAGACAACTGACAAGGTACTGCGATTAAAATTTTATTTAATTTTTCTTGAGTTTGTAGAAGTGTTTTCTTTTCTGGGCACAAAGTGTGTAAAAACTGTCCAAAAGTTCTGCATATCAGAGCGCTTTCGGCTATTCTTTTAGCCATTATCAAGGATGATTTTATTGTTACTTTTTAATTGGATGTATGAGCAGTGTGTATGTATCTTGAGTTAAAGTGATGTTTTATTTTCCAAACACAGTCGGTACAATGTTTCTTGGTTTGGTTTGGTTTGTTTTACGGCATATCAACATCAATGGGTTATTTAATGCCGACAAAATTTATTTTGCTGGTAATATTTTATTTTTTTTGTCAAAAATCTATTTCTGGTAATATTTTTCCTTCGAAAGTATATTGCTGGTAATAGTTTTTTTTCTACAAAAATCTATTGCTGGTAATAATTTTTTACGAAGTATTTCTGGTATTAAAACCTATTTTTACACTTTCATAGAGTTTTTACCACAGTTTATAGGGTTAACTGTTTGCCCATAACTGGGACCCTAACAGATGCTATCACCCCGGGTCAGGGTAGACCTTGGAACACCAGCAATTAAGAGGTGGTTCCACGCTTCTCAAAACTTCCTGATCAGAGGCCTTGCAGTTGGATATAGTTGATCGTCTTACCCAGGACGCGGATGTAGTTTATCGTCTTACCCAGGACGCGGATGTAGTTTATCGTCATACCCAGGACGAGGCACAATGTGGCGTATTCGTAGTTAAGTTATTGAGTGTTGGTTTTATTCTTTTTTATTATTAGGGTTTCCATTATTTTTAATATTTTTTTACATGTGGATGAGGTTAGTATGTAACGTAAGCCGTCTGGCTAGGCATGTAATAGTGTGACCAATTTATTTCTGAGTTTAATTTGATCAGGAACATAGTTCATTAAGGGGCATTTGAACTCATAGATAATATTTGTTCGTTGTTGTTTTGATCTTGCAGGTGTGTGGTTATTTTTTAGAATAAGGTTACCTATTTTTGTAATAGATAATTAATTTTATTTTGTTTTGTTTTGTTCTGATCAACTGGGGTTGTGTATTTCTTTATGATATGTCTAAGGGAAGATTCATCTTGTTTTACAAGATATGTACACACTTTGTGCCCAGAAAACACTTGTACGAACACAATATATATATAGTGATTTTCGAAGCGTAGCTTAGATGTGGCACAAGGCCGAAAGTATGGGGCATCCAGTGAGGATCGAACTCACTACTCACACGTAATTGGTCAATTGTGTGTGTATTTAGGCAGCAATCCTTCTTTCATGCACATGTCATTAAAAACGACTGACAAGGTGCTTTTATTTAGTTTTTTTATACAATCTCTCATGCGATCTAATAATGTTTTTCTTTTCGGATGATAAATTATATAAAAACTGTCCGAATGTCCTTTTTATCCTAGCGCTTTCGGCTATGCATATAGCCATTTTCAAGGATTAAACATTTAACTGTTAGACTTAGAAATAGTTTGTTATATGTATGTTTTATAAAATGTTTCATTTTTTTGTTTCAAAACACGGTCAAGATATTATGTCCATGTTCAAAGTTAATATTATTAAGTGTTGGTTTGTTTGTTTTTATTAATAAGGCTTCCATTATTTTTATACATTATTCCATTATTTATATACAAATATAGATATAGATATATTTGTGTGTGTGTGTGTGTGTGTGTGTGTGTGTGTGTGTGTGTGTGTGTGTGTGTGTGTGTGTGTGTGTGTGTGTGTGTGGTTTAATAATCTAGATATATTATGCCCATTTTTTTTTTTTAATCCTCTCAAATTCACGGCTTAATTTCTTAGTGTGATTATGAACTTAACAATAACAACAGAATTCCTTTTCTTGATATATTGATGGACATCAATAATAATACCTTTAATACCTCCCTATAAAAAAAACTAGCGAGGATAAACACGTGCACTCGCGACTATAAAAGTGAATGCCCTATTACAAAACAACGATTATACAAAATGTAATAAACCGTGCAGCAAAAGTTAACTCTTCCACGAAAAAAAAACAAATTCTACGCGGAATTAAATATTATTAAACAGTCTCTCATTAATAAGGACTTTCCTAATTCTATTCTCTAAATTAGAGGAACTATTAGAAATATTATCATAAATCACTAAGAATATAAAACTTCCTCAAATAACCCTAAACGTATCAACCTACTATGCAGTAATGAAATGCATTCTAACTACAAACAAGATGAAAAAAATCCTTAAAAAAACTCAACTCCTAATGTATCCCCAACTGATCCCAGTAAAAAAAAAAAATAAAACTGATCATATACTGTACTAAATATAATACAACCAGATTCTAACAAACAGAAAGTCAAAATCTATCCTCACTTTTATCTAAAGATACGTTACGGCGAAAGTGCGGATAACTTTTGACTTACCTTTGTATATATATATATATATAAATATATACATTGGTGAAATATTTTTGAAAGTTGTCTATATTTCTGAGATGAGGTATTTTAACTGTTAACATTATTCGGACTGTGGTCCTCATCTTTATTGTCATATTCATGAGATTTCGGCCGTTGTATGCTCCACCCTTCTTCAGGTGAAACAAAAAAAAAGCTTAGAAAGTTGAGTTACTAAAGGGAATTAACTGAAATTGAGATATCCAGAAAAGGCATGGCACGTGGAAGTAGAATAATCTAACCCCGTGTGCTAAATAAAGGGTTCAGTTCAAAATTCTAAAGTATATCACCTGAAGAAGGTATCTGGGTGTTGACTTCAATGTTCACTTACATACGCTCTGATCCTGATATAACCCATAATTATAGCATAATTTAAAACTATATTTTATTATACATATATATATATATATATATATATATATATTATAATTATTTTAAAAAATATGTATTCATCGCAACACAGAAATTACCATGTTTCGAAACCTGTTATGGGAACTTACCTATAACGATAATACACTCTTCCTGACTATAAATACTGCGCCTCTCTGAAAGAGAGGAGAGGAACGAGTCGAGTCGCAGTCTCTGACTGTGCGCGACTCTTGTCGAACTCTCTGCTTTGGCAGAGAGGAACCCGGACGAGGCTTTGCCGCAGGTCAAAGTGTCGTCCTTGGAGGTAGACCGTCCCTGAACCCGTTCATACGGGTTCTAAATGGGCATATTTTTGGCCGAGCCTACATTAAATCGGCCTTGTGCCACATTCGACCCACGTGGGAGGGTTGTTAAATACCGTTTATTCGGGTTCTTAAGGGAGTATTTTTGGCCGATCTTACGGGCTCGGAGAAATACACGTTAAACTCGGCCTTGTGCTACATACTTTCCTTGTGGGGGGGACTGTTAAATATCGGAACGAGTCGAAACCTAACGAGTCAAGACAATATTAGTTCACTCTAAACCAGACTGACAGTTAATACTAACACCTTCAACTTCTTGTATTATATTTCTGTTGTAATATATCTTTGTTATTTTCTACTCTTGTGTTCGTGTTGTTCTTCCTTGGTCCTAACATTGGATCATAATCGTGGTGCGAGGATATTGGACCATAACAAAACCAAAACCTAAATGTTAAATTAAACTTAAAATTTGAAGTTCAGTTCCATTTTCGAGCGATGCAGAATAACTTTCGAAAAAATTGATTTACTCTATTTATAAGTCAAATAGTCATATAAAGTTTAAATTGATGGGGAAATGAGAATTCAATTTTTTTTTTTATGAAGGGGGTGTTGGCTTTTTTTTTTTGACGAATCGAGATACAAGTATATTTTTATGTGGCTAAGTGAAATTTGCAACTTTTGTAGTGATCTTATAGCATGTATATGTTATAAATTTTAATAAATATTATATATAAATATTATATATAAATATTAAATAGGTCAATGTCTGGTCCCTCCTCTCCTAATACTAAGTATGATAGATAGAAATATTAAAATAAACCCTCTCTAAACTCGATCATGACTCTCACACCACTCCTCACTGCCCTCTCTGTTAAATTACATAAACTTAATACTACCCGTCAAAAGTGTAAATGTTCATTTCATTTTTCTTTTTTGGAAGTGAAGTCTGATGATCCAGCGTTCTTTAAAAGGGCTATGGTGAAATAAATTATTACATGGATATTTAAAGTGGTCTGTTTTTCTTTAAATATATATATATATATATATATATATATATATATATATATATATATATACCGTCACTGGTCTGGGACATTATTTCTAAATTAAACTCCTATAAGGCAAGCGGGGTGGCGGTATCCCATCCGTCGTCCTAAAGAAATGTGCTGCTGAGCTGGTTACAATCTCTCTAACCTCTACGGCTATTGCCTGGCTGCTTCCTGCGTTTCTGCTTTTTAGAAGTCCTCCTCTCTAATTCCTAGTTTCGTGAACACTGGAGAACCTTCTGACCCCTCTAACTATCGCTCTATTAGCCACCTAGCGCTTGTTCGAAGTGGTTAGGCATCTTACCTCTCAAGACCTATTCTCTGACAAACAAGATATGTCCGTTTCGCCAGGTCTACTGCTGATGCGCTAACGGCCATCACTGAATATGTATATCAAGCTCTTGATAATAACGGCGAAGCTCGAACTCTGGCTCTAAATATCTCGAAGGCGTTTGACAGGGTTTGGCACGCTGGTCGTCTTCGTAAGCTACGGTATTACTGGACGATTGTTTGAATTAATTCAATTGTTCCTCTCAAATTATGAACTGAAGATCGTCTTGAACCGGCTCGCTTTCAGTGATGCAATTCGTGTTAAAGAAAGCCCCATTTACAAAACTCTTTTATTTTTTTAATCATTTTACACGAAGCAAAGCGATAATGTCACTAAGATTCAAGGGATTACTAGGAGTGGAAGAGAATAAAAAAACTTTACTGAAGAGAAAAGTAAAATAAAACAATAGGTTTCAGGAAGACAAAAGATGGCGACTGACGTTGGATCTACATTTTCGAAAATTCTAGGCGGCAGGAACAGAGTTTAGGAAAGAAAACCAAAAGACAAAATACAAGCTGTACCAAAAACTTTGACATCATTTCACAGGCCAATAATTTTGGCAATTCTTGTTGAAATAACCTCAAGTTTTCACAGAATGTCTAGAAACAAGGTTTTATATTTAGTGAAAGAGAACAGTACGTGCTTATCTCAATGAGAATCTGCCAGACAGATGGATTGGGCATGGTGGAGATGAAGACAGTTTTCTGATGTAATAGCCGCCGCGGTGACCGGACCTGTCCCCGTGTGATTTCTTTTTATGGTGAGATGTGAAGGGACTGGTCTATGTCCCCCTCTACCTGCTAGCATCAAGAAGAGGCGGCTGAAGTTTCTGGGACACGTAATGAGAAAGGAAGGGCCCGAAAAATCTGATAAAGGTCGCATATAGAGAAAGAGAGACAAGGGAAAACAACGCATTACATATCTGGCGGGCTTAAGCAAGTGGATGACAGAAAGTTGTCTGGAGAGGTGGCAGAGGGACGAAACATTGATAGCTACAAGGGACAAGGGGAAGTGGAGAGCCATGATAATCTACGTCCTGAAAGGACACGGCACATAAAAAGAAAGAAGATGACGTATTTATGGTTGCTTCGGTGTGGTCCTCGTTCTAAGCCATGATCAATTTTGAGGTCGTCAACAGTAAAACTAGGCGCTTTATATTATACAGGGTGTCCCAAAAACTTTGACATCATTTTGGAGGCCAATAACTGGCAATTCTTGTTGAAATAACCTCAAATTTTCACAGAATGTACAAAAACAGATCAATATTTTATAATTAATGTTTTATTTTTGTTCTGTTTTCAGGTTGAGCCATGCCGTTCACTCCCAAAGAGAAGTCAGTTTTCATCTTGGAATATGCTCGCACACAGTTACCCAAGACTGTGCACAGGGTCCCTTTAATGCAAAATCTGGAAAAACGGTCCCAAAATAAATTTATGAATAATAAACTTAAACTGTTCAATTTCATTGAGCTAGACTTAGTAGTTTTCAAGAGAATTGCTTTTAAAATGATGTTAAATTTTGGGGGACACCCTGTATATTAAAAGCTACAAAGGACAGGAAATGTTTTGGATCACAGTTAACAGCAGTGAAGACGTATATACACGTCTACGCTGGGAAAGGTTTTAATATCAGAATACAAAATTATTTGCGCGTTTTAATAAAGCAGTTTCAAAAAACAGTTTGTTTTTTTGTAAAAATATATTGAATTTTTCATCATTACACGCAGTGGAGCTTTTGTCGCTTGTTAAACGTTAGTCCTTTCTTCTTGCTCTCCTTTACTACCACATTTAACAGCTCTTTCAGTTTCCTTTCTGGGTTTTCCTTCAACACAATGTGATCACATGTTGACCTCACGCTTCTTCATTGTGGAGATCTCATCCGACTTCTTGCTTTCCCGTCAACTCTGATCTTCAAAAATGTTCATTCTATATCAAAGGTTATCTTCTGTCTTCTTAATACCTGTTTTATTATTTTTTCTCCCTCATTAGTAATGTTTTTCTCATATTCTTTCACACTCGTCATATACTTGTGTCTTATGGAATTCCCTTGCTTTGGGAGAAACTTAATTAAGATCGACGTATAAACACGTCTGTAGCTGTTTTTTGAACAGTTTGTGTTGGACGTGTATATTCGTCCGTGTCTGAAAAATCACTCTCGGTAAAACGTATATACACGTCTACGCCGTGGACAGGGTTAATGATTTTTTTTTTTTTTTTACTTTTTTATATAAAAATACTAAGCCTGTTTCTTTCGTGCAAAAACAAGACAAAACTATATAGTTTGTAAGAAATTAAATAATGTTTTTAGAAGAGTGTGAATAATTTTCTGTTATCCTCGAATTTTTTTCACCTGCCGTACTTGGGACGATTTAAGCTTGAAAAGTCCGTCTTGTACCCGAACATATACGCTACAATAGTGACTAGCTGATCGTTTCTTTGTATGCATATCTGCTTCGCCAGGACAGCTAGCCAGTCCCTGTTGCAGACACCAACTCAGGCATATTTGTTATTCTCCAACACCCACAAAACGAACCTGTGTATTATACCTCGACTATGCTGAGCGGACTTTTGTTAGAGTTTCTGGGAGAGAGAGCATAACCTGGCGAGATCAACGACTGGAACAAGTCAAGTACGCTCACGATAATTTGCTAACACAATCATCAACAGCTTCTAGATATCTGTCTATATCTCTGAGATGAGACATTATGATTATTTACATTATTCGGACTGTTATCTTCATCTGAAAGAAGCCGGAGCGTACAACGGCCGAAACGTTGTGAATATGGCAATGAAGATGAGGATAACAGTCCGAATAATGTAAATAATGTAAATAATCATAATACCTCATCTCAGAGATTCAATCCCCTGAAGAAGGCCGGAGCGTACAAGGACCGAAACGTTGTGAATATGGCAAGGAAGATGAGGATAAGAGTCCGAATAATGTAAATAATTAGAATACCTCATCTCAGATATTCATTCATCTGACGAAGGCCGGAGGGTACCAGGGCCGAAACGTTGTGAATATAGCAATGAAGATGAGGATAACAGTACGAATAATGTAAATAATGTGAATATGCTTCTAAACAATTTATCCTACGCATTTTTACTCACAAGGGTTAGATCAGCCTTTTGTAAGCTTTTCAGTATACTGGATGTGTGTTGTGGTGTAATGGATATCGTCTTGTGAATGAGAACTAGGAGAGTCGAGTTCGAATCCTAGTCGAGTTCTTTCATGT
Organism: Acanthosepion esculentum; assembly: GCA_964036315.1. Taxonomy (NCBI): domain Eukaryota; kingdom Metazoa; phylum Mollusca; class Cephalopoda; order Sepiida; family Sepiidae; genus Acanthosepion; species Acanthosepion esculentum. The sequence continues at coordinate 17,088,109 of OZ038494.1, read as the reverse complement.
TCACTTGTGTGCAAATACCCTTGGGAAAGGTATGAATCCATCCCTTCTCCTCCCTGTTACGGGTTGAATAACAGGACAGACTGGCTTCTTTAGCCTTGGTTGGCAGCCAGTCTACCGTAGAAAGAAATGGCAACCTATTGCGGTGATGAGTTAGAAGCCATTGTTAATGTGGAAGATAAATAACACGATCAGAATTAATAAAGTTTGCAATGAAAAGAAAAAAAGTCAAAAACTGCAACAATCATGCAAGCAAGCAAACAATATAGTTAAAGCAAATCAAAAATGGTAAGAAGGCAAAAGAATTCACAAAATAGAAGTTGGTGTTTGTGCAGAAATGCAAGGTCGACGAAACGAACACTGTCTAGTAGTTAAGGCAGATCTGGACTGTGTCATGTCAAAACGAAAACCGTCCCATTTTATTGGCTAAGAAAAATAACTCAGCATGCATTCCGTGTCCTTCTGACTAAAAGAGGTGGGGGAGGAAAAACATTTGCACAGCCTCATTGGGAAATCAACATGCGGGAAAAATCTTCTGCCTCGTCAGTCATTTATCGAAAGATACATCCAAGCGTGTATCACGTGTGGCACTTAACTAGGTGATAGGCGCGTTGTGTTTAGATACTTAGCGTTCATCCCATGACAGCCAGATTCGAATTTCAACACGGATGATTTATAAAGGAGATGACTTCCTGATAATATTGACCCAAGAAGATCGTCGACACAGTTTCATTCCAAGCATGGCAATAAAGTCACTAAAACGCAAGGGGGTTACTGAATATTAGACAATATAATAAAGATATACTATTAAGAAGAGAGGACAATAAAAGAATAAGAATTAAGGAAACAGAAGATAATGTTTGACATTGCATTTAAATTTCTGAAGATCAAAGTTGACTGGAAAGCAAGAAGCCGGAAGAGAGTTCCACAATCAAGAAGTGAGATAGAAGAAACTGTTAATATAGAACTTGTGGTTATATCTAGCTATTTCAACTGTAAAATGATGAGACCTTGCCGTCAATCTAGTATGGCTTACGTAAACCTCCCTCTGTCTTTTCTACGATTGTTTCCATGGCAACTGCTCTGCCGAGCTTTTTTGCCCTGGTGCCTTGAAAAATATATTGATTGATTTATCGTTACACACACTCGAGCTTTTATCGCTTGTTAAACGTTAGTCCTTTCTTCTTGCTCTCCTTTACTATCGTATTTAAGAGTCCTTACAGTTGCCGTTCTAGGTTTTCCATCAACACAGTGTTATCATATGTTGCAGATATTTATTGTATAAAAAATACAATTGTGGCACAAGGCCGAAAAAAGGGGAGGGATTGAGGCTGAGGATGGTCTTCACTTACTATCTTATACCTAGCTAATCTGATTCATGACCCATTCACTCATTACAATTTGCCCATTCACAACAAAAACTCGTCCATCACCAATCTATCTTTCATACACCATAATACCGCATCCTCTCAAGGGGGACCTACAAAACGCGCCCCATGCCAAAAAAAAAAGTTTAATGATGATAAATATTTTAAAATTTGTGATGAAATATGAGAGGGGAGGGAATGAACCCCAAAACAAACTAAACATAGACTCAAAAGTGAACTAAACATAACTGATGTTAGTAGCGCCCGTCCAACCCTCAAAAAAAGAGGCCGCTGTATTCTGCCCGTGGGACAAAATCAAGAGACTCTCTCGCTAAGAAAGTGGGAAAAGGATAAAAATTTATATGGCCGTGGAAAAGAATAAAGCTGACCCAGTTGACATCACGCTTCTCGATCGTGGAACTCTATTCCGGCGTCTTGCTTTCCAGTCAAATCTGATCTTCAAAGATTTCCATTCTATACCAAAGTTTATTAGAATGCAGAAAGCACTGGACGGGCGTTTCGTCCTATATTTGGGACTCGTCAGCAGTGCGCATCCACTACCGAGAATTGAAACCCTGACAGTTAGGTCGTCAAGCAAACATCATACCAACTGTTCCAACGTCCAGCGCTTTCTGCATACTGTTGAGGTTTCTTTCAGACTCAATAAATTACTTAATTATAATTATCAAATCCTCCTTACAATTTCTATCATATGTATATCATTGCTTGATCCGGCTTCTAATGCTTCAGTTTGAGCGGCTTGGTGATAGTAGTCGTGGCTCCGGGGGGCACAGTCCTATGGTTACAGAGAACTTCAGTTGAGTTCCACCACGGATATATGTGAACGAGCGGCGCTATATTGAGTCTGATTTGCTATATTTTCTTCACCGAGGGCCGTTGGAACAGTTGGTATGATGTTTGTTTGACAACCTAACTGTCAGGGTTTCAATTCTTGGTAGTGGATGCGCACTGCTGATGAGTCCCAAATATAGGACGAAACGCCCGCCCAGTGCTTTCTGCATTCTGTTGAGGTTTCTTTCAGACTCAATGAATTATATATATATATATATATATAAGGGAATTTAAGCGTGATACTAGATTGGCGACGAGGTCTCACGTTTTAATGTTGAAATAGTTAGATGTAACCGCCACTTCTACTCCAACAGTTTATTTTCTCACACTTCCCACCTGTGGAACTCCTTTCCATTTACTTGCTTCTTTGATAACTAAAATCTTCAAAAATTTATATGTAACATCTATCGCCATCTTCTGTTTTCTTGAATCCCGTTCATCTTTTGTCCTTTCCCCAATTCTACCCATACAGTCTTTTCTCTCACTTTCACTCCCTGCAAACCCACCCTACTAGTCGCATTCCCGCCTTGCTCGGGGTGAAATCATTAAGAAAATAAAAATAAAAAATTCACCAGCTACTTCTCATATAATAACAGGATGAAAGATTAGCAATCTATAGAATTCAAATTTTCACCTCTGTGAGAAATTCGAAAATATTGGTTAAATGATTGTTCTATCTGATTTCATCTTATTGATTACCCGATGGCATTGTATGATTGTTTAGAGAAACTGGTTTATCGCTCCGACTTCGTTCTGGTACTAAATGAACCAAGGAGATAAGAAAAACAATAATCGTACTATTAATAGATGTCTTGAGAATGAAGAAAATGTTTATATATCATGGAATATGATATCATTATCACTCAGCAATTATAGAATAAAAAGTGTTATTCATAATTCTTTTTCTTCTTCTCCGTCTTCTTCATTGGATTCGCTACCCTTCAAGGAGCCATGATAATAGAAGAGACAGACTTACTAGTCAGTCAAGTGAAGTTCGCCAATATACATTCTAAATTCAGGAGTAAGTGATAGCTTCATCCTCGAATAGTTTCTATCGCAACTGAAAACTTGTATTTTTTCCAGTCTTGATGAACGCTTGTACTTTCAATTGTGACTTGCGTTCACCCCAGGCCTCACATGGGACTCATATATACAATCCATAGATGCTGGCAAAATGAGCAGTCGCTTGTGTCGATCAAGAAAAGTACCTAACTCCTTCTGTCATGGTGTATCATGTGTCAAGAGTCGGATTAGAGCAAAAATGGAGTATCGCTGACATAATTGGATCGGAGCTATGCACGCCTCATTTCTCAGCTTGAACATAGTTCACAAACATTTACAAGGGACCTAAAGAAATACTAATCAAAAATGAATAATAAATGACAATGCTTGATCTAAGGAATTCAGACAACTTCAGACGATTACATCTTATTAGTACTTGGTATAAATAAGCAAGAGAAATAAGATGAAAGAAATACTAGTCAAAAATGATTAATAAATGACAATGCTTGATCTAAGAAATTCAGACAACTTCAGACGATTACATCTTATTAGTACTTGGTATAAATAAGCAAGAGAAATAAGATGAAAGAAATACTAGTCAAAAATGAATAATAAATGACAATGCTTGATCTAAGAAATTCAGACAACTTAAGACTATTACATCTTATTAGTACTTGGTATAAATAAGCAAGAGAAATAAGATGAAAGAAATACTAGTCAAAAATGAATAATAAATGACAATGCTTGATCTAAGAAATTCAGACAACTTAAGACTATTACATCTTATTAGTACTTGGTATAAATAAGCAAGAGAAATAAGATGAAAGAAATACTACTCAAAAATTATACGTCATCAAAGAGTTTGCTGTTCTTTATAAAATTTGTCTTTCTGTTATTTCTCCTAAACCCTATTCCGCCATCCATTTATCCAACTCACTGTATATTATGTGATGTCTTTATCTCTCTTCGTCTTACCCTCTATCTGTCCTGTGAGTATCATATTTTCAATCATTAACTTCCTTTTTATAAATTCCTCTTCCTTTATTGTCCTATCTCCTTAAAAGTGTTTTTTTTCTCATACTATCTAACATTCAGTAACACCTTGCATCTTAGTGACTTTATTGCCTTGCTTGGGGTGAAATGATTGGGAAAAATATGTTAAAATGCCTAATATATGACATAGAATTAACATTTTTGAAAATCAAAGTTGACTGGAAAGCAAAAGCCGGTAGAAAGTTCCTTGAGCACCTATTGGGAATTAAACTCAACCCAGGAGTCAAGTGCGACTTGTAATATCCATCGCTAAAGATGCTGGGGAAATGGCCGGTTCCCTGTACTGCTCCACCAAGTATCTGACTCCTCGTGCTATCGTCTACCTTTACAAGAGCCAGACCAGTCCGATGATGGATTGATGTTGCCATATATGGACGTGAGCTGCCCAGTCTACACTTTTCACTTTCGGGTCGGCGATTTTTTCAGCGCACGCCTGCTTCGTATTAATATCGATTCTCCTTATCGCAAGGGTCTACCTACGCAACTCAGGCAGACTTGACTTGGTCAGCGCACCATAGAACTAATGAAGTTATAGTCGATTCAGCCATTGATTTGCAGGTTCACTGGTCGAAGCCCTGTAATAAAAATAAGGAGAATGATAATGCTGATCAAATGAAATCGATCTGCCATCATGTTGGATCATTTACCAATTAGCGAAACACAATGACAGGAAAGAAAAAGAAATTTCGTTTGAAACAATGTCACTGGCATATCGGAGTAAAACGCGAATTTTGTTTCCTCGGGGGATATGATCATATGGATGAGAACTGTAATATTGTTTGCCTACCTAATGCCTTTATTCAAGTGACTCATACGTGATACAACGCTTAGAATAACGAGCATTTTCCTAACGTAATTTATAGATTTATAATCAGTGTCATATAAAACTATATGCCATATCGACTTCACTGGAATAAAAGCAGACCCTGTCTCACAGAAGATTCTTATTCTTTTCTTTATGATTATAAGTAAATTAACAGAAAACTTGTGCTTATATCAGTACTGATGATACATATATCATTCTTTCTTCCTAAGTGTTATATATATATATATATATATATATATATATATATATATATATATATATATATATATATATATATATATATACATACATATTGTGTATTTAGGCAGCAATCCTTCTTTCATGCACATTTCATTGAATACGACTGACAAGGTGCTTTTATTTAGTTTTTATACAATTTCTCATGCGATCTAATAATTTTTTTCTTTTCATATGATAAATTATATAAAAACTGTCTGAATGTTCTTTTTATCCGAGCGCTTACGGCTATACATTTAGCCATTTTCAAGGATTAAATATTTTAACTGTTAAATAAGAAATAGTTTGTTTCATGTGTTTTATAAAATGTTTTCATTTTTCAAAACACGGTGAAGACATTGTGTCCATGTTCATAGTTAATATTATTAAGTGTTGGTTTGTTTGTTTTTATTAATAAGGCTTCCATTAATTTTAGCCTTTTTTTTTTTGCATGTAGATGATGCTATTATATTAGTTTTGTCAACAAGTATATTACAAATAGTGTCCGGTAGGTCTCCATGAATATTTAAATGAGATCTAATTGAGCTATGGTCAGAAAGGTGTAGAGTGAGTCTGCGTATCAAACATGTTGTAGTGTGGCTCATATAATTATTTACGAATTTTGATTGATCAGGAATACAATTCCTTAATGGGCATTTAATATTTCTTATTTAACAGTTAAAATATTTAATCCTTGAAAATGGTTAAACTTATAGCCGAAAGCGCTCGGATAAAAAGAACATTCGGACAGTTTTTATATAATTTATTATCTGAAAAGAAAAAATTGTTAAATCGCATGAGAAATTGCATAAAAAACTAAATAAAAGCACCTTGTCACTCGTATTCAATGAAATGTATATATATATATATATATATATATATATATATATATATATATATATAAGAATTAGGAAGAAAGCATGATATATGTATCATCAGTACCTATATAATAGGTACGTGGCCGAGAGGTTAGAACGTTCGAATTCTGACCATGACTCTCATACTGGTTGATTTGTCAGGAAGGAGACTTCCTGATATTATCGAACTGGATGGTTTGAACCCAGCGTGCGGCACCTTTGTAAAGTGCGTGAAAACCACACCACGGGTTGACCCAAGCCTTGTAAGTGAAATTGGGTAGACAGAACTCTTGGGGGACGTCGATAACTGGGCTAGCACGAAGTCACAGGTCTTCGTGTCCGAGGGCTTGAGCGTGCTGGCCTTGTTCAAATTGCTGATCACGCTGGATATCACGGTATTTCCCAGAAACTGTAAATACGGTCCGTTCAGCATAGTTGCGGCATAATCCACAGGCTGAATAAACACAAAAGGCGCCAGAGCAAGCGTCTGCAATAGGGAATAGCTAGCCGTCCTAGTAGATGGGTATCCTCGAATACGAGTGGCCAGCTATATATATATATATATATATATATATATATATATATATATATATATATATATATATATATATATCCAGGTCTAGGATTGGTGTATACGGAATAAATTCCAATAACCAACAATTATAATCACTTGATAAGACACCGGAGTGATTTTATAACATATTTATGTTATAATTTTTAAATAAACAATTATATATATATATATATATATATATATATATATATATATATATATATATATATATATATATATACTAGCATTATAACCTTTCTTTGACCGGGTCTTTCATTAATGGTAATTTTTGACATTCACTTGGAGCAGTTTATGTTTAAAGTCAGACCACCCAAAAATCAATATAAGTAACAGCAAATGGGTGCAACTGAGGCACATCCCCCAAATGGGGGGGGATAAAAATTTGCATGGGGGGTGGCCCTGAAAAGGGAACTGTATAATAATAAATAATATTATTTAATTAATATTAATTATATAAATTTAACAGTATAATAATAAATAATATTATTGTACCAATTTAAACTATTTATTTTCATTGAAGTTTTTTATGAAAGATATATATATCCAAGAACAGATAGTAAATATTAAAACGCTACTGAGAGTTATAATGGGCAGGACGTAGTAGAGAGCCATTAAGGTCAACAATTTGGACTCAAAAGCGGCACTGAAGAATTATCTATCAAACAAAAAAAATCATCGAAATCGGATGAAAACTGTGGAAACGCATAAACACCATCAGATCACGCACATACACATACATACACACACATACATACACACATACACACACATACACATACATACACATTTTGAGAAATATCAGGTGCCGAAAAAGGTTTTTGCCGATTTTTATAAAGGAAATTAAAGCTGCATATTTAAAGTCTGAAATGTATTTATTCATCAAAATCTGAACCATCACATTCTATGACCTTCTCCCAACGGTTCAACTGAGTAATGACATTTTTGTAAAAGTCTCTAGTTTTACTTTGGAAAACATTAAGCACTTCCGTTTTCAAGTCATCTTCATTATTAAATGTCCTGTTCTTCATATGATTATCTAAGCCTAAAAACAAGTGAGAATCTGTTCGGGGAGAGGTCTGGTGAATACGGTGGATGAAGCATAATCTCCCACTTTGGCTCTGCTATCTTGGCAAGGGTCATTTTTGCAACGTGTAGGCGAGCATTGTCCTGGAGAAACAAAACTTATTTTCTGTTTACTTATGCAGACTGTTTCTTCGTCGAATTTTCCTGAACTAGCAGCAATGGTTTCAACCGTTTTTTAAAAACTCATAGCTAATTATTCCTTGACATGTCCACGAAACACACAGCAAAAGTTTTTTTTTGTTTTGTTTTTTAATATTGGTGCCTTTGAAATTTGTGGCAAAGGATCACCCGGCGATATCCAATGATGTTTCCTCTTAGAGTTTGTACACATGATCCACTTTTCATCACATGTCATAATTCGATCAAAAATGGGTTTCTTTGTTAGTCTTCTGCGACGAGAAGAGCATATGGTAAGCCTCTGCAGTTTGTTTGCTGGTGTTAAGTCATGTGGCACCCATCTGCTTAATTTCCATTTCTCCCCCAGCTGGTGCAAATTAGAGTTTCATCGCTTACATTAAACCTCGAAGCTAGATTATGACATGTTAAACCTGAATCTGATTCTATGGCTGCCTTTATTGGTCGTCCAGCACAAGGTTCATCTTCGAGGGTTTCATTGCCACAACGAAATTTCTTAAACCAATTACATGCAGTTCGTTCACTTACTGCACCTTCGCCAAAGGCTGTACATAGCTTACGAGAAGCACCTAATGCACTTGTACCAAGTTTAAACTCATACAACAGACAAGCACGAATTACTAATTTTTTATCAGTCATTTTGAGGGCTCTGAAAAGAGAAATAAAATGATATTAGTTATGTAATAAAATACTAACTGAATCATTCAACAATGTACTTGTCAATACAAGTTGCTTCCTGTATACCAATGCTTGTTAGTAAATAAACAGCTGGGCCAGAAATAAGTTAACAAAAATCGGCAAAAACTTTTTTGGGCACTTAATATAGATGCATTATATTGTAAGTAGTTTTCGTTTAATCTAAGTACAATTTTTTCTTTGTAACAATTGAGGGAAAGTGTACAAAATAACGGTGACCGACCCACCCAAATTCAAGTTATATTTGTCTTTGAAAAGAAAAATGAATTTTAGTTAAATAAAAATTATGAAAGACAGACATAAGTTATGGGAAAATTTGACCTTGTTGAATATTTGTTTTACGAATTTAACTATATTTTATTTAAATTAATTTTCGAAAAAATAAGGCTCTCTATAGTTTTTGCTTTAATAAAACTTAATTTAAAATTATTTACCTTTTTTTCATGTTACTAACAAACCCAAAAAACAAAGTTTATTTTTTAAAGATTGAACAAAAATTATTTTCCATAACATAAATAAATTATTTTTCTGTATCATAGTTTCAGGGTGGGGTGGAGACCCTTGCACTGGTCTGACCTGGTCTCATTCAAGATATTTTGTTTGAAATTTGTTTTTGTAAAGTAAAGTTAAAAGAAAGAAAAGAATAGATATTAAGTTTTGTTTTCAAAATTTGCAATAATGAATGATTAATAAAAAAATTTAAATTATTACATGCAAAATAAAATACAGAAATAAATTCAACAGAATAGAAAATCTACAAATACATATCGTGTTCCAAAATATATATATATATATATATATATATATATATATAAGTTTTTTGTGAAACGATTGAAGGGAAGTGTGCAAAATAATGATGACCCACTCGCCCAAATCCAAGTTATATTTGTTTTTGAAAAGAAAAAAGAACTTTAGTTAAATAAAAATTATGAAAAACAGATATGAGCTACGGGCAAAATTAGTCGTGTTGAATATTTGTCTTACGAATTTAAGTATATTTTATTTCATTTTAATGGCCAGTTATGAAGAAATAAATAAATATATTTTTTTACGCAGACAGTAAAATTGTTGTTATATGTATCTTTTTTCTTTGCAAAAAACAAATATAACTAGCATTGGGCGGGTGGGTCATCGTTTGTGTGAAAGATTCAGTACGTGTGTGCGTGCTTTTTAGTAGTAACGGGCGTACAAGAGATAGTCAGAATTTAGTTCTTGCTGTGTCGTTGTTGTTTGGGGCGGTCTCTTTGTCGTTTTCAGCACGGTAGCTTTTTGCGTGTGGACGGGAATGGGTCTTGACTTCACGCTGTCCTTCAATTGTTACAGACAAAAAAGACTTCAATATATAAATATATGTATATATATGTATATGTATATGTGTGTGTGTGTGTGTGTGTGTGTGTGTGTGTGTGTGTGTGTGTGTGTGGCGTATTATATTTAAGTATTAACTTTTTAACTGAATTGAAGCACGCGGAGATAGATTTTAATGTCGGAATTTTTCGAACACGCCTGTGTTCTTTTTCAATAAATAAACAAAGAAGTGTGACTTACTCTTCCAAGGAATGTTGTTTCTGAGGAGACTCAAAGCCCTGTTTAATCCCTCAATGCTTGAATTTATTTTGAAAATAAATTTCAACACCGACCTGCGTCTTTCTTCTCGGCTGTTGAATGAAGACACTAAAAGCACGCATCTGACGTCATCGACGCTATGAAACGGTTGGTTGAAGTGTACTGCAACAGGTATGTGTTGTTCATTATTTACATTATTCGAACTATTGTCCTCATCTTTATCGCCATATTTATTACAACGTTTCGGCCGTTGTACGCCCCGGCCTTCTTCAGGTGGTTGGAATGTCGAACAGAACCCTTTATTTCGCTCACTTGGGTAGACTGTTCTAGTTCTACGTGCCATGCTTAACGGATGTCAGTTATCAGTTATCTCCTGTTAATTTTTCCCTCTGAAAGTTCTCCACTGCCTTAACCTGGTGTTGAACTCACACTCTTTGGGTCCTGTAACTGGTTAAGGCAATGGAGAACTTTCAGAGTGAAAAATTAACAGGAGCGAAATAAAGAGTTCAGTTCGACATTCCAACCACCTGAAGAAGGCCGGAACGTACAACGGCCGAAACGTTGTAATAAATATGGCGACAAAGATGAGAACAATAGTCCGAATAATGTAAATAATGTACATAATACCTCATCTCAAAAATATAGACAAGTATGTGTTGTTGTTGTCCCCTTAAAAATAAGAAAACCAACAGAGACAAGAAAAAGTTTTCCTCTGACGCGTTATGTCCTTTAGGACATCATCGAACTGAATTTGTTGTTGGTGCGACTACACATGCGCACGAACGACGGATGCTGGGGATTTTAATTTTTTTTATCGAACCGATTTTATTTAGATTCTTTTATTTTTTTTATTTCCATCATTTTTGCCAGGAGTTATCCCACACAGTGATAATAAAAGTTCTAACCGAATGGTGAAATATAAGAGCCAGGGGTGAAATTTATTGAAGGGGACCTTGCAATCATGGTACTCTCTAGACATTTTCGTCTAAAAAAAAAAAAATTTGAATGCATAGCGTTCCTCGTTCGTGCGGATGTGTAGTCGCACCAACATAACAAATTTAGTCTGATGAAGTCCTAAACGACGAAACGCGTCACACGAAAACATTTTTTTCACTTTGTCATACATTTTTCACCAATATTGTTCTTTAAAAATAAAAATATATATCGTTATCATATATATACATATATATATATGCATATATATATATATATATATATATATATATATATATAGAGAGAGAGAGAGAGAGAGAGAGAGAGAGAGAGATAGATAGATAGATAGATAGATAGATAGATAGATAGATAGATAGATAGATAGATAGATAGATATAGATATATATTCTGTTGTATGGATATAAGTATGTGCCCCTGGGTTTCACGTTTCAGACAAAATATGTTAACTCTATCACTAATATTGAGCGCTTTCCACTAAGTACTGCACATACAAATGCAATATATATATATATATATATATATATATATATATATATATATATATATATATATATATATATACATATATATATATATATTTATATGCATATATATATATATATATATATATATATATACATATATATATATATATATAGGTAACTATACTCGTGTCGAAAAACCTTTGAATTCTTGATTTAACAATAGCCAAATCAATCTCGAAGGGAAAAAAATGTTTTAAAAAAGAAAGAGCCAGGAACATGAAAGTCTGTCGAAAATAATCGCACAGTTACAGGTTCAAGGCCCAAAGAAAAAACCCCGATACGAGTAAACAACTAAAGAGCTCGATACAAACGTAGAGCAGACCTAGTCAAAACCTAATGAGCCAGACAAACCTACCAAGGTTTCACTTAGGCAGATCGTCAGATTCAGCTGGCTCCTGACGATCTGCCTAAGCGTTGGTCGAATGATCCAGTGACTAGATCCAAAAGAGTTGTGAGTTCAATATCTGACCTCAGCAGAGATGAACAAAAAAAAAACTTTGAGAGTTGAGTTAGTAAAGGGAAATAACTGAAACTGAAATATCCAGAAAAGACATGGCGCGTGGAAATATTAGGTCATCCCATAAGTTCTGTCCGAATTTTAACTTTTTGTTAAAATGAACGAAATTTAAAGAGTATTTTATAATGTCTAATGGAGCTGAACATTATTTTTATGTTTAGATGCATTTAAACTGAGCAAATGTCATTTCAGAGAACAATAAAATTAAATTTTGTTTGATTAAAACCCTGCTAACATGGAAATACCCAAGAATCATTTGAGGCACATCATGCTTTATGAGTTCAAGAAAGGAAACTCAGCAGCCGAATCTGCTAGAAACATTCACTCAGTTTATGGAGAGGAATATGTGAATGAAAGAATTTGCAGAAGATGGTTTGCAAAATTCAGAGGTGGAGATTTCACACTTAAAGATGAAGATCGAACCGGACGTCCAGTTGAGTTTGATGAAAAGCTTCTTGAAGCATCCCTTGAAGAAAATCCTGCTTTATCAGTTGAGTAATTGGCAGTGGTTCTCAGTTCAAATCATACAACTGTTCATCATCATCTTCAACAACTTGGAAAAGTCCCTAAACTTGGAAAATGGGTGCCTCATGAATCGTCTGAAAACAACCTCAAATCCCGAGTTGACATCTGCTCTTCTCTCCATTCTCGCCAACTTGTTTCACCTTTTTTGGAAAGACTTGTGACTGGCGACGAAAAATGGATCTTTTATCGAAATGTTAAGCGTCGTAGACAGTGGCTTGGTAAAGGGGAAGGACCCCAGCCACAGCCGAGAAGGGAACTTCATGGGCAAAATTTTCTCCTTTCAATCTGGTGGGATTGCCAAGGAATAATCCACTTTGAATTCTTACCACCTAATGCAACAATTAATGCTCAAATATACTGTCAGCAATTAGAGCGTTTGAACAATGCTTTGAGGAAAAAAAGACTTGCTCTAGTGAATCGAAAACGGGTGATGTTTCATCAGGACAATGCGCGACCACACACAGCAAGAATCACGTCACAAAAGATCGAAGAACTTGGTTGGGAGAAAATTCCTCATTCACCTTATTCTCCCGACCTTGCTCTTTCAGACTACCATTTGTTTCGTAGCTTACAGAATCATTTGGAAGAAACAGCTTTTGTAACACAGGAAGAGGTTAAAACTAACATTTGTGAGTTCTTCGAATCAAAGCCAAAAGAATTTTACAGTAATGGAATTAGTAAGCTCGTTAATAGATGGAAGGAAGTCATAGATAATCAGGGAAAATACATTGTTGATTGAATCTATCATTAAATGTAACATTTGGTCACTTGTTTTCTTTATTCAACAGAACTTATGGGATGACCTGATAGAACAATCTACTCCGGTGGACGTAATAAAGAGTTCAATTCAAAATTCCAACGTTCACCTGACGAAGGCCGGAGGTTACAACGGCCGAAAAGTCGTGAATATGACAATAAATTCCGAACAATATAAATAGCGTAAAAAGAAGTGTTTATATGACGTTAAATTATTCTGGGATGAAGTCGTAAAATACTGTAATTAAAACCGATGTATTTAATAGCGTCGCTAAAAACAAAAAAAAAGTTGAAAGTCATGCTTTTCATTTCGTTTTGTTTTGCTTTTTGTTTTTTTCATCCCCAAATATTCTTCTATTTCCTGCTGTCTAAGCTAGATATTCATAAATATCGTAATTAAAAACATCCTAAACGTTAATCGATACCAGGACGTAAGCGAGACCGAAATTATCACGCGCGAAAAACTGTAATTATTTCATAAGGACTGAAGTTTATCGCTATGCCTACACGTTTAAAACGCTCGAAATAATCTTATGAATAAATCTTAAGCGTTGATTATAAACTAAGTCCCATGACACGAATCTAAACCAGCAAATTTGAGAAGGAAAAAGACGCTATTAAAATCCTTTTATTTTAGCTGCAACGTTGTACGCAGATTACCATCTATAAAATCAGAACGCATCCAGTTGTATCCCTTACAGCGCTAATTCGCCAATACAAGCCTTGGGAGGTACTCAAGGTAGAGGATTAGAGTAAACGGCACAGTTTATGGGGATGTGCGGGAAGGCTTACAGGTACATGACGTTGAATTGAAACACCGGTCCCCGTGCGAGCACTAAAGTTAACCAACGTCGAGCCCGGTCAGTACCTAGATGGGTGACCGCTTGGGAATACAAGCTTGGATGTTCAGATGGTGTAATGGACAATGGCTCGGAATTGTTAATCAGAGAGCCGTGTTCAATTTCTCGCTCGGTTTGTTATATTTAAACGCTCAAAATACCTTTGGGAAAGGTAAGAATCCACCTCTTCTCTCCCCAACTATGGGTTAATTAGTAAGATTTGTATCACTAAACCATTATTATCTCCAGAAAATTGATAAAAATTCTTACAATCTAAAAATATTTTCTGGCTTTAAATAACCTGCAAAGGGTTGATAAACCGGCTACAAAAAAATGAATCAATCATGTGTGGGGAAGATAAAGATGAACCAGACTTGAACAGGCTAAGATTTTAGTGATTGGGTAAGCATCCACTTGGGAGTTGGTTCCACAAAGCAGCTGTTCGTGGGAAGAAGCTGCTTAAGTAGAACTTATCAATGATATAAGAAGGTAATGATGGTGGTTCGCTACAGTGTGCGTTGTAAGGCGGTTTTTAAATATGAAGGTTAGAATTGTTGGAATTAAGGAGTGTACAGGCAAGGTGGAGTAATGGATAGCAGTGCGGATTAAGGAAGCGAGGAGCTGAGTTCGAATTCCAGTGGAATCCATTACATTCACGTACGTGCTAATACCCTTGTGAAAGGTATGAATTCTCTTCTTCTCCTCCCAGCTATGAGTAAAATGTCAATGATGCCACCACATTCGACCCGAATCAAACAGAAACATTCTGCTCGGCCCACTTCAGGCAATCCCCGCCGTCACCACAATGACCGTTTCCTTGATGCCACATTCGATCCGAGTCCAACAGAAACATTACGCTCGATCCACTTCAGGTACCCCCACCACGTCATCATCATCGTGACCCCCGTCTCGTTGATACTATCAGGAATAGTACATTTTGTTTTTACAAAGAATAAAATAAGAACGAGTAAAAAGAAGCAACCAAACATTAGAGAGTAAAGAAAGAAAGAAACAAACAAAGAACAAGACAGGAAAAGAAAACAAAAGAAAGAACAAGTATAGACAGGAAAAGAAAGAAAGAAAAAAGAAAAAGAAAACGAAAGAAAGAAAGAAAGAAAGAAAGAAAGAAATGTAGGTAGGTAGATATTTAAGAGGCAGCATTTTAAATTTCAGCAAAAAGCGAAGGTTCTTCTGCTTGCACAACGGGTATTTATGCAGATTTTTATATTAAACATCGCCCTGTGCAAAGCTCAAAAGTCACTCAAGGTAGAGGATTACTGTCAAAATGGCTAGGCTGAGTGTAGTGTGGGATATGAATTAATCAGGGAAGCATCTAGGTGGCATTCTGTTTCACAAAGTGTCATTTCTTTAGGTAAAAACAAAACTGTCAGAGTGCAACATTTTCTTATATTTGTAACATGGGGGAAATGAGAGTGGTTCAACTCCGTCGAAGAAACATGGTGTGCCCAAGCTATAGATTTTGGTTGGTTGATGTATTTTTCTACGGCTTATCAACCCTTTCCAGTTTATTTAAAGCCAGAAATGATTTTTAGATTATAAGTATTTTTATCCCATTTTTGGAAATGCTAATGGTTTAATGATACAATTCTTACTAATTAACCCATAGCTTTGGAGAGAAAAGCTCTATTCATACCTTTCCCAAGTATATATTGCGTGTAAGTGAAGATAACTAACCCAACAGGAATTGGAACCCGACTCCAGATTATCAATTCCGAGACATTATCCATTACACCACCCTCACATCCAAGTTTTACAGTATTCCCAAGTAGCCACCCATCTAGATACTGACCAGGCTTCATGTTGCTTAAATAAGTTGTAAAGCTCTGAGCTGATGGAACTACAGAATGGGGCCCATTTGAACATTTGCCAGGAAAATATTGAATAAATTAGCGATAGGGTTGCAACTTTGCGTCCGTGGGGAAAGAAGCTGCAAGGTGGAAAATAAGTCATCCTCTAAAAGAACGGGCAAACGGTATAAAAACTCAATCAAGGCCGGAAGTTGAGGATTGAGCAGCGCATGCCCAGATATGGCAGCCATTCTTCTTTGTTGGTCTAATCTGACTCTTATCGGAGAAAATAACAGATATTTGCTAGTTTAGTAGGATGCTACCTATTTTTTTCATAGTCGCTAGTAAAAAGGATTGTATATATGAATTCCACTTGAGGTATGATGAAAACTCGAGACCTCATTGGGAGTACAACCTTTCATTGAAACTGAAGAAAATCGGAATTTGAAATGTGAGGATCAAAAATCGATACATTTTGATTCTCGAAGTGTTGAACGTTTTTTTCCCTATCATTGAACTGTTAGAGCTAGATCAGGGGAGAGATCAGCAGCAAACCTCTGCTCATCCTGAGTTTGGGAAGGGACTCCATAAAACGTGCCATCATCGGCAGAAGATATTTACTAATGGTCTGAGAAAGTTCCGAGGTAGATCCTTACTAAAAAGCAGAAAAAAAACAAAGGAGAGATACAGGTATCCCAAGAGGTTACTTTCGCTTCGTTTGTTATTACTCAATATGCAGCAGTAGGGATATTATATAAGCAAGTGTACACGTGATAGTGACAGGTGTTAGAAAGTTCTATTAATGAGATGCAATAAAAGAATATTTGGAACAATTTACTGAGATTCAATAAAGTGGAGATCCAGAATTCACTGCTAAAATAGAGACTAAAGAACCGTTTAATTAGTTCGTTCCTTTCATAAAGGGTGTTTCATTAAGACGGATTTTATATAAGGGTGTTTCATTAAGACGGATCAAAGTAAATAAATCAGTGTTATTGGTGAAAATTTATTTATTTCTCTATTGGATCATGTTATTTAAGTCATGGCAATTATGTGTGAAAAATAATATCGCCCAAATGTCCGTCAAATCTGAAAGAAAAAAAAACTCATTAGACGCTTAAACTTAATTCAGATTTAAAATCGGTCTAAGTTATTGGAACACTCTTTATGTACACTGGCCGAAGATATTTACTAATGGCCCGAGAATGTTCCGAGGTAGATCGTTACTAAAAAGCAGAAAGAAAAAAAAACGGAGGAGAGATACAGGTAGCTCAAAAGGTTACTTTTGCTTCGTTTGTTATTACTCAATATGCAGCAGTAGGAATATTATATAAGCAAGTGTACGCATGACAACGGCAGTGGTTAGAAAGTTCTAATAATGAGATGAAATGAAGAATATTTGGAACAATTTACTGAGAGGAAATCCCGAATTCACAGCTAAAATAGAGACTAAAGAACCGCTTAATTGATCCCTCCTCTTTATATGTTTAGATGGTCAATGGCATACACGAATTAGTGATTAATCTTGGCATCGAATGAGTCTATTTTCCCTCAATATCTTTTCATGTTAAGGTACGAGTAATGCGTGTTGAAATCCTCACAGTATTTAGTATTGTTGAACTTATCGCTAACATTTTTGTCGAGATTTACAAACTCTATGTTCCGTTCAATTTCGCAAGCCAGTCGTTGAAATTTGAATAAGCTGATTTGGTTGGAAAAATAATTTGACAAAAAACCCTACTTTACGGTTTAATCATTTCTTCAATTAATTTAATTTTATAGTACTTAATAGTAAACAATATTTCTCTTTTTCCTTTCTCCTTTTTAACAGCGAAGAATAAATTATTAAAGATTTCTTACTCTTGAGCATTCAACATACCGACTAGCCATGCATAAATATTTCTTTCTGGAGCCAAATTTTAACATTTTCAAGCGCTTGTAATTGTGAGTTGTTTATAGTTCTCGCAAACGCAGTGAGAACTGGGATCTGGATTCCTATATACAGGGTGCATTTTTATCATATATATATATATATATATATATATATAATCTTATAAATATAAGTAATTATACTCGTCCGGAAAAACCTTAGGTATTTTGGCTTGTAAATGAACAAACCAATACCCAAAGAAAAATAAGGGATAAAAAAGAAAGAACTAAGAACATGTAATTGAGGCGAAAACTATCGTCCAGAATCCAAGCCTAGAGTCCAAAGAAAAAAAACTTCAACACGAGTAAAGTAAAAATAACTAAGCGAAGTGCTCAATACACTAAGTAAAGCAAATCTAACTATGAATTTAAGGAGCTAGGCAGACCTACCTAGGTTTCACCTACACTGAACGTCAGGGTACAGCCGGCGTACCCTGAAGATCCACATAGGTAAAACCTAGGTAGTCTGCCTGGCTCTTTAGGTTCATAGTTATATATATATATATATATATATATATATATATATATAGGGCGTATCAAATATACTTTTACAAACTGAGGGCGGGTTCTTCTCACCAAAACAAGAAAAGAATAAAAGTCCACGTAAATATGGCCGAAAATCCTTCGTTTTGAAATGGTCCGCCTGTCAATGATTCTCCGGATGCCTGCGCGTGTACAAGCATCCATTTGTTATGAGTTGCTGTGTTGAAGTAAAACGATCGCCTTTTTTAGATATGCTTATATGGATATTTTACCTTTTTTTTTTTGGTGTCCTGTACCAAAGTTTGTTTTAGATTGTATCGGGGATTGTACAGTTAACAGCGTCTACTGTAAACTTTCTTTAAACTTAATAACTCAAAAACGTAGGATTTGCGGGAATGTGTTTATACGGACTTTGTCCTTGTTTTGTTACGACGAACGCGACCCCAAATTTTGTAAAAGTATTTTTGATACACTCTGTGTATATATATATATATATATATATATATATATATATATATATATATATATATGTGTGTGTGTGTGTGTGTGTGTGTGTGTGTGTGTGTGTGTGTGTGTGTGTGTGTGTGTGTTAAAAATTCTGTCTTTAATATAACCGCGAAATGGAAATGTCTTTCCAAAGAACAATATTAGAAACACAACGACAAAGACTGCAAAGAAAAAACCTATTTCAAGACGATCAGGTTGAAGCAAATTGCTTAGTTGACAAATGTATCTGAGTACATCGTAAGAACAGCTTGAACGAATATGGCTGCAATCTAAGACACGTAGTTGTAAGGGAACGTATTTATTAAACGGTTCATTCTTCTTGGGAACTAATTCTGTCAAAAATATAGCATTTGTATAAATTATTAAAACAATTAAGGGAAATAATCACTTATAGATTTATTACGTTAAGTTAATTTACAAACCTTAACGCTATAGTGCGTGACACGAAAGATATAAATAAATGCACAACGATTATTATTATATAGGAAATAGTTCAGAGTCGAAAACCTAACCAATCACAAAATTCAATATATTCTATTACATACACCCTTGTGCAAATTAACTGAAACAACTGCTTTAGTTTCCTTTCTTTCATTATACGGTCAGTTTTAGACCCACTGGAATGACAGGGTGTAATCGATTTCTTTTTGTTTTCTTCAGATTACGTCATGTGCAGTGGTGTGCGATAATATGAATCTATTTTCGGGGTGTATGATGAAATTTATTTGGCCTTGAAAAATATTGTATCAGATTATCACCACGCCCAGATACTAATGTCTCGACTGTCGATTAGTTGTCCTACCGCCATTGTCTGCGATGGACGTTACTCCAAGGAAGCTTACGAAAATTTATAACGCTGCACGAACACACTGGCAAGCATCACCAGTGAGTACATCAAAGCACTGGCACGGAAACTCTCCTGATTTAAATCCAATCGAGAATCTGTGGTCAATCTGCAAGTAACGACTTCGTGGAATGGACATACGAAGTATTAACATGTGCACTCGGCCATGTTTCATTGGTAAAATACGAAAAAAGTAAATAATAACGGAATTATTCGTTTTGTTTCAATTAGTTTGCACAAGGGTGTACTTGACGAAGAATGGCTTATAATGTCAGTTGGGTATCTGAATATATTTACCAAGTGCAAAAGCAATAATTGCAATTTATATCCGAAAACTGTTTTTTTCTGTTCTTTTTTATCATTGTTTGTAAGTTGCTAATAAATTCCCTTCATATTCATAAAAAGCAGGAAGTAGTTCCTTCTGTAATCTCTATGGTTTAGCTTCCTTTGAGTTAACGCTTGATCTTTCAGTGTTACACGGCTCACCTGTTGTATTGGAAAGCAAACGAGCGCTTCAGATCTGCTGGGGTCTAATTAAAAGTGATTGTCCGACACTATTTAGAGACCGGGTTCGAATATAATACCCTTCTCTCTGGCGTGTTTTTCAATACAAAGAGAGGCGTCTAAATTGCAAACAAAATGGCCGGACAACAAAAACAAAGCTAACGGAAGACTTTGTGAATGGTCCGTATAGTTAAAGAGAAAGCAGTCAATGAAGCTATGGGCGGGAAGACAATGGGTCAGAGTTTAACTCTGAGATTCTTCTCTTGACTGGTGATATTCCGGGATTTGGTTCCAAGATGAATGGCGTCATATTGACGTCGGAAGGCTCAAAGGAATAAAACACCCGAAATTACTGATTGAATAATCGAACAATTCACGCCTGTTATTGAATGTCAGAACATTAAAAGAAACATTAACATTATAAGAATTTCTTAAATTTATTTTTAGCAATAAATTTGACAAAGAAACTTTGATACACACACATATATATATATACATATAGAAAGAGGGAGAGAAAGAAGGGGACAAGAAAGAGAAAATTAATACAAGTAAAAGGTTTGTCACTTAACTGAGTGATGTTACCTTCAGCATCCCGACTCCAGGGTTTCGTAGACGGACGCTCATGGAATCACTCCGTTCACTCGTCAGGGGATATCAGCAATTCTGATATATATATATATATATATATATATATATATATATATATATAGACTGTTAAGGTGTGCTATATTTATGGGATAAAGTGTTCAATATCAGAGATAGAGCGTGTGTAAATATAAAAGTGAACATTGAAGTTAACACTTAGAGGCGACAGACTGTTTCATGCTAGACGCAATCATGGCGTGACGATTGCGTCTAGCATGAAACAGCCTTTCGCCTCTAAGTGTTGACTTCAATGTTCACTTTTATATATATATATATATATATATATATATATATATATATATATATTTATACATGGTTAAATTTCTCAGAATAATTCTGAAGATAAGACAATTTGGATAAAAAGAAGACAAGTGGAAAATATATTTCTTAATCATTGCCGACGAGTTTCGTCAATCCCACTTTATCAAGGCAATTTTAAAAGCGAAATGTTTTTTAGTTACATTAAATTCAGATATAAAGGGAACGCTCCTGTTCAAGCCTCCTTCTAGTTGTTGGTAACATTTTTTTTACTAAGTATTTCTTTTAGTTTTCCATGTCGACATATTGTTAAATTTCTCAGAATAATTCTGATGTTAAGACAATTTGGATAAAAGAAGGCTTGACGAAACGCGTCGGCAATGACTAAGAAAAGCTTTTCCCATTGTCTTCTTTTTATCTATATTGTCTTATCTTCAGAATTATTCTGACAAATTTAACACCTCCTCACAATACTTTGGGAAACTGTATCTATGAGCACAAAAGTGATCTTTATGCTCCTGAAAAATTTATTTCGGTTGAGCTCTCTGTGGAGGAAGTGTGGGTTTGTAAACAGTGACTATTACGGCTAATAATGCAAGACTCTTCGGTAAATCGAATCGAGTTCTCTCAGTCACTGTGTGTTTATCTAAAAATAAATACGCTTAAATTCACCTTCATCCATGCCGTGCGCCAACGGCTTAGAGGTAGAATACCCTACCGACGCCAATTCAGTCAGGTTTCGATCCTAGCTAGAGGCAACCGCACGTCTAGCCACACTCATGAGCTGTGATACATCGAAACAGTCTGTCTGCGGATGACTATATATATATATATATATATATGCTATACACAACAATTTATCAAATGCATTAGTTATACATAGAAATAAATTCAACCACAACTGAATGAATGCCACACTTATTAAAAGAAAAAAATATTTTACTTCGAAAGAAAATTCTTAAGAGTACCCCTACTGAATCTTATCAAAATATAAAATTGTCTTTCGGATTTTTTACAATATCTCCATTCCTGACATTATTTACATTATTCGGACTATTGTCGCCATCTTTGTCGCCATATTTATTACAACGTTTCGGCCATTGTACGCACCGGCCTTCTTCATGTGGTTGCAATGTCAAACTGAACCCTTTATTTCGCTCACTGCGGTAGACTGTTCCAGTTCCACGTGACATGTCTAATGGATGTCAGTTATCAGTTATCTCTTGCTTAATTCCCTCAAGGACAAATGGCACAGTGGATAAAGGCATTATTTAGATCCAGTGACAGGACCCAAAGAGTGTGAGTTCAATACCCGCTTAAAGCAGTGGAGAACTTTCAGAGTTAAATTAACAGGAGATAACTGATAATTGACATCCATTAAACATGGCACGTGGAACTAGAACAGTCTACCCCAGTGAGCGAAATAAAGCGTTCAGTTCGACATTCCAACCACCTGAAGAAGGCCGGAGCGTACATCGGCCGAAACGTTGTAATAAATATGGCGACAAAGATGAGGACAATAGCCCGAATAATGTAAATAATGTCAGGAATGTAGATATTGTCAAAAAATCCGAAAGACAATTTTATATGAAAGATGAGGACAATAGTCCGAATAATGTAAATAGTGTACATAATACTTAATCTCGGAAATATAGACATAATACCTCATCTCAGAAATATAGACAGATACTCCATTCCTGAAAGAATTACTCTTTTTCCAAGCCAACATACATGACTATAAAAATGTTAAAAACTTACAAGAAAACGGTTACGTCCATAACCTCGTGTTATTAAAATTATATAATACATAAATTAATCCCAAACTAAAATAATTTAATTACTAATTTGCATTAAAATATCCATCACTTTTGCTTATTAGACATTGAAAAGTAGCACTTCGTGTCTTCCATAGTTATTGATATTTGATTTGTTTAACGGCATATCAGCTCCTTGTGTGCCATTTAATGTCAACATTTATTTTTCTTGGCAGCTTTGAAGTAATAAAAAATATTTGATATTCTGCTTTCACAATTGAATACATGGTAGATGATGCTCAGCTTTTGTGTGGACATAATTACTAGAGGCGGTGATATGTTTCGTTTTTGTTATTTTTACTTATATTTTGGAATACAGTTCGATATAAGAAGTTGTAGTATATCATATGGATTAATGTCATGGAAGTTCATGCTGGTTGATTTTGTTTAGCGGCATATCAACACCTCCATGGGTTATTTAATGCCAAAACCTAAATAATTTGAACACAATTCTATGGCTTCAATTAAATATATTTTGACCGCAATCGCATGCCTTCAACTACAGATAAAATGTATTGCTGGTTATGTATTGTCGGGGTTTTTTTTTGTTTTTAATATTGAAACTTATTTGTATATTTTCATAATTTTTTGATTGGGGGTTCACTATTTGGCCATAGCTGGGACCCTAACAGGTGCTACCAATCGTGGTTAGGATGGATCTGGGAACAACAGCAATTAAGAGGTCATTCGAGGTTCCTCGAAACTTCCCGATCAGAGATCTTGCTGCAGGATGTAGTTTATCGTCATAACCAGGGTTAGTTTGTCTAATATTTTGACTAAACTTATAAATACTTATGAGCGTTCTTAAATTTAAAAATTTGAAAAACCAATAATATTCTTGCACTTATATACAAATAGAAAATAAAAATACTTGTTACTTTGCATTTGTCTTGATGAAGTCCCTCAGAGGACAAAACGCGTCGGCTAAGATAAGTTTCCTTTTTGTCTTTATTTATATATATATATATATATATATATATATATATACACACACACACACATATATATATATATATATATATATATACACACACACACACACATAAATATATATATATATATATATATACACACACACACACACACACATATATATATATATATATATATATATATATATATATATATATATATATATATATATATATATATATATATATATATACAGTGAGTCCCCCGTATTCGCGGGGGTTAGGGACCAGAACCGGCCGCGAATAGTTAGAATACGCGAATACTTGTAGCCCCATTGTAAAAGTGTTTTTAAGTACAATATTTTAAATATGTTCTATCGAAAAAATACGCCAATCGAGGGAGTTCTCAGCGGATAATTTGTACAAATATTTTCCGGAAAAACACGCGAATATTCGGGGTTTCCGCGAATAACAAGTACATATGTTCTAAAGAAAAATCCGCGAAAAAAAAATTGAAAACTCTAATAATATTTTTTGCTCTTATATAAAAATAAAAAATAGAAATACTTGTTATAAAATAAAATCCTTGCATTTGACTTAATAAGTAGATGAAAAATACGAGTCGGCTGAGATGTATTCCTTTTCTCTTTATTCATATATATATATATATATATATATATATATATATATATATATATATATATATATTATGAAATGGACATAGTCCGAAAATTATTTTAAGACATTTTTATACATTCTTTTTATAGATAGAAATATTTAGGTAAATGCTCTGTTTATAAAAAACAGTATTAAACAACATTTACCGGCTTGAATGTCCTAGAAAATATTCGTCCTCCGACGGGAATCGAACCTGTATCCTATACGGAACCGTCATATAGCCTGACGTGCCTATAACCGATTTGGCCACAGAGGAGCGTTAGGCTAGCAAGATCTATTTTACTGTCTTTAAAATACAATCTTACATGTTTCTCTCACGTACATTCATATCTGCTCATGGCGTATCCAAATGTAATCAAATGACGTCGCACATTATGAAATGGACAAATCGCTTAAAGGCACGTAAGGCTAAATTGAGCATTGAGATGGCAGCTGTCTTACAGAAAATGAAAACGTGAAAGAATATAATCTAATTGCATTAAGACCATTTTTTCAGTAATACAGGTTGCAACAAAGAAAACTGTATCTGTTGGGGTTTTTGGATACCCTGGTGTACTAGTGAGCCAGCCAAAATGAGCTGACTCATTTTATAGTTCACCAATAGCAGGTTTAACCAATCATAAGGCTCAAAGGCGACGTGTATAAAGGCGGCCATGTTTTTTCCGGAATATTCACTGCCAGCATTTGATATCGAAGACTGAAGAATTACGGAACAGCTGCTGGTGGTATTGGCGATATAGTCAGATTCAGTAGAATGTCTGACTCGTGAGTATTAATCTTTAACGTTGTTTCATTGAACAGATTACGTACTGCGCTGCATTCTATATTCATAGACTATGGTGAACATGGTCAACAGTATCTCATGGAAGGCAAAGAACACTGGACGGGCCTGCTGGAATGCGATTTGAACCTGTATCGTTTTGTTTGTTTTTTTCTTTGTTTTTTTGTATTTGTTACCGCAGACCATTCTTGCCAGGTGGTTTTGATTGCGATCGTTAAAGGCCCGTGGCCGGACAATGCGTTGTCTACAATAGACAGTGGTGTTTTTCTTATGGAATTCATCGTACACACATGATACTGTAAGCGGAAGAACGTCAAATGTCACCGCAATTTCAGAAAAAGAATGTCACTGCCGTTTTTTATTCATTATAGCGCGTTCGGACTCCCATAACTCATGTCGCATTGCTATGAACAGTCAAACTGATGCAGTAAATAGTCTAGTGAGATTTCCGGTCTCCGGCCATCTTTTTGGAATGAGTCAAAAAGTAATGCAATTTGTTTTATTATCTATATATAAAATTCTGTGTTTCCGTTAGTCTGTCTGTCCGTCCCTCACACCCTCTAAAGTTGCCATACATTGACCGATTGAAACCAAATTTTGGTCAGAAGTGCCCACTGGCTATCTTCAGGAATCCATTATTGTTTTGTGCTTTAAGATAAGGAATTGTCTATATACTTTGACTTATTCGATTTATGTCAATTGTTGTTTTCATCTTTGGTTGGAATAGATTTTTTTTATAGACACGGCGTTTTGGTCAAAATAGGAACAACAAGGTGTCCACGTATACTTAGAATCAGAAAGAGGCAATTGAAATCTCTGGGTCACATCTTGAAGAAAGAGGTCTTGGAGAATTTGACACCCACAGGACATAGTGAAATCAAGAGGGGCAGCGGGAAACAGCGAATAAGCGAGCTACCGAATTTGTGCAAAAAGGATACCAGACCAGGGTGTGGGAGAAAGTAATGAGGACAAATCTATAAAAGATAGGATGTTGTGGAGACGCATGATCTCTCACGTCTTGGAGATCTATAAGCTGAGTGAAGATCTACCTTTTCGTGTGATGATTTAGTTCTGATATATTTGTCTGTATGTATATCTAGGTGAGCATGTGACCGAATTGTTAGAATGTTTGTTGTACAAACATGAAAGCCGGGTTCGTGGTAGACTTGTCAAGAAATGGCTTGAAAACAAAAACAGTGCAAGCATGTAAGTGGGTACAAAGTACAGTTGATTTTACTAGGATGCGTAGCTTAATACAATAAACTTTTATTAATCTATTGAGAAAAAATAGAAGTTTTATTATTTAACATACAGAATACTACCACTAATTTAAAAACAATTATATATATGTGAAGAAATATAGTCTGAAAGTGTGCTATATTTATGGGATAAAGTGCTCAATATCAGAGATAGAGCGTGTGTAAAAATAAAAGTGAACATAGAAGTCAACACTTAGAGGCGACAGTCTGTTTCGAGTGGCCTGACGATTGCATCTAGCATGAAACAGACTGTCGCCTCTAAGTGTTGACTTCTATGTTCACTTTTATATTTATATATATATATATATATATATATATATATATATATATATATATATATATATATGACTAAAAACAAAAAGGAAACTGTAAAAACGGAAGGATGTATGTATATATATACATATAATCCTAAATATATATATATACATATAATCCTATATATATATATACACACACACACACTTCATATTCATATATATATATATATATATATATATATATATATATATATATATATATATATACACACACACATATATATATATATATATATATATATATATATATATATATATATATATATATATGATTAATATGAGTGAAAGATTGTCATTTAGCTAATTGATCTTACTTTCTGCATCCCGACTTCAGAGTTTCTTAGACGGACCTGTCCGAACAATCTTCAGGGTGTATCCAGAAATTTACTGATGGTGTATATATATATATATATATATATATATATATATATATATATATATATATATATATATAGGGGGGGTAATTAATTGATTTGTTTTTTACGGTTTATCAACCTTTTGCAGGTTATGTAAAGTCCAAAAATATTTTTAGATTGTATGATTTGGGTGGGGATAAAAATGATTTTACTGATATCTCCTATTAATTAACCCATAGCTGGGGGCGAAAAGAGGTGGCGTAGGTTAATATAACGAACTTAGTATTAAAACACCTGTTATTCCCAAGCGGTCACCAATCTAGTTGCTTAACTTCCTTGACGGTTCGTGAACCGATGTCTCAACGTGGTGAAATTCTCTCACTTTCACACCGACGTGACGTGACTTCGCTCTGTCTTTTCTACAAATATTTTCATAGCAACTGCTCTGATGAGTTTTTTTCCCCGGTGCCCCGACTACATGGATTTAAACGTGCTACTAGATTGGCAACTAGGTCCCATCGTTCTCTTGTTGAACTAGCTACATGCAACCGCCATTTATGCTCTAACACCTTCTTTTCCCGCTCTTCTCACCTTTGGGATTCCCTTCTGATTTCTTGCTTCCCTAATAACTACAATATTTTTTAAAAAAACTAAATACAAAGTCAGTCGCCATCTTCTGTCTTCTTGAACACCGTGCATTTTATGTTCACATTTCTTTCCTACTCATTCTGTCTTCTCTTTCTCTTTCACTTACACACTCCGTAGAGCCGAGTGTTCTCGCGGCATTGGGGGAAACGACTGAAAAAAAGAAATATGGTCATGTCGTGTGTGAGACAGGGAGAGAGAGAGAAAGACAGAGAAACGGAGGTAGGAATAAATTGACCTCATTTTGATACCAGTTTCATTATTCTATCTGATCTAAAAAAAAATGTTTTATAGAATTGAGGGCTTTACTTATCAATCAACCCTCGTAATTTTAAAGAGAAATAAATTGACTTCATTTTGATACCAGTTTCATTATTATATCTGATCTAAAACTTGTTTTATAGAATTGGAGACCTTACCTATCAATCAACTCTTGTAATTTTGAAGAGAAATAAATTGACTTCGTTTTGATACCAGTTTCATTATTCGAACTTGTCTGAAATTTGTTTTCTGATTGGAGACCATACTTATAAATTATCGGAACTGCATCCTCTCAACAACTCTGTGTGTACGTGTGTGTATGTGTGTGAGAGAGAGAGAGAGGGGGAGAGAGAGAGAGAGAGTGAGAGAGAGTGAGTGAGTGAGAGAGAGAGAGATGGGGGTCTATCTAAGCATGTAGCTGTTCCAGAGAGTATGAAATTAGATATTTACATTATAAACTTGTGATGTCAATATCACCTACAGATATTTTTTTCCATTTATTGGTGCAGTAAGAATTGATCTATTTCCAGCAATCAATAATCATCTGCTACAAACCTGGATAAAAATGGCCGAAATTTTCATCAAGCTATGGCAATTTTTATATATTCTGTCCATTACCTGCTCGCATGCATGTGCTTGTGTTCGTGTGTAGTGAATGCATGTGTGTATGCATACGTGCGTGAGTGTGTTCTGTTTGACTGCCTTTGCCGTCTGAATTGCTATGGTCTCATTTACCAAATAAATGATTCTCGATGCCTTTGAGCGAATCAAATATTGGTTCTTGTATCTTTGTGGATTCGTTTCTGCTTTCAGATGGGATTTTTGTATTTAGATTCCAATAAAATGTTTAATAACGAAGATGTCTTATGTTGCCAGGACGAGGCGCGCGTATGATGAACGCGTTTCCGCGAGACTTTGCAGCTTCATTACTCTGCTTTTTCACCAAGTGAAATTTGGTTTTATGTCTATGACATGTTGCCTCGGTTGTAATAGTATACCAACACAAGGTTAGTAACAATAAAAGAAAGAGTGCAGAAACTGTAAATATTGTAAATTTTCTATACAGCACTATATGAATAAGATTGATATACAGGGTGCGATGGATAAATCGTGGTCTAAATGAAACAAAAATGAAATTAACAGACATCTCATTTTAACAGATATATAGGGTGCGATAGATAAATTGTCGTCTAAATGACGGAAAAATGAAAATAACACTGATATCTCATTTTGTGCGATGGATAAATTGTCGTCCAAATGACGCAATAACACTGACATCAAATTGTCGTCTAAATGATGCCAAAATGAAAATAACACTGATATCTCATTTTAACAGATATACAGGGTGCGATGGATAAATTGTCGTCTAAATGATGCCAAAATGAAAATAACACTGATATCTCATTTTAACAGATATACAGGCTGCGATGGATAAATTGTCGTCTAAATGATGCCAAAATGAAAATAACACTGATATCTCATTTTAACAGATATACAGGGTGCGACGGATAAATTGTCGTCCAAATGACGCAATAACACTGACATCTCATTTTAACGGATATATTTACCAAAATTACGCAAAAATATCTTGAAAAACTGAAGAGCAAATTTATTCAATAAAATCGCCGTTGGCTTAAACCACGGCTTGCGGACGACTTCGGAATATCCTTCAAATCTTCTGGAGAGTCTCCTTGTTTAATTTGGTGAATGCTGCCATAATCCTTTCCTTCAGTTCATCTTTGATGTTACAAGGAGTTTTGTTGGTCTCTCACTCAACAGCGCCTCACACATAATAATCAAGGAGGCTGAAGTCTGGGGAGTTAGGTGGCCAGATGTAAGGGGCTATGTGGTTGCAGAAATTGTCTGACAGCCATGTGTTCTACTGTTTGTGTGGCATGGTGCAGAGTCCTGTTGCCAGACATAGAGTTTTCCTGTAGCCACCCCCTTGACCCAGAGCAGCACCATTTTCTCAAGGTATTTGATGTAGGCCTACGTATTGAAACTGGGGCCCTCACAAAAGATTCGGGTGTTCTTTTCTTATCAGCACGATCAGAGAGCGTTATCCGAGCTGCTGCAATTTCGTAAATACCATTAGACTCAGCCAACTCTTCCTGAATCCTTTGCACTGCCTCAGATGGACACCTAAACACTCTGAGTTGTTCGTATTGAAGCTTCCGGTGCGAATGTCAAGCAGTACAGGATGCCGTTTCCAAATTTCTGGCGGAGTGAATTGCGCCATGATGCTCTTTTTCTCACAGACGGTGCTCAAGTGACTATACTATGTAAGATAGATAAATAGATAGATAACTAAGAGTTTGAGATAGATAGATAGATAGATAGATAGATAGATAGATAGATAGATAGATAGATAGATAGATAGATAGTGAACAGAATGGGATAGATAATGAACAGAATGGGATAGATAGATAGATAGATAGATAGATAGATAGATAGATAGATAGATAGATAGATAGATAGATAATGAATAGACGGTTATAGATAGATAGATAGATAGATAGATAGATAGATAGATAGATAGATAGATAGATAGATAGATAATTAACAGAATGGGATAGATAATGAACAGAATGGGATAGATAGATAGATAGATAGATAGATAGATAGATAGATAGATAGATAGATAGATAGATAGATAGATAGATCCAAATTTGTAGTCGATAACGGCAAATCGGCAAATGTACTTATGTAACTCTTCACGATTTGTTGAATAATTGCAACGTTCGAAGTGAATTTGATGGAAGGCGATTGATTATCCAATCAGATAATTACAACTCACCGTTGAAGCTGTGATTGCTTCCTGCTTTTTGTGTGCCTTCCATCGCCGAATAAAAGATGAGATTTTGTTATCAGATTACATCATCTTAACAGCACATTCACGCAACAACATCCTGCACTTTACATTACGGACCGAAGGAGGTCGATTCTGACTAATTGATAACAATTTCCAACAGCGGACATGTTTGGACGCGTTAAACGTGAACCATTAACTTTCCTGGTTGGTTCAAGAAAACAAAAAAAAAGGAAAAGAAATATTTGATAAATGATTTTGATGCAACTGCTGATTAAAAAAATTAATATATTGATACAACAATTCGTTTCTATATTAAAATGAATTCAACTAAATGTTAATGAAAAGATTTCTTCGTCTCGTTGTGAAATATGGCCAACATTTACAGGTTTTTTAATGAGTTCGTCTACACTGAGTAATTCATACAAATGAGCTTTCAGATTTTACAAGCATTAGTGGTTTAACACCTGCACACCAATTGTAATTAAAATTTACGGAAAATTTCCATTTCGGTGTAAATTTCCATGCCTATTTCGAAAATACCAGTAAAAGTTTACGGAAATCTACAGTTTTGAAGTTATCGACAATAAAAAGTCCAGTCTTATTTGCATCGCGTGCTATGTTATGACTTAAGGATAGCATTGAAGAGTGATTTGTTTTAATGTACTAATTGCTGTATAGGGTTTGCGAAGAAAAACTGAAAAATGTTTTTGTTTTTGTTTTTTTTACAGTAAAGTTCACCATTTACAAGGCTTGGGTGTAACTCGAGCTAGAGGATTACGTTAGGAGATTAATTAAGATTTGGTAAAATGGAAAAAGTGGACAGGTTCAGATTATAGTAAGCACATTATAGGAACATATTCTATTAATTAGTCAATAGTAATCGTGTGCAATAATCAAGACAAGTGAAATTCCATGCAAAATTGGCACGATTATTATTACATTATTATTACAGCTTCACTATAAAAAGCTTCACCATTAAAAATCAACATTTAGCATTGCTTTTCTAAATAACTTAAGCAAATTTCTTAATATTTTTCTTAATATTTTTTCTTAATACTTTTTAATATTTTTTCTTAATAATTTTTCGTAATAATTTTTCTTAATAATTTTCTTAATATTATGTAATTTTTTAATATTTTTTCTTAATTTTTCTTAATATTTTTCTTAATATTTTTCTTAATATTTTTTCTTAATATTTTTTCTTAATATTTTTTCTTAATATTTTTTCTTAATATTTTTTCTTATATTTTTTCTTAATACTTTTTCTTAATATTTTTCTTAATACTTTTTCTCAATATTTTTTCTTAATATTTTTTCTTAATATTTTTTCTTAATATTTTTTCTTAATATTTTTTCTTAATATTTTTTCTTAATACTTTTTCTCAATACTTTTTCTTAATATTTTTCTTAATACTTTTTCTCAATATTTTTTCTTAATATTTTTTCTTAATATTTTTTCTTAATATTTTTTCTTAATATTTTTTCTTAATATTTTTTCTTAATATTTTTTCTCAATATTTTTTCTTAATATTTTTTCTTAATATTTTTTCTTAATATTTTTTCTTAATATTTTTTCTTAATATTTTTTCTCAATATTTTTTCTTAATATTTTTTCTTAATATTTTTTCTTAATATTTTTTCTTAATATTTTTTCTTAATATTTTTTCTTAATATTTTTTCTTAATATTTTTTCTTAATACTTTTTCTTAATACTTTTTCTTAATATTTTTCTTAATACTTTTTCTCAATATTTTTTCTTAATATTTTTTCTTAATACTTTTTCTCGATATTTTTTCTTAATATTTTTTCTTAATATTTTTTCTTAATATTTTTTCTTAATACTTTTTCTCAATATTTTTTCTTAATATTTTTTCTTAATATTTTTTCTTAATATTTTTTCTTAATATTTTTTCTTAATATTTTTTCTTAATACTTTTTCTTAATACTTTTTCTTAATATTTTTCTTAATACTTTTTCTCAATATTTTTTCTTAATATTTTTCTTAATACTTTTTCTCAATATTTTTTCTTAATATTTTTTCTTAATACTTTTTCTCGATATTTTTTCTTAATATTTTTTCTTAATACTTTTTCTCAATATTTTTTCTTAATATTTTTTCTTAATATTTTTTCTTAATATTTTTTCTTAATATTTTTTCTTAATATTTTTTCTTAATATTTTTTCTTAATATTTTTTCTTAATACTTTTTCTTAATATTTTTTTTAATACTTTTCCTTAATATTTTTTTTAATACTTTTTCTTAATATTTTTTCTTAATATTTTTTCTTAATATTTTTTTAATATAAACGATCTAATAATGATTTATTGTTAATCTTATTATATTTTATTTGCAAGCCTATTTTGATAAATTGGAGTGTTAAAAAAATTTTTTATTGTAATATTAATAATTTTCATATTTGAAAACCACTTTCGGCTTAACTTCTTATAATTTCTTCCTTCTTATCACCACAAGTTGGAGTGTTAAAGTTTACATCTACGTTGAATCGTATAGCGAATTTTTCATTTAAGTCAAGCCACACCCGCTCTCCCTTTACCACCTCTTTTTCTTGGGCAGTTTTCTTTTGTTGTTGTCGCCTGCTATGTTATGGATTGGCTATGTGTCAATTCTTTCAGCTGTTTCTTGCAAATATTAAATTTAAATTTCAAGTTCCGAGACAGTCCATTTGAGTTGAATAAAGCCAGGGTATTTGCGTTGCTAGAAATATGTTCTACTCATGAGCTAATTTTGCATTTCCCTGTTATATAATTTATATGCTCTTTCATAATAGATACACTGAGCTCTTTTTGCAGATCAGTTTTAATATTTCATATTATTATGATCCACTTGGATTATATACCAACGGATTTATTACCTGTACTATATATATATATATATATATATATATATATATATATATATGACATATTTATGTTATAATTTTTAAATAAACAATTATACATATATATATATATATATATATATATATATATATATATATATATATATATATATATATATATATATCTTGAATCAGTCGAACATCTAGCCACACTGAAGAGCTGGGATACAGCAAAAGAATCTGTCTGTGGATGACAATATATATGCTCCAGGGAAATCTGGTTAAGCTCTCTTGAGAAAAGGGCAATTTAAAAACAAAAAGAGGCTCATAGCGCTATTAACGCACTGCTCTTCAACCGAATTGAACTGAGCTCTCTGGGCCACAGATGTATTTAGCATAGAAAACGTTAAAATTTCACTTCCTTTCTGTTGTGCGACGGTAGAATCTCTGACAAATACCAAATCGGCTTTGAGCAAGCAGGCGTCTAGCCACACTGAAGAGCTGTGATACAGCGAAACAGTCTGTATGTGGATGACAATATATATATATATATATATATATATATTTTATATATATATATATATATATATATATATATAAATATATATATATATATATATATAAATATATATATATATATATATATAAATATATATATATATATATATATATATATATATATATATATATATATATATATATATGTATGTATGTATGTATAAAGTTGCCTGTTGAGTGCTTGTGCTAATATGATAGTGATCAATGTTTAATAACAGAGCTATAATTTATATTACTAATAAATATATATTTTTTGCCTCACGGGTAGCACAATTTTTATGCACAATGCAATTGTCACGAATTGAATGAAAAATTATTAATACAAAGATAAGAAAATTATTCAAATATTTCTCACATGGTCAATACAGTATGGCTGTCTCGAGTAGGAAATTCAAGTAGGTATAGTATAATGAGAAAAGAAATTTTAGATGTCTTGCTGAAAATGTTTGTAGATAAATTTTTGAGACGTAAAAAAACGCCTGTGATCACATATTTATTGTATATAAAAAAATACACAATTTTGGCAAAAGGCCTAAAGAAAAATTGGGATGAGGCTAGGTGTCACTTATTATCTTATACCTAATCCGATCCACGGCCATTCACTCATTACAATTTGCATATTGACCACAAGAACGCATCCATCGCCAGGCAATATAACGACTTTCTCTCTATCTCCCCTTCTCTCTCTCTCTCTCGCTCTCTCGCTCTCTCTCTCTCTCTCTCTCTATATATATATATATATATATATATATACTATTTACATTATTCGGACTATTGTCCTCATCTTTGTCGCCATATTTATTACAACGTTTCGGCCGTTGTACGCTCCGGCCTTCTTCAGGTGGTTGGAATGTCGAATTGAACTCTTTATTTCACTCACTGGGGTAGACTGTTTTAGTTCCATGTGCCATGTTTAATGGATGTCAGTTATCAGTTATCTCCTGTTAATTCCCCTCTCCAAGTTCTCCACAGCCTTAACCGGGTATTGAACTCACAATATTTGGGTCCTGTCACTGGATCTAACCAACGTCTTTATCCACTGTACCATGTGCCCTCAAGATATAATGTAAATAGTGTACATAATACCTCATCTCAATTATATAGACACACACACACACATATATATATATATATATATATATATATATATATATATATATATATATATATATATATATATATATATATATATATATATATATATATATATATATATATATATATATATATATATATATATATCGTGGATTCTCCCGACGTTGATCGACTCGGGTTGTTGACCCGCCCCTACCGGGGAGCCTTTTACGTATGAGGGTCAGCCAACTCAGTTCCTAGGAACCGACAGCTAGACAACCTGCACATATGATTTGATGATAGTGGTGAAGGTTTTGTGCAGAAACAACGACACTTTTTGAAGAGTCGCATACCGAGACCTGGTGCAACGTGTGCCAAATGGCCCCCCCCCAAACGCGACCCTGCGCAAATTTTGAATTCAGAGTTGTCCTTCGCCTAGACCAGTTGCCATATATATATATATATATATATATATATATATATATATATATATATATATATATATATATATATATATATATACATATATATATATATATATACGGTAATTGAAAAGTAACTCCCTATTTTATTTATGATGGACTCTCCCGTCTAACTATCATGTTTACATGATGGGAGAGTTCATTATACATAAAATAGGGAATAACTTTCCAATTACCCTTTATATTTTAGTGTTACGACGTTTTACGTTTTGTAAAGTAATTGATATTCTGTATCATAATTCGATGAAATTTTGTTAAAAAATAAGGAAGACTTTAATTCAGTTTATTTTTTTAAAAAATATCACTCCCCTCCCAGCACGAAATTTCTAAAAATAGGAAGGCCTGGCGAATCTGATACTCACAAGGCGGATAGAGGGAAAGAGAGACAATGGAAAGCAACGCATGACATACCTGGCGGTCTTAAGCAAGTGGATGACAGAACGTGATCTGGGGAAGGTGGCAGAGGGACGAAACTTATTGAGAGTTATAGGAGAAAGTGGAGAGCCAAGATCGCCTACATCCTGAAGGGACACGGCACATAAAATGAAAAAAGTACTATCACATTCTGGAGCCTTCTACAACTTGTTTTTCTTTATTTGTAATTTTGTATGTTATGCTATAGCTATAAACTGTTGCGTTAAATAATACATAAGTATTATCCAATGACATCATCAACAAATTGAAAAATAAAGCTTCTAAAATATTTAGAATTTTTACCATTATAGCGTATATGGAAAAATAGAATTTTCATCTTGGGGATATCCTTTTTCAAGAACTAAATCAAATTAATGCCTTTTTTATTACATTTGTTCAAAAGTTCATCGATTTATGAAACGGGAATATAGGATTACAAAAATGCTATGTCTCTAGTGTTCACATTTATGACTTTGTGACAAGTAAAATTATGCTTAAAACACCTGCTTGTAGAAAAAATTAAAA
Source organism: Acanthosepion esculentum (assembly GCA_964036315.1). Taxonomy (NCBI): domain Eukaryota; kingdom Metazoa; phylum Mollusca; class Cephalopoda; order Sepiida; family Sepiidae; genus Acanthosepion; species Acanthosepion esculentum. The sequence goes on along the minus strand of OZ038494.1, from coordinate 17,051,065 downwards.
TCTACCACAAACAAAACTTTCAATACGAATTTTACTTAAATATTTTTAGTGTTTACCATATCTGACGTCATATGAGGCGCACTTTTTTTTTTATTAAAAATATCTTTTAAGATTCTCCTGCGTCTTATAAGCCATGTGTAGGTTTAAAATTCGCAATAGTGGGTCGAAATTAGCTACCTGGCAACTCCTATGAAGGAACAATGGAACACGTGGATGGCAAGGCTTTACACTTACAGGAAGAATAAAAAGACCCAGCATTGAATAAGTCTGCGAATGGGGGAAGCAAGATTGGGTTAATATTAGACCAGAAATCTTTTAAAAAGTGTGACATCAGCAATGTTCTCAATTGAACGGAAGATGGTGCATTATTTAACGATCATGATAGTAGTATTGAAAATGAGAATCAGAGTTTTGATAACGAAGGCGACGAATTTTATGGATTTGAAGATGAATAAAATTTTAATGGTAACTGTACTGTTTTGCTCAATTGTAATAATTGCTTGATTTTTATTTTGTTTTCTTAACCTTTGGATATAATAAATTTTTTATAGGCTCGTGTTCTTTTTTTCCTATTATTTTTTGTTTAATTGTAATCATGGCTTGTTTAACCAAAATAATGCCTCATAAATATAGCCTAGGCTGTAACATTTACTACTAATTTTACTAATTTTACTAATTACTAATTTTTTCTTGATTTACCCTGCTGAAACTGGGGTGCCGTCTAATACGGTATTTATATTAATATCTTCATAAGAACTTTCTTTACTAAGTTACATTCAAGTTACATCTATGGTGGGTTATCAGTTATAGTGAAGTGTATGAGTGTGGAAACAGGTTAGTTTGATTTGCCCTTGTTAGTTAGATAGCCCACTATAAGATGGGTACAAAACAAGAAAATCAAATTGTAAAGTGAAACAACCAATTTATATACATATAAATCAATTATGTTCTTTACAAATAAAATTAATGTATTTTTGTTGATACAAGGTCGTCAAAATGCTCGTAGTAGTCCTTGCAAGAATGAGTTTATGTGTACATAGGCAGGAACGTATGTGTGGATGTATGTATGTATGTATGTATGTATGAGCGTTATCGTAGGGTAGGAATGTCTTTGAAGTAATCTCTCAGTTTTAAAATGTTCCTTTAGTTTATCAAGTATAAAAGAGGTGAGGGGGAAAGGTAGAGATAATAATAACGGTAGCTTGACGTTTGTCAAGGAACTTGTTAATACACTCGTCTCCTTCTCTCTGGTGACAAGCGAACTTACCGATCTTTTATTTTGTTTTGAGGGCTTGAAAAAGTCATTTGGGAATTCACTCCCGGATATGATTCAGGCTTTTTCATTGGACGATGAACAAACTTCGCGTCGGCTCGCGAAAAGGTCCGTAAAAGAATTTGTTTCTGAGAATTGAAGATTATTTGAATTTTGTTTTTAAATGTTTCCTAGTTTTCAATTGGCCGAAAAACATTTCTCATCAAGGTGTGAAATTTCACGAGTTTTGTTTTGGATTCACCTTTGCGTGTGTGTTCAGCAAAATTTGTAAATTCGAGTCTTTTTAATTTCTAACAAAATCATTGAGTCAGTGCTTAGCATTTGAATTTTAAATCTAGATCTTGTTTTTGTTCACTACAGATCCAATGTGTTTTGATGTTAATTAATTCATGAGACCTTCAAATGATACTCCACTTTAAATATGATTTATTTTTGTATTAGCGCGTTTATGTAAATATCATGTTAACGACGCGGGCTTTTTATTCTACTGATATAAGGTGGACGTGACACATAGACAAAATATCGCCTTAAGCGAATTTATAAAAGATGAGGTCAAAGGTCAAAGACAAAATGCTTTCATTTAACAAAAATACGAGAGCACGATTTAAATTCAATAGTGACAATTTAAATACAATGACAACTAAAATATCAGTGTACGCGATCATGGCTCTCCGCAATTTCCTATTCTTTATACTATTTAGTAACATTTTCTATTTTGCTATCTTTTCTGTCCCCGAAACCAAAATGCGAAATCGAAGAGCCGAGTTCGAATTCCACACGGGTTTATTACATTCACTTATGCGCAAATATTGTTTGGAAAATCAGCTATGTGTTAAATAGTAGAACTGGTATCTGGACTGTTGGGGCGCACCCACCTTCACAACCACAATAGACTGATCCTATAATTATAAATAGAACAGTAGTTCTAGAGACTGTGAGTAGTGTAGCAGTGTAGTGCAGTGCAGAGTGAGACTTCTGTAGTGATCAGTTACACTTCCGTTTCTCGACCGGAAGATACTGTTGGACTTTATTACTATTACTTATTGTTACTACTAACCTACGTTCGTTCTACTACTAATCTCTCTGATGTAAATACCTCTCTGAATATACCAGTATTTTTCCCTACGACTGTGTTTGTTCGTTATTACCATATACTCGCGTGGAAACACTCAACATCTCAACAGTGGCGAGGAAGGATGTTTATTGATCTCAACAGTGGCGACGAAGGATGTTTTATTGATCTCAACATGGACAAATATGCAAGTCGTAAAAAAATTTAAGCAATATTCACTCGCAAAAAAAGAACAAAAATTATTCCTAATATATTTCGGCTTTAAATAACCTAAAGGGGTTGATAAGCCGTAAAAAACAAATCACTCAATGAATCAATTCCAGAATCCGAATAATATTTTTAAAATTTTCATATGGGAATTCATTATTCAGTAAAAGTGCAACTCGGACAATGCTATCAGTCCTGATCTGTCATCTCGACTATGTCTTAGTGGCTTTAAAGCCTTTCTTTGAGATAAAACGTTTAAGAAAATATTGTAATAAATTTAATATATTTAATATGTTAAGAAATGCAAATTTTAAAATTATATCTATTTCTCTCTCTCTCTCTCTCTCTATATATATATATATATATATATATATATATATAGAGAGAGAGAGAGAGAGAGAGAGAGAGATTGAGAGTGAGAGAGATGGGTAAATAGCAGGACAGGGTTCTATAGCCTTGGATGGCAACTGGTCTAGGAGAAGGACAACTTTGAATTCAAACCCGAAGTGGAGCCCCGAAGGCGGATGGACGGCACTTTGGGCTACCTTCCGGCAACTCCTGCAGCTGCGTTGGTACCAAACTGTATTGGTTTATCCTCTCTTTTGGACTCTGCTAGCAAGGCCGAGAGGGGGAACTAGACGTATGGACAGCCCTAGTTGTCCATACATCCCGCCCAGGCTCGTAACGCACCGCACTACTCCATCGTCTCTCGACACGGACGGATGCCGACGATATATATATATATATATATATATATATATATATATATATATATATATATATATATTGTGTGTATTTAGGCAGCATTTTTTCATTCATACATGTTTCATTAAATAATATAGATAAGTGTTGTCTATATATTTTATGTAAGTTCCTTTCATATCGTCTGATAAGCTTAATAACATTATCATTAAACAATGAAAGAAAATCACAATATTGATACATATTTTTTAATTGGAAAATATGTATCAATATTGTGGTTTTCTTTCATTGTTTAATGATAATGTTATTAAGCTTATCAGACGATATGAAAAGAACTTACATAAAATATATAGACAACACTTATCTATATTATTTAATGAAACATGTATGAATATATATATATATATATATATATATATATATATATATATATATCATGTCATTTACAGACAGTACTGTTTCGTTGTATCACAGCTCCTCAGTGCGACTAGACTTCCGAATGCCTCAAGACAGGATTGAAACTCAACTAATTTGGTGTCAGCCAAAGCTATCCTCACCCGGTAGAGTTACACAACTAAATCTAGCGTATTGTTTTTACAAATGTAAACAAATGCCAATCAGCCAAAGTGCTCCATTCATTTTACTGAAGAGATGCTCTCTTGAGAAAAGGCTAATTTTAAAAACAGTGGGTCATACTGCTATTAACGCATGGCTCTTCAACCGTATTGAATTGAGCTCTCTGGGCCACTGGCATATTTCGTATAAAAAACGTTAAAATTCCCCTTTCTCTCTGCCGTGCGACAATAGCCTGTGGGTAGAATCTCTGGCTGAGGCCATATCGTCGGGTTCGATAGATATAATTTTTAAATTTGAAGCAATTGAACATCTAGTCACACTGATGAGCTGCGATACAGCGAAACAGTCTGTCTGTGACTATATGCCCCCTTTCGTAGGTTGAGCACTTTGGAAGAAAAGGAATTTGTCGGCTACTGCTGATTACTGCTAAAAGCTCTTCGCTATGAATTGAGCCTTCTGGTAGTCAATAAATGCTTATATATCGCATATAATGTGTTATCAATTCCTTTTCTCCGAGCGATGTCAAATCAATCGGGTTTCGATCCCGGCTTAAACCAATCGCATGTCTAGCCACACTGATGAGCTGTGATACAGCAAAAATTCTGTCTGTGGATGACTATATATATATATATATATATATATATATATATATATATATATATATATATATATATATATGGTCAAGTATTTTGATGTCTAGTCGCACTGAGGAACTGTGATACAGCGAAATAGTACTGTCTGCGAATGACATAATTTAGCTCTTGAAAATATATTTCAATTGAACACTGTTGAGTGATAAGCTAATTCTATAAACAACAGCCACCTGCGTTAATGCAAAGCTCTTCATTTGAGCACTCTGGATGATTGGCATTTGTTTACATTCGTAAAAACAATACGCTAGATTTATCTGATTCTCTCTGTCGAATGAAGATAGCTCAGTGGTAGAAACTCTGACTGATCGGTTGGGTTTCGATCCGGGCCTGAAGTATTCGGATGTCTAGTCGCACTGAGGAGCTGTAATACAGCGAAACAGTACTGTCTGCGAATGATATATATATATATATATATATATATATATATATATATATATATATATATATATATATATATTATCCGTATACAAAATTTTCCATTTAAGCTTTGAACTGATGTATCTTGGAAATGGTTAAAAATATCTTAATGGAACTCTCCGAGGTTTTTCTAACACTACTGGACTCTACTTTGAGCAATAAGAATGTATAATTACTCTCCAAGCTTAACAGAAGCTTAATTGCGATGTTAACGAAAATGAAATGTTCATCATTAATTAATGGTCGCTAAGGATGAAAGAAACTTCAAATATATATATATATATGTGTGTGTGTGTGTGTGTGTGTGTGTGTGTGTGTGTGTGTGTTATTCCAGTACCAGTTTTTCTTTGCCCTCGCTAACCTTTTTTCAGCCCTGGAGTTTCACGTACAATTTGATTTGTAAGTCTTTTTTTTTCACTGCTCTTCGGACTGTTATAACTGAAACTCTTCTCTCACGTGCCAAACGTCTTATGAATTGAGTTGGATCTTTTCTAATGGATCTTTTTAGCTCTAAGTTGGCATCAGTCGAAGATTTTACCCCCTGAGCTATCAGCGCCCGGGAGAGTAGAAGGCAGATTTTTACATACTTATTCTTCGTATAAACATTCCAATGACCGAGAGCGGTCAATTCTTAGAAGAGCCTGATACATACATACATACATACGTATATATATATATATATATATATATATATATATAGGGTGTAACAGTAAAATTGTCTATCGAGTTTTAATTCCGGCGTACTCACGTTTGTCGAACGAGGTTGGATACACTGTCGAACTGCTTTTGAATCTCCGGCTTCGAATTTATCCTCAGGATTTATACCTTTTTTACAGTAAGCTTCGCCCTGATGATCACTTCAGCTAGAGGGTTACGTTAAGAGGCGCTCAATACGGATAGGAGTGGAAGATAACAGTTGACTTTAGACCGGAACAGGTTAAGATTGTAGTGATCGGGGAAACAACCACTTGGGAGTCGGTTCCACAGAGCAGTTGTTCGCAGGAAGAAACTGCTTGAGTGAAACTGACTTCTCACCGATAGAATATAGAGGAAATGTGGGTGATTTCATACATTAGCCGTTAAGGTTAGAACTGGCGAAACCAAGGAAAGTAGTTCGTCGGAGCACTTTCCGATGAAGCAGCGATAGAGCAGCGAGAGGCTCATCGCATCTTGCCTGTGAGAACACATAGGATCCGTTCATTGCAATAGGCAAAAATTTAGGGTCTACTCACTGATGATGGAATGTTTATGAGGCATCTTGATTTTAAGATTTAGCAAACAAGTTTAAAATATTCTCTTCACTTTATTTAATTGTTTTTTTAAATTAGTTTTTTTTATTTTTTCTCTTTCTTTCAGGTAATTGTCTGTAAGTTGAATTTACTAAACCAATCAAAGGAACTTTTAACAATGGTAACACAGGTAAGGTAAAAACAAAACAATATCAAATTAATTAACTTATACCCGGAATCAACACTATACTATACTAAGGAAGACCATTGATCTGCACACAAATGTTAGGCTTCAGCTTCTGCTGGCAGCACAGCATCTTTTATGGCTGTACAGGCCCACAAGGGGGTGACAGCCTTGATTGCAACCAAGGTATGCAAAGATCTTTTCCCCTCGATATCGCTATGTTTTTCTTTCCTTCAAGTACACTTCACCCTGGAGGCAAGCCTGTGTTTCTTTTCTCCTCCCTCCAATTGTAAAGGTAGTGGATAGCAGGATGAGTCAAGTACTTTAGCGATTGATCATACGTATGAGTTTTGAATGAGGTCAGGGTTGAACTTAAGTCCCAATAGGCACCCAAGACAGAGCCTACTCGGGAGAACATCCGTTCATTGCAATAGGCAAAAATGTAGGGTCTACTCACTGATGATGGAATGTTTTTGGGGCATCTTGATTTTAAGATTTAGCAAACAAGTTTAAAATATTTTCTTCACTATTTAATTGTTTTTTTAAATTATTTTTTTCTTTTTTCTCTTTCTTTCGGGTAAGTTTCTGTAAGCTGAATTTACTAAACCAATCAAAAGAACTCTCAACACAGATAACACAGGAAATAAAAAACAATATCAAAATATTATTATAAACTGGAAAGTGAGGACTGAGCAGCTCCCTGCCAAATATGGCAACAGTACTCCATTTTCGGTCTAATCTGGCTCTTGTAAAGTTAGAGGATAGCATGAGGCGTCAGGTACTTACTGGAGCAGTGCAGAGAACCGATCATTTTACCTACATCTTTAGCAATGGATCATATGTATGGGTTCCACTTGAGGTCAGGTGTGAGTTTGAGGCCCAATATTCTCTCAAGGCATGCTGGTTCCTTGAGGGGAAATCCATTCATCGTTACTGGCGATAGTTCAGTGTCTGATTGGTGATGGAATGTAATTAGTTTGGTTTTCGAGGTATTCAATGTAACCAGCCAGTTTTTATCCCACTGGGTAGTTAGTGCTAGATCGGAAGATAGGTCAGCTGTCAATCTCTGATCGTCAAGAGTTTGGGAGGGAATATGGGTGTTTTGATACAATATAAGTGGCATACCAGGTGCTAGCCATGAAGGACAGGGAATGTAGTTCATCCGAACACTTACCATGGAAATGGCGATGGAATGGTGAGAGGCTCATCACATCCCTCAACTATAAGAGAGAGGTTGAAGGGTGGAAAATAATTTGGGGGCCACAATGACCCGGAGATACTTTGAAACTCAATCAAGATTGGAAAGTAAGGACTTAGCAGCTCCCGTCCAAATATGACAAAAGTACTCCATTTTCGGCCTGATCTGGTTCTTGTAAACATACTGGCTGTAGTTCGGGGTAGAATCGTCGATGACTCCTGAAAACTTTCCTATGATTGGAAAATGAAAGTTTTAAATAAGTGTTTCAATTATAGCATGGGCCACCTCCTAGGTTGATGATTTAAAGTTGCGGAACATGGTATTCACAAGTGGTCACACATCTAAGTACTGGCCATGATCAAGTCTGTTTAATTTCAATTATCGAACGAGGCCCGCTGTATTAAACGTGATTATCTGGATCATCCTGTATGTCATGTATAAAATACATATATTTATTTATTGTTTATTTATGTGCCTAACACTAGGGAATTGGAAACATTATATCAATCTAATTCTGACTGTTAATGAAAAATACAGTCAAAGACTTCACTTTGACTCCTACGTTCCTTCTCCAAGATAATTCCTAACGAAACGTACAATACGGAAGGTTGATTGAAAATAGCGAAAATAAATGGATCGGCTTACTGCAAGTTAACGTCACAATCAACGCAATAAACACTGTGTGTCCAGACAGCACAATAGACAACGATAGTGCAGTTGCACTTTGTAGCCAGCAAATCATAAATTCAAAACAGATATATTGAAGTCGACAAGATGGTCTTGAAACCCCAAAAAAAAAAAATGTCGGATGACACTTTTCCTGCAAACTGGAAAAATTGGTAAAAATCTCTCTATTACGAAGATCACTCCTGAGGGTTAAAAACTTCAGTCCCAATCAAAACAAGAATACACCCATTTTCATCATAACACCAAGAAGAAAATTCGATTGTAAGATTGTTGTGGCCATATTAGGGCCAGAAAATAAAGACACAAAGAAAGGAATTTAGTTAAACAAATATACAGGGTGTCCATAAAGTTCATGTGCACTTTAAAAAATTTATAACTTTATTTGTATTTGCGATAGAAATAATCTGTAAAAAGGATTAGAAAGAAGTAAATCTATATTTTTTAAGGTTTTATTGAAATTTTATTTAAGTTTCCACATGTCCTCCATCATTAGCAATACAAAGGGTAATACGATTTTGCAGTTCACGGAAAACATTTGCCAACTGATTTACAGTAATGCCTGAAATCACATTAGTTATTTTAGCTATACTTCAAACTAGGCACATTATACTTTATAACATTTCTTACAGATATATTTCTATCGCAAATACAAATAAAGTTATAAATTTTTTAAAGTGCACACGAACTTTATGGACACCTTGTATTAACAGAAAAACAGTAATACAAACGATAGTGTTACAGCAAGAATATTCGGTCCAACTATCAGAGCTGACGGCTGGAAACTACCCTCCTCTAAAAGGCAGTACCTGCTCCTATTTATAGCTGGGAGAGTCCATGTGTGCATGGGTAAATTACCATAACAAATATTTTCTATAAACTGTGGCCTTATATGCGGACAGTTTATTAAAGACGTGCGTAGACTGAATAACCAATTCTCCTTTTTCAATTTAAACGTTGTTTTTAGTGGATACTCGTATTTAAGTAGACGCTCCGTTTCTTTATTAAACAGTATATTTATTTATTTTCGTCTATGAGCCTGAAAATACGATAAATCTTATTAGAGGAAAAGAGATATTCACTCTCCAGTAAGATTCGAACCGGCATCTCCCTAGGCAAATGGAACCGTTGTGAGATCCAACGGGCTCTACACTGACTGAGCTACGAAAAACATTGCAGAAGAGGCGAGGCTGAATAGTGCCTTGAAGCGGAATTCTTTTCGTCATAAACCTCGCGAAGTTTTCATTTTCACATCAAAAGCTATTACTGTTTAATAAATAAAGTTTTAGTAATAAGTTATATATATATATATATATATATATATATATATATATATATATATATATATATATATAAAATTTGTGTATTTAGGCAGCAAATCTTCTTTCATGCACATTTCATTGAATAAGACAGACAAGGTGCTTTGATTTAGAATTTTTAGACAATTTCTCATGTGATCTAATAATTTGTTTTCTTTTCAGATGATAAATTATATAAAAACTGTCCGAATGTTCTTTTTATCCGAGTGCTTTCGGCTATACATTTAGCCATTTTCAAGGTTGAAATATATTAGCTGTTAACTAAAAAATAGATTGTTGTATGTATGTATTTATATAATGTTTTCATTTTCAAAACACGGTCAAGGTATTGTGTTCATGTTCATAGTTAATATTATAGAATGTTGATTTTTTTTGTTTTTATTAATAAGGTTTCCATCATTTTCAGCCTTTTTTTTGCATGTAGATGATGCTATTATATTTGTGTTGTCAACAAGCATGTTACGAATAGGGTCCGGTAGGACCTGTATAATTATATAAGCCACACTACAACATGTTTAGCAAGAAGACTCACTCTACACCTTTCTATCCATAACTCAATTAGATCTCTTTTAAATATTCATGGAGACAGTATCTTGACCGTGTTTTTAAAATTAAAACATTATATGAATACATACATGCAACAAACTATTTCTTGTTAACCGTTAATATATTTCATCCTTGAAAATGGCTAAATGTATAGCCGAAAGCGTTCGGATAAAAAGAACATTCGAACAGTTTTTATATGGCACGACACACATATAGCCATATATACATACACCCCACACACACATACATTTATATACACACATCCACACATATACATGTACCCACATACCCATACGACTACATATATTTACAAATAAAAAATCAAAAGCCCACCTATATACCTACAAGTATATATACATACATATCCATATCTATACCCGCCCACTCCAAATATGTGTTCACAATACACAAATACAACACATGCATGCCCATCTTTCCATATAAAAGCATATACATATACATATCAAAAGACGTATCAATGTTCCAGTTCAATTACATAGTTATATACATACAGTTATGTGTTCGCATTCACATGTGCATAGCAACCTTTCCAAAAGCAAAAAAATAAAGATCATGTAATATTAGTCTTCCTATATAGTTACTTCTAAATATATTTCGTTAGGTTGAGGTTATGTATATGTGTATATGTGGGTATGTGTATATGTGGGTATGTGTATATATGTATGTGTGTGTCTCTATATGTGTATATATATGTATATGTATGTGTATATATATGTGTATATATGTATGTATGTGTATATATGTGCGTGTGTATATATATATATGTGTGTGTGTGTATATATATATATGTGTGTGTGTGTGTATATGTGTATATATATATGTGTGTATGTATGTACGTGTTTATATCTACATGCGTATGTGTGTATGTATGAGTATATAGATATATATATATGTGTGTGTGTGTGTATGGGTGTGTATATATATGGATATATATGTGTATACATATATGTGTGTGTATGTGTACGGATGTGTGTATATATGTGTGTGTGATATATAGATTATAAAAGGAAGGACTTACAGGTCTGTTATTAATGTTTTACCCCATTTTCTCCCTTAATATTCTCCAATTGGAATTGTGAGTTTAATTTTTTTTACAATATTCAGGTAAATTTTTTAAAAATTGATAATTTAATTTTGAATTTAAATGTATTACCGTTTAATAATCATTATTGATGATAAAATATTTAGATTTTTTGATAGTTGAATACAAAATCATCACTAATATTAATTTTTTTTTTTTTTTTTAGGGAAATTCTAAGCACACATATATATATATATATATATATATGTGTGTAAGTATGCGTAAACATTTAAAAAGATATATGTAGGTATTAATACATGGAATTACCCGTGTATATCGGTACATGTGTACCTGTATGACTGCACATGTAAAGGAACGTATGTATATGTGAAACTTGCATGGATGTGTGTACAGTATATGACAGAGCAAGATCTCTAATATTACCTTCAAATATTACTCCATATTAACTTAAAAACTAAACTTGAAGTAAAAGAAATTACCCATCTAAAATAGTCGCGAATTAAATTCATGAATAAAATTCAAACTGATAGAGATATCACCTTAATAATCAATTACAACTAGAAGTAAACTTATATTTTAAAATAAAATTTTAGTCTTTTAATGTACATTCTATGAATGTTTTTTTAATCGACTATTTCATATTAAATCCACAAAGTTTTTGTAATAAAGTTTTTAAAAAAAAACTTAAATCGCTAACAAACATCAAATTAAATTCCTAATAGAATGTTTAAACATTCAAATTTATATCAAACATCATAATATTTATGAACCCCCAAAATAACACTCTCAAAGTAAAACAAAACGAGAGCGTCTATTTCGGGCCTTTCATTCCAAAGAAAGTTAGTGGCACCTTCTCTCATGACTTCCTTCTCTCTTTTTCTTTTTACGTCTTTTTTCTCCTCTCCCCCTTCTATATCAATTTATAACTTCCGTTAAGTTAACCGATTAAATGTGTCAATGTCTGGACCTCCTCAAATAATATTAAATATGAAAGAATTGAAATTTTAAATTACATCTAACTCAATCATGTCTCTCCCCGCTCACTTCCTCACTTCGTTAATTTACATATGCTTAGTACTGCCCGTCAAAAATGTGTACATTTCTTTTCATTTTTTGTTTCAACCTTTGGAAGTAAAGTCTGATGATCCGCGGTCCTTTAAAAGGACTGTGGTGAAATAATTTATTGCATGGAACCTTAAAGTGGTCTGTTTTTATTTAAATTATTAGCTCTGTAGTTACATTGAGCTCTCTGGATTTTATCCTCCTTGGGTCTACCCATACGGATTACCTAGTTTTTCGTAAACTATCTATCTATCTATCTATCTATCTATATATATATATATATATATATATATATATATATATATATATATATATATATAGATAGATAGATCCGATTGCGATTTCCGTTTAGTTTTGCCAGGTATCACTGCTGCTTCCTTAATTCAAATTGTCAGTTTTCTATTGATAGCGTCGACATTACGTTTACTGTTACGCAAAGCCTAGAATTCGGTCTAGAATTCTACCTGACATTCGATAGCTTTCTCTCTAATCTGATTAAATGCTTGGAGAAAAAGATCATGAGAAACAATGAAAATGTCCAGAAAAATATCTACTTAGGCCAGGCAGAAAGATTAAAATTAAGACTATGGAAGATAAATAAAATGATTCTATAACGATTGCACGGAGGGCATTTTTTTTTAAAATAGAGATACAATGAAAAGCACTTTGACATAATAGGTTGGGTTGGTTGATGGATTTTACGACATATCATCACGTCTTGGATTATTTAATGTCAACGAATTTCCTTGGTTTAGGAGTACGTAAATATTGCTTGTTCATAGTTGAGTTAAAGTCATAGGTAAAGTTGGGTATTTTATAGTAAAGTCTTTAAACATTTATTTGGTTTCGGGAGAGTTAAATATTGGTCGTTTGTATTTCTGTCTATAAGAATATACTTTGATCAGGGTTAGATAAAGTTGGGTCTTTTGTAGTCGAATCTGTTAGCATTTACTGGGTTCGGGAAGATGTAAATATTTATATTTTAAACTATTATATATATATATATATATATGTGTGTGTGTGTGTGTGTGTGTGTGTGTGTGTGTGTGTGTGTGCGTGAATATACATATATATATATATATATATATATATATATATATATATATATATATATTTCTATACATGTTATATATGCGCGGTACTTATTGGAAAGTGCTCAATATCAGTGATAGAGCTAACATATTCAGTTGTATGGATATGAGTTTGTGACCCTGGGGTCACGCTTTTGCGATCATCAGACAATGTTTGTGACCCTCGTTTTCACGCGTGAAACCCAGGGTCACCAACATTGTGTGATAATCGCAAAAGCGTAAAACCCAGGGTCACAAACTCATATCCATACAATTGAATATATATATATATATTTACTACAAAATGTACTGTTTTTAATTTTTGCTATAAAATGTATTGTTTGTAATTTTGCTCTAAATTAGTATTGTTGGTACTTTTACTATAAAAATGTATTTTTATACTTTCATAGTGTTTTGATTTTGGTTTGGAGATTCACTATTTGCCCATAGCTGGGACCCTAACAGGTGCTACCACCGCGGTTCAGGGTGGATCTGGGAACAACAGCAATTAAGTGGTGGTTCCACACTCCTCAAAATCTCCAATCTCCCAATCAGAGATTTTGATGCCGGATGTAATTTATCGTTATACCCAGGACTAGAAACGTTAACTTGGATGATATATATGTTTGAGTTACATCACTATTTACAAAAAGTTAAAATTACGTCTACCCGAGGGGATCATCGGAAGTTTTAATACAGAAAATTTACGGAGGCATGAAACTTGCATCTGTTTTTTTGTTTTGTTTTGTTTTTTCTCTAACGAGACTTTTGATTTTAATTTCACTGTTTGTAAATAAGAAATAATATTTGTTAACGCAATTTTACGCACTAAAATAAAGTATATAGTAATAAGAAATATTGCTGTCTGATTGAAAACAAAAACATTGTTAAATTATTATATCGGGGGTGAGGCAAAAAGGTCCGCCATATTTGTTGGTTTATTTCCGTTTCCGTTGCCAACATGAATTGGTTCGGTCAGCATCGCGCGCTTTCACTGTGGAAACATTTATCGAATACAAAGAATTGCTAACTGCAACACCCTCGAATTATTGAATAATTAAAACAACTTTTATGAACGCATTCGATGCTGTGTAGAAAGTACCAGCAGCAACTTAACCGATTTAACGAAAGTTGTCCATAACTCGACATGACATTTTATGTGTGTTGTGACCAAGTAAATGGTTAAAGAAATAAGAAAACAAGTGTTACAAATATATCATATATTAAACAGTAAGTACAACAGAAGAGTATTACACGACTAGTGAGTGTGTGTCGGTTGACCCAGCGTTCAATCTTTAACAGCCACCACCAACCACGAGGCATGTATGTGGTACAAGGCCGAGTTTACCAAAAATATTCCCTTAGAACCCGCATAAACGGGTTCAGGGCCAGTCTACCACCCCGGACGAAACTTTGCCCTGCGGCAAAGCCTCGCCCGGCTTCCTCTCTGCTCAAGGCAGAGAGTTTGACAGTTAAACAATCTATTCGACTATTAATATTTAACAGCCCCCACCACCACCAACACCACGAGGGATGTATGTGGCACAAGGCTGTGTTTACCGTGGGTTCTCCGAGCCCGTAGGCTCGGCCAAAAATATTCCCTTAGAACCCACATAAACTTGTTCAGGGCCTCCTTCCCGAACGAAACTTTGCCCTTCGGCAAAGCCGGGCCCGAGTTCCTCTCGCCGAGGCAAAGAGTTCGACAGTTACGAACAGTCTGGTCAACTGTTAATATTTAACAGCCCCCCCCCCCACGAGGGTGTATGTGGCACAAGGCCGGTTTATTGTGGGTACTCCGAGCCCGTAGGCTCGGCCAAAAATATTCCCTGTGAACCCGTAAAAACGAGTTCAGGGCCTGTCTACCTCCCCGGACGAAACTTTGCCCTGCGGCAAAGCTTTGTCCGGGTTCCTCTCCGCCGAGGCGGAGAGTTTGACAGCAATCAACAATCTGAGCGACTGTTCCCCCAAGACCTTCTCTCCTACTAATCTTATAGTAGGCGGAAGGGTCCAACATAGACTCTTTATAGGGAGGACACCACAAAAATGTGGAATGGTAGCAATTTCTTGACGAATGGCATATTTTAAGTTTTAAATAGATCGGAGGCGATAAGAGTATACCTTTGATTTCAGGTATCCCCACAGAAAAAATCGCATGGATTCAAATCAGGTGATCGGGCGAACCAATTCTCTTTTTGTTGCAGTTACCGATTCGTTGTTCTTGATAAACGTTTCCACAATGAAAGCGTGACGTTCGCCCAGCCAATTCACTTTGGCAACTGAAAATGAAATGAAACAAAATGGCGTTACGTATACATTTCGAAAATAAAAACACATTTTTCGTTCTTTACTCTATTTCTCTTTTATTAAACTTAAAAATGTGTCAGATTATTTTGCGGCACCCTGTAGATATGGCCAGTGTGAACATAGAAATAAACACTGTGTGGTAACTGCCTGTTTCACACCTCAATACGATCTTCGAATAAGATCGCTTGAAGGCATGAAACTAAGAGTCAACATGCAGTGTTGATTCCTGTGTTCACACTCTGTATCTATATATTTATGAATTAATGGATTTAAAAAAAAATCCGACAATATAAACAGCGTTTATAGATATATACAATGTGGAAAAAGGAAATCAACACTGATTCGTGACTTTCAGATGATGCGTATCATTGCAATCTTCAGACAATGTGGCACTATGCCTTAGTGGGAGTACTGACACTTGGTCGGAAGATCGGTCTGTAACGTATATCGTGGAACTGACATTCATTTCTATGTCCACCCTGTCGACATATATATATATATGTGTGTGTGTGTGTGTGTGTGTGTGTATGTATATATATATATATATATATATATATATATATATATATATATATATATACACACACACACACACACACACACACACATACACACACACACACATATATATATATATATATATATATATATATATATAATTGTTTATTTAAAAATTATAACATAAATATGTCATAAAATCACTACAAAAATAGCCATTTTGTTTCAACACCTCCGGTGTCTTATCAAGTGATGATATAAAATCACTACAAAATATATATATATATTGCTGAATATGACAGACAATGTGCTTTTATTTAGTTTTTTATACAATTTCTCATGCGATCTAATATTTTTTTCTTTACGGATGATAAATTATATAAAAAATGTTTGACACGCAGATTCACTCTACACCTTTCTGACTATAGCTCAATTAGATCTCACTTAAATATTCATGGACACCTACCAGACACTATTCGTAATATACTTGTAGACAACATTAATATAATAGCATCATCTACATGCAAAAAAAGGTAAAAAAAATAATGGAAGCCTTATTAATAAAAACAAAAAAAAACAACACTTAATAATATTAACTTTGAACATTGACACAATATCTTGACCGTGTTTTGAAAAATGAAAACATTTTATAAAACATACATACAACAAACTATTTCTTATTTAACAGTTCAAATATTTAATCCTTGAAAATGGCTAAATGTATAGCCGAAAGCGCTCGGATAAAACGAACATTCGGACAATTTTTATATAATTTATCATCCGAAAAGAAAATAATTATCAGATCGCATGAGAAATTGTATAAAAACTAAATAAAAGCACCTTGTCAGTCGTATTCAATGAAATGTGCATGAAAGAAGGATTGCTGTCTAAATACACAAATATATATATATATATATATATATATATATATATATATATATATATATATATATATATAAATGTATGTGTATATATATATATATATATATATATATATATATATATATATATATATATATATATATATGTGCGTGTATGTGTGTGTGCGTGCAATTTTATATATATATATTATTTATATATTATATATGCGCTTTACTTATTGGAAAGCACACAATATCAGTGATAGAGCTGAAACCAGGGTCACAAACTCACATCAATCCAACTATATATATATATATATATATATATATATATATATATATATATATATATATATATATATATATATAGTTATTTAAAGGTCTTGGCTTCTCCGTCGCAAAGATCTGGACAGACTCTGGCCGACTGACTCTTGAACACTGGTGATATTCTTGGATGTTCGGATTGTTACCGGAGGCCCAGATGGTAGGACACGTTGCTCTACGATCTTCACAAATGCCATGAGCTTCAAAGTTCTTAACCAACTTGAAAATCTGATTCCTGTTTGGAAATGTGTTGAAATTCAACTTCCTTCTGTATCTTGCTTAAACAATCTTGAAAGACTTAATTTCGTAATATGTCTACGCACAAAAGATCTTCTGCTCCATCGTTCAAGGCATGATGTCACTATATTTGGTTGAATAGATCAAAATGTTAACTATTTCCCAGAATTAATTTGAAAAGAGAAAGAGAATGAAGTCAACATGGAAGATATATGATGCCGCTGCTTTCTTTCAAGAATCGTACGATTTTACCGAAAGTGTATTTTTTAGACACGGACGAATATACACGTCCAACACAAAACGTAGGAAGACCAGCTACAGACGTGTTTATACGTCGATCTTGATTCTTTTTATGCCCTTCTGAGCTTGAAATGAGACTAATTGTCAACGTATATATCTAGCAGATCTCGAAGCCACCACTCGGGTACTTCAATGGTACCTCAGTTTCCTAGTTACTATATTAAAAACAAATAAAAAAATATAGAACTAAAAATGTCAAGAGGAGCCCTAGAATACAAGCTCAAGATGTCCGCCATTCAGCTGAAGTTGCTGTTGAATGCGCCGTGCAAAATTGTTGCTAACGTGTGTACATTAGACCTGGGGAGGAACCCGTTGCTCTACGATCTTCCCAAGTGCTATGAGCTTCAAAGTTCTTGACCAATTTGAAAATCTGACTCCTGTTTGGAAATGTGTTGAAATTCAACTTCCTTCTGTATCTTGCTTGAACAATCTTGACAGATTTAGTTTCGTAATATGTCTACACACAAAAGATCTGCTCCATAGTCCAAGGCAGGATGTCGCTATATTCGGTTGAATAGATTCAAATGTTAACTATTTCCCAGCAATAATCTGAAAAGAGAGAGAGAATAACGTCAACAAGTTAGATCTAAGAAACCACTGCTTTCTTTCAACAATTGTGAAACACCCTCTCTCTCTCTCTCTCTCTCTCTCTACATATATATATATATATATATATATATATATATATATATATATATATATATATAAAATAAACATGTAGTTCGTAAACCAAATTCCTTTGTGACTAGAAATGTGACCTGATGAACCAGGGAAAATATATTTTCTGGGAAAATAAATTATTGTCATGGAACCTTAAGGTTTTCTTTTTTTAATTTAATTAACTAAAATACATATATATATATATATATATATATATATATATATATATATATATATATATATATATATATATATATATATATATATATATATACAGAGTGATTGAAGAGTATTTTATGGATGAGTGGCCAGGCAGGAGTCCTGACTTAACCCCTGTGACTTTTTTCTTTAAAGCAGAAACTCTGCTATAAGAAACCAAGACTTTGGAAGAACTTGAGGGCTAATAGAAGAAGTTATGTCTTCCATACCATAAGAGTTCCTGGCGTCTCGAGAAGCTGGTAGCGAAATCTGGTGGCCATATCGAATTTTAAATAAAACCTCATGCTAAGGGCTTTCCTCTCATTTATATTTCATGTAAAAAATATCGTTAATAAATAAATTATAAGTATTTTAAAATGTGGAGTTATTTTTCAATAACCATCTATCTATCTATCTATCTATCTATGAACTAGTTTAGATGTATTCATCTATCTCTGAGCTAGTTTAGATCTATCTATCTAAGTGGTTCATTTACCATTTGTACCTGATGTAACTGAATTGCACGATAAACATAGGTATATATGTATTTATTAATATACTTTATAGCTATCTGTTTAACTACACTGAACTCGGATTTGTTTACAGTACACCATAAATTAAATAAATGCTTATTTGCTTACCTGAATATGCATGCTATTGCATGTATATACAGTTGCTAATATCTCGTTATTTTAGTTTATATCCATACTTATATATATATATATATATATATATATATATATATATATATATATATATATATATATATATATATATATATATAATGCGCTTAGTTGACACGCTTATGGTAGTTGTGTAACGAGAAAGGCTCGATCGAACACACTCTACTTGTGAATTGGTTTGATAACGTTTTCACTCTCTCTTTTTCTTTCTAACATCTTCCTCCTCTGCTTTTGTCCCTCTCACTTATCTTTAGTTCATTTTTCTGCTCTATATTGTTCCCCCCTCTCTCCCTTCCTCTCTCTCTTTCTTTCGTTGTCTTTCTCTATCCCTCTCTCCATTTGCCTCTCTTTATCACACTCTGTTTTTATTTTCTCTCCTGTTTCTAGTCGCATCTTCTTTTTTCTTTTTTTTTATCCACCCCCTAATTCCCCCCACCCGTTCTTCCTCTCTGTTTGTATGCGTCTGTCTGTCTCTCTCTATGTTTTTCTTTCGTTCTTCTCTGTGTTCTCTGAGCGGGCGTCAATATATTACCGTGAGTGTCTTGTTTAGACACAAGTGAAAGATTTGACGACAACATTGGCGAGAAACGTATGAATGATTTATAAATGCGTGTAGCAAAGATGATGGCTGAATGGATTTAAAACGGACGCCGCTGAGAATGCTGGGAAAATAACGTCTCTAAGGTTGTTAGATTGATTAGAGCTGAAGTTCTCAGTAATGTTTATTGCCACTCTCCGAATAATTGAATTAACCAAAGCTTTTTCCAAGTGGTAAACGTGACTGCTGCTTGATATGGCCGTCGCTGCTTCAGTTCATAAACATTTCTTTTTCCTTTTACCAAATTCTTTGTTTTAAAATATCGAAAAGACCTAGATGAGAAATTGTTTCTGTGAAATGTGGCATTAAAAAAAATAATGGCCTGTTGTTTCTTAAAAGAGACTTTATTAATTAGCTTTTAGCATCATCAATAGATTAAAAAGTAGGCATTTTTATACAAGTATCTGTTTTAATATGATCTCGTTTGTGAAGGCACGCAATCCACCGATCTTCTATTAATAGGATAGGATAAAGAACAAATAGGAAATGTTTATGAATTTCTATTAAAATTTTCTCACATCAGGAATTGAAATATGGACGAGAAAGAAAAAATTGGGTATTTTTATATTTTTGTCGCTTGGTTTTCATTGGTTAAATAGACCTCACATGTATTTGTCTTGTTCGGCAGCGTTCGTGTGTATAACTCATGTATGTATGTGTATCATGATTCTTTGCGGGGAATCGGTTGATAATGTGTGTGTGTGTGTGTGCGTCTAGTGGACATTTTTATTTCTGTTTGGTGTAGTCGATTGAATGAAGTTGTATGTGGATGTGAAAAAAAATTAGGTTACACCGGTTATAGTTGTGGGTAAAATAATCCTAAATTCTTTAAGTATGGATTTTATAAAAGTTGGTGATATCATAAAGTGTGTTTGCCGTGTTTTTATTGATGGGAATATATTTATCAGGGTTACTTATAAGTATTTTATACATATTAATTTGTGTTCTTTTCTTATCAGGGTAAATTGTGAAATCGAAGTAATAGCCTATCTCATTTCTGTCTGTAACAAGCGAATTTAAAGAGTTGTTCCAACATAAGCCCACTCTTATGATCTTAGATACGTGCTCTTAAATTCCTAGAAGTTTCGCCAATATACCATTTCTGGCATTGCTGACATGTTACACTGCAAATCCCGGCATCTAATGTGGTGTTAGTGTCTGTGTATACAGCTAACTAAATCTTTGATTGTCTTGGAAGTGATGTTAGTGTTGGAGATAAGTACTTTGTTATAGGATTTGTTGACAGAGTGTTGGAGGGTAGGATAATAAGTTTTATATTTTGTTGACAGAGTGTTGGAGGGTAGGATAATGAATTTTATATTTTGTTGACAAAGTGTTGGAGGGTAGGATAATGAATTTTATATTTTGTTGACAAAGTGTTGGAGGGTAAAATAATGAATTTTATATTTTTGTTATCGGCGGTGTCTTTGTCGTGGTTACCTACATTTCTGGAATTGTGAACTTTGTAGGCTTGTTTTAACATTGAGGATAAAATTATGTGGATAGTGAAGAAGGTTAAATGTCTTTTTTATGTATTTCTCTTCTTCATCTAGGTATTCAGGGCTACATATTGTAAGGCCTTTGAGATTAAAAACTATGATTAGTCCTGATTTTATTTTTGGCTATGGTGGGAGCATAAACTAATTAAATTATTTTTGTTAGTGGGTTTTCTGTAAACTTTAAAATCTAACTTGTTATATTTTCGTATTTTTCTTTCTCCTCCATAGTCCATATTTCCTTTTTTATGAAGCTTTAATAAAAGCGAAACATGTTAAATTCATAAATGATTCCTATTTTTTCTTTATCTTATCATTCATATATATATATATATATATATATATATATATATATATATATATGCGAATGTCAGTGTGTCACACTTTTTCAACTTTACTCTTAGAAGCCGTAGCCCAACATATCATACCATTTTGGAATCAGGCCAACTCCATAAGCAAATAAAAAACATTCCGAGCCAAATCCGGACCCGCAATCCTGAAATTTCGGATTCTCAAGTTTTCATTACTACGATTGTTTTCGGCGATTTTTACGTGATTTTTTGCGATTAAGTTTTATTTAAATAACAATTTTTATCATTTGAAAATAAATTTGGGAGTAACTGAAATTAATTGCGAAATCCATCGAAAGTCACCCATGAAATAAAAATAACTGTTTGTACGGAAAGTAAGGATCTACATACATCAAATTGTCTTTAAATCAAGTGGCGACAGAAGAATTATCGTTGAACTTTTAAAAGATAAGCTTAAATATTAATGCAATACTTAAATGCAGCGATCAATTTCAAGTTCTTCTGTAGTTTATTGTTGCCTACTGCATACAGCAGGAGTATGCCTCGTAAAAAGAAATGTCCGCCAACAGAGGACCAGATTGCAATCAAAAGAGCCAAGGCTGCAGCGAAAAAAAGAAAGACCAGTATAAATGAAAGCCAAGATCAAACGGCAGCCAGGAGATTTTAAATACTGGGAATATGCAAAGACTTAGGGACTCTCAAACACCTGAACAAGCTGAAGCCCCAATCAAGAAGAGGACTTGCAGGGACTAGCTTAAATGCTGCCCGATAGGGTGTCTTTTAAGCTAGAATATATATATATATATATATATATATATATATATATATATATATATATATAACACTCTGGGTTCAGTGAGCTAATTTCAAATCCAACAGACACGATTCTAATAACCATCTATCTATCTATCTATCTATGAACTAATTTAGATCTATCTCTGAGCTATTTTAGATGTAATTATCTATCTCTGAGCTAGTTTAGATCTATCTACCTACCTATCAATCTATCTAAGGGGTTTATTTATATATATATGGTTCATATATATATAACACTCTCTGGATTCAGTGAGTTAATTTCAAATCCAACAGACACGATTCTAATAACCATCTATCTAGCTATCTGTCTATGAACTCGGTAGGGACTAGCTTAAATGCCGCCCGATAGGGTGGTGTGTTTTAAGCTAGTATATATATATATATATATATATATATATATATATATATATATATATATATATATATATATATATATAACACTCTCTGTATTCAGTGAATTATTTTCAAATCCAACAGACACAATCCTAATATGTATTTATGTAAACAAACAAACAAACAAAAAAAACATTATTTGGTTTCTGGGCGTCGAATCTGATAATGTAATTTAACTTACTTTCTAAAAAGTCCCAACGCATTTTCTTGACACAGTTTTGTGCTTAATTCTGACCTGAAGAAACCGAATTAAGAGACGTTGGCGAAATACGCCGTTTATTAAACACTACCACTTTTCACTTACCATCCCTCACACACAGAGATACACATACACAGATGTATCTCTGTTTCCAGGGTCCTTCAGTTACTCCTATGTATATTTTCTCTGTGTTATCTGCTAATTTCACAGTGGCGTCGTATATTACGTTGTTCTGCATGCAATTGCTTCTTCTACTTTATATGCTGTGTCCCCTCAGGACATAGACAATCATGGCGCTCCACAATTTCGTGTCTTTTGCAACTCTTAATAATTTTATTCTTTTTGTTATCTCTCCTAAACCGTTTATTCACTCAAACTCGTTAGGTAAGTTATGCGTTGATTTGCTGTGTTCCTCTTGACATCAGTCAGTCTTGTGAGTATCAGATTTTCTAAGCCCTCTTTCCTCATTATATACCCTAGAAATTTCAACTGTCTCTTCTCTGCAAAAAGGTTCGTTTACGAAATTCCGTAGTTGGGGTGTTGAATATAACATCAATCAGCAAAATTGAAAACTTTATATTCATATTAATCATATATATATATATATATATATATATATATATATATGAGGAAATATAGTCTTAAAATGTGCTATATTAATGGGATAATGTGCTCAATATCAGAGATAGAGCGTGTGTAAATATAAAAGTGAACATAGAAGTCAACACTTAGTGGCGACAGTCTGTTTCATGCTAGTGCAATCGTCAGGTGGCCTGACGATTGCATCTAGCATGAAACAGAATGTCGCCTCTAAGTGTTGACTTCTATGCTCACTTTTATATATATATATATATATATATATATATATATATATATATGTTTTCCCTATCGGCAATATTGTTGAATTTCTCAGAATAATTCTGAAGAATTGGAAAATATTTCTTAGTCATTTCCGACGCGTTTCGTTATTTTCCAGTTGTCTTTTTTATCCAATCCGTCTTATCTTCAGAATCATTCTCAGAAATGTCACATACATACACATATCTATATATATATATATATATATATATATATATATATATATATATATATATATATATATATATATATATACGCAAGATTCTTCTTTGTATTTTATTAAGGATGTCTAAATATATCGCAGGATTATTAAACCAGATGGGGCAGCAATATTCAAATCAAGGACGAATGCTAGGCTTATAAATATGGCAGATAGATTCTGGAGAGAAAGAATTTCTAGCACAACACAGTAACTGAATTGCTTAGTAATTGATTCAATATAATCTTTCCACTTCAGTTCAGCGGAAAACGTTAGACTGAGGTCTAACTCCTCCTTCTTCTTCTTCAGCTCGGTCTCACGTTTTCCCCTAACAGGATTCGGAATGGTTATAATGAATCACTTGCTAGGTCGGCTGCTAGAAAAGTTGCTTCAATGTGTCGTGCTAAACACATTTTCTCGACAGACTCCGCCTTACACCTTTATTAATCTACCATTCGTCCGATGCATTGAATATTTCTGCCATTTCTTATCTGGAGCTCTGGTTATATAGCTCTGAATTCTCGATAAAACGTTGTTTCTCTCTGTCTTTTCTATAAATATTTCCATAGCAGTTGTTCTAATGTGCGCTCCTCCTTGGAAAGCCAGACTGCATGAATTTAAGCGTACTACTAGATTGGCAGTTAGGTCCCATCGTCTTACTCTTGAAATAACCGTGAGCTCTATTCTAATGGTATCATTTCTCGCAATTCTCACCTGTAGAAGTCTCTTCCAATTTCTTACTTCCCTGGCACCTACAATCTTCAAAAATTAAAACGCAGTGTCAATCGCCATTTTCTCTTGTCTTGAATCCCGTTCTTTTATCGTCCTTTCTCCTCGCTAAAGTCTTCGCATTATCTTCATTCCCAGTAATCCCTTGCGTCTTACTGGCATTATCGCCTTGCTTTGAGTGAAATATTTTTTCTCAGTTACACTCGGAAGTGCACCATAAAGCATACACTGATAAAAAGACATCATAAACTATTGTAGACGCTGCCGTTGAACATTGGTTCTGTCGCGATTGGTCGACAGATAATTTATAGCGGCGAAATACATAATTGCTTTCCAAGACACAATATTTTTTATTGCTTGATCGATTCGCTTTCTTCGTCGAGTCAACCGTTTGAAAATTATTTAGAACCGGAAAAAATTTGTTAGATTTGGAGGAAAATAATGATAATATGCAGGAGTTTCAGTCGGGATTTGGATAAATGTAAGAAACCTTTTCTTCTTCTCCCCCTTCCCAGCTTTGGATAAATAGCAGGACAAACCGAGTTCTATAGCTTTGGATTGCAACTGGTCTACCGGAGAAAGAAATGGCAACCGACTGCGAGAAAAAATCTGCTTCGTTAGTCATATATCGAAAGATACTTGATCGCCTAAACGTGTATCATGTATGGCACGTAACTGACTGACCCGGTATAAATTCCTAAATTGTTTGTCATCCAAGGCTATAGGACTCCCTCTACCCTGCTATTTTACATATAGGTTGAAGGAAGAGCTGGATTCATACATTTCCCATACACTAACACACACACACACACACACACACACACACACAGACACATATATATATATATATATATATATATATATATATATATATATATATATATATATATTATAAAACATTATAATAAAATATGTTGAAATTGCTACACAAAAGCTTTCATGTTTTAATACATTGATCGTACTTCTCCAGGCGATGGTAAGTAAAAAAAGAAATCTAAAAATAAATTGTTACCTCTTTTCCGAAAGAAAATATATGGGGCGGGGAATGTATGGCAAATTTGTTACGTTGCTGCCACTACACATAGGCATGAACGAAGGATACTCTGAATTTTATATAATATATATATATATATATATATATATATATATATATATATATCAGTACCAAAGTCAGAAATGCTGTCAGTCAGTGGAAGTCTGAAAGAAAAGATATCGAAGGCCAGCAGCCCTTGCAATTAAGTTCTCGTTATCAGAGACAGACAATTAATAGGATTAATACAAATAAAAAAAAGTTGTCACTGATTGATGTTATTTTCATCAGCCCGACTCCAGAGTTTCTTAGACGTACTTTTTTGTAATCATTCAGTCCACTCCTCAGGAATAAAAAGAAATAACAAAATTGAGAAAATCGGCAGACAATTACTGATACCCCCTAAAAGTTATCAACTGTTCAGCCAATGGTATTCTCAGCATGGTACTGTAGAGCCACTCTTCTGCTGCCTCAGGTCTTTTTTACATCTGTGAGGAATTTGTCCTGTATTTGTTGCCAGAGAGGATAACAAAGGAACTTTGAACTCAGCTTGGCTTTTCTATTTTCCACGTCGAGACCCGTCACGCCACTCATATATAAATGTAGCGGTCATACTAAAATTGAATTTGAACAAACATTTCACGGTCTATATGACAATGCTGCCAAAATAGATTAAATAAACGCAATCAAATTAAGAAAGAAAAAAAAACACTTTTCGATATTGGCAATCGATGACCAAGCACTTCACTTCACAATGAACTCACCACACAAGAAAAATCTCAGTTTCGCAACGGAAGAAGTTTGCCGTTATTCGTCGGCCGAGAAATGTTCATTATCTATGATGCACATCTTCGTTCCCAACTTGATATTTTTTTTTAAATCTTACACTAAGTTTTCCAAGTGAGCTTTTAAAACGTTATGGTTTCGACCATAAGACCCGGGTTCAAATCTCACCATGATTGATTTGTCAAGGAGATAATTTCTTAGTAATATCGGAACTCGAAAGACGATCCCTACTCGCAGTACAATAGGGAATTGCTTGAAACTCTACCCACGGGTTGGTCCTGATTAATGAAATCGATTAGACGAAAGCGTCTGTGCTAACTCGAAATCACAAGTCAACGTGACCGAGGCTTCGAGCGTACTAGATTTGTCCAGCGACTGATCACGCTAGAAAAAGCGATTTAGCGATTTCTCTCAGAAGCTATTTGTCTGCTTAGCATTGTTGTATAAACCGCAGTAGTAGGTGCTAAACAAAAAAAAAGGCGTCAACAGGGATTAGCTAGCCACCTTAGATGACTCCATAGTCTCTTCTGACACATGCTTACATGGTGTTCCATAATACAGGCCAAATCATGGTGGAGTTAAGAGTAAAAAAAATGCCTATTTCAAAAACTCCTCGTTCCACTGGGAGTCGCGACGCATTTTACTTTTGGGTTGGGCTTGCTGGAGTTCGTTGCTATACTCAGGTTAAGAAATTCAAGGAAATCTTTGTTTTTACACTTACAAGCAAGGCAATAAAGCCACTAAGACGCAAAGAGTTATTAAAAATTAATTTCGTTAACCGTTGATCAGTTAGCTTCTTAAAAATGTAACGGAAGTTATCGATAGACCGTTAACGTTAAGTTCTGAGCCTGTTCCTGCTAATGTCCAGCGACACTGGCTGTTTTAACTTCGACGACATCAACAGATTCAAGTTCTTGAAATGCTATGATGACGTTCACTTTTGTACAGGCTTTTTTAAAAATCTATTCTGTATATATTATATTTTACTTCATATATTACTGTAAGATGATAAGTATTTTGATAAAAAGCACATTTTACTACAGCAAAAATCTTAAGCTTTTACGGTATGAAAGATCTTTCAGTTTCGCTTTTAATAATCATTATCTTAAAGGGATGAACTAGCTTGTAATGACAAAAGTACGCAGGTTCAGGCTTTAAGAAAGCTTTATTAACTGAGAATACA
The DNA here is from genome assembly GCA_964036315.1 of Acanthosepion esculentum. Lineage (NCBI taxonomy): Eukaryota > Metazoa > Mollusca > Cephalopoda > Sepiida > Sepiidae > Acanthosepion > Acanthosepion esculentum. Next base: position 17,023,148 of record OZ038494.1, on the reverse strand, counting down.
AAGTTCGTGTATAGTGTCCTTTTATAGTCCCAGTAAACAGAAATAGCTCTCTCTCAAAGAGGAGAGTAGCAAAACAAGAGGAGACCACTCTTGATTATTCGTAACATAGCTTTTATCTTAAATAAGAATTTAAATAATTAGGTGCTACTTTTTACCCAAATCCAATCAAATATTTTTAAAATACTAAATTCAATAAACAAATATTGAAATAAGAAATCTTTTAACTTTAAATTTAGATTTAGTAATTTAATCACTTGAAATTCAGTGGTAATTATTAGTCCTATTCTACCTTATAACACCGCTAATTAAAATACTTAAAGTATTACTTGTTACTATTTTTACTTGTTCTTTTTCGATGAAATGTCCGTCAGTCAAATGTGCGTTTGGCCAAATGTCTCTCGGCCAAATATCCGTCCGACCAAATGTACGTCGGCCAAATGTCTGTCGGCCAAATGTCCGACTTTGAGAATCATCATAGATGGGCGCCATTAATCAAAAAGTTAACTTCGTTAACCGTCAATTCGCTGGCAAAAACGCTAACTTCGTTAATTAAAGCGATTTAACGGTTTGGTGCCCAGATTAACGGATTGACTGTTTGGTGTCCTGATTAAAGGATAAATGGGTTGGTGCCTTTTTCTCGTCAGAAACTATCGACAAGTCTGAGAGTTTTTCATCAAAACCTCATGAATAAAAATTTGCTTCCGTAAAAATTTCGTGCTGGAGTATTAACTTTCAGCTGCCTTTAAAAAATATCAAATAAAATAGGGTGTTCTGTTACAGAACTCCAACAAATTTCCGTGACAAATTTCACAAGTAATATCCTTGACCTTTCAAAAAGCCTGAACCAAACAAACTTCTTTTCTTGAATATGAGAAAGGTCTTTTGCTGTCGTTTCCGAAAGGAAAAGAAAACCGCTAACGCACAATAGCTTTTTGTAAAGGCTTTTGCTTTGAAATAAGACCTGTATGATCAGTAACATTTTTAATCGAGAAGATATATTTCAAAATAGTAATAGCACCAACAACAGTGGTAGTAGTAGTAGTAGATTGATTTGTTTGTTTAACGGTATATCAACTCCTTGTGGGTCACTTATATGCCGAAATTTAACTTTCTTGGGAGCTTTGAAGTAATAAAAATATATGTTATTCTGCTTTCACAGTTGAATACATGGTAGATGATACCCAAATTTTCTGCATATACATGTAACGCGTGTTTTATTTTGCTTTTTGTAAAATAGTTTGATTTAAGAAACTGTCCGATATTATCTTTCATGTTAGTTATTTGGTTGGTCGATGTTGTTTAGTGACATATCAACACCTCTATGGGTTATTTAATGCGAAAATCTAAGTAAACTGAACACAATTTTATGACTTCAACTAAATTCATTTGAACGCGATTGTATACTATCAACTACAGATAAAATTAAATAACCAGTCATAACCTGGTTATTTTACTATATATATTGTTGGTCATTATTTTATATAAAAATGTATTGCTGGTATTTTTACTATAAAAATGTACTTTTATACTTTCATACAGTTTTGTTTGGGGCTTCACTATGTGACCATAGCTGGGACCCTAACAGGTGCTACTACCCCAGGTCGAGGTAGAGCTGGTAACAACAACAGTTAAGAAGTGGTTTCATGTTCCTCAAATCCTCCCGATCAGAGGCCGTGCTGCCAGTTGTAGCTTATCGTCATACCCAAGAGTAGTAGTAGTAGTCGTTGTAGTAGTAGTCAGTGTAGCAGTAGTAGTAATAATAGTGGTAGTATTAGTCGTTCTAATAGTAGTAGTTTTAGTTGTAGCACCAGTCGTTGTAATAGTAGTAGTCGTAGTTGTAGTAGTTGTTGTAATAGTAGTAGTAGTCGTAGTATTAGTCACAACAGTAGTAGTTGTTTTAATAGTAGTAGTAGTAGTAGTAGTAGTAGTAATACACCTTCGCATTCAAGAAAACACACTGTGCATTATTTTTCCTCCATTTTGAATTCGGTGGGAATTTTTCTTCACAAATTCGTTTCTATATTTTTACATACTGGATGTCCTAACTCAAAAACAAAACGTTCTTCATTTGTCAGTCTGACTTGGGACCAGTTATTGTCGCTGCCAAACTGTAGTTTTGGTTTGTATTTCTTTGTTTTGCTTTTTTTTCTCCTTTTACATCTACAGCTAAGGCCCATCATGCGACATACACAAGGTTGAATCATCTTCATTTCCCTCCGTATTCCATTTGTAAGGAGGAAGTTCATTTCATACAGATTCTTCCAGAGAGCCGCTACTTTATGGAACAAACTCCCGACTGGATACTTCCCCGAACAAACTAAAATGGCGAGAATGCCAGTCTACTAGGGCGGGTAGCTAATCCCCATTACAGGAGCCTGCCTAAGCACATTTGCGTTTTTTCAACACGAACAGATCCCACTATGCTGAGCGGACCTTAGTCAGAGCGCGTTATCTTGCGGGATTAACAGTCTGAACAAGGGAAGCACGCCCAAACCCTCGGTCACGATGACTTGTAACTTCGTGCTTGCACAACCACCGACGGCTCACAAGGCTTGGGTCAACACGGGGTATGGTTTTCAGGCATTTTTCAAATGTGCCGCAAATCGCCTCTACCAGATTGATAACATCAAGAAGTCACTTTCTTGACATGGTGAGATTCGAACCCGAGTCTCATGGTCAGAAAGCGAACGTTCTAACTACTCGGCCAATACTGAAAAATACAATCTTAATAATCTCTTCAAATCTAGGGTTAGATGTTTTCTATCCTACGTATCCTGCGCCTACTCCTCCCCCCCCCCCAATCAATAGTTTCTGCTTTTATTTTCAGCATTCACTTATGGCTGCTAATCCCGATTGGCTCATCTCTGCTCGCTATAAGCTTCTTTCTTCATCTTTCTCTTACTATTTCAATTCAACTTAATTCAACAAGGGTCACCCTGGGTATGACGATAAAACTACATCCGCGTCCTGGGTAAGACGATAAACTACATCTGACAGCAAGGCCTTTGATCAGGAGGTTTTGAGGAGCATGGAACCACTTCTTAATTGCCAGGTCCACCCTTACCCGGAGTGGCGGCACCTGTTAGGGTCCCAGCTATGTGCAAATAGTTACCCCCCCCCCAACAAAGGGGCTCAAAACACTATGAAAGTATAAAAATGAGTTTTAATACCAGCAATACTTTTTTTGAAAAATTATTACTAGCAGTACATTTTTGGAAAAAAATATCACCAACAATCCATTTTTGGAAAAAAAAAATATTACAAGCAATAAAAATCTTGTCGACATTAAATAACTCATTGAGGTTGATATGCCGTAAAATAAAACAAACCAAACTTAACCAAACTTAATTCAACAAGGATCTCACTGTGTATGACGATAGACTGCACCCGGCAGCAAGGCATCTGATAGAGAGATTGGAGGTTTTGAGAAGCGTCGTACCACTTATTAACTGCTTTTGTTCCCAGGTCCACCCTGACCTGGGGTAGTAGCACCTGTTAGGGTCCCAGCTATAAGCAAATAGTTACCCCCACTCAAACTGGGGTCAAAAAACTATGAAAACATAAAATAGATTTATAGTAAAAAAAATACCAGCAATACATTTTTTGCAAAAAAATATTACCAGAATTTCTCAAATTAGCTTTATTCCTCTTCCCTTTTTTTAAAAAAAAAATGGGGGTGTAATAAAGATTTTTAGTAATCCATGTCTTACTAATTAACCCATAACTGGGAGGAGAAAGGGTGGATTTATACCTTTCCCATCAGTATTTGCCCGTAATATAACGAAGCTAACTGTAACTGGAACTCGGCTCTCTAATTAAGAATTCCGAGCCATTATACAATGCACTACTCGTGCATCCAAATTTGCAGCACCTGGTATTCCCAAGCGGTCACCCATCTGGATACTGACCGGGCTCGACGTCGCTTAACTTCGGGAACCGGTGTTTCAAAACAGTGTTATTCCTCTGCTTTTTTATTTTGTGTTTTTGTTATCTCTAAACCTTATTCCGCCATCCATTTACACAAGCTCACTAGGTAGGTTGTGTTATTTATCTCTGCCCCCTCTTGCCTTCAAACTGTCCTGTGAGTATCAAATTTTCCAAACCCTCCTCCCTCATTATCCGCCCTAGAAATGTCAACTGTCACTTCCTCATGTTATGTAAGTTTCCTATTTCTTTCAAGTTTCTCGACGTTGCTCACATGTTCGGTCCATGGTATTCCCAGCATCCTTCTGTAGAACCTTGTAGAGAATTGGCAGTAGGGAAGAACAGAGCTTTTAGACTGACATGTCAGAAGTTGTCCACAGGTGTCACTTACCTACCTACCCAGACCGTGTAATGTGTTAGAAACAAGGTAGAAGTTCTTATTTCTCGGCATGGTGTTTGTTTTCAGCTATTAATTTTTTTTTTGTTTGTGAACGTGAAGCGACCCTTTCCCAGTTTTTGAGGCATACTAACACAGACAAGAATGGAGACACAAAGTGGGATAATAATTTTGCCAATCGTTGAAAAGCAGCGTTAGGGACTCGTTGTATGTTAACAAAAGAAATCCTGTCGGGATAATCTTTGTATAACCAAACCTTTAAACAATAGTTGCGTAGGACTTGTGCAGAGTTGCTAAATATCAACATACAAGTAAAGCCTGCAAGGGGACCTGGGAACAACAGCAGTTAAGAGGTGGATCGACGCTGCTCAAAACCTCCAATCTCCCGATCAGAAGCCTTGCTGCCGAATGCAGTTTATCGTCATACCCAGGGTGACTCTTGTTGAATTAAGTTGAATTGAAATAGTAAGAGAAAGATGAAGAAGGAAGTTTATAACGAGCAGAGATGAGCTAATCGTGATTAGAAGCCATAAGTGAACGCTGAAAATAGAAGCAGAAACGATTAAATGGAGGAGGGGGAAGTACGTGGAGATTAGAAGGATACGTAGGATAAAAACATTTGCCGTGAAAATACTTGTAGAAGAGACAACGGGCGGCCACGGCACGTCTGTGGGATAACGATTGTAGACTAGATGCCTGATCAGCGCCTATCATCTTGCATATTCGTCTCTGGATTTTGTCGAGGACCTCGAGACGTACAGCGGGAGCACCAGACAATATATGACAGCAATATTCCATGCAAGGACGGGTGGTTGATTTATAAATTTGAAGAATGGACTCAGACGAGAAAAACATTCTGACACGGCACAAGTGTAATGTCTAACCGTGAAATGAAGTTCGTCCAAAACGGGTTCTCCCACAGCTCCTTTATCACGAACGCTGGTGTTCCCCAAGGCTCTATCTTGGGCCCTACACTGTTCCTGATCTTCATCAATGACCTTCCCGATGTCATCAGTTCCCAAGTAGGCATCTACGAGGACGACACTACTATTTACTCCTGCCTCAATAGTAAATCTGGTATCGTTGACGAAACTAACCTGGCTGCTGATCTTGAAATGGACCCCCGATCTGTGGTTGACTGGGGCAGGAAATGGCTTGTAAACTTTAATGCCACCAAAACGAAACAGCTCCCCTTTACCCACCTCAGAGACTCCTTCCTGCCTCCCATCAGAAGGGCTGATTCCCAACTCTTGTAGAGCGCCTCGTTACGCCTGTTTGGTCTCACGCTGCCAACTGACATGATGTGGAATAAATACATTGAATCAATAGCTTCATCTACCGCAAGAAAATTTGGTTCACTGTGCCGTGTCAGAATGTTTTTCTCGTCTGAGTCCATTCTTCAAATCTATAAATCAACCACCCGTCCTTGCATGGAATATTGCTGTCATATATTGTCTGGTGCTCCCGCTGTACGTCTCGAGGTCCTCGACAAAATCCAGAGACGAATATGCAAGATGATAGGCGCTGATCAGGCATCTAGTCTACAATCGTTATCCCACAGACGTGCCGTGGCCGCCCTTTGTCTCTTCTACAAGTATTTTCACGGCAAATGTTTCGACGAAATACTTTCGCTGGTTCCCAGACTGCATGAATTTAAGCGAGCTACCAAGCTAGCATCTCGGTCCCACCTTTTCATTGTCAAAATGGTTAAATGTAACCATGTCTTCTACTCAAACAGCTTTTTCTTCCGCACTTCCCGTCTGTGAAACTCCCTTCCCCTTACTTACTTCCCCGATGACTAGAATCTTCAAATATTCAAGTGCAATGTCAATCGACATCTGACACCCTGAGCTTTTCCTCCGTTCTTCTCTGTATCCTTTCCTCTTTCACACCTCTTTACTCTCGCTTCCATCTCTGTAACCCCTTGCGTGCTAGTGGCACTCCCGCCTTGCTTGGGGTGAATTGCTTTAAAAAAAATTGAAGAAGTTATTAAGTTTGTATTGTTCGGTATTAGAAAGTTTAGTTTCTGACCATGAGACCCGAGTTCGAATCTCACCATGTCAGAAAGATGAATTTTTGATGTTATCGTCTGGAAGAGGTGATCACAGCGTGCATGCAATTGAATCCTACTGATAAAGAATCGCTTTTAATTAAATACACATAAAATATTACCTTCTGTCGTGTGAATTGATCGACCAATCGAAAGCTCGTTAATCTTTCGCTCCAGCGGTCTGTATTCGAAATGGAATACTGAAAATGCCATATTTCATGCAAGATACACCCAACCTACAAGAACAGAATATCTTTTAAACAAAAACAGTCTGAAGCCTAACTTACCAAAATAAATACAACAAATAGATATGAGAGTACCGCGACTAGTAAAATGAAAACTACAACACACATCAATTCGGCATTTAATCTCCTTTGAAGTAGTCCCCTTCTGAAGCCAGACACTTTATCCAGCGTGGTTGAGGAAAGCATTCCTGGAATACTTTTGCTACCACGTCGCATTCTCTTGGAAACCCTTGACATTTTGAAATCTTGTTCCTTTTAAGTGGGATTTGATTTTTAAAGAATAAAAAGTCGCAACGGGTGAGATCTGGTGAATATGGTGGTAATCGGGCCTGGAAAATGTTGTGTTTGGCCAAAAGCTGCTGCCCAAGCCATGGTCACTGACGATCACACTCTCCGCACAGACCTCGTATATCCTAATAAAGACATCCAACTTAACATATCGATTTTCTAAGCGTAGCTTAGATGCGGCACAAGACCGAAGGTATGGGGCACCTATTGAGGGTCGAACTCATTATTCAGTCGTAATTGTTTTAGCAAGACAAGCTTGCTAACCATTACGCCACCGCGAGGTGCCACAACCAACTTAACATATGGCTAGTTCTGTTTCTTCATTTTTTTAATTTTTTTAGACGAGTTAGCAATAATTGCCTAAATCGTGATAAAACATGACATATATATATATATATATATATATATATATATATATATATATATATATATATATATATATATATATATATATATATATATATACGGGTTGTAACAGCAAAATTGTCCAAACTGTGTAACAGCATAATTATACATTCCACGAAATGTTTGAATATCTATAAAACACTATTTAAGTAGATTCTTAACTAATTTCAACTCAAATTTTATTATATATATATATATATATATATATATATATATATATATATATATATATATATATATATATATACGGGTTGTCACAGCAAAATTGTCCAAACTGTGTAATAGCATAATTATCCATTCCACAAAATGTTTATGCTTAAAAAAAACACTAAACTAATTAAGCTTTTTTGTAGTTTTTTAGAAAACGTTTAGCCATCTTGAAACCATTTTTCGTAAGAATCACGGAAAAACCCATTGAGTTATTCATCTAAAAAGACAGCAGGTTGAAATTGTTTCGTATTAAACCCACTGTCTTCCCAACTGAGAAATGGTGAGAGGAAAAAGATCATTCAGATCTTCAGTAATGGTACCAACATTCATATTCTGGCTTCCACCTTCAAAGACCATTCAAGAACCATCAAGAGAATGTTGAATAAGTTTTAAAAAGAGGAAACAGTAAAGAGGAAAATTGAATCAGGAGGTCACAACAGGAAGAGTGATCATCATTTCAGCTTATAGCTAAAGAGATCAATTAGAAAAGATCCAACTCAATCCATAAGATGTTTGGCATATGAGAGGAGTTTCAGCTGAGTCAAGAGAGCAGTGAAAAAAGGCTTGAAAATGAAATTGTACTTGAAACATGTGAGGTACTTTGTTACTCCAGGACAGAAAATTAGAAGGTTAGAGTTGACGAAGTTCATCTTGAATAACTTGGAAAATGATCCTGGAATATAACATATATATATATATATATATATATATATATATATATATATATATATATATATATATATTACATGAATCATTCATACAAAAAGCAGATAGTGAAGTTAATGATATAAATGGCAAGAATCACTCTCGCAAACAATTTTTAATAAAATACATTAACCTCGAACCCATTGATGAATGTTATGATCCCTGTTTATAAATTCCAGTTGTACAAAGTCTTTTTTTACTACAAGCTTTCGATTGTTCATACAATCATCGTCAGGTATAGAAATAGATATGTCTTTTTTACATCCAGGTAATAACAGGACAACAAAAGTTAAGATGTTTTTCGAAATAGGTTTTTTGGGAAATGTGTTATTGTTAACTGTGAATATTTTTTGGAGCGTGCGTTCGCAACGCTGAGGTTGAATTTTTTAAAATTTTGAATTTTGAATTCCAATTTTGTGACAATTATTACAGGCAATCCAGTAAATTCCTCTTTCATGTCTTAGCTTATTGTTTTGTTTAGTATCGACTGAGTCTTTTATTGTTTTAGATGTAGTAGTAATAAATTTTATCTTGTGTTTAGATAGATTCTTTCCAATTGCAGATGTGAAAGAGTTAGTTGTTAGGATAATATATATTTTCATTGCATTGTGTTTGCCAGGAAGGACTGTTTTTCTATTTTGGAATATTTTATGAGCCTTATGTTTCGCATTAAATATAAAATAATTAGGGTACTGTATAAGCTCGAAAGTGTTTTCAAAGTATTTCTCCTCTTCGTGTAAATGCGGCGGGCTGCATATTCTGTGTGCTCTGAGTAGATGATTATACCGGATTTATTTTGTTGTTATGATGTTTTTCCACTTTGTCATAAATTTTTCCGTAATATTGTTTTTGATATATAAAAATATATATATAACAATATTTCATATATATATATATATATATATATATATATATAGTGAGTGAAAAGTGTAAATGTGTCAAAAGAATGTAGAACGGAATTGTGGCTTGTGTTACGATAAGAGATTAAACATTATTGCTTTTCCTGCACAAGACGGTCTCCATTATTAGGAATCCGAGCTTATTAGCAAGTGCAGAGGTTACCAGACTTCTAGTGGCTCCATGGATCGAATGAAAAAATGAATTCAGGGTTTGGAAAAAGGTATTGTACTAAATGGCAACTATACCGAAAGATAATAATGTAATTTTGAAGAGAAAAAATTCTGCCTTCATTATTCCGTCTACTCTAAAATTTGTTTTATAGGATTTGAGACCTTACTTATCAATCAACCCTCGTAATTTTGGAAGGAAAAAACCAACAAAAACATGTTTTCCTTTTTTTCCCTACCGTAGTTTCAAATAACAAATGTTAGCTTTTATTAGGAAAAAGTTTAAATAAACTGATCGCCAATATAATTCCCGTACCTTTTAAAGTTATACAAACTATAATATATCTCTGGATTTTCAAATTCTGTTTACCCCTTAAGAAAGACACTACCTTTGTCCCATACTACCTGGTACATTTATTGTATGAAATGTGTATGCAAATGTACCAACTATTATGGGACAGAGGTAGTAATAAATAATTCCAATCCCAAATTGGAAGGATTGCTGCTAGTTCTAAGCTGGTTCTCTTTAATCCTGATATGCTACAGTGTTCCCATAGAAATTGATTGAAATATATTAGACTACCTCTGTCCCATAATGAATGGTACATTTAGTGTATGAAATGTGTATGCAAATGTACCAACTATTATGGGACAGAGGTAGTAATAAATAATTCCAATCCGAAATTGGAAGGATTGCTGCTAGTTCTAAGCTGGTTCTCTTTCATCCTGATATGCTACAGTGTTCCCATAGAAATTGATTGCAATATATTAGACTACCTCTGTCCCATAATGATTGGTACATTTAGTGTATGAAATGTGTATGCAAATGTACCAACTATTATGGGACAGAGGTAGTAATAAATAATTCCAATCCCAAATTGGAAGGATTACTGCTAGTTCTAAGCTGGTTCTCTTTAATCCTGATATGCTACAGAGTTCCCATAGAAATTGATTGCAATATATTAGACTACCTCTGTCTCATAATGAATGGTACATTTAGTGTATGAAATGTGTATGCAAATGTACCAACTATGATGGGACAGAGGTAGTAATAAATAATTCCAATCCCAAATTGGAAGGATTACTGCTAGTTCTAAGCTGGTTCTCTTTAATCCTGATATGCTACAGAGTTCCCATAGAAATTGATTGCAATATATTAGACTACCTCTGTCCCATAATGATTGGTACATTTAGTGTATGAAATGTGTATGCAAATGTACCAACTATTATGGGACAGAGGTAGTAATAAATAATTCCAATCCCAAATTGGAAGGATTACTGCTAGTTCTAAGCTGGTTCTCTTTAATCCTGATATGCTACAGAGTTCCCATAGAAATTGATTGCAATATATTAGAATACCTCTGTCCCATAATGATTGGTACATTTAGTGTATGAAATGTGTATGCAAATGTACCAACTATTATGGGACAGAGGTAGTAATAAATAATTCCAATCCCAAATTGGAAGGATTACTGCTAGTTCTAAGCTGGTTCTCTTTAATCCTGATATGCTACAGAGTTCCCATAGAAATTGATTGCAATATATTAGACTACCTCTGTCCCATAATGATTGGTACATTTAGTGTATGAAATGTGTATGCAAATGTACCAACTATTATGGGACAGAGGTAGTAATAAATAATTCCAATCCCAAATTGGAAGGATTACTGCTAGTTCTAAGCTGGTTCTCTTTAATCCTGATATGCTACAGAGTTCCCATAGAAATTGATTGCAATATATTAGACTACCTCTGTCCCATAATGATTGGTACATTTAGTGTATGAAATGTGTATGCAAATGTACCAACTATTATGGGACAGAGGTAGTAATAAATAATTCCAATCCCAAATTGGAAGGATTACTGCTAGTTCTAAGCTGGTTCTCTTTAATCCTGATATGCTACAGAGTTCCCATAGAAATTGATTGCAATATATTAGACTACCTCTGTCTCATAATGAATGGTACATTTAGTGTATGAAATGTGTATGCAAATGTACCAACTATTATGGGACAGAGGTAGTAATAAATAATTCCAATCCCAAATTGGAAGGATTACTGCTAGTTCTAAGCTGGTTCTCTTTAATCCTGATATGCTACAGAGTTCCCATAGAAATTGATTGCAATATATTAGACTACCTCTGTCCCATAATGATTGGTACATTTAGTGTATGAAATGTGTATGCAAATGTACCAACTATTATGGGACAGAGGTAGTAATAAATAATTCCAATCCCAAATTGGAAGGATTACTGCTAGTTCTAAGCTGGTTCTCTTTAATCCTGATATGCTACAGAGTTCCCATAGAAATTGATTGCAATATATTAGACTACCTCTGTCCCATAATGATTGGTACATTTAGTGTATGAAATGTGTATGCAAATGTACCAACTATTATGGGACAGAGGTAGTAATAAATAATTCCAATCCCAAATTGGAAGGATTACTGCTAGTTCTAAGCTGGTTCTCTTTAATCCTGATATGCTACAGAGTTCCCATAGAAATTGATTGCAATATATTAGACTACCTCTGTCCCATAATGATTGGTACATTTAGTGTATGAAATGTGTATGCAAATGTACCAACTATTATGGGACAGAGGTAGTAATAAATAATTCCAATCCCAAATTGGAAGGATTACTGCTAGTTCTAAGCTGGTTCTCTTTAATCCTGATATGCTACAGAGTTCCCATAGAAATTGATTGCAATATATTAGACTACCTCTGTCTCATAATGAATGGTACATTTAGTGTATGAAATGTGTATGCAAATGTACCAACTATTATGGGACAGAGGTAGTAATAAATAATTCCAATCCCAAATTGGAAGGATTACTGCTAGTTCTAAGCTGGTTCTCTTTAATCCTGATATGCTACAGAGTTCCCATAGAAATTGATTGCAATATATTAGACTACCTCTGTCCCATAATGATTGGTACATTTAGTGTATGAAATGTGTATGCAAATGTACCAACTATTATGGGACAGAGGTAGTAATAAATAATTCCAATCCCAAATTGGAAGGATTACTGCTAGTTCTAAGCTGGTTCTCTTTAATCCTGATATGCTACAGAGTTCCCATAGAAATTGATTGCAATATATTAGAATACCTCTGTCCCATAATGATTGGTACATTTAGTGTATGAAATGTGTATGCAAATGTACCAACTATTATGGGACAGAGGTAGTAATAAATAATTCCAATCCCAAATTGGAAGGATTACTGCTAGTTCTAAGCTGGTTCTCTTTAATCCTGATATGCTACAGAGTTCCCATAGAAATTGATTGCAATATATTAGACTACCTCTGTCCCATAATGATTGGTACATTTAGTGTATGAAATGTGTATGCAAATGTACCAACTATTATGGGACAGAGGTAGTAATAAATAATTCCAATCCCAAATTGGAAGGATTACTGCTAGTTCTAAGCTGGTTCTCTTTAATCCTGATATGCTACAGAGTTCCCATAGAAATTGATTGCAATATATTAGACTACCTCTGTCCCATAATGATTGGTACATTTAGTGTATGAAATGTGTATGCAAATGTACCAACTATTATGGGACAGAGGTAGTAATAAATAATTCCAATCCCAAATTGGAAGGATTACTGCTAGTTCTAAGCTGGTTCTCTTTAATCCTGATATGCTACAGAGTTCCCATAGAAATTGATTGCAATATATTAGACTACCTCTGTCTCATAATGAATGGTACATTTAGTGTATGAAATGTGTATGCAAATGTACCAACTATTATGGGACAGAGGTAGTAATAAATAATTCCAATCCCAAATTGGAAGGATTACTGCTAGTTCTAAGCTGGTTCTCTTTAATCCTGATATGCTACAGAGTTCCCATAGAAATTGATTGCAATATATTAGACTACCTCTGTCCCATAATGATTGGTACATTTAGTGTATGAAATGTGTATGCAAATGTACCAATTATTATGGGACAGAGGTAGTAATAAATAATTCCAATCCCAAATTGGAAGGATTGCTGCTAGTTCTAAGCTGGTTCTCTTTAATCCTGATATGCTACAGTGTTCCCATAGAAATTGATTGTTAATATATTAGACTACCTCTGTCCCATAATGAATGGTACATTTAGTGTATGAAATGTGTATGCAAATGTACCAACTATTCTGGGACAGAGGTAGTAATAAATAATTCCAATCCCAAATTGGAAGGATTGCTGCTAGTTCTAAGCTGGTTCTCTTTAATCCTGATATGCTACAGTGTTCCCATAGAAACTGACTGCAATCTATTAGACTACCTCTGTCCCATAATGGTTGGTACATTTAGTGTATGAAATGTGTATACAAATGTACCAATTATTATGGGACATAAGTAGTAATAAATAATTTCAATCCCAAGTTGGAAGGATTGCCGTTAGTTCTAAGCTGGTTCTCTTTCACCCTAATGTTTTTGACTTACCACCCCTAACAACAACAACAAAAAAACGCATTTTGTATTTATATCCGTTTAAAACTGACGGTCGCTTATTGTTTAAAAGAAAACATCTACATGTGTTTTGTCTTAACCTCCGAAACGTATTTTTGTAGAACTGTTAAAATCTGGTTATTCCTTATTGGTTAAAACATCTCAATACGTGTTTTTTTTTCAATTTAAGCTCTTCATTTGCTTTGCAAAACAATCGGTTGAGTTCTGGTTGTGTTTTGAAGTTGACCTAACAAATAGCTACATTTATCGAACAGTGTAAAAGTCGATGAAACTCTCGCTGTGTGGTTGGAATGATTGATAGCTCGGATTTTATCGCTGACGCCAGAAAAGCTATCAAACGCTTCTTGCTGAAAGGGAGAACAAATAAATTTGCAAGAATATCAGAACGGACAGAAGACATCTTTACTCGTTCACTTACTGGAAAACAGAATCAAATTGCAATGTCGGTGATCGTCAGCATCGACTGTAGCGAGATGCCACCATTTGCAGAGACGAATGGACCACCTTCGCTGAGTCTCAAAAAAACAGAAACAAGTTTAACGGACAACCCTCTCAATAAGAAGAAACGCTAAGCATAAAAAATGGACATGTTATTGGCGAACTACAGGAGAAATTAAGTTCGACAGTTACAGGCGGTTCGTACAGAAAAACCAAGTGATATGTTTGTATGTTAGATATGGCGGTCTCTGAACGTTGCTCTGTATTTCTTCTCCGTTTCTTTTTCATTTTACTTAACTAGACTAACAGATATGGACACATTTATTAAACCAAAAGTATATTCTGTGCAAGTGTGAGAATTAACAAGCGCCAAAGATAAATTAGGATTTAATTAGCGTTGATATATTAATCGTATACTGGCAAGAAAAAGGGCGGTCACAGGGAGTAAGGCTGAATATATATTCTTGGAAAATAAAACAAGGAAGATATTTAAACAATGAGTCAATACAAAATAGGAGTCCAGTCTTTTTCTTTTTATGTGCCATATCCTTTCAGGACGTAGGCGATCATGGCTCTCCACTTTTCCCTATCCCTTGCAGCTCTCAATAAGTTCCTTCCCTCTGCTTCTTCCCCCAGACCACGTTCTGTCATCCACTTGCTTTAGTCCGCCAAGTATGTCACGCGTTGTTTCTCCTTGTCTCTCTTTCCCTCTATTCGACCCGTGAGTATCAGATTCTCCATGCCTCCTTCCTCATTATGTGTCCCAGAAACTTCAGCTGCCTCTTCCTGATATTAAGTATAAGCCTTGTATCCTCCTTGTTTGCAACCTCATCGTTGCTCACACGCTCGGTCCATGATATCCTTAGCATCCTTCTGTAGAACCACATCTCCGTCGCCTCGAGTCTCTTCTTCATCTTTGAGGAAATCGTTCAACATTCGCTGCCGTAAAGAAGGACAGATGTCACGTAACAATTCAGTATTCTTTTCTTTGTTACCAAAGATATCCTCCTGTTTCACAGTACTCTGTCCAGCTTTTGAAATGTGTCCCTGGCCAACCTAAGACGTCTACGGATCTCAGTGTCGCACTTAACGTCCTCTGTGTGCGATCTGTAGGACGGGAACACTAAAATCAAATTGACGCGGAAGTTTATATATCTGGGAAGGGTCATGACAACGGACGGTAAGTGCGTCTTGACAGGAGTCTAGTAGTCGATGGAAAATAGGAGTCCGTACGATAAGAGTTCTGTGGTTTTTGATTGAAGTTCGTTCGGACGAAACTCGGAATAGGATGATGGTAGCTGATGCTGAAGTTCGGCTTCGTGTGCGTGTTGTGGACAGGAAGTCTGGAAAAGTTACGGTAGCCGGTAGGTTAGCCCGGCTGCCATGGTGCACGTTCTTGCGGGACGAGGTGAGCGAAGAAGCCGCTGAGTGTTGGAGTCGCTGGTGAGACGAGAATGCCTCTTCTTTGTGAGCTGCGGGGTTGTATTTATATTATTTCGTAGTGTCTTTCTTAAGAGGCAAAAAGAATTTGAAAATCCAAAGATAAATTATAGTTTGTATAACTTTAACAGGTACGGGAACTATATTGACGCTCAGTTTATTTAAACTTTTTCCTAATAAAAGTTAACATTCGTTATTTGAAACTACGTGAAGTTAAAAAAGGAAAATGTCCTTTTGTTGTTTTTTCCTTCCAAAATTACGAGGGTTGATTGATTCGAAGGAATCCGCGTCCTTGGCTTGCGCTATCTTCCGATTGGCTGAAAATGTTTAATTGTTTTTCACGTGACTGCTTGCCACTACGTCTGCCAGTCTGTGACCTCGAGATGAGCTGTAGGCCATTCTAGTTTTTGAACGTAAAAAAGAATCCATGAATCGCAGCGGGTTTTCGCTTGGAGTATAACAGCATTTATTAATTTTTTATTTGTATTTTATTCATCTTAATTTCGATTGATATTCAGTACAAGTACTCCGACCATTATTCTATTATTATTTTATTATCTGATGAAGTATTATCAACCATTATTAATTTTTAACTAGTATTTCTTTCATCATAATTTCTCTCATTTCCATTGCAACTACTTTAAATAAAAAGCTAGGAATGAAACTCACATCAACATTGGAAAGAGCGAAACGGCTACTGGCATTGAGAAACCTATATTCCTGGAGAATTCTTTTAAGAGAAAGATTTTTTTTTAATTTCCACAGACCACTCGATTAATGAATTTTGAATATTTTCTATTTGGTTGATTGATCTTTGTTTAACGGTATATCAACCCCTATGTGTTATTTAATGTCAGAATCTAAATATTTTATACTCAATTTTATGGCTTCGACTACAGATATTTTTGTATATAATTTTCATACCTCAGGGTAAGATGATAAAATGTATTGTTGGTGTATTTTTTTTAAATGTATTACTGGTAAGTTTACTATAAAGAATGTATTTTTATACTTTTTAGTGTTGTACCGGTTGCCATTTTGCTATATAAAATTGTATTGTTGATCATTTTACTATAAAATATATGGTTGGTCATTTTGCTATATAAAATTGTATTGTTGGTCATTTTACTATAAAATTTTATTGTTGGTCATTTTACTATATAATATACTGTTGGTGATGTCACTATCAAATGTACTGGTGGTACTTTTTTATAAATATATATTGCTAGTATTTTTCTATAAAATATGTTTTGATTTGATGGGGGCGCGTCACTTTTGCCCATAGCTGTGTCCCTAACTGGTGCTACGACTTCCGTCTCAGGGTGGACTTGGGAACAGCAACAATCAAGAGGTGGTTCCACGCTCCTCAAAACCTTCAATCACCTTAGTGATTCTTTTCTGTCGGGTGCAATTTATCGGCGTACCAAGGACTAACTTTCACTTGAGGTCTTGGATGAGCTTCGGTCCCAGTAAACGTTCAAGGCAAGGAGTCTCCTTGAAAGAACACCCAACCATCATGAGAGATGAAAATTCAGGGTCATTATATATTCTGTTAGTGTTTTAGGGGAATAGGGGCTATATTATGCCCTCTGTTATTTTTGTTGCTGATTCGATTTTACTTTTATTTATTTATTTATTTATTTTTACTTCTTCCTAATTATGGAGTCTATTTTTGACGGAAAATATGATACCGAAATCCGAAGACACATTTGAATAGCAAAAGATGTTTTTCAGAAGCTGAAGAAAATAATAAGAAATAATATATAATATATATAATATAATAATTTATATGATATAAACAAAAGTAAATTGCTATATAGTACTGTGGGGTCACTCACATCATACCAGCAGAAATAGCCCCGAGTTCACAAGGTATAAAATCATACTTCACGGAAATAAAACATACACAGAGATCACAAGAAAAGCATGTTAAATTGTAAATTAAAATCATATAATTTATTTAATTTTTCTGTTCTGGTATGTGTATTTTTGGTTACAAATAGTTTAAGGTTGCATGTGATAAAAGGAAGAAGTCACTTCGTATTATTTACACACAATGCCAAGAAAATCCCAGCCTGCGTCTAACCCCGCACCAGTTGACATAGAAGAACTTTCCGAGAAGTATAATAGTGTCACTCTCAGAAGAAACGGGTTGGGAAGAAAACACACTCCTGTATAGAACAGACTGATAAAAGTTGATTTGCTTTCTTTAAACATACCCGAACCTTTTTGGCTTTCATTTATTTCTTTGTGCTTGTGCCTCCAGTTTAGACTCACCTTGCACTACGGCCCCGGTGCCTGATTGATCTCGTCAACCTAAGATCAAAATCACAACGTGGGTAGGTTAAACTTGGGATCAAGGTAGTTACTTCAGTAACCAGTCACTGAAAGCGAGCTGAGTACGACGGAGCTGGTGTCGAACCGGTTGCATCTGGTGTGAAGCCGTTACGTATTCGTGACGTCAGAATCGACCGATCACCCCATCTAGTACTCTGACCAAAGGATCCCGCCGGGTAGCGAAAAACCGCCGATCGACCGGGTCACATATTGATGGCATCGACTAAGAGTCGAACCCAGACGCCTCCATTGGGAATATGATGATACGACGAATGTAATACGTCTATCTCAGAGAACATGTAGCACCCCGCTACCACTTTCTTATCAATGTTGAATTTTGTACAAACCTGTGCAAAAAGTTGATCAGAGAGCCTACTCAGCTTAGTAAATATTTTCAGGGGATATCAGCTTCTAATTGGTCAATAAACGCACAAGCGGGCGTTGCAATCCACACACGTACAAATATTTTTCCAGCGCGTGACCAAGCCAAGTTTCCCGCCATTTTTCTGCGATCCTGTCACGTGATTACATCAATTATAGATAGCAGGCACTAGTTTGCTCTCTCTCTCTCTCTCTCTCTCTCTCTCTCTCTCTCTCTCTCTCTCTCTCTCTCTCTCTCTCTCTCTCTCTCTCTCTCTCTTCTCGCTGCAAGATGTAGTCTCAATAGGATTTTCGTTTTGACCATGGGCGGTCAAACATTAAAAGCATATTCATGCATGCAGGTCCGTACGAACTTTTCCAAAATACATTACAAATATACAGAACATTTCCGAACAGGCAACAAGAACTTTTCTCTTTGAAATTCTTTTCTAAAGCTACAGTTTATTCAGCATTTCTCAGCTTTATCATTCATTCAACTTTTTTGAGTTCAGATAAAAATATTCCCAGTCTAAGAGACATAACTCCAACAGATCTTTAACTTCTACGCATGTACATCAATATACACAAATAAATACAAATGTTATGTTTTTAAAACCATTTTGTTCCTTCTTGTATTTCATGCTTTGTGGTATTTTACATTTAATATAAATTGTGTGGTCATGTTATTCACGCATCCATAAACAAACATCTACAATTGTCCATTCTTATTACCATACCACTACATATGGTAACCCCGACGTTTGACATGGGGTGAGAAAAAGAAAAACCACGAAAAAACACGTGTCTATTCTGGCGTTTGAATCCTAGGGTGTTGATATTTGGCAGGTGATATTTCTCAGGCTTAGTTAAGCGGATCCTTTATTTTTATGTGCTGTGTCCTTTCAGGGCGTAGGTGATCATGGCTCTCCACTTCCCTCCTATCCCTTGTAGCTCTCAATAAGTTTCGTCCCTCTGCCACCTCCCTCAGGCCACGTTCTGTCACCCATTTGCTCAAGCCCGCCAGGTATGTCATGCGTTGCTTTCCCTTGTCCATCTTTCCCTCTATTCGACATGTGAGTATCACATTCTCCAAGCCCTCCTTTCCCATTACGTGTCCCAGAAACTTCTGGTGTCTCTTCCTGATATTAAATATAAGCTTCCTCCTTGTTTGCATCCTCTCCAAAAACTCATTGTTGCTCACACGCTCGGTCCATGATATCCTCAGTATCCTTCTGTAGAACCACATCTCCGTCTCCTCAAGTCTCTTCATCTTTGAGGAGACCGTCCAACATTCGCTGCCGTAAAGGAGGACAAATGTCACATAACAGCTCAGTACTCTTTGTTACCAAAGAAATCCTCCTGTCTCGCAATACTCTGCCCAGCTTTTGGAATGTGTCCTTGGCCATCCCAATACGCCTACGGATCTCAGTGTCGCTCTTGTCGTCCTCTGTCAAAACACTTCCCAGATATTTAAACTTCCGCACCTGCTTGATTTTAGTGTCCCCGATCTGCAAATCTCATTTAGGGCTCATCCTTTTACCGATGACCATGCATTCTGTCTTCTTGTGGTTTATGCTTAGTCACTTCTTCTCGCTCTCCTTCGCTACCTTCTGTAGGAGGTTTTGTTATTTCTTTTCCGTGTCTGCTGTCAGTAATGTGTCATCTGCGCATCTTATGTTGTCAAGATTGCGACGGCCAATGCAGAATCCAGGTAGGATTTCCAATTCTCTCAGAATTGCCTCGCTGTATAGGCTGAATAAGTCCGGTTTACCATTTTATAAAGAAATAAATTTGAAAAGAAATTTGATTTTTCAAAAATTTATAAAAATCTACACAATTATCAAAATATGTGAACCAAGTAAAAAGACAATATTTATTACTTACCATTTCGTAAATAAATAACTATGAAAACAATTTTTTTATTCATAATTTTATGAAAATATCTATGAAGTATAGAACAAGAAAATTTAAATAAACATGATTTTTTCGGATGTCATACATTTAAATAAATATGATTTTTCCGGAAGTTATACATTTATTATGTATTGTCTTATGCTTAATCCCTTCTTCTCGCTCTCCTTCGCAACCTTCTGTCGGAGGTTTTGTAATTTCTTTTCCCCGTTTGCTATCAGTACTGTGTTATCTGCGTATCTTATATTGTTAAGATTGTGGCCGCCGATGCTGAATCCTAGTAGGATTTCCAATTCTCTCAGAATTGCCTCGCTGTATACGTTGAACAGGTCGAGTGAGAAGACTCATCCTTGCCTTACGCCCATTTCTATTTTTGTCTAATCACTGAACTCGTTCCCTATGCGTATGCATGCTGTTTGCTGCCAGTATAGGTTCTTGATTAAGTGTCTATAATTACCACAAGGTCTGTACTGACGCTGATTTGCGTACTAAGTGCAGCGGTGATGCCCATAGTGATTTTGAATGTCGGATTATATCAGTGTTCATAAGCGCAATGAATTTGTAGAGGACCGGTGGGTGAAGATGAAAAGAAAACACGTGCGTTTATTTTTCCTGCTAAAAGAAGGTTCAACTACAAGAAAAATGGCGGACTCTAGTTGTGTCCAACCGAAGATGAAAGAAGACAAACAAGACCGATAAACAAAACAATTTTACAATGGACAATAACATGTGTGTGTGTGTGTGTGTGTGTGTGTGTGTGTGTGTGTGTGTGTGTGTGTGTGTGTGTGTAAACATTGGTGTCTGTTTTTTGGTGAATGTTCGTATTTTGGTGAATGTTTGTACGTACGTGTATGTGTGTATAATGTTCATGGCGTTTTCCCACAAGTGGAAAATGCTATCTCCTAAGAGAGCTTACATTGTAGTCGCTGAAATGAAGAAATGAAAAAGCGGATTTACCTCACCTCTACGCGAGGTGGGATGCGGCACGGCAGCATTTATAGTATAGGGAGAGTGACCCCTAGTGACAATTTGGGAATTAAGAAGGAACTAACTCCGACAAATTCTTATTTTGCAACTTTGTATTTTTCTTCTGATAACTGGCGTGCTTTAGCAGAAGTTGGTTTACTGTTACCACTGCCAATAGTATGTCTGATTTTTGTTGAGGACGTATTAGGTCTTTCTCTGCGTGGCATGAGCAGGGTAGGGTGTTTGTTCAGCAGTGATTGAACTGGCTTTCGTTGGTAGCTGAGAACAGTTATTAACAGTAATCTGTTGAGTAGTTGCTGTGATTTGCGTGCTTTGTGTGTAGTTTTCCGTTTTGTTGTCACGCAATTTTCCAGTACTGCAGTTTAGAATTAGAGCGTAGTTTCTGAGAAAGTCTGCTTCTAGTAATGGATTGAGGATGTCTGCTACGACTACTGCCCAGGCCAATAAGCATCACACGCCCAGAATGCCTATGTTAACCGAAGTTTCGCCATGACAACGAATATTATCGCCTGTGGACGACGATTAACGAACAGAATAGGGTTGAGATGTAGTCTACGAGCAAAATTTGTAGGAAGTATAGATGCTCCAGTATCAATAAGAAAGTCTACTTAAGACGAGCCTATTGGTAGCGTTGAAAAGTTGCTAGTCATTGGTTACCATAGCAACTCACGCTATTAGTTTCCCGACATCCGTTCGTTTTTGGGTTCTTGCAGAGTACGTCTAATAAAAGAAGATGTTCTTGAGCTGGGATTTATTTTACATGAACCTTTATCATGCCATTTACACCATGGCTTGCATGTCCTTGACTTAAAAACAAAGTAGATAAGACTTATGCAAAATAGGGGTTTTAGTTTTTTTGTAGAAGGGTTTCAGTGAACAATATGGAGTCTCGGTCGGGGGAAGCAACTCTCGCTCCCTGCGGAATTACTGAACTTGCATTTTGAACTAAGTTCGTTTTTATAAATGGAATTATTTCATCTGCCAGTGCACGTATCTCAGATAATGAGAGACTTCTACCGGTAACGACGATATTTTGTGGTAACGCTTATATGAAACTATGGCGGACAAGTTCGTCACCTGCTACTTTAGATGCTGTAGAAAGTAATTCTCGGAGATAATCTGAAGGTCTGCCAGTCATTTTTGCATTTTGAAAAAATGTTAGCAAACATTTCCGGCTTTGTTCTCTCGGGCATCTGAATTACTACTCCTTTGAAGAGAATGCGGAAGTCTGTAATTTAGATATAGTATATGGCGGTAGACATGATAGTATTCGGTAAAATTTTGTTTCGGAGCTAGTAATTTTATGCAAGGCAAATTGGGTTTCAGATATTGCGAGCCGGCCATTTTGAAGCTGTTTGTATAAATTCTGGAAATTTAATGGAAACTGAAGCTAGTATTCTATCTTGTTGTTCCATGTCGAGAGTGAATGCAAATAAAAGATGTGGATGAAAGAGAAATGCTCACTTGTTTTGCTTGGTTTTCTTTTTTTAAGTCGGGAACTCCGACGTTATGAATGTCGTTTGTTGTTGTTTTTTTTCCTGAGTCCTTATCACCAAACTGTATTTGGGTTTTTTTAAACGTTGATTTTAAGATGTTTTTGTACGTTGGTGTTCACCAAATGATGTGGGGCCACTCACATCATAACAGCAGAAATAGCCCCGTGTTCACAGGAAATAAAAACATACTTCACGAAAATGAAACGTACACAGAAATAACCGTAAAAGTATGTTAAATTGTAAATTAAAATCATACAATTTATTTAATTTGTATGTTCTGGTGTGTCTATTTTTGGTTACAAATGATTTAAGGCTGCATGTGATAAAAGGAAGAAGTCACTTCGAATTATTACACACAATGTCCCGAAGAGAGAAGTTGAACGTCTTAACTTCCCAAAGGTCGATAGCGAAGAGTTCAACACCTTTTTCGCGGGGTGTCCGTTCATCTGGCAGGAAAAGTTTATGTTGCATGCTGGGAGAATTTTTATTATTTTTATTTTTTTATTTAATTTATTTTATACAAAGTTTTAAAGTTATTTGTTTCATTGTATTTTATTTATAATATTCATTATTATTATTATTTTATATTTTTATTTATTTATAATAATAATGTCCCTACGATACCAATCCTCCTATATGGCAGTGAATGCTGGACAATTTCCTCACAGAGGAAGAGGAGACCTGAAACAAAGAAAAGTACGCTGAAATACTTTGTAAAATCAATCCTCCTATATAGCAGTCAATGCTGGACAACTTCTTTACAGATGAAGAGAACTTGCTTCAATACTTTGATTGTACTTCTTCAGGTGATGGTAGGTAACTGGTGATTAAATGATTTTTAAGAAAATTTAAAACCACAGTGTTAACTCTTCTCCGGAATTTTACGGGGTGGGGGGGTAGAAGATAAGATCAGAATTAAAAGTAGCTTAAAGGTAGTTTAAAAGTAAGCTCAGAGGGTGGAGGTGCGTGAGTTATTTTTTCATACCATGTTAAACCGGAACATAGACAGACAATCATAGACAACTGTGAAAATATCTAAGCGACAAATGAATCGTGATTGTATACAAATAAGACACGTTCAATTTTTTGACAGGACTTTGAAGGAAGGTTGTAGGCTAATCAGACGTAAAGTTAACAAAAAAAATTTTTCTCAAATTTTAGATTCAGGAAGATTCATAAAGTAGCCTATAGATAAAATTAAAAATGTGGAACATCTATATAAGATATTAATAATACTAACTGGACTGCAATGCATAGCAATATTAAAGCTGAATAAACAAAATAAGGTAATTACCCGTAGAGGGTGGACTAATAAATTATGGCTATAAGAAGTGTTCATACGTAATTTTTAAAATTTAACTATATTTTAAGGTTAAAGATAAACTGTGTCGACAATTAACACTTAATTCGCTCCTTTGATTTAATAGGAATTTTTTTCTTTTTTTCTTTTCTTTTTGTTTTTTCTGTCAGATCTTTTTTCTTTTATTTTTATTCTATCTGTTCTTTCTCTCATTTGTGTGTGTGTGTGTGTGTGTGTATATATATATATATATATATATATATATATATATATATATATATATATATATATATATATATATATGAAATAACGATATATTTATTTTTATATATATCAAGAACAATTTTAGGCAAAAGAAGTATGGCTAAGTGGAAAATGTTTCCGCGTGACGCGTTTCGTCATTTAGGACTTAATCGGACTATGTTAATGTTTACGTTGATGCGACTGCACATGCGCATGAGCGAAAGAGAATCACTGAGAATTTTAAACTTAATTCTTTTTTAAATGTGTATTTTGGTTATGTAGCCGATTTCATTTAGATCCTTTTCTTTTTGTTTGTGTTTCCATCACTTTTTCTTATTAAATATCCTACATTGTCATAATAGAAGATCTGCCAAGAACGGTGAAACGTTGTAAGAATCGGGACGCAAATTTACTGTGGTTGATCTATCGATTAAAGCACTTTCTAAACATTTTTGTCTTCGTAAATTGTTTTCTCTTTTAATTAGAATAGCATTTTTTATTCTAATGTGTTTAATGTGTTATTTTGTAAAAGATCCCTTTTGTGTTCATATAAAATTTCTATTTAAATTCCTTGAGGTTCCACCTATGTTTTCCTTCTGATAATTATTACAGAGGATACAGTTTTCTTCCAAGTTAGAGTTTATTATTTTGTTTTGTATTAAGTCTTTTATTGTTTTAGAAGCAGTTGTAACAAATCTTATGTTGGTTCTAAAGTTCTTTTCGATTGTAGTCGTGATAAACTTGATGAGTAGAATATATATATATATTATAATTTTTTTTCATATAGACAAGAACATTTTACTCACTACAAAGATGCAACTTTTTTTAATAAAGTTGCATCTTTGTAGTGAGTAAAATGTTTTTGTCTATATGAAAAAATTATAATAAATAATTATCATATATATATATATATATATATATATATATATATATATATATATATATATATATTATTCGATATATTCATATATATGCATATATATCGATATATGCAAATATATATCGAACTGCTTACCTGAAGAAAAAGCGCACAATATTTATGCCAACGGTTTGTATTAAAGTTTACTAAGCCAAGATCCATTCAGTTAATAGTCAAAAGCAGGAGGGAGAAAGTGTTTTACATTAGACTGATATGTGTGAAGAACTTATCAGCCTATCTTAAAAATTAGCAGTCGAAATCTTGCTATCTTCTAAGATTCGAACAGATATCTCTGGTACTGGCTGGAAATAGATAGATAGATAGATAGATAGATAGATAGATAGATAGATAGATAGATAGATAGATAGATAGATAGATAGATAGATTTAAACTATCTTACAGATCTAAACTAGCTCCTAGATAAATCTAAACTAGATCATAGATAGATGGATCTAAACTAGCTCATAGATAGATAGATAGATAGATAGATAGATAGATAGATAGATAGATAGATAGATAGTGATTGAAAAATAACTCCCGATTTTAAATACTTATAATTTATTTATTAACTATAATTTTTACAAGAAATGAATATGAGGGGAAAGTGTTTAGCATTAGGTTTTATTTAAAATTCGATATGAACTCCAGATTTCGCTCCCAGCTGCTCGAGTAGCCCAAGAATCGTTTTAACTGATTTCACCAGGAACTCTTGTGGTATGGAAGACATAACTTCTTGTATTCGCCCTTCAAGTTCTTCCAAACTTTTAGTTTGGCATAGTAGACTTGCTCTTTGAACCAACCCCAAAGAAAAAAGTCACAGGCTATAAAGTCAGGAACCCTGGCTGACCATTCATGCATAAAATAGGGAGTTACTTTTTAATCAAACTATAGATAGATAGATAGATAGATAGATAGATAGATAGATAGATATGAACAGACTTAGAAAATTAGATATTAACAGGGTTAGATAGATAGATAGATAGATAGATAGATAGATAGATAGATAGATATATAGATAGATAGATAGATAGATATGAACTAGTTCAGAAATAAATTTATATTTCTCAAGTCCAATAACTCTTATCGCTTTTTCCAGTACTGATTATGGTTCCCTTCCTACCATTTTATTTGAAGTAATGTGGAATGTCAGCATATTGATTATGTCATTATTACATGTGATTTCCATTTTCGCTGATGCTGCTAATTTCATTGTTAGGCTACAGACTTATTGATGTACTTCTGGAATATTTCCATTATCAATTTAATAACCTTGTTTGACTGTACGTCCGTTGTTACTATGTGGTTATATGGTTATTTTTCATTAAAAATTAACGAACGCCATTATCAAGATTTTTTATTTATATATTTTTGAAAACGCTCTGTATTAGATAAACGAAAATCTTCCAGCTCTAAAATAATTTTCACCGTTGATCGAAAGGTGGACATGAGCCATAAATTTCTCGGAAGCCATTGCCAACAAGAATTGATTCACTTCCGGCAGACAATCAATAAACTTAATTGACTATGGTTTTTATAAAGAAAGCCGAAGACGACTGCGTCGTCTTTTAAATGTATTTGCACTCTCTCATTGATAAAAGGCTGCGCTTCTTTTGGAGGGGGGATTAGGTGGGAGCGAAATATTTTTTCCGTCCGGATGTAAGTCAGTGTCCCTGGTATTTCCATTAAGTTTACTGAAATCTACTTTAAAGGTCAACACAGAATGGTCGCTTCCATTTCAGGAGGTCTTATTTAGCCATATTTACATGGATGCTCGTTGAAATCTCTAAACAAGCGCGTACGTGATGGGATCTTTGGATGAAGGAAGTGAAACCAAGCGAAATGTAATTAAATTATGAATTGTGAATTAAATTTAACGTATATTGATTAGTTTATTATAATCAAAATAAATAAAACAGATTTACTTTTTCAGTTCTTTCTCTTGTTAGAATATAATCCGAATTTCTGTCTACGTATCAGTATTTCATTTATTGCGTCCAATTTTTCTTTTTTTGTTTCTTTTTTCTTCTTATCCTGCTTAACATTTAGCCTTCTGCATTATTAATATTACTTCCCTTTCCACTGGAATCTTTTTCAATGCTTCTCAATTTCACTCAGACTTGTTTTCTGTTGCCATAGCAGGATATGACACACAACTATGAAATTCAAACACACTATTATTCAGGGATCAGAGTCACTTTCAATGGTAGTATTTTCTACTGCAAATGAAGTCATATCAGTTCAGTTATGTGCCACGCGTGATGCACGCTTAGGCGATCATGTATCTTTCGATACATGACTGACGAGGCAGATTTTTCCCGCAATTTCTTACCAGTTGCCATCTAAGGCTATAGAACCCGGTCTGCCCTGCTATTTACCCATAGCTGGGGGAAGAAGAAGAGGATCCTTTCCCAAGGGTATTAGTATGTAAGTGAATGTAGTGGAATCGACTGGAATTCGAACTCGGCTCTCCGATTCCCTATTCCGAGCCGCTATCCATTACTCCAGCGTAGTGATAAAAGTTAACAACAGTAAGAAAGCACATTTTGTTCTTGTGTTCTTTGATCTATATGCATGAGCGATTAGCTTTGATTGTTCTGTCTGTGTGTATTGTAAAGTCCCATAAAATTGTTACAGGTCCTATCTCTGTAACCGGGTCTGGGTGGTGTTCATGTGAGTTTCTTGCAGTTTATATCATGTAAAAGTTGCTAATTTTGCAGTGCATATATTGATTCCTTCTATCATGTCGAATTTTATATTCAGTGCTAACATCGGGCAACCAATTATCTTTATTATTATTATTTTCGTTTCCTTTGGTTTCTGGTGTGTCCTCTTTTCTTTCTGGGACCAGAGACCAAGGTCAGAAATAGCACCATGACATTTTCCACTGACCAGTTTTGAAAAAAAAAAAAATCACACATATTTTACATAGATAAAGCCCTCCGTAGAATGCGGGCTGTACTTGTGAGTACAGTTTTTTGAATTTATTTAAGGCGTGGTCAACCAGGAATCCCTTCAATGAGTCTATTGGTATATTTACCAATCAATCCGAGTGCTCCAACTACAATTGGAATTTTTGATGTCCTTATGTGCGACATTTTTGAGATTTCGATATAATCGATCCTGATCTGGCATCTCGACTTAGTCACTTTCTCAACGGCGTAATGTTGCTTCCCTCCGTCTTTCTTTTCTTTCTTTTTTTTTTTTACAAATATTTCCATGGCAACTGATTGCCCTGACAGGCTTTTTTCCCTAGTGCCCTGTCGACATGAAATTAAGCGTGCTACTCGATTGACAACTAGGACCCACCGTTTTACTGTTGAAATAGCTACACGCCATCTACTGTCTTCTTGAACCTCGTTAGTGTTTTGTCTTCTCCTCAATCCTTCCAATGTTCAGTCTTCTCTTTCACTTTCACCCCGTAATCCCCTGCGTGCTAGTGGCATTACCGCCTTGCTTCGGGTGAAATGATTTTTTTTAAAAATATTAATGAAACGAAATTATCATTAAAGACACAAAACCAGCCAACACCGCCCAAAAACCGTTAATTTTTAAACGATGTATATGGTTGGTTTGGTTTATTTTGTTTTTCGACATATGAAAACCTCAGTGGGTTATTTAATGCCAAAAAGATTTTTGTTGTATCATACCTACGGACAATAATGGGTATGTCCCCATTCACATAAATACAATAGTAAATACTGTATGTTGGTCTGCAGTTGGAGATTCATTGTGGAATTCACTTCTGCGCGCCGCTGTATGTGTTGTTCTTATCCTAAGTATTATCGTTCATTACCAACCTTCGTCTGATTATTCTATTCAGTAACCTTCCCAATGTTACAACAATTTTAGGTTAGGTTCGTATGAATAGAATATGTATTCTTTGTAAGAAATCAGTCTGTAGATCAGGTTTCATTGACGTATTTTTGTAAAGAAGGTTTTTATTGAGAATTTTGTTTGGTTTGGTTTATTTTGTTTTATGGCACATCAACACCTTAATGGGTTATTTAATGCCGACAAGATTTTAAGGTTAGGTTCGTATGAATAGAATCAGGTTTCATTGACGTATTTTGGTAAAGCGTTATTTTTTGTTTTGTTTTGTTTTTTGATGAGAGTCAAATCTATTACTGGTAATATGTTCTTTTTGTCAAAAATGTATTGCTGGTAATTTTTCTTTTCAAAAATGTATTGCTGGTAATTTTCTTATGTATTGCTGGTAATATTTTTTCTTTCAAAAAAGTATTGCTCTTATGTTTACTATAAAATTCTATTTTTATACTTTCATAGGAAAACTACACCAAGAAATAAAGAACAAATGCAGAGAGGCTAAAGAGGAATGGCTCAACGAAAAATATGCAGAAATAAAACGAATGAGTATCACAGATAAAGGAGATATGCATAAAAAAAATAAGAGAACGAACAGAATAAAAGACATTCTCATCAACAGGCTGCATAACATCCAAAGTGTTATGGGTCCTTAACTACAGAATGAACACTTCCTAACACTATGTATACTACGCCTCTCAAGAGAGAGGGACGAATCGAGTCGAGCCGATAGTAGTTCACTCCAAACCAGACTGATAGTCATACTAACACCTGCCACATCTTGTATTATTATTTCGTGTAATATATCTTCGTTATTTCTATTCTTGTGTTCGTGTTGTTCTTCCTTGGTCCTAACCTGGACCATAACATAAAGAGGGAACGCTTGTATTAGAGAAAGAAAAATTGTCCTGCGTTGGAGTGAATATATTGGAAATCACTTTCACGACAAAATAAAACAACCGGCAATGCACAGATATACCGACGAACCAAAAATATTAAAAACCGAATTGGAAGTTGCACTGGTAAAATTGAAAGGAAACAAAGCGGCAGGGACAGACGGAACTGTAACAGATATACTGGCAGCTTTGGATGATTTCGGTATAGACAACATTACACAAATAATAAATGGAATCTACAGCAGTGGTAATACATCGGAAGACCTAAGCAGATCGATTTTCATAGAACTGCCTAAGAAACCAGGCGTAAATGAGTGCGAATTCCACTGGACAATCAGCCTAATGATCCACATAACAAAACTCAACATCCGAATTCTAACGAATGTTCTATTCAGAATCAGGCCAGAGATAGGAGAAGAAAAGCGCGGGTTCGTTAAAGACACCGGAACAAGGAACGCGGTATTTATGCTCAGAATGTTATCAGGAAGAACAATGCATATGCAAGAGGACGTGTACCTGTGTTTTATGGACTACGGAATAGTGTTCGACAAAGTACGCTACAAAGAGCTCCTCAAAAACTTTGACATATTCGGGAAAGACATTAGAATAATCAAGAAACTATACTGGGAGCAAACCGCCTGAATATGGACAGAAAATGAGTTCAGCAGATATACAAAATAGAAAAGGGTGTAAGACAAAGATGGGTCTTTTCACTGGATTTATTCAACCTATACAGCGAAGCAATTCTGAGAGAATTAGAAATCCTACCAAGATTCATTATAGGCGATCAGAATCTTAACAGTATAAGATATAGAGATGACACAGTGCTGATAGAAGACACGGTAAGAAAACTACAAAACCTACAGAAGGAAAGCGATATGAAATATAAGCTTAAGCTACAAGAAGACAGAATTGCATGGTCATCAGCGAATCGATGAGCCCAAAATGCAAATTACAGGTCGGGAATACTAAAATCAAGCAGGTAGAGAAATTTAAATATCTGGGAAGTAGTCTAAAAGAGGACAGAAAAATGCGGCACTGAGATCCGAAGATGTATTGAGATGGCCAAAGATGCCTTCCAAAAGCTAAGCAGAGTATTAAGAGACAGAAAACTTTCGTTAGAAACAAAGAAACGAGTACTGAACTGTTACGTGATATCTGTCCTCTTGTAGGGTAACGAATGCTGGACAATCTCCTCAAAGATGAAGAAGAGACCCGAACCAACAGAAATGTGGTTCTACAGAAGGATGCTGAGGATGCCATGAACCGAACATAGGAGTAACAACATGGATTTCGAGAGGATGGAAAGAAAAAGGAAACTTATACTCACCAACAGGAAGAGGCAGTTGAAATTTCTGAGATGTAATGAGGAAGGAGGGCTTGGTAAATCTGATACTCACAGGACAGATACAGGGAAAGAGGGACAGAGGAAAGCAGCGCGTGACATACTTCATTGGTTTGAGCAACTGGATGGCAGAACAGGGTTAGGGAGAAATAACAAAAAGACAAAACTTGTTAATGATCGCCTACGTCCTGACGAAACACGGCACATAAAGAAGAAGTCGTTGGGGAATTTGTCTGAACTATCCAAAGACGAAGCAAATTGCTGGTTATTTTATGCAAAAAAGAAACGCAGCTTATTTTTTTTTAAATCTTCCATAGGGTAACATTATGAATATTATGAGCTTTTGTTTGGGGCGGCTAAGGGAATATATGATCAAGTCCTAATTTATGTTAACACATCGAAATTCGATTTCCCATCGGACAGGCGCAATCGATTTATCGCCTTTACTTTCTGTTTTGCATAAAGCCACGTTCAGATAACACATAGGCGTGGTCTCTCTGGTCAATGTCGGAGGGCCACGTATGTCGACAGTCATCGACTGTATAGGAACTATCTCACTTGTTGGATATTGTGGCATGTGGGGACTTCCTTACTTTGCTCGATTCAGCAGAAACGGTAGCGGAAATAATCAGAAGGCTGCAACCAGAAGTCATAAAAGCCTTAACCGAGGCCTGTTCGCTCTATTTCCCATCTTCCTTTTCAGTGGCCTCTACATTCAAGGCCAGCTCTCTTTTTCATTTTCCATTTCAGCGGCCTCTACATTCAAGGCCAGCACTCTTTTTCATTTTCCATTACAGCAGCCTCTACATTCAAGGCCAGCACTCTTTTTGATCTTCCATTTCAGCGGCCTCTACATTCAAGGTAAGCTCTCTTTTTCATTTTCCATTTCAGCAGTCTCTACATTCAAGGCCAGCTCTCTTATTCATTTTCCATTTCAGCGGCCTCTACATTCAAGGCAAGCTCTCTTATTCATTTTGCATTTCACCGGCCTCAACATTCAAGGCCAGTACTCTTTTTAAATTTCCATTTCAGCGGCCTCTACATTCAAGGCCAGCTCTCTGTTTCATTTTCTATTTCAGCGGCCTCTACATTCAAGGCAAGCTCTCTTTTTCATTTTCCATTTCAGTAGCCTCTACATTCAAGGCCAGCTCTCTTTTTCATTTTCCATTTCAGTAGCCTCTACATTCAAGGTCAGCTCTCTTATTCATTTTCCATTTAAGCAGCCTCTACATCCAAGGCCAGATCTCTTTTTCATTTTCCATTTCAGCAGCATCTACATTCAAGGCAAGCTATCTTTTTGATCTTCCATTTCAGCGGCCTCTACATTCAAGGCCAGCTCTCTTATTCATTTTCCATTTCAGTAGCCTCTACATTCAAGGACAGCTCTCTTATTCATTTTCCATTTCAGCAGCATCTACATTCAAGGCCAGCCCTCTTATTCATTTTCCATTTAAGCAGCCTCTACATTCAAGGCCAGCTCTCTTATTCATTTTCCATTTCAGCGGCCTCTACATAGCCCGCTCTTTCACATTCTTTTCACTTTCAGCATTCCATAGTGTGACTGGAAGTGCTTACAGCCATTTTAATCAACATTATTGATATTGTTATAACACTCTTCATGCAATTACTACCTCCCTTCGTCCTCTGTTCGATATATATTTGTAACCTTCTTTGGCTAGATTCTTTTGTTTAGGCTCCACAATTTAGATGTATATTTTTATGATCTGCACATGCTGGAATTGCATGTATTTATTTGTATTACTTATCTGTATTAATATAAAATTATTATTTTTAGAAATCTTTACTTTGTGAAATAGACTATATATATATATATATATATATATATATATATATATATATATATATATATATATATATATATATATATATACTCTGTTCCTAAAAGTAATAATTTAAAAAAAGATTAAAAACAATGATC
This sequence comes from Acanthosepion esculentum, assembly GCA_964036315.1. Classification (NCBI taxonomy): domain Eukaryota; kingdom Metazoa; phylum Mollusca; class Cephalopoda; order Sepiida; family Sepiidae; genus Acanthosepion; species Acanthosepion esculentum. The sequence goes on along the minus strand of OZ038494.1, from coordinate 16,989,966 downwards.
GCGTCATTCAACGAGTGGTCTTTGTTGTAATATTAATTATACTGCACCATTTAATATATATATATATATATATATATATATATATATATATATATATATATATATAAACAAAGAAAGAACAGTAAGATACATAATTCATTGTTCTTATGGATATTTATAATTTTTATTTTTACAAAACAAACAGTGCTCAATGTAAATTTACAGAGCATAAATATTATAAATTAACTGATTTAAAATATGATTTTAATTTTATTATATAATTAAATTTGAAGTTTTTAGCTCCAGTTTTTGAAACATCGTTATTACTGTGTAGCGAAAAAACATTTTTAATTCAGTTAATTTATAATATATATATATATATATATTAAATGGTGCTGTATAATTTTTTATATATATATATATATATATATATATATATATATATATATATATATATATATATATATTAAATGGTGCTGTATAATTTTATATATATATATATATATATATATATATATATATATATATATATATATATATATATATATATATATATATTAAATGGTGCGGTATAATTAATATTGCAAAGAAGTAGTCATAAAAAGAATAAATCAGTAAAGTTATTGTAATTAATGGCGAATTCACTTCACCAACAGATTTAAAATAGCATTAGCTTACTAACTACTCGTTGAATGACGCGATCATTGTTTTTAAAAATTGTAAAATGGATTAGATGTTCCTTATGCCCAGTATAAATGCTGGTACTTTCGGTAATTTTTACTACCATCTTCAGGCATGGATAATATATTTCCTTTTCTGGTAAATTCAGGTAGCTTCCGAGACGAAAATAAATGTAATACAAATCGAAAGATATTTTTTAAAGTGTGTTATTATTAATAGTTACAAAATGTTGGAGCGTTCCGATTTAAAATTTTCAAAATACAGCTTTAGCGTTGCGACACTGCACGCTCCCAAATTAATTAGTCTAAGGTGAATTTTTTTATCAATTTAAATAATTGTTCATTCATCTATAGAAGTAGATAGATTCGCCTATCGTTTGGTTCACACTCCTCTCCAATCATTTAAACAGGAGTAGAGGCTTATCACTTGTTTCCTGTTTAAAACTGGGTTTACGGTTCCTTCTAATGTTTATTTCCATACTTCTAACATTTCCGAGTGAACTCTGACCTCTTGACCTCTTCAACTCTAATGTTAGCTGTCATCTTTTCTGGATAACTCTAAGTACTTTACTTCTTGCCCGTACTTGCACTCATACAAAACCACACAGTAACTCTCTACCTTGGGTGTCTCTTGGGCCCTATATTGTGTGAACATTAGTTTAAAAATATATATCTGAATATTACTTTTTAAATGTTTTCAAATTTATTTTGAAGCTTCCAAGCACAATTGTCAAAACCTTTACCACATCAAATTCGGTTCAGTGTTTCATCAGACATGTTTCATCAGACAAGTTTCCAAGCACAATCGTCAGTACTTTTAGCACATCAAATTCGGTACAGTGTTTCATCGGACATGTTTCATCAGACAAGTGTCCAAGCACAATCGTCAGTACTTTTAGCACATCAAATTCGGTTCAGTGTTTCATCAGACATGTTTCATCAGACAAGTTTCCAAGCACAATCGTCAGTACTTTTAGCACATCAAATTCGGTTCAGTGTTTCATCAGACATGTTTCATCAGACAAGTGTCCAAGCACAATCGTCAGTACTTTTAGCACATCAAATTCGGTTCAGTGTTTCATCAGACATGTTTCATCAGACAAGTGTCCAAGCACAATCGTCAGTACTTTTAGCACATCAAATTCGGTTCAGTGTTTCATCAGACATGTTTCATCAGACAAGTTTCCAAGCACAATCGTCAGTACTTTTAGCACATCAAATTCGGTTCAGTGTTTCATCAGACATGTTTCATCAGACAAGTGTCCAAGCACAATCGTCAGTACTTTTAGCACATCAAATTCGGTTCAGTGTTTCATCAGACATGTTTCATCAGACAAGTGTCCAAGCACAATCGTCAGTACTTTTAGCACATCAAATTCGGTTCAGTGTTTCATAAGACATGTTTCATCAGACAAGTTTCCAAGCACAATCGTCAGTACTTTTGTGTGTGGTACCTAGATCTGATGGTATTAATATACATATTCGATTTTATAACAACTTTCCACCCAAAAAAGTTATTAAGAAAATTATTAAGAAAAATACGTTTTCGAGGATGGAAATAATTATAAAACAGTTTTGAAAATTTGTATTTAACAGAAAAATTGTACAAAATTCAATATTTACATTTATTCCCTTTCAATTTGTAATACTTCAACAAACCTGTTTTGCATTGAATCAATAAGTTTTCTGAGAGTTTCAAATGGAATTTCATTCCAATACTGTTTAATGCAAGAATTAAAAGTTTCTCTACCTTCAAATTGTTTATTTTTGTATACTCTTCTTGACAAAATTCCCCACAAATTTTCTATTGGGTTTAAATCTGGAGATTTAGTGGGTCAGTCCAAAACTTCAATATTTTTTGTTGTAAACCAGTCTTTCGTGAGACTAGAAGTGTGTATGGCCGTGTTGTCCTGTTGAAAAATGGCATTATTGGTGTCATTATTGTTGATTCATAAATGGGACAAGACTTTTCCCCAATACACTGATATATCGAGCAGTTTTGTTTCCCTTCCATCGCTACTAAGTCAGCCTTTCCAGACACAGAAAAAGCTCCACAAACCATAGCAGATCCTCCCCCAAATGGTCTTTTTGAAAACAGCTGCTTCTCCTTTCTTAAATCATGCCAATAACACTGCTAGCCGTCGGGCCCATCCAAATTAAGCGTTTTCTCACCAGAAAACACCACGGTTTCCCATTTCTCTTTTGTCCATGTTACTTTTTTCTTTACCCAATCTACGCGCATCTTCTTGTGTTTAGCAGTTAAAGCAAAGGCTGTCCTCCTGTTTCGATACACAAGATTTTGCGATTCATGAAGAAGTTGATGAACTCTTCTTGGAGTGATGGGTAAATTCTGAGATTTTTGCAGATCTCTTGAGCTTGATTGTTTTTAGAAGCTTCTCGAAAAAGTCGACGTTTGGCTGCATTTGTAATTTTAGGTGGACGACTTGGACGTTTTCTGGTACCATACGATTCAGGGTCCTTTAGATAATTTCTCACAACTGTCCGGGATCTCGACAGTTCTCTTGAAATGAAACTTATAGATTTTATAGGCAGAAATTTGCCCTTTTTCATTTTCATTAAGGGAGGAGTTCCTAGGCATTTTGCAGTAACTGCATTCAATTATGAAATGTTTAAATAGGACTCACGTGGCTTAAAATCATAAGTCTTTTTATAATCTGCACATGCACTCATTCTTCCTTTGACATTCTGAATTAAACCAGATATGCAAATTTTCAAAACACTCTTATAATTATTTCCACCCTCGAAAACGAAGTTTTGTTAATAATTTTTTTTTTTTTTTTGTGGTAGAAAGTTGTTATAAAATCGAATATGTATACTAATACTCATCGGATCTAGGTACCACACACAAATTTAAATAGTAATTTGTGCAGTATTAAGAAAATTATTATCAATTTCAAGGAATACTTATACTTATTTCCACCACTGTATTTGTATAATCCAAGATATTCACACATTATAAACATTTCTATTTTTGCAATATGTACACTAGATGACTTTTTATAAAATAATAGATTTCCTGTATCATAATTCTTCGATAGATTTTTGTTAGAAAGTAATGAAGAAGTTTGATACGTATTTTTTATGTGACCCCCAACACGAAATTTTTAAAATCGGATATAAGTATAGTAATACTATGACTTTGTGGAACCATCTAGGACTTTAAGGAACCTTCTAGAACTTCATGGAGCTTTCTTCAACTTTATGGAATCTTTTAGAACTTGTTTTTGATTATTTGTGAGATTGCATGTTATATTGTAGCTATAAACTGTTAAATGTATATAAAAATACACAATTACTATCCAATTTCATCATTAAAAAATTGAAAAATAAAGCTTCTTAAATATTTTTAGTTTTGCCCTAATTGTGCAAATCGAATTTTCGGTTTGGGGTGACTTTTTTCAATAATTAAAACAATTAATGACTTTTTCATTACTTTGGAACAAAATTTAATCGATTTATGACACAGGAATATAGGGTTAAAAAAAATATCTTAATCCTAATGTAGGCATATATTTTTGGCTGCCTGAACAATACCATAGAATGCAAAATACCATACAAGGGAAATAACTCTAATAATGTTGCTTTTATGAGTAATTTCCCTTTAATTGGTTTAACTCAAAATTTGTTTATGATGTTCAACAAAATAATATTTTTTTATTTATTTTCTTATTTATTTATTTGTCACTGCACAATGAAAAATCAATCCCAAGGTGCGCAGGCAAAATTAATGAAGAAAAGTAATAAAATAGGTTGAAAATTATCAGGTGCAGCCGCGTTCATTTTTTACGCAGGGTCCAAGGATAAATGCTGTCCCTCAAGCGAGAACTGATAGAACTAAAATGCCACTCTGAGAATAACATTTGAAACAAGATACGTGCTGCCTTTCGTTACGTCATCGGGTCTTTTCTGTTAATTCAACCCCAAATAATGTAAAGTTAATTATCGCAAATATATATTCACCCCAAGAAATTATAAATTTTAAATCAAAATTCGTTCTTTATTAAATTTTTGTCACTCTTTTGAAGTTATAAATTTTAAATCAAAGTTTGTTTTATTTCTTAGTAAATTTTTGGCACTCTTTTGAAATTATAAATTTTAAATCAAAATTTATTCAGCTTGATCGCAACAACTCCAACCCTTAGAATGAAAAATTACCAAAGATTTAGCAGTTCTTCACATTTCGTAAGTGCGGATAATATTTCAGGTACTTACAGGGATTTTTTTTATAATTAAAAAAAAAATCTGCTTTAGGCTTGTTTATTGGGGTGAGCGCGAATGTAGAGCCACACACACTGAAATAGCTCACCCGAGTCGATCACATTTTAGAATGATCGCAAAGGTCGACCGAACCAGAGTGCAATAAAGGGCCTCGCTCTGGGAGAATTTGGTGTGTATTTTCGCAAATGTAAATTGTTTTTATTTTGGGGTGAATTAACAGAAAATTTCCACGTTATCTTTTCTGCTGTTACAACAAGAATAAGAAATATTGTCCAAGGAGGGTAGCCGCCTATTATTTTCTCGGCAGTCTTTGAAATCCTTCGGCATGCCAGTAAATGCAATATGCCGGCAAACTCTCAACAGAACAGCGACAGAAAGTGTAGAATTAGATTTCTACATTCTCTGTTTTAAACCTGTTAAAAGAGGATCACAGCTAAGTATTCTCAGTTTGTGCTGAACCCATTAAAATTGGCTTCAGAGTTCAGTACGAAACAACGCTTTCTGATTGGTCCATAAATAATAATGTCATCTGTCTATATTTCTGAGATGAGGTATTATGTGAACTATTTACATTTCTAAATTATTTTTAGGGTAATTCTCATTAAATATAGTCGCCGGGAATTCTGAAAAAGTAATTTAATAATTTCTTTGTAATTTCATATTGTCAACCCTGAATTTGCCGGCAACATTTTCACATTCATTTTTCTGGGAAACACTTTCCGCTTCCCCTGAAGCTGTTGTAAACTTAAATGCTTTTTACTCGTTCTACTGACATCAGGGTGGAAAGATAGATAAAACTGACCGCTGAAAAGTCGAAGACACCCAAAGACACGACACGCGGTAAACTTAACAACGTATTTATTCAAAACTGCTTTGCTGGATCCCTCTTGATCCCAGCATTCCCTAGTGCAACCGGAAGTGCTTACAATCATCATCATCATCATCATCATCATCATCATCATTATTGATGTTGTTATAACATCACTAATTCAATTTATCAGTCGTTGGATTTTTTTTTATTCACAAAACAATTTTTTTCTCATTTTGATAAGAATGAAATATGTGGGTAGCATCACGGCCAGCGATGCGAAAAATGAAATCGGCTATCCGGGTTCAAATTCCCGGCTAATCTGCTGCATTCACTTTCGCATTGAGAAAGGTATCAGTCTATTTGTCATCCTCCTTCGCCCAGCTATGAGTTAAATAGTAAGATAGACTGGTATCTCTAGCTGTGGGTGGCAGCCAGTACAGAAGGAGGAAATGCCAACGAGAAACCTCGCCGCTATATCCTTCAAGGATTCATAGCGCCAGGGGTGGCAGTACCGCCTTACTCACTGAAACTGTGTTACCTCCCCTGGTTGGCAGGCTATCGCATGTGCTTTCACGCGTTGTATGTAGAGAATTAAAACATTCAATGAATAGGAAGCATATGCATGCAGAAAAGAAGGAAAACAGAAACAAGGAAGGTAACACAGGTAAAATATCTTTTATTTGAAAACAATATAGAGGTTCAACAAAACCAAAAATGAGTAATAGGCATATACAGTGATTTTATAAGCGTAGCATGTGGCATCCGATGAGTCGCAATTGATCTAGCGGGATCATCTTGCCAACGACCACACTACGTCGTATTGTTCGATAGGTATATACGGTATGACCGAAAATTAATGAAAAGGTTTACTTTTAACCCTGAATCAAATGCTAGACAAGTGTCACAGCCTCAAATAAGTAAGGGTATTAGCTTATATGAGTATATATTTAAGACATGCAGTTTATATATACAGGGTGTCTCAAAAATATATATAGACATTAACCCTAACCTAGCAACAGTCTATCATGCCAACAATTAGGGTTATAGGACAACTACCTCCTGGGCAATTCTTCCCATTGGACAACTGCCCCTGGAAAATTGTCCCCGTAGGACAACTGCACCCTGGACAATTGCTCCCATATGACAACTGCCCCCCACCCTCTGGACAATTGTCCCCGTAGGACAACTGCCCCTGAACAATTGCCCTTATAGGACAACTGCACCCTGGACAATTGCTCCCTTAGGACAACTGCCCCCACCCCCTGGACAATTGTCCCCGTAAGACAACTGCACCCTGGACAATTGCTCCCATAGGACAACTGCCCCCATTGGACAATTGTCCCCGTAGGACAACTGCCCCTGGACAAGTGCCTCATAGGACAACTGCCCCCTGGATAATTGTCCCCGTAGGACAACTTACCCCTGGACAACTGCCCTCATAGGACAACTGCCACTGGATTATTGTCACCGTAGGACAACTTAATCCTGGACAACTGCCCCCATATAACTAGTGCCCCCATAGGACAACTGCTACTGGATTATTGTCCCCGTAGAACAACTGACCCATTGAACAATTTGCTTTTACTTCAATAACAAAGATAATTTTTTTAAAAAGCCACCTTGAAGTTTATGGGAATATCCTGACTTGACCAGACCTGTCGAACTGGCAGGTTTGGGGAGTAGCAACAAGCCAACGCCCAGTTTAAATCCAGTGCATCTACAGCTATCCAAGTATATAAAAATGTATATCATTCCATTATGGAATTCGTCCAAAGTGAACGCGGTAAAATGAAGCTTATTTATGATGTCTACATCTATGTGAAGCAGAACAGAACTGGCAAATATTATTTCATCTTATGACTGAGAAACGGCGCCATGGCAACTGTAGAGTTAAGTTAAAGTTTGTGAGAAAAGGTAATTAGTAATTATTGTATTTGTGTATAATCCACAATTCGCAATTTTAGTTGTATAATTCTAATGATATAAAAATTTAAATCATATTATGCATTTATTATTGGACAATTCTTCTTATTGGACAACAGATAAAACATGAAAATAAAACCCTAATTAGTTTTATTAGTATTTATTTTGTATTTATTAGTATTATTTATTAGTAGTATTATTTATTAGTATTATTTAATTAGTATTTATTAGTATTTGTTCTCTCCTCCACCTCCAAAGTTATTTTTTTCTTAAAGGTGGTATATTGTCCGGGGTGGTTGGAGTTGTCCGGTGGCTGTTGTCCCGGGGGCAGTTCTCCTGATGCTATAGGTTTTGGGAGATGACGAATGTTATTTTCAGCAAGATGGAACACTACCACACAACCATCGTGATGAGCGATCGTACTTGAATGAAATGTTACCAAATAAAAAGATCTAAAGACAAGGTTCTGTAGAATGTCCTCCTCATTCGCCGGACCTCACACATTTAGACTTTTTTTCTAGTGAGGATACTTAAAAGACAATGTCTAAGCTACAAATCCAGAAACAATCATAGAGCAAGAACGTACCCAAATCAAGTTTGTCATTCAATTGTGTTGCGTTGTGAGCACTGCCTAGATCATAGCGGACATCAATTTGAAAACATGCAATAATAAAATCTTAAGAGCATGCATTTATAATAAACATTATCTTCATATGCATTATTAGATATTATTGCTTCTAGTTGCTTGAATTATTTCTTGGGAAAGCGTCAAAATGTGTATACATTTTTGAGACACTGTAAATTGAAGAATTTTGCAAATGTTACTATTTTAATTGCGTTAAAATATGTTTATGTTGTACTTATTAGATTCAAGTACTTACGACATATGAAACGTACGACGGTTCGACTTTACGACGAGAAAACGTGTAGTTAAAACTCGTAAGACTGAAAAAGTGAAAGTGAAAGTAAGCGTAGACAAATAGCTATTGAACTACTGATTGTTGTTTGTAATTCAATTGCTGCCTAGATCATAGCGGACATCAATTTGAAAAAATGCAATGATAAAATCTTAAGAGCATGCATCTCTATCTATAAAAGGCAGTATGTGTGTGTGTGTGTGTGTGTGTGTGTGTGTGTGTGTGTGTGTGTGTGTGTGTGTGTCTGTAACGAATGCACGGCCGCAATTTTCGGCGTATTTGCACCAAAATGTACATGCACATGCTCCAAGTTATTAACAAGGCCAAGACCGACTTTGCATTTCCCAATTCCCATCGATAGTGGAAATAATCGATTTTTTCATGCTTCTACTTTTCATGTAGTTTGCGGCCATTTTCTACTGGCCAGAGTGAGAGCCTATAGCTGGCTGCCACGAATAGGCAGGAAGATTCTATTGGCCAGCGTGAAAGCCAACAGCTGACTGACACGAATGTTAACTAGCATGCTAGCATGCAAAAAAAAATCGATAGCTGCATTCGTCACAAGTGGGAAAAATTTAAATCTAAATGGCACTTTACTCCAATTGGCTCATTCGCTTGCTTAAACTCAACGCTGATTCTGATTCCGCAGAACTGGGTTGGGTGTGAAAAAGTATTTGTTGTTAACATTCTTTTTTCATTCGGTTTTTCCAGTTACGAGTCCTTTTTCAAAGCTGATCGTTTTGTGTTCATTTTGTTTTTCGTAACAGATTTAATGTTTAGTATAGAGCTTAGAAAAAATTCGCAGTGTGAGATAGGCAAGAAGTAAGGAATGTAGCAACATCAGCACGGCAAAGGGCACTCCTTTAAAGGCAAGGAAGAGCAAAAATATTTTAAGGCAAGTGATAGCGATTGCTGTATGAGTCGTACGATTTTTGAATCAAGCACGGGCAACGCCGGGCCATGCTGCTAGTTTATAATAAACATTATCTTCATATGCATTATTAGATATTATTGGTTCTAGTTGCTTGAATTATTTCTTGGCAAAGCTTCAAAATGTGTATACATCTTTTAAGGCACCGTGTGTTTATACAATTTCTTCTGTTTTGTGGGCATCCGATTACCTTGCGAGATAAATGTAGCGCCCTGTTTGGTTCAAATTCAGTCCTTTGGTGAAAACTAGAGTGACCTGTTTCAGGGTGCAGGCTTGGGCGATGATATATGGAGGCTCTGTGTTGCCCAGACATGGCCTCCTTCTTGGCCGTACCGAAAGAAAATGCAGAAGTTGCCGGAAAGTTGTCAATGGTGACAGTCCATCGTCTTCGGGGATCCACCTATTGTCTTCTGTCTGGATTTGGTTCCATAGGCTTTTCCGCATTTGGATATGAGCACAGAGCAGCAGAGGTTAAAAATCAGGATTTTCCTTCCCTTAGATGATCTACCTTTCTAGGCTTTCGAGCTCTGTCTGATCGATGCAGCTGGTTATGAAGCGTGAGTTGTCCGCCTTCGCACATTCTCCTGCTTGAAGCGACAAGTTCTATCAATTTTTTTATTATGTTTTTCAAGTTAGTTGTTTTATGTAATCAGTAAATACACCAAAGTACATATTTATTTTTATTTTATATTATTTTTCCAAGCACATTCTGATGTTACTATATTCGTTTCAAGGAAGGTGTTTTTTGTGTATTTTTACACAACTGATCTTGGTTATTTGCGGCGTTCTCACATTAAGTAAATATACCCGAACCGCAATACTTGAAAATGAATTTAAACGTTTCCTTATAACATTTCAAAAATGTTATATAGTCATGTACGTTGGCTTGGGGAATAAGTATTTCTTTTAGGAAAGGAGATATTTTTTTTAAATTCACGGTGTAGAAAACGTTTAAATTCAAAACCTTCTATTATTTAAAATACATAATACATAAATTAATTTCTTAAATTAAAATAATATAAATATTAATTACATTATAAAAAAAAGAAATTCAACGGCAAGAATAACCACATTAACTCACTTTCGTTTATTAGACATTAAATTATATCACTTAGCATCTTCTATAATTTACCTTGATTTTCAGTTAATCTTAAATTTAAAAATTCTGAAAATTTAACATTTTTACTTCTGTATATAAATACCAGCTGCAAAATAAAATCCTTACATTTGCCTTGATAAAGTCCATCAGAGGACGAAAAGCGTCGGCTAAGATAAGTTTTTCTCTTTATTTATAGTGTTTTTTTACAGATAGATTTTTAGTTATATCTAAATGTGTACACATGTACCCACAGGCGCGCACACGCATATATATATATATATATATATATATATATATATATATATATATATATATATATATATATATATATATATTATGAAATGGACAAAGTCCGACAATTATTTTAAGTCATTTTTATGTTTATACATTCTTTTTATAGATACAAATATTTAAGTAAATGCTCTGTTTTATAATAAACAGTATTAAACAACATTTACCGGAGGACGCCCCTGAAGATGATCGAAAGTACTTGGGAAATGAAAATAAGAGAAATTTAAACAGCTATAGCACATTTCTCTCATCCTTTAACATCAATACACGGAAGATTATTCGTGAGTATGAAGGGATTTTGTTTAAAATTAGCACACATAATGTCTGTAATTTATTCAAATATATATATATATATATATATATATATATATATATATACATATATATATATACATACATATATATATATATATATATATATATATATATATATATTTCATAACAGGGAAATCCAAAATTACCTTATGAGTATAGAATATTTCAACTAACGTCAATACGTTGGCTTTATTCAAATCAAATTTCAGTTGAACAAAGCCAATGTATTGCCGTTGGTTGAAATAGTCTATACTCATAAGGTAATTTTGGATTTCCCTGTTATGTAATTTATATGCTGTATTATAATAAATGTATTGAGCTCTTTTTGCGGATCGGTTTTAATATTTTATATTATTACGGTCCACTTGGATCATATACCAGTCGATTTATTATCTGTACTATATATATATATATATATATATATATATATATTATAATTTTATCATATAGACAAAACAATTTTACTCACTACAAAGATGCAACTTGGTTTCAGTGCATTTCAACTGAAATTCGACGGGTGAAACCAAGTTGCATCTTTGTAGTGAGTAAAACGGGTTTGTCTATATGTTAAAGTTATAATAAATAAATAATTATCGCTCTACTATCGGTACCGAGCCCTCTTTTGGATTAATGCTGTGAACGTTGGAATTTATATATTACTTTCGTTCTCATCGCATCGGATATATATATATATATATATATATATATATATATATATATATATATATATATATATTAGGATATTACACAGAAAACATCTCAAAATCGCTACACAATTGCCGTCGTGTTTCGATTCGTATCAATGCATCTCATCAGGCGATTATAACTTACTGGCAAGTGAATCATATATTTAGATTTAAAAGCGAAATACATTGTTAGTGATGAGAATGTTTTTTTAACGAAATTCCAAAATCGTCTTTAATATTAAATAAATATAAACAATTCTCAACCACCGTAGGGAAGCGAAATATCCAGTTAAGATGAGAACGAATAGAGAACAATTGCAACGTTCGTAACATTTAATTTAAAATGTATTTAAATGTATTAAAGTATTAAATCGATAAACGAAAACGGAAATTATTTTTGACTCAATATGATACAAAGTTTATTTGGGGTTAAACTATGGGTTATTGAAAGATAGCAGTCTTTCAAATAAAGAGAACCTACTTTCCTATTTTTCTTCTTTTTTTTTTAATCGAATTCGATCCAAGCAAGGCTTAATGCCTTGCTTGGATCGAATTCGACTAAGACACAAACGGTTACATCGTGTTGAAGAATTAGTAACAGAAACATTACTAAGGATTGAGAAGAAGTGTAATCAGAACTACAGCCGATAGCGATTGACATTGCATTTAAATTTGTTTAAGATTAAAGTTGGCTGGAAAGCATGTAGCCAGAAGAAAGATCCACAAGCCAGAAATGCGAGAAAATAAACTGTTAGCATAGAACTTACGGCTGCATCTAGCCAGCTCAATTGTCAATTGTCAATTGATAAGATCTAGAGACCTGTATAGTACTGCGCTGAAAATTAGCAAAGTCTGGTTACCATAGTGAAGAACTCATCCGAACAATTACCACGAAAATATATTATAATATTATAATATTATAAGCATGGACTGACAGATATGGAAGGCATTCTGCGGAGAAAAATTGTCTCGCCCGACACAGTGAACCATTTTTATTATCATCTGACCTAGCAATGGATTCAATATAGTATTTCCACTTCATGTCAGCTGAGAACGTTTGCTCGAGAAGGCACTACGAATCACTTTACAGGGGGTTAGCATCAGCCATACTGATGGAAACATGCCAAGAATATCGCCATTCAGATTCCAAGTTCTATTAAACTTTGAACACTGACACTGTGAACAACCAGCAAAACCAGTAATTAGCCTTAGATAGATAGATAGATAGATAGATAGATAGATAGATAGATAGATAGATAGATAGATAGATAGATATGAACAGTTAGGGATAGATAGATAGATAGATAGATAGATAGATAGATAGATAGATAGATAGATAGATAGATAGATAGATATGAACAGTTAGGGATAGATAGATAGATAGATAGATAGATAGATAGATAGATATGAACAGTTAGGGATAGATAGATAGATAGATAGATAGATAGATAGATAGATAGATAGATAGATAGATAGATAGATAGATAGATATGAACAGTTAGAGATAGATAGATAGATAGATAGATAGATAGATAGATAGATAACAAGGTGAGATAGATAGATAGATAGATAGATAGATAGATAGATAGATAGATAGATAGATAGATAGATAGATAGAAAGACGCCAAGTGATGTATTTAACGTCTCGTAAATGTAACTGAGGAAATGACGTTGCTCAATGTAATTAACATTCATATTATTTAATTTGAAAAATTAATTTATGCATTAAATATTTATAAATAATAGATTTTGAATTTTGCCGGGTTTTTTAATTTCTTTTTAATTTTTATAGTTATGTATGTTGGCTTGGGAATGGGGTATTTCTTTTCGGAAAGGAGATATCTGAAAAGAATTCGAGCGCAGATTTACAATTTGGCAAGATTCGATAGCGGCAATCTCAAGAATTTTCCATGTAAGTAAGTTACTTTCTTTTTTAATAAGTGTGGCATTCTTTAGATCAAAGTTACGGAGAACTTATTTCTATGCCTGACTAATATATTTGTTAAATTGCTATTTATAGGATCTTTTTTCCACCAAACACACTCAATACATATATATATATATATATATATATATATATATATAAGCTAAAATATTACAAATACTAACCTTTTCCGCTGCCGTGGTTTCTACCAATGAAGGTTTCCTCAGGCAGTGCTTAACTATCTCTACACTTTCGATTTTTTGAACTGTGTATTGAGCACATTTTTAAAAAAAATATAACCTTTTACTGTCCAAGATAAACCTTGTCTGCAAAAACAGTTATATATATATATATATATATATATATATATATATATATATATATATATATATGATCTGACGTGCTATACCATTCAGCTACAGAGGAAGTGTCTTGTTAGCAAAGTCCAGATTACTGTTTTTAAGCAGCAAATTTCCGACGAACTTTCTCGAATGATCATATCTGCTCGAAACATATCTTAAGGAAACCAAATGACAATATATGTTATGAAATCTAATAAGTCTGTTAATTATTTCAATATATTTTCTGTTCGTACTTTATTTTTATAGATACAATTATTTAAGTAAATGGGCAATTTTATAATGAACAGTATTAATTACATTTAGCAGCCTGAGATATATTCCATTTGATAATATATGTTGTCAATTGTTTACGTTAAGATACGCTTTGAGCTGTTATGATCGTTCGAGGAAAATATATATATATATATATATATATATATATATATATATATATATATATATATATATATATATATATATATATATTATAATTGTTTTTTAATATATTATCATCGCAACTGAAACTTCAATTCAAATTCAATCATGAAAATTAAACTTAAAATACATGTTTCTGTTGAGATGTTCTCAGAATACCAAATTTGTCTGGACTTATAAATTAAGTAAATCAATTTCTAAAAAGTTATTCTCAGCATCGCTTGATAATGGAACGGAACTTTTTATGTTAAGTTTAATTTTCATGATTGAACTTGTATTGAAATTTCTTTTTTGAAACATGGGAATTCCGATATTGAGATGATTATATATTAAAAGAAAACAATTAAAATATTATGTTCTACTGTTGTATCGAGCACTGTTTTTTAAAAATAAAAGCTAAAACTCTTAATTATAAATCTCATTGTTATTTCCTATCATATATATATATATATATATATATATATTGATAGATACCAGAATCGACAGTCCGAAATTCTTTACCGAAGGAAACGTCTATGTTATTTAATAAAATCGATTCAAATTTCCATATTCGGTTTTTCAAGTGACGTTTCAGTGATTTCACTAAGATTAATTGTATTTTCTCTTAATCTTTGTCTTGTTTCTGCAGATTTTCTTCAGTTCCTTTGTTCTTCCATCATAAATACAGCGTCAATTCCAGCCACTGTAAACAAAACAAAAAACAAAGAGACAATTAAGTTATACTTTGAATACATGAAGTATTTTTACTATTATTATTTTATTACCAGTTTTACTTCATCTTATTAGTACCTGTCTACATTTCTGAGATGAGGCATTATGTACACTATTTACATTGCTCGGACTATCATCCTCATCTTTGTTGCTATATTTATCACAACGTTTCGGCCGTTGTACGCTCCGACCTTCTTCAGGTGGTTGGAATGTCGAACTGAACCCTTTATTTCACAGTGAAACAAAGGCGAGCGAAATAAAGGGTTCAGTTCAACATTCCAACCACCTGAAGAAGACCGGAGCGTACAACGGCCGAAACGTTGTGACAAATATGGCAAAAAAAATTAGGATGATAGTCCGAACAATGTAAATAGTGTTCATCTTATTAATGTTGCTTTTTTAGATGAAACATTTTCCTGCAGGTGGTGCAGTGATAGCGATTCAGAATGCGAAATCGGAGATCTGTGTTCGAATTCCAGTCGACCTCGTCACTTCGTTTCAGTTTCCAGTCCGTTTGCAAGAACTATAAATAAATCACAGGCGCTTCCAAAAATTGGAATTTGGCTCCAGAAAGAAATATTTAAGACTGGTTGCCAAACAAGACAACAATATTTGAGTAGTGTTTCATCTTATATTTCGCAATATATATATATATATATATATATATATATATATATATATATATATATATATATATATATATATTATGAAATGGACAAAGTCCGACAATTATCTAAAGACATTTTTATGTTCAACATTCTTTTTGTAGATACAAGTATTTAAGTAAATGCTCTGTTTTATAATAAACAGTATTAAATAACATTTACCGGCCTGAATGTCCGAGAAATTTTCATAGAATGTCGGAGGACAAATATTTTCTATGAAAATTTCTCGGACATTCAGACCGGTAAATGTTATTTAATACTGTTTATTATAAAACAGAGCATTTACTTAAATACTTGTATCTACAAAAAGAATGTTGAACATAAAAATGTCTTTAAATATATATATATATATATATATATATATATATATATATATATAGTCAAACCTAATGAGCCAGACAAACCTACCAAGGTTTCACTTAGGCAGATCGTCAGATATATATATATATATATATATATATATAATATCTATAAAAAGAATGTTGAACATAAAAATGTCTTTAAACATATATATATATATATATATATATATATATATATATATATGATATAAAATATAGTCTTAAGATATGTTATATTCATGTGATCAATATCAGGGATAGATCGTATGTAGATATAAAAGTGTACACTGTGGTCAATACCGAGCTTAAACGCAATCTTCAGGTCTGAATATACATATATCCTTAAATATAATACGCCATATAACTATATATATATGTATATAGATTTTTGTGCGTCTAAAAATTGAAGAGGCATTGTGCAAATTTTTCACATGAGACGCACAGAAGTCATGACCCCATTCACGTCCACACCCAAAAAGCTTCTGCGCTGACAAACTACAAAGCAATCGCCTTCTTTCTGCGAACTACGATCAAAGCGAAAGGAGCGATGGAAAGTAGACACGAAAGGAAACAGATACACAACTGCAAAGAAAAATTGAAGGAAAGAAAGTGTGAGAGAGGGGGGGAGGAATTCAAAGGCATAGAGAGAGGAAATAAATATATGTCAGACAAAACTTTGCCGAGGTTTATATTTTATTTCAGCTTGAATTAAACTTCACCTAAATTTACTTTTTTATGTTTAACATTCTTTTTTAAGCTTATCACCCCAAGCAAGGTGGGAGGCCACTAGGATGCAAGGGGTTACAGAAGGTTTGGAGGAAGAGCAGATAAGAGTGGTAAAGGAGAGGATGTGGAAAAAAGATAGTGGATCGATCAAGGCAAGGGGGTTACAGAAGATTTGGAGCGAGAGTAGATAGGAATGAAAGGTGAAAGGATGTGGAGAAGGGAAGTGGATAGATCAAGGCAACTGGAGATGTCGATTGACGTTACACTTAAATAGTTGGAGATTATATTTGTCAGGGAAACAGGAATAAGGAAGGGAGTTCCACAGGCGAGATGTGCGAGACATGAAGCTATTGGAGTAGAAGAGACGTCTACATCTAACAGTTTCAACGGTGAATGGGGTGGGAACGGGATGCCAGCCTCGTAGGACGCTTAAATTCATGAGGCCTGGGAACCAGCGAAAGCAGCTCCTCGGAGCAATTACCGTGAAAGTATTTGTAAAAAAGACCGAGCGAGGCAACGTCGCGTCTGTGAGAGAGCGACTGCAGACGAGATGACAGATCAGGGCCAATTACATTGCATATCCGTCTCTGGATCTTATCTGAGGCAAACAGCAGGGGCTCCAGACCATATATGGCAGCAATACTCCATGCAAGGGCGAATGGTCGATTTATAGATTTGGAGGATCGATTCCGGGGAGAAAAATTTCCTGGCTCGGCACAGAGAACCAACTTTCCTTGCGGTGGATGATGCAATTGACTCGATGTATTTGTTCCATCTCAGATCAACGGCCAGCGTGAGACCGAGCAGCCGCAGAGAGGAGCTCTCGAGAAGTTGGTCTTCAGACAATCTCATGGGATGCAGGGATGGATCCTTGCGGTGGTTAATAGAGAGAAGTTTTGGTTTAGAGGCGTTAAAGTTAACCATCCATTTCTTGCCCCAGTTCACAACCGATTGGAGGTCCTTTTCTATTTGAACTGCCAGGTTAACTTTGTCAGCATCACTACATTTGTGTTTGAGGCAGGAGTAAATTGTGGTGTTGTCCGCATAGATGCCGACTCAGGCCGGTAAATGTTATTTAATACTGTTTATTATAAACAGAGCATTTACTTAAATACTTGTATCTATAAAAAGAATGTTAAACATAAAAATGCCTTTAAATAATTGCCGGACTTTGTCCATTTCATAATGTGTGACGTCATTTGTTTACATTTGATACGCCAAAAGCAGATATGAATGTACGTGAGAGATTCATGGAAGATTGAAGTTTATAAGCAGTAAATTCGACCTTGCCAACCGAACGATCCTCAGTGGCCGAAACGGTTAAGGCACGCCAGGCTATATGACGGTTCCGTATAGGATACAGGTTCGAATATGTTCTATGAAAATTTCTCGGACATTCAGGCCGGTAAATGTTATTTAATACTGTTTATTATAAACAGAGCATTTGCTTAAATACTTGTATCTAGAAAATGAATGTTAAACATAAAAATGTCTTTATATATATATATATATATATATATATATATATATATATATATATATATATGTGATAGAAATTCATAGAAATTCATATGAATATCATTGCTTGATCCGGCTTCTAATGCTTCAGTTTGAGCGGCTTGATGATAGTAGTCGTGGCTCGGGGGGTGGGGGGCACAGTCCTATGGTTACAGAGAATTTCAGTTGAGATCCACCACGGAATATGTGAGCGAGCAGCACTATATTGAGTCTGATTTGCTATCTCTTCGTC
Organism: Acanthosepion esculentum; assembly: GCA_964036315.1. Classification (NCBI taxonomy): domain Eukaryota; kingdom Metazoa; phylum Mollusca; class Cephalopoda; order Sepiida; family Sepiidae; genus Acanthosepion; species Acanthosepion esculentum. Next base: position 16,971,202 of record OZ038494.1, on the reverse strand, counting down.
ACCGAGGCCCGTTAGAACAGTTGGTATGATGTTTGCTTGACAACCCAACTTTCAGGGTTTCAATTCTCGGTAGTGGATGCGCACTGCTGATGAGTCCCAAATATAGGACGAAACTGCCGTCCAGTGCTTTCTGCATTCTGTTGAGGTTTCTTTCAGACTCAATGAATTACTTAAATATATATGTATATGATGAAATATGCTTTTAAGGGTTACGGTGTTTAATATGAAGCATAGGGCTTATGTAAATATGAAAGTGGCATTGAAGTCAACACCCAGAAGCGACAGTCTGTTTCATGTAGGCCTAATATCTACATAAGATATCTGAACTTTTTAAACTTCTTACCTTTGAAACGGTCACTGATTTTCTGTCTTTGCGCACGCGCTCTTTATAGAGCCCTAAAAGAGAAAAGTCATTAGAGATTTATTTGGCAAAGGCAGTTTGGAAGATTACTTTATTAAATTATTCATTGTGTATTTGACTTCATTAATTTTTTTATCTCCTCGATAAAGAATTTTAACTTGCAAATTAAAAATGACCACCCCAAACGCACAGTTAAACAAATGCCCAAAACAAGAGAAACATTCTTACGAGATTCCACTCAATAATTCGACGATAACCAAAACAATGCTTAGCAAAATAAACCAGCGTCAGAATTTGCATCCAGATGAATACCAAGTGTTATATATTTTCTACATGCATATGGTTGTATATTTTGGCTTAAATTTTCTTGTATGTAATAATGTGAGAATATTGCAGATTGCAACTGAGCTAAATGGTTTTGGAAGGGTTAAAACATTAATAACATTTCCCACGGGCTAGAAAAACGCATTCACCGTCGACTGTTGGTCCTGGTCGATAACCGAGATTTAAAATACGTATTTTGACAAGCCAGCTGACAGGGTGAAAAGTTAAGAATTGCCGTAAGATTGCAAGCCAGAAGTGCAAGAAACTGTGGAATCCCCAAACTGCGTGGGTGCTTAAACTGGGAGGTTACAGGTATGGATTATGCCACCCTCGGGGAATAAAGTGGTCGATATTGACCAGTCGAAAACAAAATGTGAAAAATCACATCGTCGGAATTGTGCAGTCGGGCCGTATTATGGCGGTGGGAAGGAATTTAGCAGAACTATTTATTCAGGTATGAAGTCGTCAGAGGACATCAGAATGCGAGTCCATTTGCCATACTATAACGAATCGCAAGGATGCTCACTAGTAATTAATTTGCCAGAGTGAATTACAAAGACCTTTCTTGACCCAGTGGGTCTCATATTATTGTAGTTCAGGGATTGGCAAACTACGGCTCGCGGGCTACATGCAGCCAGGCAAATGTTAGTAAATTTGAAAGAAAAAGTTACCAATGCCAAATAAATGTTACAAGCAATTTAACGCCTAATTTTAAACTGGTAAATGATTGCAGTCAAATACATTATTCTCATTGAGTCATTGAGATCCTTCTGTTACTGAGTTACTTTGTTCTTCAAATAAATCTCATATGAACTTATTACTTCAAAATATCAATAATTTTTTCTTTAAAGTGAATTACTTTGTTTTCAAACAAATCTGTCTCATGTGAAGTTTCAACTTTAAAATCTAAATTAATTTTTTCTTTTAATTTAATTCCTTTATATCTGTTTTATTTGAAGTTTCTACTTTAAAATATTAGTAAGAACTGTTTTTTATTTCTTTACGCAGAGTTAATGTTTTTCAAATAAATATATTTTCTAATTTATAATATTATAATATAAAATTTAAAATAATTTTACTTGAAACAATTTTACTTGTCTTTGAAATGTTTCATGTAAATCTCCAACTTAAAAATATTTATTAATATTTTTCTTTAAAGTACTTTAAACTGAGTTACTTTGTTTTCAAACAAATCTGTTTCACATGAATTTTCTACTTTCTAAATTAATTATTTTCTTTAAATTTAATTCCTTTATATGTGATTTATTTGAAGTTTATACTTTAAAATATTAGTAAGAATTGTTTGTTTGTTTTTTCTTTAGGCAGTGTTAATTTGTTTTTCAAATAAATGTTTTCTACTTTATAATATTAATTAATAAAAATAATTTTTTTTCTTAAAACAACGTTATTTTGTCTTTCAAATGTGTTTTGTGTAAATCTTCAAGTTAAAAATACCTATTAATATTTTTCTTTAAAATATTTAAACTGAGTTACTTTGTCTTTCAAATAAATGGGTTTCATGTGAATCTTCTACAGTACATTAAAATATTATTTAATAAAAAATAATTTTTTTTCTTAAAACAAGGTTAATTTGTCTTTCAGATGTGCTTCATGTAAATCTTCAACTAAGATACTTATTAATATTTTTCCTTTAAAGTACTTTAAACTGAGTTACTTTGTCTTTCAAATAAATGAGTTTCATGTGAATTTTCTACAGTACTTTAAAATATTAATTAATAAAAATTAATTGCATTTTTTTCTTTAAAAGCCTTTTTTTTGTCTATTTTAGATATTAATTATTTTGGGTTAATATAATATGCGGCCCAATAAAATAATAATATTGCTGACATCAAATTAAAACCAACTTGTTATTATTTAAAAGAGAGTTGACTTATTCCTTGGCAGAAATAATTTCTTATACTGCTGTAATCCAACTAGTAGGGTCGATTTCATCTTGTTGAAGAGATCCAGCAGATTTGTCGGATACGTTTTTTTCACAAATGGTTAAGACCATGACGACCGTGGGTCGAAGAACATAACGCATTATAAGGTACTATAAACTGCTGCCGTTTTAAACCAGGATATTGCCCCAGATATATATATATATATATATATATATATATATATATATATATAATTGTTTTTTAAAAAATATATTATCATCGAAACAGCGAAATCTCCATGTTTCAAAACTGAATACAAATTCCATCATAAAAATTAAACTTAAAATACAAAGTTCCGTTCCATTATCAAGCGATGCTAAGAATTTTCTTCTCTCTGTTCCATTATCAAGCGATACTAAGAATTTTCTTTTCTCTGTTCCATTATCAAGCGATGCTAAGAATTTTCTTCTCTCTGTTCCATTATCAAGCGATACTAAGAATTTTCTTTTATCTGTTCCATTATCAAGCAATGCTAAGAATTTTCTTTTCCCCGTTCCATTATCAAGCGATGCTAAGAATTTTCTTTTCTCCGTTCCATTATCAAGCGATGCTTAGAATATTCTTTTCTCCGTTCCATTATCAAGCGATGCTAAGAATATTCTTTTCTCCGTTCCATTATCAAGCGATGCTCAGAATTTTCTAAGCATCGCTTGATAATTGAATTATACTTTAAATAGGCAACTTATTATGAAGTTATGCCAGTAATATTTAAGATAGAAATGGTTTATTACTTTTATGATCAGTTTATTTGATAATGTGATTCTTTTTATGTACGTTATTTGTTATCGCACTATAGCCTACCGACAAAAATCACTCATAATTTAAGGTTTCTTTTTTTTGAGAATTACTGTATAAGACGACCACCCGCCCCCGAAATTTTGTCGCTTCATTGAAATACTGATTTTCGGAACTTTTTTAGTAACCTTGATATGTAGTAAGGAATTTTTGCAACATATATTTATAAACAGAAGTAAAAAAAATAGCGTTAGGCTTTCAAAGTTTTGAATTTTACGAATGCTCAAAAATATTCATGCTGTGAAAATCAAGGTAAACTATGGAGATGTAATTTAATCTAAATGATGCAATTTAATGTCTAATAAACAAAACTGCGTACAAGTTGTTATTGTTGAATTTATTAGCAAGGTAATGTTGGGGGACTCATATTTTCTATGAAAATTTCTCGGACATTCAGGCCGGTAAATGTTATTTTTTATTTAATTTTGTTTTGATAAATTATTTATGAATTTATTATAAATAATGTTTGCATTTAACAATTATTTTTAATTTTGAAATTTTCTAATGATCATGAATGTTGGTTCTGAAAAGGAGTATTTATTTTAGGAAAGGAGTTATTTGAAAAAAATCTGCAGGTTAACATTTTGGCAAAACTTGAGAGCGGCACTTTTTTTAAGTTACTTTCTCTTTTAATAAGTGTGGCATTCTTTACATCAAAGTTGTGTTTGAACGTATTTCTGTGTATAACTAATGCATTTAATAAATTGTTATGTATAAGATCCCTTTTGTGTTCAGAGGTAAGTTTGGTTTGCAATTTCTGTAAGTTTCTTCAGTATATTGTAAGGGACAATTGTAAAAAATTATTTTACATATACCTACTTCATTATTATTGCTGTGGACAATAGTGTCCGTTTTTTTCTTCATTCTTATGGTCTTTTTTTACAGATATATTTTATTTAGATAGGAACGTTCATATATATATATATATATATGTGTGTGTGTGTGTGTGTGTGTGTGTGTATGTATGTATGTATGTATGTATGTATATATATATATTGATGCATGTTTCATTAAATAATATAGACAAGTTTTGTCTATTTATTTTAAGTAAAACTAAATGTTCTTAAAGCTATATACATAAAACAGTTGAAACCTAACCTGAACAAAATAAACTACGGAACCTCCACAAATATTCTTAAATGATTATAATTGAAAACAGAAGCCATTGGTTTATACCAACGGTTTCCCATACTTAATACTTCTCGTTTTCACTCTCGCGTGGTCATGTGTGACGTCACGAGCTGCGACGCGATTTTCGCTTCCGCGTCTCGTATACACGAGTTTGTCGTTGCTTTGAAATTTTTCACACAACAAAAACAGACTATCATTATTGTTTAGTCCGTGTATTGTTTGATATATTGAAATGTAATTGTCATCTTTGATAATGGCTTATGTAAGCCGAAAGCTGATATAGGATTAAAAAATATGTATCAATATTGTGATTTCCTTTCGTTTTTAAATGATAATGTTATTAAGCTTATCAGACAATATAAAAGGAACTTACGTAAAATAAATAGACAAAACTTGTCTATATTATTTAATGAAACATGCATCAATGAAAAATTGCTGCCTAAATATACACAATTTATATATATATATATATATATATATATATATATATATATATATATAAAAGTGAACATAGAAGTCAACACTTAGAGGCAACAGTCTGTTTCATGCTAGTGCAATCGTCAGGCAACTAGTGTTGACTTCTATGTTCACTTTTATATTTACACACGCTTTATCCCATAAATATAGCACACTTTAAGACTATATTTCTTTATATATATATATATATATATATATATATATATATATATATATATATATTGGGTATAATTTGGTAGCATTGTTTCATTAAGACATGTCTCATTAAGTTTTGTCTACTTATTTTTAATAGAATCCTCTCATAATTACAGACAATTTTCTTCGTTTCCTTATTGAAGTAAGAAAGAAAATTATCATGTTGATGCATATTCATTTTATTCCAAGTACTTTCGACTTTAACACAATGTCATCATCAAAGTCTTGTTTTTTCTAAAAAAATAATATATGTCAGCCATACCCCTACTACGTTGTCTCGAAGTTTGAGATTTCATTTGAATGATGCCTCTAACATCATTTACAACAGCATGCCTGCCCACATTCGAAATTTAGGAAAATTCTTGTTGAAAATGCATTTATACTTTTTCATAAAAATAATAAACACAAACTAAAATTTCTTGAAACTAGCTATATTAAAAAATTGAGACCAATACTTAAAATCAATTATGAAATAAATATTTTAAAACGTTTACGGTAGATAGCTTAAAATATCTAGGTTTTAACTAATATTTTAAATAGTTTTTTTAATATTTAGACATTTCGGTAACTTAGTTACCTCCCTTGATGTTTGTCGTGCGTTTACATCATAAAATTATAAAAAACATACAGTACATAATCCTAGCATTTTTCATTTCACAAGTAAAAAAAAATGTATTTTTTCAGATGAACACAACAATTTTGTTTCAGAAAAAAAGACCCTGATGATAAAAAGAGTACAGGGAATAAATTGAATATGCATCAACATGGTAATTTTCTTTCTTCCTTTAATAAGGATACTAAGAAACTTGTCCGTAATTATTTATGAGACGTTTTAATATAAAAAAATAAATAAATAAAATAAAACAAAATTCTTTAGACACTTCACGACGTATTATGGTGCCAAAAGCTATCTTTCGCTGTGACTGACCAGACGATGTGCGTACATGAATGCCATCATTCGCTTTGAAATGAATACCCCGAAGGTGACTGATATGTGGATAAAAAGTAACTCTTAGGCTCCTTATCAAAATGGCCGCCCCAGCCGTTTCCATAGTAATTCATTTTGCGAACGAACATGTTTATAAAGATGCGTAAATTTCAAGATTGCTTATTCCTAAATTTTCGCTTGAGGATGAAACAGGGCTTGATACTTTAGTTCAATTTAATTTTAATAATTGTATTGAGGTTTTTGGCTCCTGTTTTTGAAACATGAGAACTCTTATGTAGCGAAGGAATCATATTTTTTTTCAAATAATTATATATATATATATATATATATATATGTATATATATATATATATATATATATATATATATATATATATATATATATATATATATATACCCAAGTATAAGATTGGTATAGACGGAGTAAATTCCAATAACCAAAAATACTATTCTTAAAAGAGTGCCCAATACAAAGTAGAGCAAATATTATTTATTCAAAAATTATTTTTTGAATATATATATATATATATATATATATATATATATATATATATATATATATATATATATATATATATATATATATATATATCTGTGTGTTTGCATCAATGAATCCATAGCCTCAGGATGAAAAATACATTTACTTACACAAAGATATTTTGTTTTAAATATATTCTTTTTCCGTGATAGTGCACTTCCTTGCTGAATATACATCATTGAACATTATACATTGGAAATTTCAGATCAAAATTTTAGCTAATAACGACGTATCAGGCTACAGAAATATTAATGCAGTAGACTGATCTTTAGAGTTGCTCAATAAATAAGACCGATTAATATCCATTTCCATTGTATAATATTTCACTGGAAATAATTAAATCCTGAGATATTTGGTTCATGAGAAAAGTCACTTTTTATTAAAAAAAAATAGTTGTCGTGTGTAAATAGTTTTGAGCGATATTACACACACACACACACACACACATATATATATATATATACATGGGGGTGCAACAATCTCTATTTTATACACGTTTCATTTAACATGGTTCTGCGATTAAGATTTAAGATTTTTATTTTATTTTTCTTGTCTTCGTATAAGTGTTTTCTTTTTTGGATGTAAATTGTGTAAAAATGTCCAAATGTTCTATATATACAAGCGCTTTTGGCTATTCGATTAGCCATTATCAAGAATATATTTTATATTTTTAACGGAATGTATTGATTTTTATTACCAGAGTGATGGGAATGTTTTATTATTTTCCAAACACAGAAAAAATTAAATAAAATCTTATTATATATATATATATATATATATATATATATATATATATATATATGATAAGAAGACGGAGACATTAATTATCCATTTCGATTATAATTTATTTCGTATTCAACTCATTCGGTCTGAAGAGTTGAATACCTCGGTGTTCACGAAATAAATTATAATCGAAATGGATAATTAACGTCCCGTCTTTTTATTATCATTATAATGCTCTGTAGTCTACATTGAGCTTTCTCTGGATTTATATCCTTCTCGGAATTATACCTTCCAGTCAACTGGTAACAAGCATTTTTATACATTTTTATACATACATACATATATATATATATATATATATATATATATATATATATATATATATATATATATATATATCAGAAAACGAAATGAGCGCGTAGAAATACGTGTATCTGTGGGTGTTGGGTGTGAACTGGAAAGACAGTATTACTAAATAGACTCATCATCCGGGCAGTGCTCTGCACAAAGTCGTCAAAGCTGAGCTTGCCATCCGAATTGGCGTATCTCTTGCAAATAACCTCCATCACTTTACGGTTGGCAATGAAACCTGCGAAGAAAATTTTGAAAACATAAGTAGTTTTTTTTAACTTCAGTTTTTCAGAGGTTTTTTGATCAGTTCGAAAATATTAATTGTTTCGTTTGATATCAAAATTAAATGTCTAACAATTATTATCATTTTTTTTTACTGTTATTTAATTTCATTTTTAATTTGCCAACCGTCGTTAGTATTTTTTGGCTAAGATTTACATTCATATTTTTATTAGATGAAGAATTGTCAGCCATTATTATTAATTTTTGACTAGTATTCACTTTCATCTTCAGTTATTTTATTAGAGGAGGTAGTGTCAGCCATTATTATTAATTGCTTGTTGGTATTTACTTTTATTAGTAAGTAGTGGGTTTAGGGCATCAAAAGAGCCCAAAACGATTGGTCTCTACAATACTACGGACTAGATGAAAGTCATCGCATTTAAGTCTCATGTTTAATAATTCTTCAAAAATTTATTTTGTCGGAATCGGCCATGGGAATCCCTTCAGTCTAATAATCGTCAGTTATCATTCCTTCATTTTGTATCTGAAGACTTTCAAAAGAAATACTTCTGATGAAAACGTTCACTTACCGAGTTCTTTGTACAGCGTCCTTAATTTCTTTACATCCATTAGTCCAGTGTCTTTATCTTGATGACTCGTGAATGTTTTCTGAAGGTAAAACAGTAAAACATATAAGTATATATAAGTAAGGTCTTTCTTTCTATTCTGGTTGACATTAATTACACGGCTTAAACAAACAGGTATACCAACTTAAACTTGTGTAACCATTAAAATTAACGTTCACAGTAATAAGGAATATAGGTATATATGTAATAATATACACCTTTGTGCAAATTAATTGAAACAAAACGAATAATTTCGTTATTATTTACTTTTTTCCATATTTTTCCAATGAAGCATGATCCAGTGCACATGTTTGTACTTCGCATGTTTCTTCAACGAAGTCCTTCCTTGCAGATTGACCACAGATTCTCGATTAGATTTAAATCAGGAGAGTTTTCGGCCTAGTCTATAGTATTTTTATTTGCTCACTGGTAATGCTTGCCAGTGTTTTCGTGCATCGTTAAATTTTTTGTACGCTTCCTTGGAGTAACGTCCATCGTAGAAAATGGCCGTAGAACAACTAATCGACAGTCGAGACAATAGTGGCTGGACGTGATCAAAGTCTGATGCAATCATTGTTGACGCAGTATTTTTCAAGGCCAAACAAATTTCACCATACACGCCGAAAATAGATTTATATTACTGCACACTACTGCAAATGGCCTAATCTGAGGAAAAAATCGATTACACCCTTTCACTCCAGTGGGTCTAAAACTTACCGTATGGTGGAAAAAAGAAAACTAAAGAGGTTGTTTCAATTAATTTGCACAAGAGTGTATGTGCATAAGCGTACATATAAGTATATATAAGTAAGGTTTTTTTTCTAGGCCGGTTGACATTAATTATACGGCTTAAAACAACAGGTATACCATTCTACTTGAGGCAATTGAAACAACGTTCATACCAATAACAGTTCATTGTTTGGGGGTGGGCATGTAGAGATCTTAATTATGTAGAGACCTAATAAATAACGATTGCCGAGAGCACATTTTAATCAAGAAAATTGTTACTAATATCTTGTAATTATTTAATTAGCAACTATACACAGGTTATCATAGCCGGGGGGGAATAGTGGAGACAAGCACCCACTGTTTATAAAAATGCTTCCGTGGAATGAATCTCAAATAGCTTCTGACAACTAAGTCCAACTTCAAGCCGGAGAATGGACGAAGGCAAGCGACCGGCGCCTCATGACCAGTAGCTTCGGGTAGATAGTACTTGACAGCCCAGGAAGGTACGCCATCCAGGAGAATGAAAACACTAATTTTAAACCTCCGCTGTCTTGCGCTCATATCCAAAAGGCTCTTGAAATAAATCCAGATAGAAAATACGGAGTGGAGCCCCGAAGGCGGTTGGCTGACAACACTGACAGCATTCCGATAACTCCTCCTGTTGTCACTAAATGTAGTGCGTTGTATTCCTCCAGATATTGTCAGGTTTGCTTATAGGAAGAGGAACATGTAGTCTGACAGCGCACGGTCTCCATATATGCCATTACAGTCTGCCAACCAAAGGACTGAATTTTGACCAAACAGAGCGCTGCCTTTATTTCGTGAGATAAACGGGTGCTTTAATACACAGACACATATATATATATATATATATATATATATATATATATATATATATATATACATATATATATATATATATGTATATATATATATATATATATGTGTGTGTGTGTGTGTGTGTATATATATATGTGTGTGTGTGTGTGTTTGTGTATATGTGTGTGTGTGTGTATGTGTGTGTGTGTATATATATATATATATGTGTGTGTGTGTGTGTGTGTGTATATATATGTGTGTGTGTGTATATATATATATATGTGTGTGTGTGTTTGTGTATATGTGTGTGTGTATGTGTGTGTGTGTATGTGTGTGTGTGTATATATATATATATATATATATGTATATATATATGTGTGTGTGTGTGTGTGTGTATATATATATATATATCGGGTGCAACATCAAAATTGTACAAATGTTTAATATTTAAAAAAACACTAAACTAATTCAGTTTCTTTTTTTCAGGCTTTCAGATAAGACGTTTGGCCATCTTGACACCAGTTTTCGTAAGGATCACTGAAAAACCCTTTGAGTTTTCAGCTAGAAAATGGACAAATTTGCATTTACATGATTTGTACAATTTTGCTGTTACACCCGGTATATATATATATATATATATATATATATATATATATATATATATATATATATATATATATATATATATATATATATATATATATATATATTATTATTATTATTATTATTATTATTATTATTATTTATTTTAGGATATTAAAACAAAAACACGTTAAAAATCGCAACACAATGACAATTATTAGTCGTTCACTCGCCAGTAGTTTAACATCGCCGGAGGAGACACATTTGTAGTGTTCGAATATAATTGCAATTGTGTAGCGATTTTAACATGTTTTTGTTTTAATATCCTACAATAAATAATATTTAGCTCTAACCTGTATTGAGCCGTCTTTTAAATTAAATCTTACGGACAGCGGAATTATACTCCATTTGTTCTCATTTTACCTGGATCGATATATATATATATATATATATATATATATATATATATATATATATATATATATATATATATATATATATGTTATTATTATTATTAGCGATCGCTTTATGGCTATAACAATTATTGACTCATTTCGCTAAATATAAATAAGTAAATGTAGAGAGATAAATTTAGCGCCCTATACTAACTAAATGCACAACAGTCGTTAAACACAAATTAGGAACATTTTTCGATGATATTACAGAAATGTCTCAGTTATAGATATTATTTTGTATTGAATACTTACGTGCCATAGAATTAAAAACTCATGAACTTTTCCAACCGCTTTAGACTCCACCATTCCAAGACGCTTATTCTGAGGTTCTTTTAAAGTCAACAATTTTGTTTGTGAGCAGAATGTTTAATAATACATTAAAAACTCTTTATCCGCGGTAGATAGATAAAAACCAAAATATATACTAGTCGTGCCTTAAAAGATTACATTGGAAAATCGATTCCCTATTTTAAAAAACGTAATTAAAATGTCAAAAACATTTTTTTTTCTGTTTTGACAGGAATAAAAAAAAAACGCAAAGCTTTCACTCAGAAAAAAATATACAAATTTTCATTAAGTGGTTATATTGAAGTGAAATTTCTATAAAATCAATGTTTATGTTAATCAGCAATGTTTTGATTTCTATCTTGAGCCCATTCGATGACAGAGAGGAAGTAACACTCCCCCCACTGAGAAATATATTTTACTTAAGAAGGAAACCGACAACAAACATTTAGTGAAAATAACAAACAATTTTGAGCCGTCAATGAAAGAAAAGTTTTTTTTAATTGGTGCTTTTCTGCTCAGGATCTAAGTATGATTTTGATGACGGTAAGGGCATTATAATTATTGCTAGTAAAGTCCTTACATATATATATATATATATATATATATATATATATATATATAGATATAGATATAGATATAGATATAGATATATAGATATAGATATAGATATATATTAATGCATGTTTAAATAATATAGACAAGTTTTGTCTATTTATTTTAAGTAAGTTCCTTTCGTATTGTCTGATAAGCTTAATCACATTATCGTTGAAAGACGAAAGGAAAACACCATATTGACATATGCTTGAATCCAATCTAAGCTTTCGGCTTACATAAGCCTTTATCAAAGATGACAATTTTAATAAATCAAACAACACATATACGGAACCACAATAATGGCCCGCCGTTGCTGTTTGAATAAGCACAAAGTAACGACAAACTCTTATTTACGATGTGATTAAGCTTAATGAAAAATTGTTGCCGAAATATACAAAATATATAGATAGATAGATAGATAGATAGGAACAGTATGACAAAAGATAGTTAGATAGATAGATAGATAGATAGATAGATAGATAGATAGATAGATAGATAATGGCATGTAAATTGCTCTCAAGGATAAAGCATACAGTCGGCTCTCGGTGTTGACCTCAGTGTATGTATGTATTATATATTTACATACGCACTCTTCCTGATACTGAATATAGCATACCTTAAAACTATATTTTTATCATTATATATATACACACACACATATATATATATATATATATATATATATATATATATATATATATATATATATATATATATATATATATATATATATATATATATATATAATGCACGGAAGAAAGCAACTCGTAAGCGAGAATGCTACGAAGACAGTCTGAAGAATAAGAGTTCAAAGGTATAGCCTTATTATAAATAACGCCCTGGTGAACAAATGGCTTATTACAGCTAAAGGTTTCATGCGATTCCATGTAATCATCAGGTAGTCGACATATATATATATATATATATATATATATATATATATTGAATTTTTTTTTTATCCGGCATTATTTCTTATTACTATAAATTCACTTTCATATGTTTAGGTTTTGTTCCAGTTCTAATCATCGCTTTTAAAACAATGAACATTGACGATGAGTGATGGTACTTAAAATAATAGAGGTGTCAAGGGAATAACCGTTCTTTTGTCAATCCTTTTTTTCGGGACATATATATATATATATATATATATATATATATATATATATAGAGAGAGAGAGAGAGAGAGAGAGAGAGAGAGAGAGAGAGAGAGATGGCATGTAAATTGCTCTCAAGCATAAAACAGACAGTCGGCTCTCGCTGTTGACCTAAGTGTATATATGTATTATATATTTACATACCCTCTGTTCCTGATATTTAATACAGCATACCTTAAAACTAAATTTTTATTATACATATATATATATATATATATATATATATATATATATATATATATATATATATTGAATTGGACAGAGTCCGACAATTTTTATTTAAAGACATTTATGATATGTTTAACGTTCTTTTTATAGATTAAAGTATTTAAGCAAATGCACTGTTTGCTTAAATACTTGAATCTATAAAAAGAACGTTAAACATATCATATATGTCTTTAAATATATATATATATATATATATATATATATATATATATATATATATATGTATGTATGTATGTATGTGGGTATATAATCCAAGTGAATCCTAATAATATACAATATTAAAACTGATCCACAAAAAGAGCTCAATTTATTTATTATAACAGAACATATAAATTACACAACAAAATCCAAAATTATCTCATATGGCAGGTGGTTATAGATCTATTTAAACCAACGAGAAGTACGTCTGTCTTATTCAACCCTGATGTATAGACTGTATCCGTGTCGGGCTTACAAATTAAACTTTGACAGAAGTCAATAGTTAAATTTCTAATTCCGAAGTTAAAATTCTAATTCCGACACGAACACCGTCTATACACCGGAATTGAATAAGACTGGCGTACTTCTCGTCGGTTTGAATAGATCTATACAACACCACATATTAGGTAATTTTTGATTTTGTTATATATATATATATATATATATATATATATATACAACGTTTGCGTTGTATTGAAACGCTCTGGGTTCGATTCTCGGTAGTGGATGCGCACAGCTGATGAGTCCCAGATAGGACGAAACGGCTGTCCAGGGCTTTCTGCATTCTGTTGAGGAATATTCTAGGCTCGACGAATTACGATATGATTAGCCTAAATCCCCAAAATAATCACTTGTATATCCTTGCTAGACTCAGCTAATGCAATGGAGCGGCTAAGGGTCAAAAAAGCAGATGTTTCTTTTGGGGCACTGTTCCGAGGTTATCTGAATACTTGGATGAGTATCGCTGCGGAACTGAGTAAGTAGCGGCGCTATATCGAGTCTAGTTTGTGTCTTCTTCGGCACCGAGGCCCGTGGTACAGTTGGTATGACGTTTGCGCTGTATCGAAACGGTCCCAGATAGGAGGAAACGGCCATCCAGTGCTTTCTGCATTCTGTTGAGGAATATTCTAGGCTCGACGAATTACTATACATATATATATATATATATATATATATATATATATATATATATATATATATATATATATAATTTAATTTTCAAAAATGGATTAAATCCGACATATTCTTAATTTATTTTGTTTAAACGTTATTTTTTATGGATACTCGTATTCGAGTAGTAGCCCTGTTATTTGATTAAACATTATTTATTATCCAACTTCATCTACTCTCCTGAATATTCGATAAATCTTGTCAGAAAATATGAACCCTGCCGGAGAACGCATATTTTACTGACAGGGAAGGTGTTAAGTTTGTTTACCACTTCTAGAAATCATCACCTTTTTACTCGTCCCCAGACCCCACAGACACCTGTCTTCCTTTCCTATTTCGCATGGCTCAACCCGAATGCCTCCCAAATTTCAAATGCAACAGCAACAGCAATAACCATGACTATTTCAATAGCAGGTAATTGCAAATAAAGAATACATCAAGCCGACCTATGAAGCAACCTGAGCGTTAGTAGCGGATATTCAAGGTGCTTCAGCTTCTTACACACGAACAAGTAAACACGTCCAAGACATAACGTTCAAAAATCAACTACAGACTTGTTTATACGTCGATCTTGACTCTTTTTATGCCCTTATATGTATATAATCCTTTGGGCACCTCAAGGCGGTGTAATGATTAACAAGCCTGTCTCGCTGTGAGTTCGATCCTCACTGGGTGACCCATACGTTCGGCCTTGCGCCACATCTAAGCTACGCTTGGAAAATCACTATATATATAATCATTTTTTCACAAAGCAAGGCAATAAAGTCACTAAGACGGAAGTGTATGCCGAGTGTGAAAGAATATGAGAAAAACATTACTAATTTAGAGACAATAATAAAAGAACAGGAATTAAGAAGGCAAAAGATAAATTTTTGAAGAAGCGTGATGTCAACATATGATAACACTGTGCTGATGGGAAACCCAGAATGGAAACTGTAAGGACTTTTAAATATGGTAGTAAAGGAGAGCCAGAAGAAAGGACTAACTTTTAACAAGCGAGAAAAGCTTGAGTGCGTGTAATGATGAATCAATATATTTTTACAACAAAAACTGTTTTATGAAATTGCTTTATCAAAACGCACAAATATTTTCCTATTCTGACCTTTCTCGGCGTAGACGTTTATATACGTTTTCACTGAAAAGTGCTTTTTTCAGACACTGACGAATAAACACGTCCAACAAATACCATTCATAAACCAGTTACAGACGTCTTTATACGTCGATTTTGATTCTTTTTATACTCTTGAAACGAATCCAGTTGTCAACTCGTACATCTGGTAGAGGTGACAGCCACCGCTCGGGTACTTGCAAGGTGTCTCAGTTTCTTAGTTACTATATTAAAAACAAATGAAAAAAAATCGTCTGAAAATGAAACGTTTTTCCCAAAGGCGAGGAAGGCGTTAAGTTTGTTTTCCACTTCGAGAAATCATCGCCTTTTTATTCATCCTCCGCCATTAGACATCTCTCTCCCTTCCTTATTTCGTATAGCTCAACCCGATACCTTCAAAATTACTTTCCACAACAACGGCAAAATGCAGAGATGTTTCAATAGCAGGTAATTGCAAATAAAGGATACGTCGAGTAAACCTAGGAAGCAACGTGACGTTTCGAGCGTTAATGGCGGATATTTTTCATCTGGAAAATATAATCGGAAAAAATAATGGTGTTATTTTTATGTTATCGCCGTAGTATTATTTACATGAAAGACATTTATTAATAGTAATAGCAACAACAATATTAATCTTTATTACTCTGTATATGACTTCATTTGCCGTACGAAAAGTTTATTCTGCCACTGACGGTGACTCTGATCCCTGAACAGTAGTGTTTGAAATTCATAGTTGTGTTGTCATATCCTGCTACGGTAACAGAAAACGAGTTGAGTGAAATTAATAATAAGGAGTCTACAATTGAGAGGCCTTGAAAAAGAATGTAAAGAAATAATATTAATAATGCAGAACGCTAAAGGTTAATAATACAGCTGAAAAATATGTTACAGAATATAACATTTATAAAAGGTGTTCCAATAACTTGGACCGATTTTAAATGTGAATTAAGTTTAATGATTTTTTTTCTTTCAGATTTAACAACTTAAGTCTTTGGCAATTCCAACAATGGAAAGATTAAGAATCAAACAACGGGTTAAAATTTCAAGAGTACAATTGGAAAAATCGTTAGTAAATTCAAACACACTGGGTCGGTTGTAGATGTGAAAACACCATTGCGAGCTCGTTTACGCCGTTCAGCTGAAAACATTGCTGCAGTGCACGAGAATGTGGCCTAAAATCCAGACACCCCTATTTGTCACCGTGCACAGGAATTGAACCTCTCCACAACAACATTACATTGTTTCCAATTGCACTCTCGGTTGGTCGATTATGTTGACCAAAAACATCGCGAAGTGAGTGAAATGCATTTCTGTTTGAACGTCCATTTTCGTAATAGGCTTCGATAACTTTAACTCGTTGTTTGATTGTTAATCTTTCCATAGTTGAAATTGCCAAAGAAAAAGAAAAAAAATCATTTGACTTACTTCACGTTTTAAAATCGGTCCAAGTTATTGGAACACCCTTTACGTGGGTTGGGTAGAAAAACTCCCTACTGAAAATTACTTATAGCTCTTGTTAATATCACCGTATTTACATGAAACTAAATATAAATGGTGCGGAAATAAATTGTCGTCTAAATAAAGCAAAAATGAAAATAACACTGACATCTCATTTTAACAGACATACATGGTACGATTGATAAATTGTCGTCTAAATGAGGCCAAAATGAAAATAACAATGACTTCATTTTAACAAATATAAATGGTACGATGGATAAATTGTCGTCTAAATGAAGCCCCCCCCCCCAATGAAAATAACACTGACATCTCATTTTAACAGATATATTTACCAAAATTACACAAAAATATCTTGAAATACTAAAGAGTAAATTTATTTAATAAAATCGCCATTGGCTTCAACCACGTTCTACAGAAAACTTCGGAATCTCCTTCATCACGTCTGGACGGTCTCCTTGTTTAAAAGTTGATCAATGCTGTCATAATCTTTGCAGTTATTTCATGTTTGGTGTCACAAGGAGTTTTGTTGATCTCTCTCTCTCTCTCTCTCCCTATATATATATATATATATATATATATATATATATATATATATATATATATATATATATATATAATCATGGTGTTTGCAGTTTGAGGAGTTATGTGGCCAGATGTTAGGGGTGATGTGGTCGCAGAAATTGTCTCACGGCCAGGACTGGGTCCTCCTGCTTGTGTGTCATGGTGCAGAGTTCTGTTGCCAGACATACTTACTTCCAGCTGCCACCCTCTTGACCCAGGACAGCACTACCTCTTCAAGGCATTTGATGTAGGCCTCAGTGTTGAATCTGAGGCATCACCAACAAATTCTGGAATTATTTTCTTATCAGAATAATCAGAGTAAGTTTTCCTAGCTGTTGTACCTTCGTAATCTGCTTTAGACCGATCCAACTCTTTCCTGCAGTCCTCAAATTGACACACAAACGCTCTGATATATTCGTATTGGAGCTTCCGGCGCGAATGTCAAGGAGTAAATCATGCTATTTCCAAATTTCTGGCGGGGTTAACTTCGTCATTGTGCTCTTTTTATCATATACGG
Source organism: Acanthosepion esculentum (assembly GCA_964036315.1). NCBI lineage: Eukaryota > Metazoa > Mollusca > Cephalopoda > Sepiida > Sepiidae > Acanthosepion > Acanthosepion esculentum. The sequence goes on along the minus strand of OZ038494.1, from coordinate 16,952,926 downwards.
TGCCCAACTGACCCCACCATACCGTTGTCCTCATCGTTGGTGTCATATTTACGACGTTTCGGCCGTTGTGCGCTCCGGTTTCAGGTGAGTGGAATTCTATATTGAATCTTTTATTTCGTCCACTGGGATAGGTTGTTCTAGTTCCACGGGCCATGCCTCTTTCGGGTGTCTCAGTATCAGTTATCTCCCTTTAATTCAACTCTTCAAGTTGCCATATTCACGAAACCTTGTGAATGCGGCCAGAAAGATGGGGACAACAATTCGAACAATGTAAATAGTGTAACTGACATATATATATATATATATATATATATATATATAAGCATAAGTAAATGTCTAAAGACGGATCTTTATCTAGTAATCCGATATCATTTTATTACTTTTAACGTTATTTTTTTTCAGTGGGTGCCCATATTTGAGTAGACGCTCCGTTTATTTTTTAAACAGTATATTTATTTTCGTCTACCGGCCTGAATAATTCGGCCGGAGTTCCCATATTTTTCTTTAATAAGATTCCTCGAATATTCAGGCCGGGCGACGAAAATCACAGCGCGGCCATAACGCAGCCCTTTGGCAGCAAATTATTGATGAGATTTTCTTCATTTTATTCAATTGAACATTGTCATGTGTCTTTCTTAAATCGCACTCTTCCCTAAGTGTTGAACAATATTTGAAGAGTTGCGTCAGCCATATTTAATAATAATAATAATTGTTGTGAGGCTCTCCCCTTTTTTACCCAAGATGGACTCGTCTAAAGTATACTTATTCTGACAGAGTGGAGATACGTGGAGTACACAGGGTGTTCACAAAGAGATACGCAGAGATACGTTGAGATAAGGTTGAGATACGTAGAGTCCACAGAGAGAGAGATAATTACGGCTTCACTTACAGAGACTTGCACATATACATTCTACTAACCCGTATTCCTGGACTACTAATCTTCATTTCAAGTTTGTATTCTTACGTTCAATACACTTATTTTCCTATTTCAATTACTGGCGTTATTTATTTATTTGTGCAGGATTCCATCCCCGGAATCCACAACAATAATTGACCCGGTTACGGGGGTTGGACCTGTTACAATTTTATGGGACTACACAATACACATAGATGGAACAATCAAAGCTAATCGCCCTGATATTGTTATTAGAGACTGCAAACAAACAAAAAAGTGCATCCTTATTGAGATGGTTGTTCCTACGGCTGCAATGTATCTTTGAAGATCTTCAAAAAGCTATCAAAATACAAAGTCCTTGAAATCGAAATCTCAAAAATGTGAGACATGGGAACATCAGCAATCCCTGTTGTAGTTGGAGCCCTCTGATTGGTTGGAAAAGATCCCAGTAGACTAATTGAAGAGATTCCTGAAAGTCCATGCCTCAAAGAAATACAAAAAATTGTTCTCGCAAGTACAGCCCACACCTTACGAAGGGCTTTATCTATGTAAAATATTTTCTTTTTTTTTTCTTTTTTTCTTTTTTTTTTTTTTTGTCAGTGGAAAATGTCATGATGCCATTTCTAACCTTAGGTTTCTGGGCGGCACCCGGAAAGAAATGTGTAAACAGCAGAAACCAAAGGAAATAATAATAATAATAATAATAATAATAATAATAATAATAATAATAATAATAATAATAATAATTGGAACGAATCCGAAATGCAGAATCTGCGGAAAATATGATGAAACGCTCGGCCATATTATTTCAGGATGTCCGGAACTAGCAAAAAATGAATATACCCACAGGTAGCGAGATATATTCACTGGAAGATATGCAAGAAGCACAAAATCGAAACCACTGAGAGATGGTATGAGCATCAACCAGACATAGTTACCCAAAATAATGATGTAACTATCCTCTGGGACATGCCAATTCGAACTGACAGGGAAATAAAAGCCAACAGACCTGATACTATCATAAAACACAAGAAATTCAGTAAATGTATGCTTATTAACATAGCAGTACCATCTGAGAGAAACACCTCCATAAAAATTATCGATAAATTGTCCAAATACAAGGACCTGGAGAACGAGATTAACGGGATGTGGGGAATGAAAACTGAGACTGTACCAATAGTAATCGGAGCTCTGGGTCTTGTGAGAAAAGAAATAGCGCACCCGAGTTGCCCACATTTAGGGTGATCGTAAAGGTCAACCCAATCGGAGTACCATGGAAGAATTCTCTGGGGGAATTTGGTGTGAATTTTAGTAAATATAAATTATTTTTTATTTTGGTGTGAATCGACAGAAAAGCTCCAAAGATTGCATCGATCTACTAAGTAGCGAGAACTTTACGAATTCTAGGCTTGAACACCGACAACGAGCGCACGTGGCAAATAGGCAATTAGCTCGGCCACCGAGCAGACATCAACTGATATATATTGTCAAAAATCAAATACTGTTAACTCTGAAAGGGAGAACAGCGGTAATAGAGGCTCACCTTTTGCACGGATCATTTCGATTGCTTGGTGCAGACCAAACGCATCGATCCATTCTTCGTCATCAAGAAAGGTATACTTGTCATCGGTTAAATCCAGTTTCTGAAAATCACAAATCGATAAATCAATAAGTAACACATCAACAATTTTTTTTTATTTCTGATTAAAGAACTCATCTAGGAGCGAGTATAGTGTTATATAGGAGTAGATTGTCGCTGCCGACACTTGAGTTTGAACATAAATCGCCAGTGAGCAACACGGGCGATCCCGTTATTGAATTAAGTAGGCCACGTGACCATAGGAGAACCACATAAGTAGGAAGTCGTGTGATGTCTAAATGACCGTTGTTCCTAGTCTTTTCTATTACTATTCGGATCACTATTTCTAGTCTATCCTCTATTAATATAGGAGCCGCTATTTCTATTCTATCCTCTATTACTATCCGGGTCGCTATTTCTATTCTATCCTCTTTTACTATCCGGATCGCTATTTCTATTCTATCCTCTATTACTATTCGGATCACTATTTCTAGTCTATCCTCTATTAATATAGGGGCCGCTATTTCTATTCTATCCTCTATTACTATCCGGATCGCTATTTCTATTCTATCCTCTTTTACTATCCGGATCGCTATTTCTATTCTATCCTCTATTACTATTCGGATCACTATTTCTAGTCTATCCTCTATTAATATAGGGGCCGCTATTTCTATTCTATCCTCTATTACTATCCGGGTCGCTATTTCTATTCTATCCTCTTTTACTATCCGGATCGCTATTTCTATTCTATCCTCTATTTCTATTCGGATCACTATTTCTAGTCTATCCTCTATTAATATAGGAGCCTCTATTTCTATTCTATCCTCTTTTACTATCCGGATCGCTATTTCTATTCTATCCTCTATTACTATTCGCATCACTATTTCTAGTTTATCCTCTATTAATATAGGGGCCGCTATTTCTATTCTATCCTCTTTCTAGTCTATCCTCTATTACTATACGGACCGCTATTCTCTACTCGATTCACTATACTATTTCTCTATTCAGATCACTATACGGATTACTATTCGAGCGAGTATTATCGAGCAAGTACTATTAGCGTGAGTGTTATTCGAAGGCATCTGACACCAGCATTGTTCAATGGTGTACTATAGTTGTATCTGCAATTACAAAGTCTCTACTACAACGAGCATTACGAAAGTGACAACGAGTGTTCGTTGACATTACAAAATATAAGGATAGGTTCTATACTTGTGTCAATTTTTATCCAAGTTCCGTGTAAATTTGTATCCAGGTTCTTACAACAACCAAGGCTCAGTCTTCGCAGTAGAAGACTCCAACTTTTCCGAGACTGAAGAAACCACGAATGAGTCGAAGCAATGTGAGGACACTGTTGAGAGTATTCTTCGACTACAATATCATTGTTGATCATGATTATGCTTCACCTGGTCTGGTAGTAAACAAGGAGTACTACTGTGACATGTTGCGGCGTTTACGGGACGCTGTTCGTCGTGAAAGGAGTGAATTGCATGAGTCCGGTAAGTGGAAACACCGTCATTAAAACTCACCAGCGTAGCTTGTGCAGCAGTTTTTGGCCAAGCACAACATTCACTACGTCCGACATATTCCCCAGATCTCGCTCCTTGCGATTTTTTTTCCTCTTCAAAAATCAAATCCTGCTTGAAAGGAACGAGGTTTTAAGACTTCTAGGAAATCTAAAAAAAGCGACCTGTCAGCTGCTCGCCATCCAAAAAAAAAAAATAATGTTCCAAGAATGCTTCCTTCAACGGAAACGACACTGGTTAAAATGTGTGACTCCAGAAAGTGGACCACTTCGAAAGTAATTAAAGGCTGAATTGAGATGAGATTTTCATCTACAACTTTGATAGCATTTGTATATAATTTATAAGATTCTTACTTATTTCCCTTGTTTATAGCAGTGCTTGGGATGAAAGTGTGTAGAGTGTGGTCATTTCACTGCACTACATTTATTAATATTTATTGATTAAACAGTATATTTATTTATTTTATCTACCTGCCTGAATATTTGAGAAATCTTATTAAAGAAAATATGCGCTATTTATGTCAGCAGACAAAAATAAAGAGTGAAGCCACAGTACAGATTGATCTCTGAACACTGATGCACATACTGACTAATTTATAAGATTCTTACTCATTTCCCTTGTTTATGGCAGTGTTTGGAAGGAAAGTGTATAGAGTGTGGTCATCTCACCATATACAGAAGTCTCATCAGTGATCATGACTTGTGCGGCAGTTTTTGGTCAAGTCCAACATTCTTACCTATATCTTTCGCCTTGTAACTTATCCCTCTTTCAAAAACTCAAAACCCCCTTGGAAGGAACAATATTTCAAGACATTTAGGAAATCCAATAATAAGAGTGTCTTATTCTACTGATAGTCACAATCAAGAGACACACTCGCTAATGGAGAGGGAAGGGTACAAATAAATGACGGAATGGGAAAACCAAACTCTGACCCAACCAAGATGAGAAAAGAGGAACAAAAACAAACTGGGGGGGTTGTGAATCTCACCTGGATCATAACAAAACAGAGTGGCGGGAACAGGCCATGAGCACACTTATTCAAATTAACTAGGAAAACAAATAGTGTCTAACTTAACCAGGGGGGATCACAGGAAACCGCACCGTTGCGACCAAGAGAACTTTAAAAAAGGAACTCGTGGATATCCCCTTTCATACGAACCAAGCTCGCTACTTTCACCCACCTTTTGCTGAAATCATTCGACACCAGTTTTGATCTTCATCTTCTAATTATGCTGAAAGAATCCAACTATAGCCTGATGAAAATAGTGTTCGTAACGCAAGATTCCCTTCATTCGCGTAGTCCAGATTACCATTCTTGCTATGGCTAGCAATTTAAGAAACACTAATCGGTGTGGAGCGGGGTGGGAGCAACACAGTATTGCACACGTATACGAGATCGATGAGCTCGAGATTATCGAGAGCGATACGAGCCGTCAACTCACCGACACAGTCCCAGACAGGGCGCACTTGAGGATAATGATAAAAGGCGTGCGAAGCCTTTTCTTCTAAACCAAGGTCGCAACGATGACAGTCGGGTAAATCCGCCCAACATCATCTGTAGAACCTAGCACATTCCGAATCAATCGCCAGGTAAGCGAAACCTAGCGTCCAAGATCATAAAGGGCGCAACTCGGTCACCGACAAGCCGAGCCGCCCACAGAGTGTATCATTCGCGACCCCCTCCACTAATTCACGATACAAAACCCTTCGATGCTGTAAAATTTACTGAACAGAAGAAAGACCTTCAAGGCCACCCGACACTCGTTGAGGAAAGTCGACAGTTTCCCGGACCTACCGACGGCGCTTAGCCCATGAAATGGGAGGAATGATGCTAAGGCTAGAGAAGGTGTCGCTAACACTCCCCGGGCAAGATCGAATCCTCCCTCAAAACGCGTCGTAGGAAAAGCAACTTCGAGGTGTGTCGATGACTCATCAAGTGTGGCAATGGCAGCCTCCCATGGACACAGGATTCTTTACGGATCTTCTGCTAGCGACCACCCCAAAAATGGGTAGACAACAAGCGCTCGATAGCCTTCCTACGGTCTTTGCAAAGAAGTACAGCCAACCGGTAAAGGATGAGAGGAAAGATGTAAGTCGCACACACCTCAACCCTACTTTTCAAGGACAACCTCCGACCTTTGCCTATACTTCTGCCCAATTCTTCTCTAGCTGGAGCCCAAACCACACTCCAAGAATGCAGACAGGTCCATCAGTCCAACCAAAGGGCCCAGGAAAATCAACCACTTTCCAAGCACCTATCCGCAAACCGGAAGACTTGTTACGGTTAATTTTGGCCGCCGAGACATTCTCGTACCGTTCAAGCGCCTTCTGTACTACCTCAATGTCGCTTCGGCACGACACGAAACTAGATACGTTATTGGCGTACGCGGAAACCCTGGATCGAGCACCACCAGAGACAGCGATTCCACGTAAGTCCGGAGTGCACATTGCGTCCTGCAGCCGGCGAAGGAGAAATTCCAACGCCAAAGTATAAATAGCGGTGACAGTGGACAACCCTGACGAACCGACCGAGACGGCGCAAAAGCACTCGATCCCTTTCTGTTCACCTGTACCACAGCACTGGGGGCTCGATACAGAAGACTAATCCACCTGCAAAAGACGAGTTCGAATCCGGCGACCTGCAGAACAGCATTCAGGTATCGAGGTCGACCCTATCAAATGTCTTGGACTGATCAAAAAATTCATCGCAGCTTGCTCGTTATCTTATACACCCTCTAGGATCGTGCGGATCAGATGCAAGTTGCTCTGAATTGTTCAGCCCTTCACAGCACAAGTCTACTCAGGTCCCAACAGAATCTCGGCAACTGACTGCAAACTCTCCGTCAGGATCTTGGCCAAAAACTCTAACTCTGTGTTTAGCAGGGTTATGGGCCTGTAATCATCTAAGACCCGACAAACACCCTTGCCCTTTTTTCAACAGCGTAATCCCACCCTGAGAGATACGGTCGCCGACGGACCCCTGCCTGAACCAGTTGTTAGAACACCACAATCAAAATCGGCACAAAGATGTACGACAGCTTCAAGTACAATTTATAGGGAAAAGCATCAAGTCCCGGAGACTTGTCACTGTCGGCCCTCTTCAATGCCAAGTAGACTTCGCCCTCCGTGATCTCACCCTCACAACTAGCCGCTTCAGTCGGCGAAAGCCGAGGAGAGTCAGACAAATAGCTACAAAACTCATCGTCACAGAAGCCAGGTTCCTTGGTAAACCGGCTCACGAAATGCCGCTGAAACGCCTTACACATGTTATCGGTCGACCTCAGAGTACGACCCACCGGGTTCTTCACCTCACAAATGTATCGATCGCGACCTCGATGTATTTCTTCCTTGCACAATTCTGCGCCATGTTCACAGCTTCGGAAGACATCTTTTTTAACCTATGCCTAACTACCTGGCCCTTGTATCTTTCGCTACTCGACCACTCCAGAGGCTGCCTAGCTAAACCTCTCTCTAGAGAATCCCCCATCCTCCGCCCGAGACGGACTATCCTTGAGAACCTTCACTTTTTAACCCTATCTAGTTCGAGCCCCTGGTTATGTTCGGTGGTGAAGGACCTAATCCTATTCTCAATAACCGTCCTCACTAATTCCCGCTGCACTAGTCTAATTAGCTGTTGCTGGAATTTTGGGGGGATTTCTCCGGTTGACTGTGATTAAGATTTCAATGTCACCAGTGACAATGCCAGTCTTGCCCTTCACCGTCGGGACATCAGCAACGTCTTCAAATTTGGAGAAGGAAAAACCCAAATGGTCTTCGGTATTATATAAAGGTACTCCAGGTAAATCCACCTTTGTATTTCGACCTGCCATATACTCTGTTTGGAATCGATTGAGTTGTGAGAATGTTCCCAGTTAGTGATTTTGCGGCGTCCTCCGTTGCGAGCAAGATGTCCCACATGTTACTGCATCTGCAAGTCAAAGCTTTTGCTCCAATACTGAGATTTTTCAGGGCCTCTTCCATAATTCCTCTTCTGACACTTATTAGCTTAAACTTTTTTACATCAGTTGTTGAGAGGATATTGTTTTAGTGCTCACCGCTTCAAGAAGCGAAGGCACCGATGACAGTTCATTTCCAGAAATAAAATTCCCGAATCACTCCTTTAGGCTCGAATAATAACTTCGCCCTTTTTTGGGGGGCGGGGGTCTATCTCCCCCCCCCCTACGCCAAAGAGGTCGCTTCAGTGGGTGTTGAATTAGTAGGTTAGGATTTCGCTATAAAGACGGCGTTCTCAAATCACAGCACACAATCAAAACAATTCAGCAATAAAAAAAAGAATTCCAGTGACGAAGACAAAAATGTAACACTTACTTTTGAACAATATAACTTGAAATAAACTAACGGGAAAAGCGTTCGGCTGATGTGAATGCACTTTCGGAAAATCACTAGATTTATTTTATAATATACAATTTTGGGACAAAGCAGAAAATGGGGATGGATGGGCTGAGGTTGGTCGTCACTTAAATCTTATACCTAGCTAATCTGATTCACGACCTATTCACTCATTACAGTTTGCACATCCACAACAAGAACTCATCTGTCATCATTCAATCTTCCATATACCATAATGTCGCATACACTCAGGGAACCTACAAAAACACCGCATGACATAACAATTTAATGAACATAAAATTCTATGTATAAAAATCTGTAGATGATATATAATGAGTGGGGAGGGGATGAACCCCAAAACAAACTACTTTCGGAAAATCACTCTCTAAATTAGGAGGTCGGTCTTACTTTTATAATGGCAATGGGATTTGCATTAGCCAATCAGAGACTATTTTGCATGGAATATATAGGTATGACATCGGCGACTCGATTTACGCCCGCTTTCCGGTTTTTGTCTTTCCTGCATATGCGTCGATATTATGATAAATTGCTTGCCGTTTAATGTCACAAAAGAAAAAAAAATGACTTTCACTCGACACTAATTGCCGTATTATATTACATTCTCCTTAACCTACATTCACTTACTAACCTGGTAGCCGGTCTTAAAGTTAATCAACTAAACAAAACCAAAACTAAACTGGCAATACATCGAAAAAATTTGTGAATGCTATACTGCAGAGCTTTAGTGTTATGGAAAACCAAAACCAGCAGGTTTCATTTTCCGTAGTGGGGGATCATATTAAATTAGATTATCATTGAATCGGTTGGTTTCGTGGGTTCGAAAGCCAGTTAAGGCCAACTTTCTTGCTAAACAAGAAAATAAAGTAAAAAACCCTAAATTCCTTGGGTAGGGGATCCAATGGCGCCCAAGCCATAAAATGCAAGCTAATTGCTTAACGAAAGCGCAAAAAAAAATAAAAACTACTTAAACTCGTAGCACCAGTCCCGATAATTTATAAGAACTCGTATATACATAGTCCACCAAAAAATGTTTACCGACTTCAGGAAAGAAAAAAACTTGTATAGATATTGTAATACTAAATTTATTCAGACATCACGAGATTAATACAAGTTACTTTTGGATTCTATAATCACAAGAGATGCTCAAAATGGTGGCCTTTAGCTTCCAGACATTTATTAGAACGGCGACCTACTGCTGGGGGAAACTTTGGCCCACGTGTCCAGTGGGATTGCAGCACATGCATTTTCCATTTCTTTTCTCGCAGACGCCAATGTCGTTTGTTTTCTGCGACATCTTTTAGGGCCTCCTATGATAAACAGTGTTATCGCAACTTGATAAAACTATGAAAGACAACTTTTCGAATTATTCTAGAGGCTTCTGAGTGGCAATAATTGTGGATCCGGATGCAGTTTTATGGTTATTTATATTGTTTAACTTTCATTATTACGTTTGCTTGTGTTTATGTGTTCGTTCTTAGTTTGTTAATTTGTTTATTTACTTATTTATTGGTTTGGATCAATTTATTTTGCTTAATTTCGTTTATTTTTTATTTATTTATTTTTGTAAATTCTTGTTCGTTTTTAGATTTAGATTTTTAAGTTGCATAGGAAGTAGAAAGCAAGAGTAAAACTAAATAAGAACATATATATATTAATATATTTTCTTTTTGTATGCTATTTTTATAGATACAAATATTTAAGTAAATACCCGGTTTATAATAAACATTATTAACTACATTTACCGTCCTGAATGTTCGAGAAATTTCGTAGAAAATATGTGACCTCCCACAGGAACCGTACCTGTATCCTACACGGAGCTGTCTTTTCACCTGACGTGCTATACCATTTAGCTACAGAGGAAGCGTCGTGTGAGCAAAGACAAATTACTGTTTTAAAACAAGAAATTTCCGCTGATTTTCATCGAAAGGTTATATCTGCTCGAAGCGTATCTTAACGTAAACAAATGATAACATATATCATGAAATGGACTAAGTCTGAAAATTATTTTAATATATTTTCTTTTTATACGTTCTTTTTATAGATACAAATATTTAAGTAAATGCTCTGTTTATAATAAACAGTATTAACTACATTTACCGGCCTGAATACACGTTCGATTCCTATCGGAAGAAACATATTTTCTACAAAATTTCTCGGACATCCATTAACCCACTCGATGAATGTTTCTTTAGATTTTAGATTTTTTCGTCTCGGATGCTACCTGAATTCTACCAAAAGCAAAATACTTTCCATGCCTGAGGATGACCGGATGACCCGTCGAAAGTACTTGCAAAGACCTAATACAGTTTATAATTTTAAAAAACAAGGATCATAACATTCATCAAGTGATTAGTGGGTTAATGCATCTCTAAAATTTAGTTAGCGAAGGGATTTCGCTATTTGATATCATTAACTTTACTAATTTACTTTTTGTACGTAGGATTCATTATAATATAAATTAAACTGCACCACATATTTCATATATAGGGCTTGATACCTTAATTCAATTTAATTTTAATAATTATATTGAGGGTTTCGGCTCTCGTTTTTGAAACATGAGAACCCTTATGTAGCGAAGGTATCATTTTTTTTTTTAAATAATTATAATTTAAGCTCTACTTCTGTATGGAGCACAGTTTTTTAAAAATAAAAATGAAAACAAAAATGCTAAAGAACTCCGGATTATTTACCTAACGTGTTCTTTCTTATTTTTCTACATACCTACAGATATATATATATATATATATATATATATATATATATATATATATATATATATATATATATATATATGAAGAAATATAGTCTTAAAGTGTACTATATTTATGGGGTAAAATGCTCAATATCAGAGATAGAGCGTGTGTAAATATAAAAGTGAACATAGAAGTCAACACTTAGAGGCGACAGTCTGTTTCATGCTAGATGCAATTGTCAGGCAACAACGATTGCATCTAGCTTGAAACAGACTGTCGCCTCTAAGTGTTGACTTCTATGTTCACTTTTAGACAGAATTGAGTCACTGTCAGTCACTGTGTGTTTATCCGAATCTAAAAATAAACACGCTAAAATTCACCTTCGTCCCGTACCGTACGCTGACGGCTTAGTGGGAGAAGTTCGGACTGACGCAAATTCAGTCGGGTTTCGATCCTAGCTAGAGGCAACCGGACGTCTAGCCACACTGATGAGCTGCGAAACAGTCTGTCTGTCTGTGGATGACAAATATATATATATAACGAGTAGAAGAATTTCTTAGTTTGATCCACTTTCAAAAATCTGCCCAAATAAGCGAATATTAGACTTATTTCTTTTCTTTATTTATATTTAATCCGTTCTTAGTCATATAAAACACTTTTCAATACTCGCTCAAATATATACCGAGTCACATTCAGAATTGAATGAAAAACACTATTTTACATGTCTCCCTAAAATGGTGACTCACATGACATTCAATATTTTCTTTCCAATTTTTCTTTCTTTTTTACTTTCTTTTTCATTTTTTGTTCATTTGTTGTTGTTGTTGTATTTTTTTATTCCTGTGTAAACATCAAACTGAAAAAGCTTTATTGAAAATCGGGCTGGTTATGATTCTTTTTTTCTTTTTTTTTTTCGTATAAATGCAACATAAGGACATTTTTCTAAACCTGGTCATGTGAATTCCTGACGACACGCAGATTAATTATTTACCCAGCTTCGTGAAAGACGACGCTAAAATAACGAGCACACCCAGTGAGGATCGAAATCCTAAGTAACAACATACTGGATTACCCACCACTCTCCCACAGGCTCAGATTAAAATAAAAATAGATTACAATATTTACTCAATCAGTATCTATGCTTAGTGACTGGGGTTGTTGCGTCTTTCGTACCAGAACCAATTCACTGTTTCTGAGTCCAAGTAGAAGACATTATGTCAAATACTGATTTTTCAAAAAGAGCACACTTTTGATTTTTAATCATTTCACCCCAAGCAAGGCGAGAGTGCCACAACCACGCAGGAGGTTACAGAGAGTGAAAGTGAGAGAAAAGACCGAGTATGGGTGGGGATTGAGGAAAGGATAAAAGAAGAACGAGGATCAAGGTAACAGAAGATGGCGATTGACGTTGCATTTAAATTTTTTGAAATTGTAGTTATCAGAAAAGCAAGAAGAAGGGAGTTCCACAGGCGGGAAGTGCGAGAAAAGAAACTATTGGAGTAGAAGTGTCGGTTGCATTTAGCTAATTCGACAGTAAACGGGTGGGACCTAGATGCCAATCTAGTAGCCCGCTTAAATACATATACCCGGGGAACCAGGGAAAAAAGCTCATCAGAGCAGTTGCCATAAGCATATTTGTAGAAAAGACAGAGGGAAGCCAGACACACCCAGACACACCCACATTATTTTGTTTGTATTGTATTTTTATTTTGTTTGTATTTCCGATGCTCCGAACGGAAAATGTTTTTTTACTGATCCTCCAGTTTTTTTTAAACATTTCAACCCCAAGCAAGTAGAAAGTAGCACTAGTACGTAGGGGATTACAGAGAGTGAAAGCAAAAGAAAAGAATGGCTATAGTGGGGGGGTTGAAGAAAAGATAAAAAATGAATGGGGTTCAAGTCAACCGAATAGGGCAGCTGACGTTGCATCAAAATCCCTGAAGATTGTAGTTATCAGGGAAGCAAGTAAGAGGAAGGGAGTTCCACTGTCGGGAAGTGCGTGAAAAGAGACTGTTGGAGTAGAAGTGGCGGTTACATTTAACTATTTCAACAGCAAATGGATGGGAACTAAATGCCAATCTAGTAGCACGCTTAAATTCATGTAGTCGGGGCATCAGGGAATTCGTGAGGTCAAGTCAGGACCGATTACATTGCAGATCCTTCTTTGGATTTTGCCGAGAACCCCGAGAGGAACAACAGAGGTACCAGACCGGATATGGCAACAATATTTGCGGATGGAGAAGTCGGCTACAAAACATGCTTAGTATATCAGTCTTATGCAAGGGGAAACGATCTAAGTAAATATCTGTCTATGGGGCATACAATACGCAAACTGCATCTCCTCAAAAGGGTCAAGATCCCACCAAAATAGGCCACCCATCAAATAAATGCTTATAAACCTAGATATAAACGACCAATCCCCGAACCCATTAAATGCATATAGACTCAATGCTTATAAACCTAGATATAAACGACTTTCCCCGAACCCATTAAATGCATATAGACTCAATGCTTATAAACCTAGATATAAACGACCAATCCCCGAAACAATTAAATGCATATAGACTCAATGCTTATAAACCTAGATATAAACGACCAATCCCCGAACCCATTAAATGCATATAGACTCAATGCTTATAAACCTAGATATAAACGACCAATCCCCGAACCCATTAAATGCATATAGACTCAATGCTTATAAACCTAGATATAAACGACCAATCCCCTAAACAATTAAATGCATATAGACTCAATGCTTATAAACCTAGATATAAACGACCAATCCCCGAACCCATTAAATGCATATAGACTCAATGCTTATAAACCAAGATATAAACGACTTTCCCCGAACCCATTAAATACATATAGACTCAATGCTTATAAACCTAGATATAAACGACCAATCCCCGAACCCATTAAATGCATATAGACTCAATGCTTATAAACCAAGATATAAACGACTTTCCCCGAACCCATTAAATGCATATAGATTCAAATACAGTCCGATGAGAAGACACATCCTTGTCTTACACCACTTTATATTTTTGTATATATGCTGAACTCATTTTCTATCCCTATGCAGGCGGTTTGCTGTCAATATAGGTTCTTGATTTAAATATCTGGGCAGTGTTTTAACAGAGGACGGAACTTGCGACACTGAAATCCGAAGGCGCATTGGGATAGCGAAAGATGCCCACCAAAAGCTAAGTAGAATATTAAGAGACAGAAAAACTTCGTTAGAAACAAAGAAAAGAGTACTGAACTGTTACGTAATATCTATCCTCGTATATGGCAATGAATGCTGGACGATCTCCTCAAAAATGAAAAAGAGACTTGAAGCAACTGAAATGTGGTTCCATAGAATGATGCTGAGGATACCACGGACCGAACATGTAAGCAACGACGAGGTTTTAAAGAAAATGGAAACAAAAATGAAACTTATACTTAACACCAGGAAGAGGCAATTGATATTTCTGGGGTACATAATGAGGAAGGATTGTTTGGAAAATCTGATACTCACAGGAGAGATTAGAGATAAAAGGCACAGAAGAAAACGACAAATAATTTATTTAATGAGCTTAAGTAAATGGATAGCGTAACAAGGTTTAGGAAAAAGAACAAAAAGACAAGATTTATTAAGAGTCACAAAAGATACGAACGTCTTAAAGGACACACCACATAAAAAAGAATAATATGTGATAATATCTCGAATTTATTCAATGCTTGTTTTAAATTATATAATTATATTATGGGCGTCAACACATATTATCCCTTTATTCTTTCAGTAGTTCTTTTGTGTAAGCTCGCGTAGCGAATGTTTACTTTTACTTCTATTTTACACATGTCCACATTATTGTCTGCTCGCGTTCCCATGTGCGCATGCGTGTTAAACTCCACAGGAAGATGCCATTTGTTTTGCCAACAAATAAAGGCGTTTTAGAATGCACCATAATGCTTGCAGCATGTGGTGTGTAGAAATACTCACATTAACTTCAGTTGGCAGGTGATCGGCGAGTCTGGAAAAGAAATGGAATATATATTTAAGAACATCAAATTGTTAACGCCCAAGCTCTTATCGCCTAGATAAGTAAGTAAATATTTCTATTGACCAGAGAGGTTTATAACTTATTTGCTTGTCAAAGCGAACTCAAAAGCCTGGCTTTGTTTGACCGAGCAGATTAGATTAAATTTGTCGGTGATTTTCGACAATAACGTCTTGTTTTCCGGTTGAAATTTTGGTTGCTTGGTTGAAATGAAAAATAATGGAGCGAAATGCTGCTTATATCTGTCAGCAGGTTATAAAATAAATAAATAAAACTGTTACAGTTTAGTCACGACACTGGTATTATTATCATTATTATTATTTCCTTGGGGTTTTTTTTTTAATACATATTTTCTTCCGGGTCCTAACCAGAAACCTAAGGTCAGAAATGGCTTCATGATATTTTCCGCTGATTATTTTTTGCAAAAATTTCTTTTTTAAATCCTAACATCACACACATTTTACATAGATAAAGCGCTTCGTAATGTGTGAGTACAGCTTTTTTATTTTTTTAAAGACATGAGTTGCCATTTAATGAGTCTGTCTGGACCTCTTCCAATCAATCCGAAGAATCCAGCTACAACTGGAATTACTGATGTCCTCATGTGCCAGTTTTTGAAATTTTCACTTAAAATATATAAATAAATAATAAATAGTAAAATAAATAATAAAATAAATAAATAAAACTGTTACAGTTTTGTCGCGACACTGGTATTATTATTATTATTATTATTATTATTATTATTATTATTATTATTATTATTATTTCCTTGGGTTTCTTTGTATACTCATTTTACTTCCCGGTCCCAACCAGAGACCTAAGATCAGAAATGGCATGATGACATCTTCCACTGATAATTTTTTTGTAAATAAATAACTGTTACAGTTTTGTTACGACACTGGTATTATTATTATTATTATTATTATTATTATTATTATTATTATTATTATTATTATTATTATTATTTCCTTAGGTTTCTGTTGTATGCTCATTTTACTTCCGGGTCCCAACCGGAGACGTAAGGTCAGAAATGGCATGATGACATCTTTCACTGATCATATTTTTATAAAAAAATATGTAAAAAAGCTAAAATCACACACATTTTACATAGATAATGCTCTTTGTAATGTGGGAGCTGTACTTGTGAGTACCTTTTTTTTTAGGTATGGGTTACCAGGTAGCACTTCAATGAGTCTATCTGGACCACTTCCAATCAATCCGATAGATCCAACTACAATTGGAATTACTGATGTCTTCATGTGCCACATTTTTTAAATTTTCACTTCAATATCCTTGTATTTTGATAGTATTTTGATGATCTTCCAAAATATATTACTGTCGGCAGAGACTTCTATATCAATAAGAAAGTACATTCTGTTTTTGTGATCTTTGATCCCGATGTCTCGGCGATTAGCTTTGACTGTTCTGTCTGTGCGTATTGCAAAGTCCCATAAAATTGTTACACGTCCTTTGTCAGTAACCGGGTCTGGGTGGTGTTCATACCAATTTCTTGCAGTTTCCTTTCCGTTTGGTTTCTGTCTGTCATGCCGCGTTTTATATTCAGTGGGTGCCAATACCGCGCAACCTGATACAAGATTGTCAATTTTTTCTGGACATTTATCACAGAATCTGCATTTGGGGCTACCACATCTGGTCAGGTGCACCCGCTACTCATCTCGAGGTTCTAAACGTATTCTAAAGAAGGGTCTGCAATGTAATCCTGAGGAACCCAGACGAGGCTATGCCGAAGGACAGTCTCGTCTGGGGAGGCAGACAAACCCGATTCCGTTATTACGGGGTCCACGGAGAATGTTTGCCCGAGCCTACGGGGTCGGAATCGCTCCACGTTAAAAACAGTGCCACATCCCGCATTGTAGCGAGGTCTTGGGTAAATACCGAGACAGCAAAAACCGTATTTAGACGTCGTCTGAGAAAATTCAGTAGTAATCTGCAGCTGGACTTAATCTAAGAATGACTGAACTCAACTAAGTAACAGACACATTACAACGCATTATTATATGCTTAGAATATTGCTACCCCATATGGCCCGGTGACCCTGCTATTTACCTTGAGCTCATTGATAAGATCCAAAGAGAAATCCGCAATATTATTGGTGCTGATCTGGCGGCTCGGCTTCAGTCACTTTCCCACCGCAGTAAGGTTGCCTCTTTGCGCCTTTTTTTATAAATACTTTCAATGTAATCTCATCAGTTTGCAGTTCAGCTGGCTAGCTGTAGCCGTAAGATCTGTGCTAAGAGTTTTTTTTGCTCGCACTTCTCGCTTGTGGAACTCCCTTCAGGCTCCATGCTTTCCAGCCAACTTTAATCGGCAAAAAATTGTTATGTATTGTTCTTCTGATTACTCCTTCCTCTTCCCGCTCATTATTAATTTTTCTGTTCCTAATTCTTCCACGCCCTGTAACCCCTTCTGTGTTAGTGTCTTTAATGCCTTGCATGGAGTGATACCGATTTAAAATATGTCTATTCATTCTGTCATTTTTAACCTATTTTAATATAACTAAATTACGGTAAAAATATCATGCGTCCTGGGTATGACGATAAACTACATCCGGCAGCAAGACCTCTGATAAGGAGGTTTTGAGGAGCATGTAACCACCTCCTAATTGCTATTGGTATTGTGATATGCTAAAGTGGTATTGAACTCACACTCTTTGGGTCCTGTCACTGGATCTAACTAACGCCTTTATCCACTGTGCCATGTGTCCTTGTTTCAATACCCGGTTAAGGCAGTGGAGAACTTTCAGAAGGGAATTAACAGGATATAACTGATAACTGACATCCATTAAACAAGGTACGTGGAACTAGAACAGTCTACCCGAGTGAGCGAAATAAAGGGTTCAGTTCGACATTCCAACCACCTGAAGAAGGCCGGAGCGTACAACGGCCGAAACGTTGTAATAAATATGGCGTCAAAGATGAGGACAATAGTCCGAATAATATAAATAGTGTACACAATACCTCATCTCAGAAATATAGACGGAAATTCTTCTGTTATGTGTCGTGTCCATTCAG
This sequence comes from Acanthosepion esculentum, assembly GCA_964036315.1. Lineage (NCBI taxonomy): Eukaryota > Metazoa > Mollusca > Cephalopoda > Sepiida > Sepiidae > Acanthosepion > Acanthosepion esculentum. Next base: position 16,934,787 of record OZ038494.1, on the reverse strand, counting down.
GACGTAGGCGATCGTGGCCGTCTATATCTTCCTATTCCTTTTAGCCCTTAATAAGTTTTGTGTTTTTCTTACTTCTCCCAACCCCTGTTCCGAAATCCATTTGCTTAAGCATGTCAAGTAAGTCACGCATTGCTTAACCCATTCCCTCTTTTCCTCTATCTGCCCTGTGAGTATCAGATTTTCCAAGCCCTCCGTCCTCATTATGTGCCCCAGAAATTTCAACTGCCTCTTCCTGATGTTAAGTATACGTTTCCTCTCTGTTTCTATTCTCTCTAAAACCTCTTAATATGTTATCCTCAGTATCTGGAACTATGGCAAAATAAAATTCTTACAATTCAAACATATTTTCTGGGTTTTAAATATAACACACAAAAGGTTGATAAGCCGTAAAAACCAAATCAATTGATCTAACTTGTCCAATCTCAATATCAACATTTTAGGCACAGTTCCAAAGTACGCCTAATACGAAGAGCACAATTCTATTCTTCGAAAGTTATATCTTTCGCATCACCCAAGCAAGATTCTAACATTGCTCCAATTTCCCGCAACATTTATTTTACTTTTAAAAGTGCAGACACTGACGTCATCGTAGACGCAGAAATTAGTTTACATTACATGAGTGAACAAGAAATCCGTGTAGGCGAAGCAATCTGCTGACTGAATTTTTTGTATTCCTCAGAATGAATGAATTGTCGCTAAATTTTATATACTAGTAAAAACGTACTGTCTTGACATGTCAGCTACGTTTAAGTCATTTTGAAATTTTTTTGACCGAATATTCTGCATAGGTATTCTATATTTTATCTGTATATTTAACCCTATATAAGAAACGTAATAAATATGGCGACAAAGATGAGGACAATAGTCCGAATAATGTAAATAATGTACATAATACCTCATCTCAGAAATATAGACAGATACTAAACTAAATACAAATACAAAAATACACTTGGCTCCCGGGCCACTCAGCTGTTTATATAACACTGGACAAGGTAACTTATATCTCCCTGTGGAAGTCCCACATTATCTAATGAGGCCTTCCATTTCTAATCTACAGATTATATCTGTCAGCTTAAGAAAAGATTGCTAAAGATTTTTTTTTTTAAGCTTATCACCCCAAGCAAGGCTGGAAGCCACTAGCACGCAAGGGGTTACAGAAGGTTTGGAGGAAGAGCAGATAGGAGTGGTAAAGGAGAGGATGTGGAGAAAGATAGTGGATCGATCAAGGCAAGGGGGTTACAAAAGATTTGGAGCGAGAGCAGATAGGAATGAAAGGTGAAAGGATGTGGAGAAGGGAAGTGGATAGATCAAGGCAACTGGAGATGTCGATTGACGTTACACTTAAATAGTTGGAGATTGTATTTGTCAGGGAAACAGGAATAAGGAAGGGAGTTCCACAGCGAGATGTGCGAGACATGAAGCTATTGGAGTAGAAGAGACGTCTACATCTAACAGTTTCAACGGTGAAGGGGTGGGAACGGGATGCCAGCCTCGTAGGACGTTTAAATTCATGAGGCCTAGGAACCAGCGAAAGCAGCTCCTCGGAGCAATTACCGTGAAAGTATTTGTAAAAAAAGACAGAGCGAGGCAACGTCGCGTCTGTGAGAGAGCGACTGCAGACGAGATGACAGATCAGGGCCAATTACATTGCATATCCGTCTCTGGATCTTATCAAGATTTACTATGGTAGCTTTCAATCGAGGGACAGGTAGCAAATTAAACTTTCAAAACACTGATCCACTGTAAATTAAATTCTTAATTCCGCGGTTACCAGACGACTTTATGCATAACAAAAATCTCCTTTAAAATAGGAGAAACATGAGAAGTAGCCAAATATGTTGCCAGCGTCCGTCAACTGTTGATCCAGTATGTCAGATGTTATCTTGCACTAATTCTAAATAACTTTATCTGTCTTACTAAAGCACTGTTTAAGAATTAGGCCGTATACAAAAATCAAATGAAAAAAAAAAAGCGGACAAAGTGGTGCCGTTATCTTAAGCTAAGTCTGGTACTTTAAGCATCTGAAAAGCTACAAGTTCCAGACATCCAGGGGAATGACTCGTTGCGACTCTTTGGTCTAACGTCTTCCGATGACCTGAAGCACAAAGATTATATTGAATCAATTGCTAGGTCTGTTGCTAGTAAAGTTAGTTCGCTGTGTCGTACGAGACAATTTTTCTCTCCAGAATTTCACTTACATATTTATAAGTCGGCCGCTCGCCAACTTTTAGAATATTTTTGCCACATATTATACGCTGCTCCTGTTATATATCTAGACATGCTTGATAAAAATCCAAAGAAGAATCTGCAATGTCATTGACCCTGACTTTTAGAATATTTGTCCCTTTACTGTCTTTTTCAATCCATGTTCTGCCATCCATTTACACAAGCTCATGAGATTACTCGCTGTTGTCTCCTGTTCCTCCTGCCCGTGAGAATTAAATTCTCTAAGCCCTCCTTCCTCGTCGTGTCCTAGAAATTTCAACTGTATCTTTCTCCTGAAAAGTGTCCTTTTCGTTCCGCTTATGTTATTAGGTTGGTGCAAAAATAATGTCGTTTTTCTCACATAAGTTGAACGTCAAAAAACGACATTATTTTTGCACCAACCTAATATTTTCAGCATTTTACTTTTGACCCACTTTTCTGATGCCTCAAGTCACCTCTTAACACTGGGCTGTTGGCAGATTTAGAAGAAGCAGTGAGTTTGATTCTTACTAGGCTACAACCTCATATGTGAAAAATCAATGAGTCATAACAATGTATGGCAGGAGCCTTGTCGTGTAGTAATGGTTAACGAGGCTGGTCTGGTTGGTTATTTTTCCTGAGCAGTGCGTTTGTTTCTTGCTGGTATTAAAAAATACTTGGCATTCAGTAACCCAACAAAGGTCGACATGTCGTAAAATCAGCTTCACTGAACTGGGCCCTCGTCCCAGATGGTGTATCCTTATCCTTCCAGATATGGTATGCTATACTATATTTTCCCACTTCTCTTTTGATTGCATATTTCTAATAATTAATCACTCTGTCATTAAGGGGACGCCTGCTTTTCAACCTCATGTACTCATGGCATGTTAAATATACGCTTTCACCAACACTCGGAAAGAGGTTGCAAAATGTTGTTCTATTACTGATTACCAGCCTGGTGTAATAACGTCAACACACCCTTTCGATCAGTTCTATCCCACTTCTTACACAAGGAATGTTTGCCGTAGTTAAACATAGTTGATGGTAGTGTATATTTTCTTCCTGCTTTCCGCCTTAGAAACATCCAACGGTCGGTACGTTTTAAACAGTCCCTTAATATCCCATCCATAATCTGCTGGTGATTTTCTTTTAACTAAATGATGTTTTTAAAATGATGTTCACCCAGTAAAAGGCCCAAGCCACTCCAGGTAGAGTATTACAGAGAAAGAGGTACAGTTTATGCGGATACCTGGGCAAGATAAGAGTTAATCCTTTACTTTAACAGGTTAAGATATTAGTGATCACGGAGGCATCCTCTTGGAAGTCGGTTCCACAAAGCAGCGGTTCGTGGGAAGAAGATGCTCGAGTGGAACTTACTTCTCACCAATTGAATGCGAAATGAATGAGGCCGGTTCGCTACAATGTTCGAGGCATGGAGGGCCTTAGCCGTGAAGGTTAGAACTGCATCTCAAGTGATGGATCTTATGTATGAGTTCCACTTGAGGTCTAGGTTGAGCTTAAGTCCCAATAGGCTCTGAAGGCATGAGGCCGGCCTCCTAATAAAGAACACCCGTTCATCCTGATAGGTCAAAATGCAAGGCCCTCTAGGTGATGGAACATCACTAGTTTGTTTTCGAGACACTGAATGTGACCAGACAGTTATCGCCCCACCCACCGAGCTGTGAAAGCTAGGTCAGAGGAGAGATCAGCTGCCCGGCTCTGGTCATCTAGCGTTTTGGAGGTGCACCTATTTCTATCCTCTAACCTCTCTCTCTCAAAAGCAGGATGTGGCGAGTCTCTCACTGCTCTGTCGCTACTTCAATGAAAAGTGCTCGGACGAACTACATTCCTTAGTTCCGCCAAGTCTTACCTTCACGGCTAGGATCAGCCATGCCACTTACATAGTAGCAAACCACCCACATTGCTCCCGTATCCCATCGGTTTGAAGTTCCACTTGAACAGCTTCTTCCCACGAACCACTGTTTTATCCAACAGACTCCCAAGAGGATGTTTCCTCGATCACTACAATCTTAACCTAATAAAGTCTAGAGTCAACCGTTATCTTCCCCTCGTAGCCATATAAACCACCCCTTAATGTAACCCTCTGCCTCGAGTGGTCCCCACTTCTTGTACAGAGTGAACCTTATTGTAAAATACGCTCCCTTCCGTGGGTTGAGAACTTTTGGAAGAAAGGGAATTTGTCGGCTGCTGCTGTTGATTAATGCTAAGCTCTACGCTATGAATTGAGCATTCTGCTGGCCGGTAATGCTTATATCTTGTATATAATGTGTTAAAAATTCCCTTTCTAAATTTCCCTTTCACTATCTCTACATAAGGGTGAGAGTATCCGACTGATGTCAAATCGGTGGTCGGGTTTCGATCTCGGATTGAAGGAATAGTCGCAGTGATGAGCTGTGATACAGCGAAACAATTTGTATGTGGATGACTATATATATATATATATATATATATATTGATAATATTAGTGGTCAATATATATATATATATATATATATATATATAAATTTCCAAGAGGATACAATCCAGGTAGAGCTTAATGTCCAGGACAGAGCAAGAATATAATATAAAAGGCTCAAGCACTAATATTCCATGATTATAACTGATGGATTGGATCGAGATTACGATTCCAATGTAATAAATTATAACCTTGGAATATCTGTGTTTGAGCCTTTTATAATATATTCTTGGTCTGTCCTAGACATTGACCTCTACCTGGTTTCTATTCTCTTGGAATATATATATATATATATATATATATATATATATATATATATATATATATATATATATATATATATATATCATAGTAACATTAGCATAGATATTCTCAAAAGATCAGAGATCAATGGATGCTCATGGCCTGGGGCCTTCCTGGGTGAATATCCGCTCATGAGTTCGATCGGCGCTGATGGAATGTCATCAATACTCCATTTTTGGCCTGATCTTGCTGGAATCTCAATATCTCTTGACGTCATTGCACTACCGCCAGGACACATGCAACTTTTAAAATTACCCATCAAATATATCAGATGTTCAGGTGAAACCAGGTAAAAATATGAAGGTTGGATATATTAAGGAAAGAGAAAAGCCTTACCCAGAGTCGATATCCTTCTCGGCGAATATCCGCAAAAGAAAACGAGATGCTTTCCCGGCCAGTTGCGTGTAAGGAATGACGACATATTTACCAGGATCTAGGTCCATACATAAGGTATTTTCCCGCCATTCAGTCTCGGTGGCGCGCTTTTCAAAAACGAGATTCGCCTGTTCGTAGTCCTCATTGGCCAGCGGACACGGCGTTCCACTTTCGATCTAAAATGTTGGATGAAAGCAAAAAGTCATGAACGGATATTGATTCCACGACGTATAAACTCTTGTGTTTTTATGTATTTTAATGTCGATTTTTTTTTATTATACTTGAATCTATAGGCAGACATAGGTTGGGTTTATATTTGAGTATACAAATAAATATTGACCTGGGTTTATACTTGAGTTTATGGGTAAGCATTCATTGGTTTTATACTTGAGTCTATATTGAAGACTAGTCACGTTTATACTTGTTTCTGTAGGTAAGCATTGGTCTGGTTTATACTTAGATTTTATAGGCAAGCATTGGTCGGATTTATAGTTGAGTATATAAGTAAATAATGACTGGTTTTATATACTTGAGTCTATAGCTGAAGTCTGGTCGGTTTTATACTTGTTTCTATAGGTAGACACTGTACTAGTTTATTTATACTTTTATAGGAAAATATTGGTCGGATGTATACTTTAGTATATAAGTAAATATTGACTGGGTTTATACTTAAGTCTCTAGGTAAAATTCATTGATGTCATACTTGTGTCTACAATTAAATATTAGTCGGTTTATACTTGAGCTTGCACGCATCTAACTGGAAGTTGCCTCTTTTGGAAAGGGTTCTTACCCTTCTGGTTTGTCCGCTGGAATACTGATACTACACTTTGATCTCAGCCAGAAAACTAGGGAGTGGGGAAAAGCGCAACTCATTGCACTTCCTTATAAGGAAACAACTAATATTGTCATTACCATTTACCTAGATATGCTATCTAACTTAATATTCTGATCTTTCTTGTTTCCTTTTTAAGTTAAAATGAGCGTCGACAAAACCTACGAGAAGCTTTAGATTGTCAAAAGGAGGTATTCACTTCAGAAGTGGGAGATGGAACTTTGCTCTCTTCTTCTTCTTCTTCTTCTTCTTCTTCTTCTTCTTCTTCTTCTTCTTCTTCTTCTTCTTCTTCTTGTCATTTTTCCTCCTTCTCCTCCTCCTTTTTCTTCTTCTTCGTCCTTCAATTCTTGTTCTTTTTCCCCCTCCCTCTTCTTCTTCTTCTTTCTTGTCCCTCTTGAGTTCGATCTTCACTAGGTGCCCTATATTTTCGGCCTTATGCCACATCTAAACCACGCTTAGAAGATAACCTTCTTCTATGTGCCGCGTCTTTCAGAATTCGGGAGATCATGGCTCCTCACAACTTTCTATCCCTTGTCACCCTCAGTAACGTTTGTCCTTTCATCACCCCCTCCCATACTCTTTCCGCCACACACAAGCTGGTTAGGTAGGTGGCCCAACGCCTCCCCTGATCGCGACGAAATGGATGGCAGGACGTGAACTGGAAAGGATAGTTAAAAGACAGACATTGCTAAGAGCTGGAAATGTGGAAGCTGTGGAGAGACATGATCGCCAACGTCTTGAAGGAACATGGCACATAGAAAAAGAAAGCTGTGATAAGTTTTGTATTTCACTATTTATTGTAGTGATATTATCATTATTATTATTATTTATTGTTATTAATCACTTCTTGTGCCTAATAAGATCTACTGTGAATGCGAATCTTCCACCCGTTACATAGCGTTTATTACAGTCTATTGTCATAATAGTTCTATTTTATTATTAGTTATTGTTATTAATCACTTCTTGGGCCTAATAAGAACTACTGTGAATGCGAATCTTCCACCCGTTACATAACGTTTATTACAGTCTATTGTCATAATAGTTCTATTTTATTATTAGTTATTGTTATTAATCACTTCTTGGGCCTAATAAGAACTACTGTGAATGCGAATCTTCCACCCGTTACATAACGTTCATTACAGTCTATTGTCATAATAGTTCTATTTTATTATTAGTTATTGTTATTAATCACTTCTTGGGCCTAATAAGAACTACTGTGAATGCGAATCTTCCACCCGTTACATAACGTTCATTACAGTCTATTGTCATAATAGTTCTATTTTATTATTAGTTATTGTTATTAATCACTTCTTGGGCCTAATAAGAACTACTGTGAATGCGAATCTTCCACCCGTTACATAACGTTTATTACAGTCTATTGTCATAATAGTTCTATTTTATTATTAGTTATTGTTATTAATCACTTCTTGGGCCTAATAAGAACTACTGTGAATGCGAATCTTCCACCCGTTACATAACGTTTATTACAGTCTATTGTCATAATAGTTCTATTTTATTATTAGTTATTGTTATTAATCACTTCTTGGGCCTAATAAGAACTACTGTGAATGCGAATCTTCCACCCGTTACATAACGTTTATTACAGTCTATTGTCATAATAGTTCTATTTTATTATTAGTTATTGTTGTTAATCTCTTCATTATTCCAAAGTGCATGGCGAAATTTATCTCATTTAATATTAAAACCTTATTATATGACGGACAATAATCCAGGGCTTGTGTGCTTGTGTGTTTGTGTGTGTGTGTTCTATTATATATATCTTTATCTGCTTTCTGTCGCATATCAACCTTATTTAAAAACAGAAAATAATTTTAGTTTGTAAGAATTTTTTTTTAAATGGAGAAAATAATTATTTAGTGATACAGACCTAACTAATTAACCCATACCTGGGGAGAATATGTGGATTCATACCTTTACCAAGGGAATTTACGCGTAAGTGAATATAACGAACACGAATGGAATTGGAACAATTCTGAAACATTATCCAACTTACAGGACCTGGTATTTCCAAGCGGTCACCCATCTGGGTACTGACCAAGCTTTACGTTGCTTAACTTCGGTAATCGTACGGTGACCGGTGTTTCAACGTGATCTGGCCTTAAGTCGTGCGTGTGTGTGTGTGTGTGTGTGTGTGTGTGTGTGTGTGTGTGTGTGTGTGTGTGTGTGTGTGTGTGTGTGTGTGTGTGCAAAACATAACGATTTGTGATGAGCATGGGAACTTTAAAAAGTTAAAAGTCGTTTGTGAGTTAGAATCAAACCAACAGATCAAAGACTTGCTTAACAATTAGTCACTTGGAATTTATTCGGATTTGCCGCTCACCTTGAAAACGTCAAATCCAGTAAAAATATCCATTCTCGACTTGTTCCTGTCCATAATCTCCATCAGGGAGGCAATCGTTGTTGTCTTTCCTGTTTCTTTTTCCAGATCGATGACAAATTGCGGGTTATTCCAGTAAGATTCTAAAGCAAGAAAACAAAATAAGAATCAATATGGCGGAACAATTTCAAAGAGATACTTGAATAAACACGACAGGAATATTTCCATGAGTCATAAAATGTTAATTGAAAATTATTATTACTATTATTATTATTATTATTATTAGTTAAGAAGCCGCCTTATCGAGCAACATTTAAGATTTCTCCTGCAGAGGGCTCTTGTTCAGGAGTTTGAGTGTCCTTAAGTCTTTGCATATTCTCAGCATTGGAAGTTCTCGTGGCTACCGTTTAATCTGGGTTTTCATTTGTACAGGTCTTTCTTTTCTTCGCTGCAGCCTTGGCTCTTTTGTTTGCAATCTGGTCCTCTGTTGGCGGACATTTCTTTTTGCGAGGCATACTGTTGCCGTATGCGATATATAGAATGATAAGGTAATGAACAAATAGGAAACGCTTATCAATCTAACATGTTTCACTTTTATTAAAATTTCGGTTGATTTTCATTGGTCAATCATGTATCACGTAAACTTGACTCTTTTAAACCAATGTTAGTATAATTTCATGCGTTCCAAATTCAAGGGGGCGTGACGCGTCCATCCGAAGTTTCAAGAAATTAATGGAATTTAAACCTCCCTGAAATACCGTAAATATTGATATATTAGCTTAAAAGCCGCTCTATCGAGCACCATTTAAGCCAACTCCTGCTGAGGGCTCTTGATTGAGCCTTCGGCTTCTTCAGAGGTTTGAGAGTCCCTAAGTCTTTGAATATTCTCAGCATTGGAAACTCTCCTAGCTGCCGCTTGATCTGGGTTTTCATTTGCACGGGACTTTCTCTTCTTCGATGCAGCCTTGGCTCTTTTGATTGCAATCTGGTCCTCTGTAGGCGGACATTTCTTTTTATGAGGCATACTGCCGCCATATGCAATAGGCAACAATAAACTACAGAAGAACTCAAAATTGATCGCTGAATTTAAGTTTTTGTTTTGTTTTTTTAATTGCTCAATGGAAAATGTCATGACGCCATTTCTGACCTTATGTCTCTGGGCGGGACCCGGAAAAATGAGTGCACACCAGAAATCAAAGGAAATAATAATAATAATAATAATAATAATAATAATAATAATAATAATAATAATAATAATGCAGAAAGGATTAAAAAATAAAATGTACAAAATATTTCGGTCGACAAAAGTTCGTAAACTTAGGAAACTCCTTCTTCTTCTTTTCTCCTCCTCCTCCTCCTGCTCCTCCTCCTTCTTCTTCTACTTCTTCTTTGTGCAGTGTCTCCTCAGGATGTTGGCGATGATGACTGTCAACCATTTCCTGTCCTTTTTAGCGCTTAATAACTTTTGTCGTTTTGCTATCCAAACCCTGGACCGACATCCAGTCACTCTAGCTCGCCATCGAGATTATTCGTTGCTTTCCTTTGTTTCGCTTACCTTCAATCTGTCTTGTGAGTGTCAAATTTTCCAAGACCTCTTTCCTCATGATGTGCCCCATAAAACTACCTGGAGGAAAATAACTGGCCCAAAATTGACTTTTGCAGACCAGGCTGTACATTATTGTTTTTAATGAACGAAAATCATATGCCGACATCAAATTAAAACTTAACTGGAAAAAGATACAATTGTAATTTGAATTTTAAAATAAAGGGGAGATAACTGAGTCTCTCCGTGTGTATCGACCGATGAATTAACAATATTCGTTGTTATTAATTTGAGCAACCGTATTTTGGAAAAAAGTCAATGAGCATGTACCTGTTGAACTAATCTTTTCATTATTGTTGTTACGGTCATAGCATTTGGGCCGTTGTGCCATCCGGCCTACTTCAGGTATATGTCGATCTAGGTAACGTTCAGAAAATTTCGAAATGAATACTTTATTCAATCTTCGAGGGTACTTCGTTCTCAATCCGCTGTTAAATTGTTCTTCATCTGCTAGCCATGGGTATAGATATTAGATATTGGAGTCCTGTTTGGACTTCAGCATAAACCGGACTTTTGCTTAGCTTTACGGCTTCAATATAAACCAAACTAATATCCACCTTTTTATTGCTTCAATATAAGCGGAACAGTGTCCACCATTTTTGCTCCAATGTAAAGCGGACCAATATTCAACATTTTGGCTCCAACATAACAGGAACAATGCTTATCTTTTTGGCTCCAACGTAAACCAGACCAATGTCCACATTTTTTGGCCCCAATGTAAATCAGACCAGTATCAACCTTTTTGTCTCTAATGTAAACTGGACCAATGTCTACCTCTTTGGCTCCAACGTAAAGCAGACTAATGTCTACCTTTTGTTTCCAACGCAGACCGGGCCGATTTTCACCTCTTTGGCTCCAATGTAAACCGGACCAATGTCCACCTTTTTGGCTCCAACGTAAACCAGAACAATGTCTATCTTTTTGGCGCCAACGTAAACCAGACCGATTTTCACCTATTTGGCTCCAATGTAAACCGGGCCAATGTCCACCTTGTCTTTAACCTCGTGTAAATCGGTTCTGTGCATATCTTTTTTACTCTAATTTAAAGCTGACCTTTGTTTACTTTTCCATTATTTCATGGAGATTATTGTTCTCGTATAACCCGACGAAACCATTTTTATAGTTCTGGTTCTACGGATTTTGTACTGAACCACAGTCATCTTCCGTAATTTTTCTCTACCGTTGCTTTACAGAGATTCCACCATTACGAATCCAGGGGGACTTTTTTATACTCACCTGAACTTCTGTCGGATCCGCCATCGGAAACCCCATGGACCCAGTTATCGTTGTAGGTGTAACAGCTCCAGCCTTTCCGCTGCAACGTGAAAGTGACTTTTTTATATGGAAAATGTTTTTTAAGAAAAAGATGAGACAATAAAATACATCGACAAGTGTTTATATTTAACAAAGCCAAAATATGTCGGCAAGTTTTAAATAATTACATTAATGTATCGTACTGTCAATTCACTTTACAAGTACTTCTGATACCATATAACCTAATATACTCTACCACCTACAAAATGTTGATAGGCCGTGAAAAAAACAAATCAGTAGCATTATCTACCACCTGGTCGGTTCATCGGCAACTAAACTGGTTCCCCGACCAGGCTTTGTTTCCGGTGAGGAGAGTGGCTATACACCGGGCAGGACTAAAAACAAGACCTGTCAACGGGCGTATGAGCCTTCTCTCAGGGTCACCGGCCATCTAGATTAATATGTTGACTAGGTTTTATAGCCATGTACGCAGCCAGTGCAACGATGACGCGACATCGTTGGACGATGGGCTTCCAAGACTAAAGTTGACAGCCAAGACGCAAGAGAATCAACACGTGACTAAGGCGGGCCTCCAAGTTGGAGGACATAGGCTGTGGTTAGATTCGAAGAGGAGTGGGCTGCGCTTAAGTGTATAGTTCTCCGACATTCAAACTAGATATGTAAGTAGAGAACTAGTCAAGTGCTCAGCTGCGCTGTCACCCTACGACCACAGCTGGTCATGGGACTGTTGATCATAATAAAATATCAAAATAGTTTCTTTCAATTTTTTTTATGATCAGCACTTCCTGAATGTTAAATTAAAAAAATAAATTCTATTCATCTTTACGTAATTAGGATTTCTTCTCCACCAGAAAAATAATGACAGGAGTTACGGGCGGATAAAAAGTATATATTCAGTGTAAATAAGACTATAAGGGCAAAGGAAGGCAATAAAAAAGAAAGAGGAACGACCAGGCATGAAACCATGGCTGTGGCATTAATAAAATCTTGAAAAGCATGAGGTTGAAGACTCCAGGTTATAGCTTCAGGATTCTCCAAAGAGACAATGGCCGAGAGCAAGTATTTAAAACGCGCGAACCCAAGGTGAATCTCCCCACCAACTGCAAGCAGACAGGCAATCAGTTTTAAACCTACATTAGTCAAATGGGGGTTTTCGTTGCCCCACAACGTTTAAAGAACTTGTAATTGTTTATTGGCAACTTTTTTCTTTTTCTCCCTCACAATACACCCCTGACTGGTGAGGGTGTGTATCGGGCGGTGTGGCTCAGTTGTCGTGGGAGGCAGACGTCGCTTTGTCTTCTTCGCGAGGTCTTGTCATCGCACCTGACTAATGAGCGTAAGTTTTCATGATTTTAAATTTTATATATATATATATATATATATATATATATATATATATATATATATATAATTTTAAAGAAAAACAGACTACTTTAATATTTTTCTTTTCACCTTTGAAAGTGAAGTCTGAAGATCCAGAGAAAAATAAAATTCTCTGCTGAAATAAATTATAACTAATGGAGCCTTAAAGTGGTCTGTTTTTCTTTAAATTAAATTATTCGCTCTGACTTAACATTGAACTCTCAGGATTTCATCCTCCTTGGGGTTATCCATACGGATTATCAAAATTTTCGTTGCTTAACTATATATATATATATATATATATATATATATATGTCCTTTTCTAAAATAATTAATTTACTCGTGAGAACAATTTTTTGTATTTCTTTAAGGCAGGGTACTTTCATTTTTTAGAATGCCTCAGGCGTGAGGCAATAAACGTGGCCTCCTCCCGACAGAAAGGTACTACCTGGGAAGGATGAACTCCTAGGTGTCGAACTATTATTATTTTCAACTTCCCGACAGAAGCGAACTCATGCGACAGGGAATTGGAAGGCTGTACTACTGGCCCGTATTACCGTATTATACTTAATATATATATATATATATATATATATATATATATATATATATATATATATATATATATATATATATATATATACCTTTTATATTTGTAAGGTTGTATGTTATGCGATAGCTATAACCTGTTATATGCGTTAAAAAACACATAAGTATTATCCAATTACATCATTAGCAAATTGAAAAGTAATGATTCTGAAATATTTTGATTTTTACTCTTATTCCGTACATGGTAAAATCGAATTTTCGGTTTGGGGATGATATTTTTCAAAAACTAAAATAAATTAATGCCTGTTTCATTACCTTTGAAGAAAAGTTCATAATAAATAATAAAAAAATGTTCAGTTTGAAATTCCAATGACCTGAAAAAAGGCCGGAGCGTACAATACAACGGCTGAAACATTGTGAATATGGCAATGAAGATGAGGATAACAGTCCGAATAATGTAAATAATGTAAGTAATCATAATACCTCATCTCAGAGATTCAATCACCTGAAGAAGGCCGGAACGTACAACGGCCGAAACGTTGTGAATATGGCAATGAAGATGAGGATAACAGTTCGAATAATGTAAATAATACAGTATTTTATCACAGCCAGTATTTATCTACAGATAACTTCTCCATTTCCGTAGGAAATATTAAGATAATATTGTTAGTACATTATATGTTATTTTAAATTCATCTATATGTTTTTCTATTTAGGCAAGTTTGAAACAATTTTATAATCACGTATTACAAATTTATGGCAATAATTGAAATCAAAATATGTGAATCTGTCTTTTATGCAATCAAATACAGTATTTATGATCTGAATATCAACTTTTATTTTTGTTCTAATATTCATTTTAGGAAGGAAACTTCCATCAATACTAGAAAAAGTGAATCGCTATGTGGGCCGCCATCATTGATACGATAGGCTTTAGAATTAGATTTAGTATAATGCAACATAATTAGTCCATGTTCCCTATTTGGCCCAGTTTAAAGCAAGATCCTGTCCCCTACTTGGATCAGTTTAAGACAAGTACATCTTCTCTATTTGGCCCAGGTTGAAAGAAAATCCTGTTCCCTGTTTGGTCCAGTTTAAGACAAGTACATCTTCTCAATTTGGCCCAGGTTGAAAGAAAATCCTGTTCCCTGTTTGGTCCAGTTTAAGACAAGTACATCTTCTCTATTTGGCCCAGGTTGAAAGAAAATCCTGTTCCCTGTTTGGTCCAGTTTAAGACAAGTACATGTTCTCTATTTGGCCCAGGTTGAAAGAAAATCCTGTTCCCTGTTTGGTCCAGTTTAAGACAAGTACATGTTCTCTATTTGGTCCAGTTTAAAACAAGTTCCTATTCCGTTTTTGTCCCAGTTTAAAACAAGTATATTTTCTTGTATTTATAAAAATTCGAATAATGAGTTAAAAAACGTGTATCAGTCTCATATGTCTTCAAATATAATACTTATTTATGGTCTGAATACCAATTTTTACACTATCACAATCCCAACGAAAGACAACCATATATGCCAAACATTGTATCCGTTGAAACCAAACCTGACTTACTCTCTACTTGTTTTGTTACAAATTCTACGTGTTATTTACGTGCCTATACATTTTCCAGGAAGCAAAGTGTTGTTGTGTATAGGGACAAATAAACATCTTAAACAAGACTGCTTGACTTTTATTTCCCGCGTTTTATTTTTTTAAGTTTTTATTTTTATATCCAAATATTTCAGAAACTTCATAAAAAATTACCGAATATTTCCCATTGAAATAGGTTCCTTAATATTAGCTACTCCCCTTCTTTAGATTATATAGCATATGTGATCGTGTAGTTAACGAATATACAGGGTGCAATGGATAAATTGTCATCTAAATGACTCAGAACTGAAAATAACGCTGACAACTCATTTTAACAGATATACTTACCAAAATTACACAAAAATAACTTGAAATACTAAAGAGTAAATTTATTCAATAAAATCACCATTGGTTTCAACTATGACCTCCAGATGCCTTCGGAATCTCTTGCAACTCTTCTGAACGGTCTCCTTATTTAAACCATAATCCTTGCCTTCAGATCTTAGTGTTACACGGCGTTTTGTTGGTCTCTCCCTCAACTGCGCCCCACACATCAAGAGGGTTGCAGTTTGGCGAGTTAGGTGGCCAGATGTAAGGGGTGATGTGGTTGCAAAAATTGTCTGACAGCCATGACTGGGTTCTCCTGCTTGCGTGTCGTGATTCAGTGTCCTGCAACTAGACATAGGTTCTTCCAGCAGACACCCTCTTGACCCAGAGCAGTACTACCTCCTCAAGGCACTTGATGTAGGCCTCCATGTTGAGTCTGAAGCCCTGTGGGAAGACATGAATGAAGGCATAACGTCGCCAACACTAGTGACCACTCCAAACACCTTCGTAACCACCATTAGATTCATCCAACTCTTTCCTAATCCTCTGCACTGTCTTCAGATTGACACTCAAACACTCTGAAATGTTTGTATTGGAGTTTCCGGTGCGAGTGCCAAGCAGTACAGCATGCTGTTTCCAGAATTCCGGCAGTGAATTGCATCATGGTACTGTTTTTCTCACTGTGTCCAATTTACCCTATTATACAGTGCAGTTGTCAAAATAAAAAAACAAAATCGCGCATGCAGGAAATTTTAAAAAATATATAAAATGGCGACAATTTAACCATCGCGCCCTGTATATAGAAGAAGAAAGAATTTATTTTCAAATATTCAAATATTTCGAAACCTTCAGAATCTTGAAAAAGAAACTACTTTCGATAATACAACCGGTAAGATAGTATATAAAATTAACCTTATCCAGTAGTGTATAAAGTTGAAGTTTTCGTTTAAAACGAGTTTATTATCGATTAAAACAAGTTCCTGTTACATAGTTGGCTCAGTTTAAAACATGTTCTTTAGCTTATATATTCCTTATATACCATATCTGATGCTATATCAGTCACAGTAGAGGGAAGATATTTTCGATCTCTCGAAAAATCTTGAAGATTTTAACGAAGAAAACTTTAAACTTTTTTTGGTGTAAGCTGGTTTTAAGTCTCTTATTCCTTATTTACACTATTTATATTCGAACTTTTGTCTTTATTTTTGATGCTATTATAAAATTATTATATTATAAAATTGTTTCGGCCGTTGTGCTCTCCGGCCTTCCACAGGTGTATATCATCTGAGTAACCTACAGGGAATTCTGAACTTAATTCAATTTACGGGTGTTGACTGGTCGGATGTAGACTGCTCATGTCTAGGGATATAGCCTAGTTTTTTTCTATTTAATACTGTTCATTTATTGCTGGCCTGTTTCCACTGAGTGCAAGTCTACACCAAATTCACAAACCAGCGATTTTACCCATTAGGACATTGTCCCGTCGTTGGAGCAAACTTAGAGACTTAAACCTAAGCTTGTCTGCTGTGGCTGCTTCTGCCTTTTTTTTTTTCTTATGGACCACTACATGAGAATTGTCATGACTTCTCTTAGAAAGAAAGAAAAAGAGGTTTTTTGTTAACTTCGTCACGATTTTGGATTTCAGAATTCTCCTAAACTATCTGCTAGACAAGGCGAGAGGGCCAAGTCTAAACTGTTATCTAAAAGTGAGAAGAAGAGTAGCATTCATTATCTTTCTGAGGGGGCATTACTATCAAACGAGGCCGGAAGTCGAACTCCTCGATTCCAATTTTCAACACCTCAATTTTTTATAAACCATTAACCATTACACTATCATATCCACAACTGTTCTGGGATCAACCAAAATTCTTCGCTTAATCGTTTTTAGGTGGGGGTGGATTTTCACTCATTGTTTTTAGGTGGGGGTGGAATTTCACTCATTGTTTGCAATATTTACATACCTGGTCTTTGTCCTCACCCAAAATTGCCATCATTGCTCCTTTTTCTTGATGACACAAATCCACAAGATCAAAGTACTTCATTACATCTCGAATAGACATCCTGAAAAATCAAGATTTAATTTGAATGTTTTTTGAAAATATCGACTATTTGAATTGCAAACTAAAATATAAAATACCTAATCATTCAATTAGCAGTAAGTTACGCAATAAACCAATGGCACGTGGCCGAGTGGTTTCCATGAGACGCGAGTTCGAATCTTATCGTGGTCAATTTGTCAGGAAGATGATAACTTCAAGTGAGAATTTTTCGTTTGAATTTAATATTGTGGTAAATCCGCGAATTTTTTTTGTATGTGCTTTTCAGTTAAATATTGAAATATTTAAACTACAACGTTCCAAAATTATATATCACCGGTAAGACAGGATATCAGATTAACCTTATCCATTAGTGTATACAGTTGAAGTTTCCGTTTAAAACGAGCTCATTATCGCTTAAAACAAGTTCCTGTTCCCTAGTTGGCCTAGTTTAAAACATGTTCTTCAGGTTATATATTCTTTATATACCGTATCTGATGCTATATCAGTCTCAGTCAAGGGAAAATATTTTCGATAAAACATACTTTTCGTAAAACCAACAAACATGATGTCTACAAGACACACATTTACGAATATACATTATCATCTAAATCACACATAGACAATCTAGAATTATTTATACACTTACATACATAAATCAATATGCACGGTTTTACATAAAGCAATATTTACAGTTTGGGGGCTTGGAATGCATTAATTTCTTGAAAATTCAAAAAACGGTTAGTCTCTCCTTGAATACAGAACACCAAAAATTATGTACATTATTTACATTATTCGGACTATTGTCCTCATCTTTGTCGCCATATTTATTGCAACGTTTCGGCCTTTCAGTATCTGTCTATATTTCTGAGATGAGGCATTATGTACACTATTTACATTATTCGGACTAATGCCCTCATCTTTGTCGCCATATTTATTACAACGTTTCGGCCGTTGTACGCTCCGGCCTTCTTCCGGCCGAAACGTTGTGATAAATATGTCAAAGATGAGGACAATAGTCCGAATAATGTAAATAGTGTACATAATACCTCATCTCAGAAGTATAGACAGATAGCAAAAATTATACTAATGTTTGCTTCACAAGCCAAATGCATGTAAAACATGATCAGCCATGATTTTCAGCTGACCAAAACGCATTTAAGTAGCGATGCGACCTTTGTCTCTTTTGAGGTTTGACACTGGGCTGGAGCTGCACAATCCTCACTTTCTGTCATTTTTAACGAAGGATCCGATGTACGAGTTCCACTTCTGGTCTGGAATGAGCTTGAGTAGCAACAGACGTTCCAGACAAGGAGCCTCATTGATAATATGAGTTCATGTGCTTGTTCCCACATTTCCAGCCGATCCATTCTACAACCTTAACCACTTCAAATCTAGAGTCAACTCTTATATATCATATCCATCTTCATAATCTGCACTTACTTACTCCTCTTACATCCACACAACAACCTTACTAATTGACCCTCTACTTTGAGTGGCTCTTGGGCCTTTCACTGGGTGACCATTTAGTAAAAAATAAAAAACCTTTATATTTATATCGTTTTTAACTTAAATGTTCTCGATTCAATCCTAATCAAACCTTACGCGGACTTGAGGGTGATGAATTATTTTCAATCCTACAATACTTTTCCAACAAACGAAAACTCGCAAGCGTTTTTAATAGTCTTTGTAGAACAAATTTACAAGAGGATGCTTTACCGACCACTACAATCTTAGCTTTCTCCAAGTCTAAAATCAACCATTATCTACAAATCCTCATAATCAGCACTTACTGCCTCCTCCTCCTCCTCCTCCTCCTCCTATGTCCACATACCAACCTCATTTAGTAAGCCTCTACGTTGTGTTGCTCTTGAGCCTTTTACTGGTTGAAAATTTAGTAAAACAAATGAAGTTTTATCTATCATACAAGCGTGTGCAGTTTATCTGAGTAATTTTGCAATTCATTAACAGATACGAAAAATAACTTCATACCAGAATTCGCCTTCATGATCTATTACCAAACCAGTTTTTTCTTTGTCACTTTCCGATAATGCTGACCATTCTTGGGATCTGAAAAGCACAATGTCGAACATTAACAATAAACATGATATATATATATATATATATATATATATATATATATATATATATATATATATATATATATATATATATATATGATGAAAAATATGAAATAACAAAATCCGAATATGCAAGTTTACTATTTTGATGTTTCAATGTCGACGTCAGACGTTTCGGTCTAGTAGACCTTCTTCAGGACATAGTTATTAAAACATAATTAAAATTAAACGATATTCAAGTCAACATAAAAAAGACGATAGACATAAGAATAATCAAAACAAAATGACTGAATTTTAAGATCAGCGTTCCGTCTTGAAATGCGATCACATTGAAACATTAAAACAGTAAACTTGCATATTCGGATTTTGTTTTTTCATATTTTTCCTCATACTGTCGGATCTATATACATATATTTGCTTACATATATATATATATATATATATATATTTAAAGACATTTATAATATGTTTAACGTTCTTTTTATAGATACAAGTATTTAAGCAAATGCTCTGTTTTATAATAAACAGTATTAAATTACATTTACCGGCCTGAATGTCCGAGAAATTTTCATAGACATTCAGGCCGGTAAATGTTATTTAATACTGTTTATTATAAAACAGAGCATTTACTTAAATACTTGTATCTATAAAAAGAACGTTAAACATATTATAAATGTGTTTAAATAAATTGTCGGACTATGTCCAATTCAAATATATATATATATATATATATATATATATATATATATATATATATATATATATATATATATATATATATATACCCTAATATAAAGCTTGTGAAGCAGACCATTTTATTTACGGGGTGGGGATGATAATGATGATGATGACGATGATAAAAAATTAAAAATAAAGAAATAAACAAAAGAAATCGAGCACTATTTTATTACACTCAATATATATATATATATATATATATATATATATATATATATATATATATATATATATATATATTGTGCTGCAACCTTTGCTTTAAACATCTTTCATTAAATATGGCAGACAAGAAGATTTGTTTAATTTTTATATATTTTTTCTAGCATGTTTATTTTTCCTTTAATTATGTTTTTTTTATTTGTTGGGGTGAAAAGTGCAAGGATGCTGGCAAAACTAAACAAAAAAATTAATTAAATCTTCCTTGTCGGCCATATTTAATTTAATAAATATATATATATATATATATATATATACATACAGAGTCGCGGTTAAATTATGAATTAGAAATATAATTGAAACTCATTTATTTATTATTATTTAAAGAAAAAAGCTTTTAAAGTAAACTTAAACTGTATTTAATACTTGGTGTATATACAGGGTGGTCCAAAAGTAGGTGGACTGTATGTGGAATAGGTTTATGTATCGGTTATATTCTTACAACTGAGTATCTTGAAACATTTCCTGAGAAATGGATTGGCCGAAGAGGTCCAATTGATTGGCCGGTACGTTCACCAGACTTGACCCCAATGGATTTCTTCTTTTTGGGGAATACTCAAGGACAAAGTTTATCGACGAAAACCAAGAAATGTCGGTGATTTGAAAAATTACATAAGAGATGCATTTCAAGAAATTAAACCCAAAAAGACTTGTGCAAAAAAGTTTGTCGAAGCGTTAGAGGTAGACTTCAAAGCTGTGTAAATTGTGATGGAAAACAGTTTGAGCACCTGCGTTGATAAAATTTAAGGGCTTTTGTATTATTTTTCACAATAAAATTTAAGGGCTATATATGTAATCTCAAAATAAATGTAATTATTTACTGCCCACCTACTTTTGAACCACACACTATATATATATATATATATATATATATATATATATATATATATATATATATATATATATATATATATATATATATATATATATATATATATAAGAGAAAGAATAATACATCATTTTTTATGTGCCAGAATAGTTTTAGGAAAATTAAGGAGAAAGTGGTAAAAATAATCGTGTAAGGTGTTTCGAACTTTCGGATTTCATCGGACGAAAGTAATGTTTACCTTGATGTGACTGCACATGCGCACGAAGGGGGTCGTTTTTGTTTTTCGTTTTTTTTAGAACATGTACCCAAACACATATATAAAACAAATTTAAATTTAAGAGTTTAACATTTCACCATCGAAAACAATCAGTGTCAGTTAAAATGTATTAAATCTTTTTTATAAAATCTTTTTTTATATATATAAAATCTTTCTCTTGAAACCATTTTCCCGGAAAATAGGTTTCTCAGGTTCAGTTACTGTTATCGGTATTTTCGGTATTCATGGGTGTTTCCTTCCTAACCTTTTGTTTGATGTAGTGTGGAATGTAAACTTCTTGATTATATTATTTTCTTTTTGAGTTACATGTGCTATCCATTCTAGTTGTTGCCGCTGTTGGTA
Organism: Acanthosepion esculentum; assembly: GCA_964036315.1. Lineage (NCBI taxonomy): Eukaryota > Metazoa > Mollusca > Cephalopoda > Sepiida > Sepiidae > Acanthosepion > Acanthosepion esculentum. The sequence goes on along the minus strand of OZ038494.1, from coordinate 16,913,069 downwards.
GTCCTCAAGTGATGTGGTTTTTGTTCTTTGGCACAGTTCTTTGTTTGTGATCCTGTAGCGCCAGCCACAAGGTTAAAATCATACATTATGAAGTTAAGAAAAATAATGTTATATTTCTATAATTATTTTCTCTTTGAGTTTCATTTCTATAATTATGTACTTACTTATATTTAAATAATTATGTACTTATATTTATATAATTATGTACTTACTTATATTTCTATAATTATGTACTTACTTATATTTAAATAATTATGTACTTACTTATATTTAAATAATTATGTACTTACTTATATTTAAATAATTATGTACTTACTTATATTTATATAACTATGTACTTACTTATATTTAAATAATTATGTACTTATATTTAAATAATTATGTACTTACTTATATTTAAATAATTATGTACTTACTTATATTTAAATAATTATGTACTTACTTATATTTATATAATTATGTATTTACTTATATTTATATAATTATGTACTTCTATTTATATAATTATGTACTTACTTATATTCATATAATTATGTACTTACTTATCACTCCAGTTTCCGTTCCATTCTATCCGTCCCCAGGGATTTCGAATTCTTAGCAAATTTTCCTTTTTGTTCTTGTATGTTACCTAAATACGAATTAAAAACATTAGATAAGATCGATAACAGTGTTTGTTTGTTTTCTTGATTCTGATTTTTTTAAATAACGTTCATTTTTAAAAATCATTTCGCCCCGAGTAAGGCAATAAAGCCGCTAAGACACAAGAGTGTGAAAGAATAAGAAATACGGAGAAATATTTATAAACGATGACAATAGAACGGTAATCAAGCTTCTCGTTTCCTTCTCATTCGTATTCTTCTTTATGGGCCGTGTCCCTTCAGAACGTAGGCGGTCATGGTTCTCCACAACTTCCTGTCCCTTGTAGCTGCTAATAAACCTGGTCCTTCTGCTATTTCTCACAAACCCTGTTCCGTTATCCATTTACTCAAGCTCATCAAGTAGGTCATGCGTTGTCTTCCGCTTTCCCTCTTACTCTCTATCAGTCCCGTGCGTATCAGATTTTCCAAGCCCTCCTTCCTCACTATATGCCCTTGAAACCTCAACTCTCTCTGGCTGATGTGACCTTGCTTGTCTTAAACAAATTTACAAAGCGCGTCCAATTTCCGCAGAAAAAGATGTTCCACACCGGGTGTCACAGGATAGTATAATGGTTCGATTGATTATTCGTAATGGTAATAATAGCCGTTTCCCTATAAGGAAACATTTGGCATTCATTGACCGAGCAGTCAGTAGTGCTTTTTTCTTGAAATTCATAAAAAACTTTCTCTTAAAACATTTTTAGGAAAACAGGTTTCTCAAGTCAAGTAGGTGTTATCGCTCTTTCCAATATTGACGGAGGTTTCCTTGCTAACCTTTTGTCTAAAGTAATATGGAATGTCGACATATTGATTATATCATTATTATCTTCTCAAGTTTCATGTGCCACCCGTTACTACTGAGTAATGTGGCCAAGAGTCAAAGTAAGTTAAGATTTGTATCTAACAAAGGGCAATCTTTAGCGAGGTAGTTTGGTTGATTATTACTACTGAACAGGATACCCCAGACAAACTCTGGGTACCCCAAACAATCTAATTCGCTCACTTACTCAAGTCTCGTACACTTCTGTAACCCCCTTGCCTTGATCGATCCACTATCTTTCTCCACATCCTCTCCTTTACCACTCCTATCTGCTTTTCCTCCAAACCTTCTGTAACCCCTTGCGTGCTAGTGGCTTCCAGCCTTGCTTGGGGTGATAAGCTTTAAAAAAAAAAAAAAAAAAAAAACTCCAATAGTTAGGTATGGCGCCACAGCTTTCAACACGCTCGGTGTCGCTGCTATGGCTTTTGAAGCAAGCACGTTTTTACGGGATAAAGTTGCTAGCTCCAAGCCCAACTGGTTCGAAATTCACAGTTGTTCTCTTCGTAGACGAGTTTTCCTGGGAAAACTGAAGAACCCTGTTTGATTTACTATAGTGGAAGGGAGAAGAGTATTTACACGAAAATTAACAAACTTGTCTGGAATTCGAATTTGGCTATTACGCCACTTCAGATTGTAAACTACCAGTGCATCCAAATAAACATTGATATTAAATAACTCTACAAGCATTGGCATTTTATAAAGTCGACTAACAAAAAGCAGCACCAATGAGAGGTAGAAAATACATCTTTGCCAGAAATTCATAATCAGATTTGTTGCGGGGGTATGCTGGACGGGTGTTTAAGTGTAAAACACGTGTCGCCGGGAATGTTTATCCCACAACAAAAATGGTGGACTCGGTATGTGAGTCCGGGTAATAAAATAAAAAAGAAACAACTGAAACCAACACATATACAAACAAGCGATAATGTATTATTAACACGACAAAAGGTTACATTGGCAGATATGTGACCAAACAATGAACATGCATACAAACATTCAAAGACGAGTGAATCGTTCGTGTATGTAAAATACGTGTAGCAGTCTTAGAGAAAATGAAGTTGTGTACGTACTCCCTTGTGCAAATTAATTACAAAAACGGTTTTAATTTCTTATCTTTCACCATATTGCCAGTTTCAGACCCAATGGGGTTCCAGGATGTAATCGATTTCTATTTTTTCCTCACATTAGGTCATGTGCAGTAATATTAATCTATTTTCGGGTGTATGATGAAATTTGTTTGGCCTTGAAACTAATGCGCCATCCGTGATTGCATCAGATTTTCATCACGCCCAGACACTATTGTCTCGTCTGTCGATTAGTTGTCATACGACCATTGTCTGCGATGGACTTTACTCGAAAGAAGATGCGAAAATTGTAATGCTGCACGAACAAATGCCAAGCCTTACCAGTGAGCAAATCAGTGTACTATCGACTGGCTTGGAATTTATCCTGATTTAAATCCAATTGAGAATCTGTGGTAAATCTACAAGGAAAGACTTCGTGGAATGGACATACGAAGTACTAACATGTGCACTGGATCATGTTTCATTGGAAAAATACGAAAAAAAATTAAATAATAACGGAATTATTTTGTTTCAATTAATTTACACAATGGTGTGCGTGTGTGTGCGCGTTGGTGTGTGCGTTTCCCAATGTAAAAACACGTTTTCACGATAGAGCTACATCCTAGCGTATCTAAGGAAAATAGGAGAAAATGAAAGAGTTGGCACGCATGCGCGCTTTTCTCCACGTTTGGTCTACATCTTAGCGTCTGTAGGTGAAAGGAAAAAGGAAATGTTAGAAAAATATTACAGTGTATTTATAGGTTCAAAAAGCGTCCTCTAGTGGCGTTTATGTTTTAGGGAAGTAAGTGGGGTAACTCCACAGATTTCGTCCTCATTCATCAGAAATCGTACATAAAATAACCTGCTCTTTTGCTAAAGTGTCAATACAGTCATTCCACGTGAAGTTAGCATTTTAGTTATGTCCTCTCTCAATAACTATCCAAACGAATACAATTTTGATACGCACTCTATTATGTACAGGTCTGATTAGATCTTTTTTTACCGTGTAGACTTTTCATGTGCTTCGCGTTTGTTTTCTCAACGATAAATAAACAACATTATAGAACTCTACAAATTAAGAAATTATATAATACAAGTATATTCTAAAAAGCCTTAATACTATTTACAAAGCACAAAGTAATTGCAAAATAATTGTAAAAAATATGAATTAATGTTTACCGTTGCAAGCTTAGTAACTGCATATGCATGATCCTTGACGAGACCTTGGGGAGTTTCAGTCGGTACTAGAGTGCTATCGTCACCCTGAAATTTTAAAATCAACATTTATTGAAAAAATATACGTAAAAACAGATTCTGTGGCTGCTGATGAAATGGACATTTTATAATATCTTCGGAATTACTGTTCATTACAATTTCAGAAATTTTGCGAATATACAGTGCTGTTCGATATAAGTGACTCGCCTGATATTTTTTTACTAAATGTTCTCTTCACCGATGAAACGAAAGTTGAGCTAAATTCAAAGGATAAGCGATCTAAAATCCGAAGAAGAAGCTTTGAAAACTCTTTCAATTTAGCAGTAAATACCGTCAAGCATCTGTTCAGTATAATGTTCTGGGGATGCTTTTCTTTTCATGGAACTGGTTTCTTAAAACCTATTGAAGAGTCCCTCAGGAGCGAGCAGTACAAGAGAATTTTAGAGTCGTGTTTGCTCCCTTCTGCTGAAAGGGTGCAAATCGACCCCACCAAGCTCATTTTTATGCAGGATAATGCTCCCTGTCACAAATCAAAATTGATGAAGGAATACTTTGATGAGAAGCAGGTGAGTGTTATGACATGGCCGCCCCAATCTCCTGACCTCAACCTCATAGAAAACTTATGGAGCATTACAAAGTACAGGCTCTCGAGAAAGCAGTTGAGCAACAAAGAGGATTTGATTGTGAATTTGATATCCGAATGGAATTCAATGCTTGGAGATGAGATTTGCCAGAACCTAATCAAGTCAATGCGAAAAAGGGTTGAAAAGGTTATTCAAAATAAAGGAGGACCCATAGATTATTTAATATTTCGAACTATATTACCTATTATAAATAAATTATACCTCTATTATTCTTTATTTAAAGCTGTTCGGTTATGTTTCTATTGATTACTAGTTGCAGGAAATAAGTGAGTCACTTTTTTTGCACAGAGTTTTTCCCTAAATCTCATTTATATCCAAAATTATAATTATCAATAGAATATCTTAGGGTGAGTAAACTTTTTTACTAAGTGGTCGGGGAGGGGTCTTTATTTTAGTAAGATTAAAAATTACTTTGACCCCAAAAACAATAGGCGAAAAGAATTTTAAGTAAAAAAAATCAGGTGAGTCACTTTTATCTTAACAGCACTGTATATATACAGTGCGAGACTGGCAATCTTTTTTTTATACTCGCCATTTTATATTTTTAATTTCGCGCAAGCGCAGTGTTTGGTTTTTTTTTCATTTTATCGCCTGAATAATATCGTAGGGTCAACTGAGCACCGTCTCTGAGGGAAAAAAAAGCATCTTGATGCAATTCACTCCGCCAGAAACTTGAAAATAGCATACTGTACTGTTTGACATTTGCGCCAGAAACCCCAATACGAACATTTCAGATTTGACGGTCATTTTGGTGATATTATTTTTCACACATAATTCCCATACCTTAAATAGCATTATCCAATAGAGAAAAAAATAATTTTTCACCAATAACATTGATTTATTTACTGCTGACTTTGGTCCGTCTTAATGAAACATCCTTACATATAATCCGTCTTAATGAAACACCCTTTATATGTATTAAAGAGAAGAGATAAACCGCAAACGTTTTTGGTTATAAAGCAGATTTTTTAATATATATATTATAATTTATTTCTCATACTTTTGCTACAAGTGTTTCCGTTCTCGCGAATTTCATCAGGCAAAGTGTGGTTATTCCCACATATTATTAAAAGGAATTCATTTTCCTTATGTTTTCCGATGTTTAACCATTGTCTTTTTTGTGTAGTAGTAGCCTCAATTTTTTATTGTCAAAATTAAATGCACCACAATTACAAAAAAGACGAAAGAGAAAAAAATCATCATACATAGATATAAAACCAATAGAAAATAATAAATACATCAGATTTACTATTGACGACAAAAATGTCAAAACTATCAACTTAGCTATTAAAATAATATATCGCTAACTTACAACCCACTATATAAGACCAATATCGGGTATGAATATACTTAGCCACTCGGATATTGTTTCTCTGTAAAGAAAAATCACAAAACGTCTTACATAGGATACACTACAACCACACTCTCACGGAGACTCACGTGCTACCTATCGGGCCATAGTTTCATCAAACACCACATTAAAAAACAGCATAAGGTTCATAGTAACAATAGACAGCTACTCAAAAACAAAACTAAAATACTATTAAAATCAAATAGTAAAGACAGATTTATGGCCCTTGAAGCAATACAACAACATACACAAAAGCAATACATACAATACATACAACAAAAACATACAAAAATACATACAACAAAAACAAGCCATCAATAAATAAAAGTAATTATAAAGTAAAAATCTGCATTCACTAATGTATATAAATGACACACACGCGTATATAAGATACACACACACACATGTCACACCTCCCCACCTCACAACACATCTTGCCAACATCACAACACTCACTAGTTCTTGAAAATTCACCAACTGTCTCGAGCAACCCTGATGATGACTTTTGAAATTCGGATACTTGGACCTTATTTATTGTACTGTTCTTGTGAAATGAACTTCGGACAATTTCTGACGGAACCTTCTGAGAAGAAAATTATACAACAAAAAACAAAGGAAATAATAATAATAATAATAATAATAATAATAATAATAATAATAATAATAATAATATTTTTTTCAGTGGAAAGTTTCATGATGCCATTTCTAACCTTAGGTCTCTGGGCGGGACCCGGAAAGAAATGTGTAAACGCCAGAAATCAAAGGAAATGAAAACAATAATAACAACATCAAGACACAAGTTGCCCAGAAGATCGCCCTAGTAGGAACACCCCATATAGTAAGAAAAGTGCTATGAATTAAATGACAATTCTCCTATAGAGACTAAGGACGATAATTTGAACCCGGCTCTACAAGATACAAAGCAGGAAACATAACACACAAACAATGATAATATCGATTATGTATCGACGAAATAAGATATTCCAAACGGACCCCAAGAAGTTTTACAGGGAAACTGGAAAATCTGTTATAGAATTCTAAAAGCCACCAGCTATTGAAGAAGTGCAAACATTTTGGGAGAATATTTGGAGCAGCCCAAATAAATATAATTCCACTGAAGAGTGGGTCAAACGAGAACAACAAAGAATGAAGGATAAATGAAAAATCTGTGTGATCTTTGTTTGTTTTTTTGTTTTTGTTTTTTTCCAGTGGAAAATGTCATGATGCCATTTCTGACCTTAGGTCTCTGGTTGGGACCCGGAAAGAAATGATTATGCAAGGAAATAATAATAATAATAATAATAATAATAATAATAATAATAATAATAATAATAATAATAATACACGCTGAGAAGAGTGTGATTTAAGAAAAGAAAATACATTGTTTGTTTTTTTTCTTAAATGACGTTCTTTCAGTGTTGAAAAATATTGGAAGAGTTATGTCAGTCATTTTGTTTGTTAACAACAACAACAACAACAACAACAACAATAATAATGATAATAATAATAATAATAAATTCCCGTAAATGTACTTACAAAAATAACCAGACCAATCATTGTGCTCATTGTCCACATCTTCGACAGAGTTTCAAAAAGTTTTTCCGGGCTTATTTCCCCTTTCTTTAAATCAATCTTTTCAGATAAACCGCCTGTCATGTCCACCAATGCATTGTGTATGCTTCCGCTGTCCAAGTGCTCATAACTGCCGTGAAATCTATGAAAAGTTAAGGGAAAAAATATTGTAAATATATACATAAACCTGCGTTAACGATATTGAGAGATGAAGATGTCTGTGACACTTTTTAATAGAAAATCTTATTACTTTAACCTCTGAACATTTATTAAGAATTTCAACAAAATTGAACACAGTATACGTTGTGGTAAGTGTAGTCCAACTCTATAAAAGGATCCATCTTCCTTATGTGCCGTGTCCTTTCAGGACGTAGGCGATTATGGCTCTCCACAATTTTCTCTCGTTTGTACCTCTTAATAAATTTTGTCTTTTTGTTATCTCTCCTAACCTCGTTCCACCATCCATTTACTTAAGCTCATTACCGTATTTTCCGGCTTACAAGACGCTGCGGCTTGAAAGACGCACCCTAATATTGGAAAGAAATTTCTAAAAAAAAAAAAAAAAAAGTCTTTCTCATACAACAACACATTCACCATGTGTCCCTCACACACTGGCAGCACGTATTGTTTACATTAATCACTCGTCCGATTTTGTTTTTATGACAACAGTATACTAGTCAAGAGCAGAAAGGTTCCCACCACTGCTAGTAAACAGAGCATGTTTAAGCTTGTGGCTCGGCTCCAGGAAGGTTTATAGATTTGGAAATACATGTAACAGCTGAGTACTGAGGTTACATCATATAAAAGGCTGAATTAGATAGCTAACATTATAGTGTAATGACTCAACATACAAATCCACGTCCAAATCAGTCAAGCCAATGAGGTGACCGTCCAAGCTTACTTGAGCCTGGGCGTTGCCTTACACTCGTCTTGGAAGACGCACAAGTATTTTTCGGGGTAGTTTTAGGGAAAAAAGTGCGTCTTGTAAGCCAGAAAATACGTTATTTTTGTTATTTTCCACTTTAATCTGTCCTGTGAGTGTCAGATTTTCCAAGCCTCCTACCTCAATATATGCCCTATATTTAGAAATATCTGATCCATCATCTACATAAAATCGTTTCCTCAGATCAATCATTAAAAATGGCTTCTAAACGAATGTATCCCGTAAGATCCTATAGACTGGTGTTACAGAATCACAACAAATTTTACCAAATATCAAAACCGACATCACCTGAAGACTTCCTACAGAGGCGACAACATAAATAAATAGCACATATAACTAGAAACGAAAATAATGATATAGTCAAGCTGTTAACTTTCCATACAACCTTAAACAAAAGGGTTGGAAGGAAACTCCCTTTAGTATTAGAATGAGCAATAACAGTATATTTTAAAAGTCTAATTTCCGATGAAACTCCTTTAAGGAAGAGATTTTATAAATTTCAACCGACAGGAATACTAACTGTTCACTCAATGAATGCAGAATTTTTTTGTATAGTGTTGTAGAATGTTTTTTGTATAGTGTTGTAGAATGTTTCCTGTATAGTGTTGTGGAATGTTTTTATACAGTGTTATGGAATGTTTCTTGTATAGTGTTGCAGAATGTTTTTTGTATAGCGTTGTAGAATGTTTCTTGTATAGTGTTGCGGAATGTTTCTTGTGTAGTGTTTTGAAATGTTTCTTGTATAGTGTTGTGGAATGTTTCTTGTAAGTGTTGCGGGTCTCTTCTCTTTGGTTGACATTTTAAAAGGCTCCTGGAACATTTGTTGCGTAGTCATCCTTATCTGATGATAAACTACATCAAGCAGCAAGGCAGTCATGAAAAATGGGATTGAATTCTACACTAAAGCATAAGACGCACAAGACTTTTGGGCGCTATTTTGGAAGAAAAGAACTGCGTATTATATAGACAGAATTACAGATTACTTGCACTTTTTTTTAAGAAAAGAAATGCATATTATATAGACAGAATTACAGATTATTTGCACTATTTTGGAAGAAAAGAACTGCGTATTATATAGACAGAATTACAGATTCTTTACACTATTTTACAAGAAAAGAACTGCGTATTATATAGACAGAATTACAGTATACAAAAATTACATAATCAAGTTAAATGATAACAGCTTTTACTTACTTAGCGTAGGCTTTTTCAAGCAAGGAACACCAAAATTCATCTGGTTCCTTCCTGTTGTAGCAATAGCACAGCTGGCCGGAAACACGAGACACCGGCAAAAAGTCGTCAATTAAAACCTCCGTCCATTTTCCGTATTGCCAAAAGTTGAATCGGAATAAGCCTTAAATCGAGATACAAGGCAATTGTTCAATTTTAATTCTAAGATCGTAGGTGAATGCAAACAGACGCTTAAACATTTATTCATCCAAACTCAACAATGGATGGAAAAGTCATCAAGTGCATAGATAAGCAAGATTTGTTGACGCTATAAATTTAATCATATGGTTAACAGATCGTGACAGCTGTTAGGGAGATATGATTAAATATACTTTAATGTTTTAAAAAAATTATTCAGTATTATTATTGTTTAGGTAATAAGCATTACAACATAAGACAAACAGCTTGGTTTGGTTTTTGTTTTTGTTTTACGGCATATCAACCTCAATGGGTTATTTAATGCCGACAAGATTTTTATGGTGGTAATATTTTTTCAAAAAATGTATTGCTGGTAATACTTTTTTCTTCAAAAATGTATTGCTGGTAATATTTATTTTCTTCAAGGTTTGGTTTGGTTTGTTTTACGGCATACCAACTTCAATGGGTTATTTAATGCTGACGCTCCTTCGTAGCTAAACTGTTATAGCACGTCAGGCTATATGACGTGTTCCGTGTAGGATACAGGTTCGATTCCTGTCGGAGGACACATATTTCTCTGGAATTTCTCGGACATTCAGGCCGGTAAAATGTTGTTAATACTGTTTATTATAAACAGGGCATTTACTTGAATATTTGTGTATAAATAAAAGCGTATATCAATAATATATATCTCTCTATATATATAACATTATTTTTATAGATACAAGCATTTAAATAAATGCTCTGTTTATAATAAACAGTATTAAATAACATTTACCGGCCTGAATGCCCGAGAAATTTTCATAGAAAATATTCGTCCTCCGACAGGATTCGAACCTGTATCCTATACGAAACCGTCATATAGTCTGACGTGCCTTAACCGATTCGGTCGCTGAGGATCGTTCGGCTGGCAAGGTCGAATTTACTGCTTATAAACTTCAATCTTCCATAAATCTTTCACGTACATTCATAACTGCTCATGGCGTATCATATGTAAACAAATGACGTCACACATTATGAAATGGACAAAGTCCGACAATTATTTAAAGACATTTTTATGTTTAACATTCTTTTTATAGATACAAGTATTTAAGTAAATGCTCTGTTTATGATAAACATATATATATAACCGTAAGTATTTTGAGATAATATATAAAACTTCCAGTCTTACCTGTATAATTTCCTTTGTTAAAGGTTTGATTCGATGGGACGACATTTTTGAACAGGGGCTGACTTTGAATTATCAAGACATTAACCCCAGCAATGAACCAACAGTTACCTTAAAAGAAAAGAACAGAGAGAGATTGAGAGGATATTTGACATTAAGTTGTAACGGTTCGATGTTGGATTGTTAATGTAAGGTACACCGTGTTAAATGCATCAGTTGTTGATAGAGGATTCCTTTCCTCTTTATTAATACTGAATATGAAATGAAATAAACGTAGAATAAACAGCAGTAAGACTTTGAGACACGTGTTGAAATTAATGACAAATTTGTGTAATTTTCTTTTCATGATGTTATTTACAGTATTGATGTTGTGTGTGTTAAATGTCCTCAGGCTTAACTCTTTTTGATTCTTTCAAATTTGGGCTTACGTGTTTATAATTGTCCCCGGAATTTCATGGTTATGGGAAGCCTTTGAAACCGTCAACTTTGGATTTTCACGGAGCGAAGAAAATACGTCTTATCCAGTCCGGTGGTCCATTTACTACTGCTACTCTTGCTTGTCAGGGAAAGTTATTTTTTTTAATAATGATGAAATTTCAGATCTTTATTTCTAGAATGACGAAACATCATCATCATGAATCATGACTGGTGGAAAGGTTGTTTTTAGAATGATGAAATTTCAGCTCTTAAAATCATCCAAAAATACAACACCAATATTTACACGTTGTGTTACTATCAGATACAAAGTTATTCATAACATATTGATCCTTTTCCGACTTGTACACATTTGTCAATTATACATCTATACAGCCGTATGTGTCATGACTCTTCAGGGCGTGGGAGGTCATGGCTCTCCACAACTTTTTATCCCTTGTAGCGCTTAGAAATGTTTACTTCCTTATCCATTCATTTGTTGTTGGGTTTTTTTAATCGGTATTACCCCATGCAAGGCAATAAAGCCACTAAGACATAAGGGGCTACAGGGTGTGGAAGAATTAGGAACAGAAGTATTAATAATGAGCGGGAAGAAAAAAGAGAAATGAGAAGCACAGTAAATAGCGATTGGCATTGCATTTAGATTATTGCAGATTTAAATTAGCTGGAATGCATGGAACCGGAAACGTTTTCCTCAAACAGGAAGTGCGACAAAAGAAACTGTTAGCATAGAACTTACGGCTACATCTTGCCAGTTCAACTGTCAGTTGATGACATCTTGACGCCAGTCTAGTACTGCGCTTAAATTTAAAACGTCCAGATACCATAGCGATTAGCTCATTCGAACAATTACCGTGAAAATATTTATAAAAAAGAGGCAACCCGGTGGGATAGTGACTGAAGCCGATCAGCCAGATCAGGACCAATAATATTGCTGATTCTTCTTTGGATCTTATCAAGGAGCTCAAGGTAAATAACAGGGGCACTGAACCAATGAATCATATATGGTATCAATATTCTATGCATGGACGAGTGATAGGTAGACATAGATACGTAAAATAGATTCTGGAGAGACGAATTGTCTCGCACGTTAAAAAAGAATTTTAAAAACAACTACGAGAGGATAGAGATAATCACGAACAACAGAAAGGAGTGGAGGCCCGTGTCTATGAATCCTGAGCAAGCTCAAAATAGTAGTAACAGTAGTGGTAGGCACCTACACACCTAATATACCCGCCTTCAGACTGAGATAAACTGATACGACAAAGGTTGAAACTTGGTAAACACATCGAGACATCACAACCAGGTACAATAGACGAGACGGAGCAAACATTAAATCCGAAAAACAAACAATAAATGAAAAAAAAAGGCTAAAAAAAGTTTCTTCAATAGCGCGAAAACAAAAAATTCTCGACTCGTCAAACGACAAAAAACACACATCAGAATACACTGAACTTTCGATGCAATTACGAATCGACATAAACAGAAATGACCGCAGATTTGCAATCACAAATGTAATTTGCGGGGCTTATTTCTTTTTTAAGCTTCAAATGTTTCGTATTTTGCTAAACAATTCTTGTTGTTTTCAGATAAGTTTGACTTTGATCCTTAAAAAATAAATTGGTGTCTACTCGTAGTAATAAAAAAATATGATTTGATGATGAGACCAAATGAAATGGCACGCGAACAAACACATACGAGAAGCCCGACATAGATAGATAGATAGATAGATAGATAGATAGATAGATAGATAGATAGATAGATAGATAGATAGATATGAACAGTTAGAGATAGATAGATAGATAGATAGATAGATAGATAGATAGGAACAATTATAGATAGATAGATAGATAGATAGATAGATAGATAGATAGATAGATAGATAGATAGATAGATATGAACAGTTAGAGATAGATAGATAGATAGATAGATAGATAGATAGATAGATAGATAGATAGATATGAACAGTTATGGATAGATAGATAGATAGATAGATAGATAGATAGATAGATAGATAGATAGATAGATAGATAGATAATGTATGTATTTATGTAGGTATTAGAGGCAAAGGGTGACATTGAAACCAGAGGATGCAGTCTATGTTGACCGTTAATGGTTACAAAAGAAATCTGAGAAAATTATAAAATCAAAGAATAACGAAATAAACACACACACACACACACACACACACACACACACACACACACACACACACACACACATCAGAACGGAACTGTCTACAACTGGAAACAGTAGAAGCCATGCCTTTTTGCGTTTGATCTCTAACTTCCGTTTTCCTTCTCTCCTTCTTACCGAATCCACCCACTTTTTTCAGACCTCTGTCCCTCCAAAGTATTGTGGTAACCACCACCACCATTTTACATAGAAAATATGCAACAAGCATTCATTGGTTAATCACCTTCAATTTAGCTTGCTGGTTGGTCAGTTCCAACCAATCAAATCACTCCCACGCGACATATCTAGTTTAGCGCCAATTCAGTCGGAGCCTGTCACGTGAGACAACATACTATAAAACCAAAACACGAGTGATTCTCGCTCTCTTCAACTTCTCTCTCTCTCTCTGTCTCTCTCTCTCTCTCTCTCTCTCTTCACACGCCCTCTTGGTTCTCACTCATACATCTCAACACGGCTGCCAAAATATGACCCTAAAAGAACTCCCGTCAATGCAGTCACACGTAAAAGAACTTTACATCATTTCATACAAGTATAATTCTGAACTTTTCCAATACACAATTCCAAACATTCAACACATACCCATTCGTCTAAACTACAATTTAATAATCAAGTTATTCGTTATGGGTTTAGGTACAAATATTACCTAGTCTAAGAGTCACAACTCTGTCTAACCCTTTCAGTTCACATGCATGTACATCAAATACTTAATAAATTCAGTTGTTATGTTTTCAACCCTACGTTCTGTTTCGTATCTTATACCATGTGCTATTTTACGTCAAATATTAATTGCATTGTGACCACCGCATTGGATAGCGACTTCCAGCATAATGGCATCATCCTTTCCACACCTTTCCTAGACAAAAATAAAATAATTGTGGCGGGACCCGCAATATTACACTTCATCGTTTAGGGGCCCGCTACAGTATAGATAGAGCTATTGCTTAATTCTTTTCGTATTTACTTACCCTTTCCGCTTCGGCTTTCTTCTTTCACTCAATTCTTTCACATTAATTGTGCCTGCACCTAAAACTGGTGCGAGGGAAATATGCACCTTCTCTGCATATAATAACTCTACTAATGTCGCTTGGTCTTTGTTTCTTTTTATGTGCCATGACCTTTCAGAACATAGGCGATCATGACTCTCCACCCCCCCCTCCTCTATCACTTGCAGATCTCAACTAGTTCCTTCCATCGGCTTCCTCCCCCAAACCACGTTCTGTCATCCACTTGCTCAAGCTTGTCAAGTATGTTTGGTACTGCTTTCCCTTGTTTCTCTTTCCCTTTATTCGACCCGTGAGTATCAGATTCTCCAGGCCCTCCTTCCTCATTATGTGTCCCAGAAACTTCAGCTGCTTCTTTCTGGTGTTAAGTATAAGCCTCCTCCTTGTTTGCAACCTCTCTAAGAACGCATCGGAGGACGCATATTTTCTATGAAAATTTATCGGACATTCAGGCCGGTTAATGTTGTTAATATTGTTTATTATAAACAGAGCATTTACTTAAATATCTGTATCTATAAAAAGAACGTATAAACATAAAAAAATTATAAACATAAAAAACTTTATCCATTTCAAAATATATATATACATTATGAAATGGACAAAGTCCGACAATTATTTAAAGATTATTTTTTATGTTTAACATTCTTTTTATAGATACAAGCATTTAAATAAATGCTCTGTTTATAATAAACAGTATTAAATAACATTTACCAGCCTGAATGTCCGAGAAATTTACATAGAAAATCTTCGTCCTTTGACAGGATTCGAACCTGTATCCTATACGGAACCGTCATATAGCCTGACGTACCTTACCACTCGGCCACAAAGGATCGCTCGGTAAGCTGCATGGTTCAATATCCCTCTTCTATTTTCTATAGAAGTCGAATGTATTTTCTTTTCTTCAGTTATCCTATTATTTGGGCAGTAGGTACTTTTTTGAAGATTTGTTTGACTGTGAGGAATTGGTTGCAGTTAGTACACTATGGTGTAGTTTCTGCCTTGAGTATGTGCGTGTGTGTGTGTGTGTGTGTTTATGTGTGTGTCAAGTTTGTTTGTTTTGTTTTGTTTTATCAACCTCAATGGGTCATTTAATGCCGACATTTTTAGGATAGATTCGTATGAATAGAATATGTATTCTTTGGTTTAGATTAGTTTGGTTTATTTTGTTTTACGGCATATCAACCTCAATGGGTTATTTAATGCCGACAACATTTTTTATTTTTTATTTGGTAATATTTTTGTTTTCGCAAAAATCCATTTTCCTTCATATTTTTTCCTCAAAAACGTACAGCTGGTAACATTATTTTTTCAAAAATGTATTGTCAGAGGCCTTGCTGTTGGACGTATTTATCGTCATACCCACGACGCGGATGTAGTTTATCGTCATACCCACGATGCGGGTGTAGTTTATTGTCATACCTACGACGCGGATGTAGTTTATTGCCATACCTACAACGCGGATGTAGTTTATTGTCATACCTACGACGCGGATGTAGTTTATTGTCATACCTACGACGCGGATGTAGTTTATTGTCATACCTACGACGCGGATGTAGTTTATTGCCATACCTAGGACGCGGATGTAGTTTATTGCCATACCTACGACGCGGATGTAGTTTATCGTCATACCCACGACGCGGATGTAGTTTATTGCCATACCTACGAAGCGGATGTAGTTTATTGTCATACCTACGACGCGGATGTAGTTTATTGTCATACCTACGACGCGGATGTAGTTTATTGCCATACCTACGACGCGGATGTAGTTTATTGCCATACCTACGACGCGGATGTAGTTTATCGTCATACCCACGACGCGGATGTAGTTTATTGCCATACCTACGAAGCGGATGTAGTTTATTGTCATACCTACGACGCGGATGTAGTTTATTGCCATACCTACGACGCGGATGTAGTTTATTGCCATACCTACGACGCGGATGTAGTTTATCGTCATACCCACGACGCGGATGTAGTTTATTGCCATACCTACGAAGCGGATGTAGTTTATTGTCATACCTACGGCGCGGATGTAGTTTATTGTCATACCTACAACGCGGATGTAATTTATTGTCATGCCTACGGCGCGGATGTAGTTTATTGTGATACCTACGACGCGGATGTAGTTTATTGCCATACCTACGGCGCGGATGTAGTTTATTGTCATACCTACAACGCGGATGTAATTTATTGTCATGCCTACGGCGCGGATGTAGTTTATTGTGATACCTACGACGCGGATGTAGTTTATTGCCATACCTACGGCGCGGATGTAGTTTATCGTCATACCCACGACGCGGATGTAGTTTATTGTCATACCTACGACGCGGATGTAGTTTATTGCCATACCTACGGCGCGGATGTAGTTTATTGCCATACCTACGACGCGGATGTAGTTTATTGCCATACATACGACGCGGATGTAGTTTATTGTCATACCTACGACGCGGATGTAGTTTATTGCCATACCTACGACGCGGATGTAGTTTATCGTCATACCCACGACGCGGATGTAGTTTATTGCCATACCTACGAAGCGGATGTAGTTTATTGTCATACCTACGGCGCGGATGTAGTTTATTGTCATACCTACAACGCGGATGTAATTTATTGTCATGCCTACGGCGCGGATGTAGTTTATTGTGATACCTACGACGCGGATGTAGTTTATTGCCATACCTACGGCGCGGATGTAGTTTATCGTCATACCCACGACGCGGATGTAGTTTATTGTCATACCTACGACGCGGATGTAGTTTATTGCCATACCTACGGCGCGGATGTAGTTTATTGCCATACCTACGACGCGGATGTAGTTTATTGCCATACATACGACGCGGATGTAGTTTATTGTCATACCTACGACGCGGATGTAGTTTATTGCCATACCTACGACGCGGATGTAGTTTATTGCCATACCTACGACTTGGATGTAGTTTATTGTCATACCTACGGCGCGGATGTAGTTTATTGTCATACATACGACACGGATGTAATTTATTGTCATACCTACGACGCGGATGTAGTTTATTGTCATACCTACGGCGCGGATGTAGTTTATTGTCATACCTACGACGCTGATGTTTTTTATTGCCATACCTACGGCGCGGATGTAGTTTATTGTCATACCGACGGCGCGGATGTAGTTTATTGTCATACCTACTTCGCGGATGTAGTTTATTGCCATACCTACGACTTGGATGTAGTTTATTGTCATACCTACGGCGCGGATGTAGTTTATTGTCATACATACGACACGGATGTAATTTATTGTCATACCTACGACGCGGATGTAGTTTATTGTCATACCTACGGCGCGGATGTAGTTTATTGTCATACCTACGACGCTGATGTTTTTTATTGCCATACCTACGGCGCGGATGTAGTTTATTGTCATACCGACGGCGCGGATGTAGTTTATTGTCATACCTACGGCGCGGATGTAGTTTATTGCCATACATACGACGCGGATGTAGTTTATTGCCATACCTACGACGCGGATGTAGTTTATTGTCATACCTACGGCGCGGATGTAGTTTATTGTCATACCTACGGCGCGGATGTACTTTATTGTCATACCTACGACGCGGATGTAGTTTATCGCCATACCCAGGGCGAGGATGTAGTTTATTGTCATACCTACGACGCGGATGTAGTTTATTGCCATAGCGACGGCGCGGATGTAGTTTATTGTCATACCTACGACGCGGGTGTAGTTTATTGTCATACCTACGGCGCGGATGTAGTTTATTGTCATACCTAAGACGCGGATGTAGTTTATCGCCATACCCAGGGCGCGGATGTAGTTTATTGCCATACCTACGACGCGGATGTAGTTTATTGCCATACCTACGGCGCGGATGTAGTTTATTGCCATACCTACGACGCGGATGTAGTTTATTGTCATACCTACGACGCGGATGTAGTTTATTGTCATACCTACGGCGCGGATGTAGTTTATTGCCATACCTACGACGCGGATGTAGTTTATCGTCATACCCACGACGCGGGTGTAGTTTATTGCCATACCTACGAAGCGGATGTAGTTTATTGTCATACCTACGGCGCGGATGTAGTTTATTGTCATACCTACAACGCGGATGTAATTTATTGTCATGCCTACGGCGCGGATGTAGTTTATTGTGATACCTACGACGCGGATGCAGTTTATTGCCATACCTACGGCGCGGATGTAGTTTATTGCCATACCTACGACGCGGATGTAGTTTATTGTCATACCTACGACGCGGATGTAGTTTATTGCCATACATACGGCGCGGATGTAGTTTATTGCCATACCTACGACGCGGATGTAGTTTATTGCCATACATACGACGCGGATGTAGTTTATTGTCATACCTACGACGCGGATGTAGTTTATTGCCATACCTACGACGCGGATGTAGTTTATTGCCATACCTACGACGCGGATGTAGTTTATTGTCATACCTACGGCGCGGATGTAGTTTATTGTCATACCTACGGCGCGGATGTAGTTTATTGTCATACCTACGACGCTGACGTTTTTTATTGCCATACCTACGGCGCGGATGTAGTTTATTGTCATACCGACGGCGCGGATGTAGTTTATTGTCATACCTACTTCGCGGATGTAGTTTATTGCCATACCTACGACGCAGATGTAGTTTATTGCCATACCTACGGCGCGGATGTAGTTTATTGCCATACCTACGACGCGGATGTAGTTTATTGTCATACCTACGGCGCGGATGTAGTTTATTGTCATACCTACGGCGCGGATGTAGTTTATTGTCATACCTACGGCGCGGATGTAGTTTATTGTCATACCTACGACGCGGATGTAGTTTATCGCCATACCCAGGGCGCGGATGTAGTTTATTGTCATACCTACGACGCGGATGTAGTTTATTGCCATAGCGACGGCGCGGATGTAGTTTATTGTCATACCTACGACGCGGGTGTAGTTTATTGTCATACCTACGGCGCGGATGTAGTTTATTGTCATACCTACGACGCGGATGTAGTTTATCGCCATACCCAGGGCGCGGATGTAGTTTATTGCCATACCTACGACGCGGATGTAGTTTATTGCCATACCTAGGCGCGGATGTAGTTTATAGCCATACCTACGACGCGGATGTAGTTTATTGTCATACCTACGACGCGGATGTAGTTTATTGTCATACCTACGGCGCGGATGTAGTTTATTGTCATACCTACGACGCGGGTGTAGTTTATTGTCATACCTACGGCGCGGATGTAGTTTATTGTCTTACCTACGACGCGGATGTAGTTTATTGCCATACCCAGGGCGCGGATGTAGTTTATTGTCATACCTACGACGCGGATGTAGTTTATTGCCATACCCAGGGCGCGGATGTAGTTTATTGTCATTCCTACGACGCGGATGTAGTTTATTGCCATACCCAGGGCGCGGATGCAGTTTATTGCCATACCCAGGGCGCGGATGTAGTTTACTGCCATACCCAGGGCGCGGATGTAGTTTATTGTCATACCTACGACGCGGATGTAGTTTATCGCCATACCCAGGGCGCGGATGTAGTTTATTGCCATACCTACGACGCGGATGTAGTTTATTGCCATACCTACGGCGCGGATGTAGTTTATTGCCATACCTACGACGCGGATGTAGTTTATTGTCATACCTACGGCGCGGATGTAGTTTATTGTCATACCTACGGCGCGGATGTAGTTTATTGTCATACCTACGACGCGGGTGTAGTTTATTGTCATACCTACGGCGCGGATGTAGTTTATTGTCATACCTACGACGCGGATGTAGTTTATCGCCATACCCAGGGCGCGGTTGTAGTTTATTGTCATACCTACGACGCGGATGTAGTTTATTGCCATAGCCACGGCGCGGATGTAGTTTATTGTCATACCTACCACGCGTGTGTAGTTTATTGTCATACCTACGGCGCGGATGTAGTTTATTGTCATACCTACGACGCGGATGTAGTTTATCGCCATACCCAGGGCGCGGATGTAGTTTATTGCCATACCTACGACGCGGATGTAGTTTATTGCCATACCTACGGCGCGGATGTAGTTTATTGCCATACCTACGACGCGGATGTAGTTTATTGTCATACCTACGACGCGGATGTAGTTTATTGTCATACGTACGGCGCGGATGTAGTTTATTGTCATACCTACGACGCGGGTGTAGTTTATTGTCATACCTACGGCGCGGATGTAGTTTATTGTCATACCTACGACGCGGATGTAGTTTATTGCCATACCCAGGGCGCGGATGTAGTTTATTGTCATACCTACGACGCGGATGTAGTTTATTGCCATACCCAGGGCGCGGATGTAGTTTATTGCCATACCTACGACGCGGATGTAGTTTATTGTCATACCTACGGCGCGGATGTAGTTTATTGCCATACCTACGACGCGGATGTAGTTTATTGTCATACCTACGGCGCGGATGTAGTTTATTGTCATACCTACGGCGCGGATGTAGTTTATTGTCATACCTACGACGCGGGTGTAGTTTATTGTCATACCTACGGCGCGGATGTAGTTTATTGTCATACCTACGGCGCGGATGTAGTTTATTGTCATGCCTACGACGCGGATGTAGTTTATTGCCATACCCAGGGCGCGGATGTAGTTTATTGTCATACCTACGACGCGGATGTAGTTTATTGCCATACCCAGGGCGCGGATGTAGTTTATTGCCATACCTACGGCGCGGATGTAGTTTATTGCCATACCTACGACGCGGATGTAGTTTATTGTCATACCTACGACGCGGATGTAGTTTATTGTCATACCTACGGCACGGATGTAGTTTATTGTCATACCTACGACGCGGGTGTAGTTTATTGTCATACCTACGGCGCGGATGTAGTTTATTGTCATACCTACGACGCGGATGTAGTTTATCGCCATACCCAGGGCGCGGATGTAGTTTATTGTCATACCTACGACGCGGATGTAGTTTATTGCCATAGCCACGGCGCGGATGTAGTTTATTGTCATACCTACGACGCGGGTGTAGTTTATTGTCATACCTACGGCGCGGATGTAGTTTATTGTCATACCTACGACGCGGATGTAGTTTATCGCCATACCCAGGGCGCGGATGTAGTTTATTGCCATACCTACGACGCGGATGTAGTTTATTGCCATACCTACGGCGCGGATGTAGTTTATTGCCATACCTACGACGCGGATGTAGTTTATTGCCATACATACGACGCGGATGTAGTTTATTGTCATACCTACGACGCGGATGTAGTTTATTGCCATACCTACGACGCGGATGTAGTTTATTGCCATACCTACGACTTGGATGTAGTTTATTGTAATACCTAAGACGCGGATGTAGTTTATTGCCATACCCAGGGCGCGGATGTAGTTTATTGTCATACCTACGACGCGGATGTAGTCTATTGCCATACCCAGGGCGCGGATGTAGTTTATTGTCATACCTACGGCGCGGATGTAGTTGATTGTCATACCTACGACGCGGATGTAGTTTATCGCCATACCCAGGGCGCGGATGTAGTTTATTGTCATACCTACGACGCGGATGTAGTTTATTGCCATAGCCACGGCGCGGATGTAGTTTATTGTCATACCTACGACGCGGGTGTAGTTTATTGTCATACCTACGGCGCGGATGTAGTTTATTGTCATACCTACGACGCGGATGTAGTTTATCGCCATACCCAGGGCGCGGATGTTGTTTATTGCCATACCTACGACGCGGATGTAGTTTATTGCCATACCTACGGCGCGGATGTAGTTTATTGCCATACCTACGACGCGGATGTAGTTTATTGTCATACCTACGACGCGGATGTAGTTTATTGTCATACCTACGGCGCGGATGTAGTTTATTGTCATACCTACGACGCGGGTGTAGTTTATTGTCATACCTACGGCGCGGATGTAGTTTATTGTCATACCTACGACGCGGATGTAATTTATCGCCATACCCAGGGCGCGGATGTAGTTTATTGTCATACCTACGACGCGGATGTAGTTTATCGCCATACCCAGGGCGCGGATGTAGTTTATTGCCATACCTACGACGCGGATGTAGTTTATTGCCATACCTACGGCGCGGATGTAGTTTATTGCCATACCTACGACGCGGATGTAGTTTATTGTCATACCTACGACGCGGATGTAGTTTATTGTCATACCTACGGCGCGGATGTAGTTTATTGTCATACCTACGACGCGGGTGTAGTTTATTGTCATACCTACGGCGCGGATGTAGTTTATTGTCATACCTACCACGCGGATGTAGTTTATCGCCATACCCAGGGCGCGGATGTAGTTTATTGCCATACCTACGACGCGGATGTAGTTTATTGCCATACCTACGACGCGGATGTAGTTTATCGCCATACCCAGGGCGCGGATGTAGTTTATTGTCATACCTACGACGCGGATGTAGTTTATTGCCATACCTACGACGCGGATGTAGTTTATTGCCATACCTACGACGCGGATGTAGTTTATCGCCATACCCAGGGCGCGGATGTAGTTTATTGCCATACCTACGACGCGGATGTAGTTTATTGTCATACCTACGACGCGGTTGTAGTTTATCGCCATACCCAGGGCGCGGATGTAGTTTATTGTCATACCTACGACGCGGATGTAGTTTATTGCCATAGCCACGGCGCGGATGTAGTTTATTGTCATACCTACGACGCGGGTGTAGTTTATTGTCATACCTACGGCGCGGATGTAGTTTATTGTCATACCTACGACGCGGATGTAGTTTATCGCCATACCCAGGGCGCGGATGTAGTTTATTGCCATACCTACGACGCGGATGTAGTTTATTGCCATACCTACGGCGCGGATTTAGTTTATTGCCATACCTACGACGCGGATGTAGTTTATTGTCATACCTACGACGCGGATGTAGTTTATTGTCATACCTACGACGCGGGTGTAGTTTATTGCCATACCCAGGGCGCGGATGTAGTTTATTGTCATACCTACGACGCGGATGTAGTTTATTGCCATACCCAGGGCGCGGATGTAGTTTATTTTCATACCTACGACGCGGATGTAGTTTATTGCCATACCCAGGGCGCGGATGTAGTTTATTGTCATACCTACGACGCGGATGTAGTTTATTGCCATACCCAGGGCGCGGATGTAGTTTATTGCCATACCTACGACGCGGATGTAGTTTATTGCCATACCTACGGCGCGGATGTAGTTTATCGCCATACCCAGGGCGCGGATGTAGTTTATTGTCATACCTACGACGCGGATGTAGTTTATTGCCATACCCAGGGCGCGGATGTAGTTTATTGCCATACCTACGACGCGGATGTAGTTTATCGTCATACCTACGACGCTGATGTTTTTTATTGCCATACCTACGACGTGGATGTAGTTTATTGCCATACCTACGGCGCGGATGTAGTTTATCGTCATACCTACGACGCGGATGTAGTTTATTGCCATACCTACGGCGCGGATGTAGTTTATTGCCATACCTACGACGCGGATGTAGTTTATTGCCATAGCCACGGCGCGGATGTAGTTTATTGTCATACCTACGATGCGGATGTAGTTTATTGTCATACATACGACGCGGATGTAGTTTATCGCCATACCCAGGGCGCGGATGTAGTTTATTGCCATTCCTACGACGCGGATGTAGTTTATTGCCATACCTACGGCGCGGATGTAGTTTATTGCCATTCCTACGGCGCGGATGTAGTTTATTGTCATACCTACGACGCGGATGTAGTTTATTGTCATACCTACGACGCGGATGTAGTTTATTGCCATACCTACGGCGCGGATGTAGTTTATTGCCATAGCCACGGCGTGGATGTAGTTTATTGCCATACCCAGGGCGCGGATGTAGTTTATTTTCATACCTACGACGCGGATGTAGTTTATTGCCATACCCAGGGCGCGGATGTAGTTTATTGTCATACCTACGACGCGGATGTAGTTTATTGCCATACCCAGGGCGCGGATGTAGTTTATTGCCATACCTACGACGCGGATGTAGTTTATTGCCATACCTACGGCGCGGATGTAGTTTATCGCCATACCCAGGGCGCGGATGTAGTTTATTGTCATACCTACGACGCGGATGTAGTTTATTGCCATACCCAGGGCGCGGATGTAGTTTATTGCCATACCTACGACGCGGATGTAGTTTATCGTCATACCTACGACGCTGATGTTTTTTATTGCCATACCTACGACGTGGATGTAGTTTATTGCCATACCTACGGCGCGGATGTAGTTTATCGTCATACCTACGACGCGGATGTAGTTTATTGCCATACCTACGGCGCGGATGTAGTTTATTGCCATACCTACGACGCGGATGTAGTTTATTGCCATAGCCACGGCGCGGATGTAGTTTATTGTCATACCTACGACA
The DNA here is from genome assembly GCA_964036315.1 of Acanthosepion esculentum. NCBI lineage: Eukaryota > Metazoa > Mollusca > Cephalopoda > Sepiida > Sepiidae > Acanthosepion > Acanthosepion esculentum. The sequence continues at coordinate 16,888,258 of OZ038494.1, read as the reverse complement.
CGGATGTAGTTTATTGTCATACCTACGACGCGGATGTAGTTTATCGCCATACCCAGGGCGCGGATGTAGTTTATTGCCATTCCTACGACGCGGATGTAGTTTATTGCCATACCTACGGCGCGGATGTAGTTTATTGCCATTCCTACGGCGCGGATGTAGTTTATTGTCATACCTACGACGCGGATGTAGTTTATTGTCATACCTACGACGCGGATGTAGTTTATTGCCATACCTACGGCGCGGATGTAGTTTATTGCCATAGCCACGGCGTGGATGTAGTTTATTGCCATAGCCACGGCGCGGATGTAGTTTATTGTCATACCTACGGCGCGTATGTAGTTTATTGTCATACCTACGACGCGGATGTAGTTTATTGCCATACCTACGGCGCGGATGTAGTTTATTGCCATACCTACGACGCGGATGTAGTTTATTGCCATAGCCACGGCGCGGATGTAGTTTATTGTCATACCTACGACGCGGGTGTAGTTTATTGTCATACCTACAGCGCGGATGTAGTTTATTGTCATACCTACGACGCGGATGTAGTTTATCGCCATACCCAGGGCGCGGATGTAGTTTATTGCCATACCTACGACGCGGATGTAGTTTATTGCCATACCTACGGCGCGGATGTAGTTTATTGTCATACCTACGACGCGGATGTAGTTTATTGTCATACCTACGACGCGGATGTAGTTTATTGCCATACCTACGGCGCGGATGTACTTTATTGCCATACCTACGACGCGGATGTAGTTTATTGCCATAGCCACGGCGCGGATGTAGTTTATTGTTATATCTACGACGCGGGTGTAGTTTATTGTCATACCTACGGCGCGGATGTATTTTGTTGTCATACCTACGACGCGGGTGTAGTTTATTGTCATACCTACGACGCGGATGTAGTTTATCGCCATACCCAGGGCGCGGATGTAGTTTATTGCCATACCTACGGCGCGGATGTAGTTTATTGCCATACCTACGGCGCGGATGTAGTTTATTGTCATACCTACGACGCGGATGTAGTTTATTGTCATACCTACGACGCGGATGTAGTTTATTGCCATACCCACGATGCATCTGTATCAAGCGGGTGTGTCCAACTCTTATTCTCTTGAGCACCATGTTCTGTTTGCTATCTGCCAATGGCTCAACATCCCCCTTTCCTATTGTCGGCTTATGTTCATATAGTTTATTGTTTAGAGATGTGTCCCAAATTGTTTGCTATTTTCTCTTGATGTAGTGTGTAATTTTGTTTTTATAATCTGTATATAGGAGTTTAATGTCGGTTATTACCATTTCCTTTGCGTCTTTTGCCTGAGTGTCGACTTCATGGTTTTCTTTCATTCCCATATGGCTAGGAATCCAAGCCAATAGTATTGTTTTGTGCTTTATTAGATGATGACAAGATTCTAGAATTTCTTGAATGTAAGGATGATTTGTTTCGTTTTCTTTCATTGCTGTTAAACTAGATAGAGAGTGTGAGAAGATTATAAATTTCGTGTCTTTTGAATCTTCTATCATTTTAAGTACCATTTTTATGGTTTATAGTTCAGCTGTATAAATGGCCACATTATTTGGTAGCTTGGTTTGTTCGTGAATTTGCTTGATTATGACCGCTGTACCTACTCTGTTTAGTATTTTTGATCCATTTCTAATTAATACAATACTGAAAAGATTGATAGCAGTGGACTTAAGAAGTCTATTTGCCCGAAAAACTGTTTTAAGGGAAATGTTTTATAAATTTCAACCGACAGTAACACTAACTGTTCTCTCAGTGGATGCCGAATGTTGCCTTATAAGGAAGTCGTTAATCTAATCATTTCCATTAATAATTTTAACTAGCTGTTTACTAAACAGTTAAGATTAGTCAACTGGAGTTTTTTTTTAAGCTTATCACCCCCAAGCAAGGCTGGAAACCACTAGCACGCAAGGGGTTACAGAAGGTTTGCAGGAAGAGCAGATAGGAGTGGTAAAGGAGAGGATGTGGAGAAAGATAGTGGATCGATCAAGGCAAGGGGGTTACAGAAGATTTGGAGCGAGAGCAGATAGGAATGAAAGGTGAAAGGATGTGGAGAAGGGAAGTGGATAGATCAAGGCAACTGGAGATGTCGATTGACGTTACACTTAAATAGTTGGAGATTGTATTTGTCAGGGAAACAGGAATAAGGAAGGGAGTTCCACAGGCGAGATGTGCGAGACATGAAGCTATTGGAGTAGAAGAGACGTCTACATCTAACAGTTTCAACGGTGTAGGGGTGGGAACGGGATGCCAGCCTCGTAGGACGTTTAAATTCATGAGGCCTAGGAACCAGCGAAAGCAGCTCCTCGAAGCAATTACCGTGAAAGTATTTGTAAAAAAGACAGAGCGAGGCAACGTCGCGTCTGTGAGAGAGCGACTGCAGACGAGATGACAGATCAGGGCCAATTACATTGCATATCCGTCTCTGGATAAAATATAAATTTGAAAAACATTGAGAAGAATTTAAGTACTATTACCCAAAATAGTTTAAATTCGGACTTTCTGTCTCGTCTGAGTTTTTTTTTTTAAATAATATAAAAAATACTTATATGTCGATGTATATTTATCAAGACAGATAAACACTGGGCTCTTTTAAGTGCTGCTCTAATTGTGTGCAAATGAGTGTGAATGAAAAATAATGTTTACTGGTAAATGTCACTGATAAGCAAAATGCTAATCCTAGGAGTAAACTGATCTGGTTCTGGATTTCCAAAGAATATTTTAAATAAATACAAGGTTGATTGTTTTGTTGAACTGTAAACGACGATAGAAATACACAGAGCTGACTTAACCGTCGCAGAGCTCAAATTACGATTGAAGTACTGTAGGTCCTCACTTACCAGTAAAGGTTTCACGTTCAAAACATTTATTCAACCAAAACTGCTTTGCAAAAAAGATTCCCAGGGAAAAAATATAAACAAAAAAAAAAGAGGCAGACATAAAACAAGCCTTTAATACCAAAAAGCATTTTGAAAATAAAAAAGAAATTCTTCTTCTGGGTGGCGTACGCCTTCATCACGTTGGCGATCATGGCTCTCCACAATTTCCTGTCCTTTATAGTTCTTAATGAATTGTGTTTTGTCGTCTCTCGTAACCGCTGTTCAGCTATTCATTTACACAAGCCCGTTCTTTTTTGTGCCGTGTCCCGTGGGCGTTCATGGCTCTCCACAATTTCCTTTCCTTTGTAGCTCTTAGTAATTTTTGTCTTTTTGTCATCACTCCTAAATCCTGTTCTTTCATTCATTTATTTGCACAAACTTGTTCTTCTTTTTTGTGCCGTATCCCTTCAGGACTTGAGCGATCATGGCTCTCCACAATTTCCTTTCCATTATAGCTCTTAGTAAATTTTGTCTTTTTGTCATCACTCCTAAATCCTGTTCTTTCATTCATTTATTTGCACAAGCTTGTTCTTCTTTTTTGTGCCGTATCCCTTCGGGACGTGGGCGGTCATGGCTCTCCACAATTTCCTTTCCTTTGTAGCTCTTAGTAAATTTTGTCTTTTTGTCATCACTCCTAAATCCTGTTCTTTCATTCATTTGCACAAGCTTGTTCTTCTTTTTTGTGCCGTGTCCCTTCAGGACGTGGGCCGTCATGGTTCTCCACAATTTCCTTTCCTTTGTAGCTCTTAGTAAATTTTGTCTTTTTGTCATCACTCCTAAATCCTGTTCTTTCATTCATTTATTTGCACAAGCTTGTTCTTCTTTTTTGTGCCGTATCCCTTCAGGACTTGGGCGGTCATGGCTCTCCACAATTTCCTTTCCTTTGTATCTCTTAATAAATTTTGTCTTTTTGTTATCTCTTACTAACCTTGTCCTACCATCCATTTACACGAGCTCTTTCTTTTTATTTTTCTCGTGTCCCTTCAGGGCGTGGACGACCTAGGTTCTTCACGATTTGCTGTCCTCTGTAGCTCTTAATAAATTTTGTTTTTTGTTATTACACTTAAACCTTGTTCCGCCATCCATTTACTCAAGTTCGTTTGGTAGGTTATACGTTGTTTTCCTCTGTCCCTCTTGCTTTCAATCTGTCTTGTGAGTATCGAATTTTCCAAGCCTTCTTTCCTTATTATGTACCCTAGAAATTTCAATTGATTCTTCGTGATGTTAAGTATAAGTGCCATTTTGCTTCCATTTTCTCTAAAACTTCGCCATTGCTCACATGTCGGCCCATTGTATTCTCAGTATCCTTCTGTAGACTCACACTTCTGTTGCATCAAGACGTATGTGAGGAGATTGCCTAGCATTCACTGCCATATAGAAGGACTCATATTACATAACAGTTCAGTACTCTTTTCTTTGTTTCTAACGAAAATTTTCTATTTTTCTGCTTAGTTTTTTGAAGGCATATTTCGCTATCCCAATGCGACTTCGGATTGCAGCGTCGCACTTTCCGTCGTCTTAAAACTATACACAGATATTTAAATTGTTTTATTGGCTTGATTTTTGGTATCCCCAATTTGTAATTTGAATTTGGGACTGTCCCTTTTGCTGACAATCATACATTTTCTTACAATTGATGCTTCGTCCTTTCTTCTCGCCTTCCTTCACTACCTTCTGTAGAAGCTTTTGTAGTAAAGCCGCTTGTCAAGAGATTTGGGCTTTTGAAGGGCGTAGAACCACCGCTTAATTGCTGTTGTTCCCAGGTCCACCCTGACCCGCGTTGGTAGCACCAGTCAAGGCCCCTGCTATAAGCAAATAGTGAACCCCCAAACAAAAGCCAATCACTATGAATGTATAAAAATACATTTTTATAGTAAAATTTTCAACAATGCATATTCAGAGTAAAATCACTAATAATACATTTTATAGCAAAATGGCCAACAATACATTTTATCTGTAGTTGGAGGTGGTTTTGTTTCCTTGTTTGGGGTGAAATGATTTTAAAAATCGCCGAATTCATGCCGAGAAGAATTGAGTTAGTTCTAAAGTCAAAAGGGGGGTCCAAACTGGCAATAGAAGAATCTCCCAAATAAAGTGACCGGTAAGTAACGCATGAAGAACTCGAACGGCATTCGGCGGGCAAAAGGGTAAGAAGGAAGGAATATAATGTGTATGGACTGCGTGAGAGAGCAGTGCCATTTTCATTTATCAGATGATGAATGTTGATCTCTCTTTCCACTTCATGTATCTGTCTATGTGCCGAATTGCTGTTTCTTTTCTTTTCTTTTTTCAAAGGTATTTAAAAACGTAATGTGGGGTCGTAACTCCACACAATGAATGATAAAACAACTTCAATATAGGCTTTTCTATACTTAATGTTCACCTCATCCATCAATACATACATACATACATACATACATACATCTATGTCTGTTCATATATATTATATCTATCACAGTCTGTCCATATCTATCTATCTATCTCAGTCTGTTCGTATCTATCTATCGATCTATCTATCTCAGTCTGTTCATATCTATCTATCTATCTCGTTTTGTTTAGTGTTTTCATATCCGATTTCCTGGCCTTTAAACAACAGAAAATAAAAATCTTTATTCAGCTCTATCTGTCTCAGACCATTCAGATTTTGAATAGATCTTAACAGAACAAGATAGATAGATAGATAGATAGATAGATAGATAGATAGATAGATAGATAGATAGATAGATAGATAGATATGAACATACTGAGATAGATAGATAGATAGATAGATAGATAGATAGATAGATAGATAGATAATGAACATACTGAGATAGATAGATAGATAGATAGATAGATAGATAGATAGATAGATAGATAGATAGATAGATAGATAGATAGATAGATATGAACATACTGAGATATATAGATAGATAGATAGTTATAGATAGATAGATAGATATGAACATACTGAGATAGATAGATAGATAGATAGATAGATAGATAGATAGATAGATAGATAGATAGATAGACAGATAGATAGATAGATATGAACATACTGAGATAGATAGATAGATAGATAGATAGATAGATAGATAGATAGATAGATAGATAGATAGATATGAACATACTGAGATAGATAGATATGCACAGACGGAGATAGATAGATAGATAGATAGATAGATAGATAGATAGATAGATAGATAGATAGATATGAACATACTGAGATAGATAGATAGATAGATAGATAGATAGATAGATAGATAGATAGATAGATAGATATGAACATACTGAGATAGATAGATAGATAGATAGATAGATAGATAGATAGATAGATATGAACATACTGAGATAGATAGATAGATAGATAGATAGATAGATAGATAAATAGATAGATAGATCATGAACATACTGAGATAGATAAATAGATAGATAGATATAAACATACTGAGATACATAGATAGATAGATAGATAGATAGATAGATAGATAGATAGATAGATAGATCATGAACATACTGAGATAGATAGATAGATAGATAGATAGATAGATAGATAGATAGATAGATAGATAGATATAAACATACTGAGATACATAGATAGATAGATAGATAGATAGATAGATAGATAGATAGATAGATAGATAGATAATGAACATACTGAGATAGATAGATAGATAGATAGATAGATAGATAGATAGATAGATATGAAGATACTGAGATAGATAGATAGATAGATAGATAGATAGATAATGAACATACTGAGATAGATAGATAGATATGAAGATACTGAGATAGATAGATAGATAGATAGATAGATAGATAGATAGATAGATAGATAGATAGATAGATAGATTGATAGATAGATAGATAGATATGAACATACTGAGATAGATAGATAGATAGATAGATAGATAGATAGATATGAACATACTGAGATAGATAGATAGATAGATAGATAAATAGATAGATAGATCATGAACATACTGAGATAGATAGATAGATAGATAGATAGATAGATAGATAGATAGATAGATAGATAGATAGATAGATAGATAGAAACATACTGAGATACATAGATAGATAGATAGATAGATAGATAGATAGATAGATAGATAGATAGATAGATAGATAGATAGATAATGAACATACTGAGATAGATAGATAGATAGATAGATAGATAGATAGATAGATAGATAGATATGAAGATACTGAGATAGATAGATAGATAGATAGATAGATAGATAGATAGATAGATAGATAGATAGATAGATAGATAATGAAGATACTGAGATAGATAGATAGATAGATATGAAGATACTGAGATAGATAGATAGATAGATAGATAGATAGATAGATAGATAGATAGATAGATAGATAGATAGATAGATAGATATGAACATACTGAGATAGATAGATAGATAGATAGATAGATAGATAGATAGATAGATAGATAGAGAGATAGATAGATAGATAGATAGATAGATAAAAATTGTGCGCTTTGTATGTATGGATGATAAAAATCACATTATTTCGTATCTTACTTGAACAAAATGTAAATCGTCTAATAACTTAATGAACGATTGTTGGTCAAGCAACAACCACAGTCAGGTACTGTCAGAAACCCGTAGGATCAGAACTTCTAAAAAATGTCCCCCTCCAACATCCGCCAAAAGAAAAAAATATGAAGCATGTAAATAGACAGTTGTCAGGAACAGACGACTCGAAAACTTCGCAGATGATTATGTAGGCGTATGGACGGTGGGTTTTGTCCTCTTTTTGTGTATCTAGTGTACAGAATTAATATATGACGCGATTCTCATGTTTCAGACAAAAAAGTGGGGTGATAATCTGTAAGTAACAAATATTTTACAACATAAACTAATTTTAATGCCAGAGGTGAATCAAGTACTTACCTAACTCGCCTTGAAAAAGATCGTAGTAGGTTGCCTCGCGCATAAAAACCGGTTTCTTCACAATTTGCTGAAATGTTAAAAGGTGTGTGATTAGAATAAAAGTATTTCAACCACAAATTATCAACTCTAATATATATCTTTTTAATTATTTATAAATATAAGCCACGTTTTATTTTCTTTCCAGTTTAATTTTTAACCGTTATCTTGCCCTCCTAGTCCATATAAACAACTCATTCACGTAACCCTCTCCCTCGAGTGGACCCCAAGTCTTATTTTTTTTTTTTTTTTTTTAAGCGTATCACCCCAAGCAAGGCCGGTGGCCACTATCACGCATGGGGTTACAGAAGGGTTGGAGGAAGAGCAGATAGGAGTGGTAAAGGAAGGGATGTGGAGAAAGAGAAGGACGGAGGGTCGATCAAGGCAGGGGGGTTACGGAAGATATAGAGCGAGAGCAGATAGGAATGAAAGATGTCAGGAAGTGGATAGATCAAGGCAATTGGAGATGACGATTGATGCTACACTTAAACCGTTGGAGATTGTATTTGTCAGGGAAACAGTAATAGGGAAGGGAGTTCCATAGGCGAGATGTGCGAGACATGAAGCTATTGGAGTAGAAGAGACGTCTATATCTAACAGTTTCAACGGTGAAGGGGTGGGAACGGGATGCCAGCCTCGTAGGACGCTTAAATTCACGAGGCTTAGGGACAAGCGAAAGCAACTCCTCGGAGCAATTACCGTGGAAGTACTTGTAGAAAAGGCAGAGCGATGCAACATCGCGTCTGTGAGAGAGCGACTGCAGACGAGATGACAGATCAGGGCCAATCACATTGCATATCCGTCTCTGGATCTTAGAGTGAACCTTACTGTGAAGAAATAAAAAGCTTGATTGATTTTGTTTAGCAGCATATCAACGGCTATGAGTTATTTAATGCCGAATGCGAAATATTTTTACGTAATTTGTGCTTCTCAACTACAGATATCTTGTACATAATATACAGGGTGACCAAAAAAAACGTGAATATTTGAAGTACGTATTGCCAGCCATGAGCAAGTGGCAACACTGCGAGACAGTGACCTTGAGCAAGTAAACATTTCGCCATTTTAGTAACGAGAATGAAATTCACAGTATCCCAGTTGAGATGTTGCAGCAGTCAATGAGGAATCTCAACAGCAGATTTCAAGAATGCATTCGTACAGGAGGACGCCATCTACAGGACGTAATTTTAAAAAAATGAAAATTCCACCATTGTTTCTTAAATGGCATGTTTTAAGGTTTCAATTACTATGAATTAAATATTTTTCTTCCATCACTCTTGGTGTTATTGGATTGTTAAAATGTTCCCGTTTTTTGTGTCACCCTTTACTTTCAGGTTAAGCGGATGTTTATATATATATATATATATATATATATATATATATATATATATATATATATATATATATATATATATATATATATATATTTGTGTATTTAGGCAGCAATCCTTCTTTCATGCACATTTCATTAAAAGCGACTGACAAGGTAGTTTTATTTAGTTTTTTATATAATTTCTCGTGCGATCCAATAATGTTTTTGTTTTCAAATGATAAATTATATAAAAACTGTCCGAATGTTCTTTTTATCCGATCCCTTTCGACTATACATTTAGCCATTTTCAAGGATTATGTTTTAATAGTTAGAATTAGAAATAGTTTGTTATATATATATATATATATATATATATATATAGTGGAACCTCGGTTCACGAATTTAATCCGCTCCTAAAGCCCATTCGTAACCCAAAATATTCGTAAACCGAAACTATTTTTCCAATAGGAATCAATGTAAAATGCATGAATCCGTTCCTGGTCCCAAGACGATTGCTTATTTAAACTTTAACAGTACTTTGTGCACAAGTTTTTACACAAAACTAATTAAAATCGTATAATACATAAAACTAATGAAAATCATTAAATCTAAGAAAAAATAAATAAACCCAATACTAAATAGATAAAATATAGATGAACATGTTCATTTTAGCGTACCTATAAGTAGGAGAGTTGATGGCGTAAGGGGAAGGAAAGAGATGTTATTATTTGGAAAAGGGAAGGAAAGACATGCTCGTCTATTTATATGAATAGTAGAGATCGTTGATTTTGTAGGAAGAGACAAGATCAACAGTTGTTTTTTTTTTACTTTTCTTTTTCCTTTACCAGTATCGTTGCTAGCGAGCCATGACTGAGGACTAATGAAGAGGGGGGAAAAAGGCGCGGTACAATAAAATTGGAAAAGAAAAGCACAGTACAACACACGAATATATACAACATGGCGGCCGACTGAGAAACGATTCCATTCGGGTTAACTCTATTCGGCTTGATTCGGCTCGGATCGGTTCTGTTCGGCTCGGGTCGGCAATGTTGTTCGAGAACCGAAATTTTGTTTGATAACCGAGGTATATCTCGAATATTCTGTTCGAAAACAAATTTGTTCGACATGTGAGACATTCGAGAACCGAGGTTGCACTGTAGATAGTTTGTAGATCATAAAATATATTGTTGGTAATTTTAATATAAAAATGCATTTTTATATTTTTTTAGTGTTGTATTGATTGTCATTTTGCTATAAAATTATATTATTGCTCATTTTACTATAAAAAAATATACTGTTGCTCATTATATTAGAAAACTGTTCTGTTGATTTTTATTTGGACTTTCACTATTTACCCATAGCTGAGACCCTAACACGTGCTACCATCCCGTGTCAGGGTGGACCTGAGAACAACAACAGTTAAGAGTTGGTTCCGTGCGCCTCAAAACCTCCAATCTGCCGATCAGAGGCCTTGCTGCCGGATGTAGTTTATCGTCATACCCAGAAGAAGGAAATTAGCCTGTTGGGATTGCTATGAGTTTGAATTTGTTATCAGAAGGTTTTAATATTAAGATGGTTAGTTTACGGGCATGTTCACCATATTAATCCACAACAATATAGAATATAGGCATTCAAAACGAATCACAAGGCAATTGAATAAGAAACAACGGTAATTAAGGTTTCAATAAATAAAAACAACAGACATTTATGCGCAATTAATATACAATTAGAAAACTTGTGATTTGATAATGCAAGAATTGACCATGTATAAATCGGGTGTCTTATTGATTTACAGTTCAAAATTGTTCATGTGCTAAAGAACTGGTCAAATAGAGTAAAATGGAAAATATTACTTATGCAGAAATTTGTGTAGTTTGTGTGCGTGATTAAAGTAGAGTATAACTGTCTTAATTTTCTAGAGTCGTTTACCTTGGATTGTTCTGTATTTATCTTTTGTTAAATACAATTTCTATCTTAGTAGTGTGTAAGTACACTTTTCTTAGAAAGTTCTAAGTGAATTTTGAGAGAATAATGTTGGTGTTTGAGTCAGCAGTTGACGCGCGAAATAGTTTCTTAAGTCAAAATAGTGACACACGTGGATTCGTGTGGCATCTCTCTGAAGCTAAGTGACTGACTGGTGAATTGGGTCGAAATGGTCATTTTTATTTGATTTGGGAATCCAAAGTAGGCTCCAGGGAACTTAGCGTTATAGGTTTTCGACAATTGTTACACATTTTGGTGTCGTCTCGACCCATAAAATGTCAAGATTTGCAATGTGAGGTGTTGATTGGTTAAAACTGATTTTGATGGAAGAGTGTATTTTATCACGGGGGTGGGTAGAAAATATGGACGATTCTATCAAGCCTCAGGAAGATCGTCATACCCAGAAGGAGTAAATTAGCCTTAGGAAAACCGTGCCTGATTTGCACAGGTGTCACTACTGACGCATTCAAATAGCAGCGGTTGGGCTGACTAATTTGAATGCTTTGGATACGTGGGACGTCGACAGGAACTGAACAGCGAATGCAGACAGTTGTCGTTCAGATTTTGCTGACAGTATGTACATAGATGGCGGCAGTATGTGCCATACCCTTTCAGAACGGGAGCGATCAAAGCTGCCCACAACTTCTTAACTTTTGTTGCTCTAAGTAATTTTTGACTCATTACTACCATATTTTTGTCCTTGATCTACAATCTATTCACTCAAAATCTTTGTTACTCGCTTCTTTTCTTGCTTTCAGTATATCATGTAAGTGTTAAATTCTACAAACTGACTTTCCTCATTATATGTTCTAGAAATTTAATCTGTCTCTTCCTGATTGTAAGTATAACTTTCCTTGTTAGTTCCTATATTTATTAAAACTTAATTGCGCATGCACACTTGTGAAAATTAATATAGGTGTATATGTAAGACTATAACTCTTGTGCAAATTAATATAGGTGTATATGTAAGACTATAACTCTTGTGCAAATTAATATAGGTGTATATGTAAGACTATAACTCTTGTGCAAATTAATATAGGTGTATATGTAAGACTATAACTCTTGTGCAAATTAATATAGGTGTATATGTAAGACTATAACTTTTGTGCAAATTAATATAGGTGTATATGTAAGACTATAACTCTTGTGCAAATTAATATAGGTTTATATGTAAGACTATAACTTTTGTGCAAATTAATATAGGTGTATATGTAAGACTATAACTCTTGTGCAAATTAATATAATTCTATATGTAAGAATATACACATTTATGCAAATTAATATAGGTGTATGTATAAGAATATACTACCTTGTACAAATTAGTATAAATGTATATATAAGAATATACTCCCTTGTGAAAATTAATTAAAGCCATAAGAATAATTCCGTTATTATTTACTGTTTTCGTATTTTTCCAATGAAACATGACCCAGTAGACATGTTAGTACTTCTTATGTCCATTTCACGAAGTCCTTCCTTGCAGATTGACCATAGATTCTCAACTGAATTTAAATCAGGATAGTTTCCGAGCCAGTCTTGTACTTTGATTTGCTCACAGGTAAGGCTTGCCAGTGTGCAGCGTTACAATTTTCGTACGCTTCCTTGGAGTAACGTTCATCGCAGACAATGGCCGTAGGACAACTAATCGACAGTCAAGACAATAGTGTCGAGCATGATGAAAATCTGATGCAATCACGCATGATGCAATATTTTTCAAGGCCAAACAAATTTCACCATACACCCCAAAAATAAATTCATATTACTGCACACCATTGCAAATGACCTAATCTGAGGAAAAAATAGAAATCAATTACACACTGTCACTCCAGTGGGTCTAAAACTGACCATATAGTGAAAGAAAGGAAACTAAAGTGGTTGTTTCAATTAATTTGCATGTTCCGTTCATGATATTCTTCATTAGGACCACTCTTTTCTCTTTACAAGTCCCCTTCAATTGTGAAGAAATTGTCCAGCATTTATTGCCATATTGGAATTTACATATTACATAGCATTTCAATACTATTTTTCGTTTTCTAGCAACATTTTCCTATTTCTTAATACACTGCTTAGTTTCTGGAAGACGTCTTTCGTTGTTTCTTTGCACCTTAGAATTTCTGTATCACATTTTCCTTCAGCTACATTTTTACACCTGCTTGATTTTGACGCCCCTGTTCCGGAATGGCCACTCGCCTAGATCCTTTCGTATTAAAGCGAATGTTTTCCCCCCTCCCAGGGATCCATCCTCGGTTCGACCCTGTTTTTAATTTTCACTAACGACCCTCCCGATGACATCAGCTCCCAACTTGGCATCTACGCTGACGAAAGAACCATTTACTCCTGCTTCGATAGTAAGGCTGACCAGTCCGACAAGGTCAAAATGGCAGCTGATCTACAAAACGACCTCAAGTCCATCGTTAACTGGGGCAAAAGATGGCTTGTCAATTTTAACGCCTCCAACACTAAACTTCTCTCCAATAATCATCTGCAAGACCCGTCTCTACCTTCCATTATCATGGCGGATGCTAACCTCCAGGAAAGTGACTCGTTGCGCCTTCTCGGGATAAAGTTCTCAGTAGAAAGACTATATTGAGTCCATTGCTGCTAGGTCAGCTGCTAAGATGGTCTGTTCAATTTTTCTCTCCGGAATCTATCTTATATATCCATAAGTCTACCATCGTCCATGCTTAGATTATTGCTGCCACATATGGTCCTGTGCCGCTGCTATTTACCTGAAGCTCCTTGATAAAATCCAAAGAAGGATAAGCTATATTATTGATCCTGATCTGGCAGCTCGGCTTCAGCCGACGTAAGATTGCCTGTCTAAAAGAGTGTAGTTTGCAATTTGCAAACTAGAATTCCCAGACCAACTGATTTTTTGGAACAACGACCCATTCTAATAAAAGAAATATCATTGATAGAAAACCATTGCGACAAATGTATCTTTGTATGAAAAGAAACTCAAGACTTATTTCTAAAACAGAAAAGCAGCGTTTTTGTAAAATTTGGTGTAATTTACACACTAGGTTTGGTTTACAAAATGACATTTTTTCAGTATTATTATCTTTTTTTTTTGCCGTACATTAGCTGATATTTTCTATAAAGCTTTCCCAGCGCACGAGAAATGGCTCCAATCAGAATAACAAGAGAAAATCATAATGAGTTTAACAGATTTGGTTTCATTTAACGCAGACGATGTCCCGAAAGATGTCCTGAAACGACTGCTAGCTCTCTCTTGCTGGTTATGCCAGGCATCAAAACGATCTCACTTGCACTGGCGGCGTCAAATGATTTGCACTAATATCGAAACGCCAGATATTTGTCTGGTTTGCACTAGTGTCCAAAATGTAGACATAATACCAGTTTACCAATAGATTAAAAAAAACGTTAGACAATAAATCCTGCATATTTTTGCTTCTTCTTCTTCTTCTTCCTTCTCTTCTTCTTCTTCTTCTTCTTCTTCTTCTTCTTCTTCTTCTTCTCTTCTCCTTTCTCTTCTTCTTCCTCTTTTTCTTTCACTTATTCTTTTCTTTTTCTTCTTCTTTCTCTTCTTTTTCTTCTTCTTACTCTTCTTTTTTCCTTCTCTTCTTCTTTCTCTTCTTCTTTTTCCTTCTCTTCTTCTTCTTCTTCTTTCTCTTCTTCTTCTCCCTCTTCTTCTTTTGCTTCGTCTTCGTTCTCTTCTTCCTCCTCCTTTTCTTCTTCTTCTTTCTCTTCTTCTTCTTCTTCCTCCTCTTCTTCTTCTTTCTCTTCTTCTTCCTCTTCTTCGCCCTTTTCTTCTTCCTCTTCTTCCTCCTTTTCTTCTTCTTCGTCTTCTTTTCTTCTTCTTCTTCTTCTTCTTCTTCTTCTTCTTCTTCTTCTTCTTCTTCTTCTTCTTCTTCTTCTTCTTCTTCTTCTTCTTCTATTCCTTGTCCCTTGAAGTCGTTGAATTAAAAATGTAGACGTACGACCGATTTACACTGGAGTCGAAAAGGTAAATATACGTCCATTTTACACTTTTTCAGTTATTTCCCTTTAGTAACTCAACTCTCCAAGTTTTTCTTCTTCTCTGTCGTGGTTAGGTATTGAACTCGAGACAAAAACTTCAAATTCTCGCGCCCCTCTATATCAAAAGCAACCAACACTCAATAAAATGTATTACGAGTGTAGCAAAAACGCGTTGAAGTGCATTTAACAAACATTTAATACCATTTTGCACTGCTACCTGTTTCTGGTTAGCTCCCTTATATTGGGGCGCTTGTTTTGCAAATTTTAAAATTATATATATATATATATATATATATATATATATATATATATATATATATATATATATATATATATATATATATATATATATATATATATATATATATATATATATATATATATATATATATAGTAAAGGTGTCAAATCCATTAGTATATAGTCCAACGTAAACAATTGACGTCACACACTATGGAATGGACAAAATCCGACAATTATTTTAATATATGTTATACGTTACTTATATAGACACAAATATTTAAGTAAATGCTCTGTTTATAATAAACAGTATTAACATTTACTGACCTGAACGCCCGAGAAATTTTCTTAGAAAATATCTGTCTTCCGACAGGAATCGAACCTGTATCCTACACAGAACCGCATATTTTCTATGGAATTTCTCGGACGTTCAGGCCGGTCAATGTTGTTAATACTGATTAAAGATATCCGGTTTTGTACTGCAGCCCGAAACGGAAATTTGTCTGAAAAAGACCCCGAAGCGACGAACGGGGTCAAATGATAAATGTGGGTAACCAATAGCTAGCCTCATTCATCTGTACGAAAGACCCAATATATGTGTGTGTATGTGTGTGTTATCTACCAGACTTACTGAAAAGTAAGGGTAGGAAAAATTCTTACCCGTCAACAGCTTAGTTTAAGACGTACGGAATGTGCTTTATCTGCATAGTATGGATAGGAATTTGCTGGTGACATTATAATATACGTCTGCCTGACCTGTTTCTCTGCCTGCGTCATTTCATTTTTATTTTTCCTGAGCAGGCATATGTTGGACTAGCATACACTGGGTCGATTAATCTTCATTCCCTTCTTATTCAGTTGGTAAGAAGGAAGCTTTTACCGGAGAACCGCTACTCTCGACTCCCGAGAAAATACTTCCCCGATCATCACAATCTTAACCATAAGTCAGGAATTAACCGTTATCTATCCTACATATCCTCGTAATCTATATTTCCTCCCCTTACCTCCATACAACAATTCTCATTCAACAACCCTCTACATTGAGTAGCTCTTGAGCCTTGAATTTGGTGAACAATTATTACACGATATATACGAGGCGGCACCCAAAAATAACCGGAATTGTTTTCTGTGTGATAAGCCCGTATTACTTCAGGCTTCCGCCGCTAGATTCCACTTGAAGCAACCCCCTGGCATCAGTGTGCTAACTGGTGTCATCGTGGGAAAACGTACAGCACTGTGGTTCACATTTATTTTGAAGTGATTCACGACTTTTCGTCTATTTTTTACCATGGCTGAAAGGATGCCTGTCGTAAACTGAAATAACAGTTGGAAGTTGAACCAGACCTTTTTTCCGAAGGTCATCACTGATGATGAAAGCTGGTGCTATGGCTACGACCCGGAAACGAAGCTGCAATCAAGTCAGTGGAAGCATCCAACGTCACCACGACCCAAAAAAGAGCGTCAAGTGAAGTCCAATGTCAAGACGATGCTGATTTGTTTCTTTGATGTGAAAGGAATTCTCCAAAGAATTTGTCCTCCTGGTCAAACTGTTAACCAGGCATTTTACTTGGAAGTCCTGAAGCGTTTGCGAGACAAGATGAGACGAAAACGCCCTGACCTGTGGCAAAGTGGTGGGTGGTGGTTGCATCACGACAATGCGCCAGTTTCTGACCAAGAATGGCATGACCCCACTTCCCCACCCTCCCTATTCACCCGATCTCGCCCCCTGCAGCTTTTGTTTAGTTCCCCCGAATGAAGCAAGTCCTCAAAGGTAAAAGTTTTGCAGATGCGGAAGAGGTTAAGAAGAAAACGACGGAGTCATTAAAAAACATAACTTTACAAGAGTTCCAGGACTGCTTTGAACAGTGAAAAACACGTCTGGACCGGTGCATTGCTTCAAATGAAGAATAATTTGTAGGTCATAAGAATATAAAGATGCAACAATAAATGAATAAAATTATATGACACAATTCCGGTTACTTTTGGCTCCCCCTCACCCTCGTATGCTTGGTGTAACAGCAAAATTGTCCAAATCGTGTCACAGCACAATTGTCTACCCCAAAAAATGTTTAATAACTAAAAAACCAAAAACCTAATTAAATTTCCTTTTTTCAGGTTTTCCAAAAGGAGGTTTAGTCATCTTGACATCATTTTGTCGTAAGAATCACTGAATAACGCTTTGGGTTATTCAGCTAGAAAGTGAATAGGTTAAAATTGTTTTGTGTCAGATCCACTCTGAAAAAAGATCATTCAGGCCTTCAGTTATGGTACCAAAATCCATATTCTGGCTTTCATCTTCAAAGTCCATTCAAGAACCATCAAGAGAATAGTGAATAAGTTTTAAAAGGAGGGAACAGTAGAGAGGAAAACTGGATCAAGTAGTCACAACAGGAAGAGAGGTAATCATTTCAAATTAGAGCTAAAGAGATCAATTAGGAAAAACCCAAGTCAATCCATATGACGTTTGGCACGCGAGAGAGGAGTTTCAGCTATGACAGTCCAAAGAGCAGTGAAAAAAGACTAGAAAACGAAATCCCTTTGAGGCGCCTTATACTCTAGAACAGAAAGTTAGAAAGTTAGAGAATAAGTTGAAAAATGATCCTAGAAGAATATATATATATATATATATATATATATATATTTACAGGGGTTGGACAAAATAACTGCAACAGGTGCAAATTCCACTCCTATATTTCAAGAACCTATTATATTAAGAACTTTAACTAAAACTTCGTAATTGCAGGTTATATCTATCGTGAATACGTTTATTTATCTAATTTACTGTCTTTGTCTTATTTATTTTTAAAATTTAGTAAAATTTAAGCTAAATACCTGACCTCTCCAAGTTTGAAAAAGGGCAAATTGTTGGAGCTCGCATGGCAGGAGCCTTGATCACTAAGGTTGCTGAACTGTTTGGGTTTTCAAGAGCTACCATATCAAGAACTATGACGCAATTCGAGAAACAGGGCAAAACCTCTAGCAGTTCGGGTCGGACTTTCAAACTTACTGACAGTGAGAACCATGCATTGAAACGCAATGTGGCAAAAAATCTATCGGACTACTGCGGCCAAAGTGACTGCTGAATTAAATAATCATCTGAATAGTCCAGTTTCTACTAAAACTGTTCGTCATGAGCTCTATAAGGCTGCATATCATGGAAGAGCTGCTGTGAGGAAACCTCTTCTCTTCACTCGCAACATTCAGATGAGGTTGAAGTGGTGCAGAGATCACAATACCTGATCTGCAGACCAATGGAAGTCATATTCTCAGATGAGTCCAGTTTTTCTCTTTTCCCAACTTCAGGGCGAGTTTATGTGTGGAGGCAGCCCAAAGAAGCTTACAACCCTGACTGCCTTCTTCCAACAGTGAAGCATAGAGGTGGATCAGTGATAGTTTGGGCTGCTATATGATGGAAATGTCTCGGTCCAATAGTTGCTCTGCATGGTAGAATCAATAGCAAATATTACCTGAAAAGTTTGGTAGATCATGTTTATCCAATGGCCCAGACTTTATTCCCTGATGGTGACTGCATCTTTCAAGACGATAATGCTCCAATAAATACCGCTCGAGTGGTTAAGAATTGGTATGAAGAGCATGAAAGTGAGCTAGAACACAAGGAGTGGCCTCCCCAATCTCCAGATATCAATATTATTGAACATTTTTGGTGCATTTTTGAGCAACAAGTTAGGGGTTGCCATCCTCCACCATCGTATCTTAAAGAGCTATAGCAGGTGTTAATGGAAGAATGGCTGAAAATTCCTCTGGATGAAGTCAGGAAGCTGTATGATTCCATTCGTAGACGTATTAAAGCTGTATGTGAAGCTAAAGGAGAACCAACTCCATATTAAATAAATTTTCTTTGAATTTAACAAGTGTTTCAATTATTTTGTCCAACCCCTGTATATATATATATATATATATATATATATATATATATATATGGACTTTATTTTAATCCTTCATGAGCTTCTGATCCTTAGCTATAATTAATTAATGATGAACATGTGATTTTCGTTTATGATCGATTTCATCACGATTCTTCTGGTAAGCTTGGAGAGTAATTCTTAGTGCTCAAACTAGAGTTTTCTAGTGTTATAGAAACCTCAAAAAATTCCAGTAAGATATCTTTAATCATTTCGAAAATTCAAAGCTTAATCTAACAAATAGACAATTTTGCTTTTACACGATTTGTGTTTGATAAGTTTTCTATAAAGTCTTGTCATCCTATGTATTCTGCCAAAATTCAAAAAATTCCATTTTTTTTTCTTTTTAGTGGTTAGAATAGAATCTTTGAAAGTCTCATTAAAGAAAATGTACCTGAGAAAAATGTAAAGACTGAATCTGCATTCCCAAAGGTTGCGGGGCGCCCCATATGTACGGCGGAAGATGATAGCAGGTGAGGCGGAAGAGAATAGCAGGTGAGGCGGAAAAGGATAGCAGGTGAGGGGGAAGACGATAGCAGGTGAGACCCAAGAGCATAGCCGGTGAGGCGGAAGATGATAGATGGTGAGGCGGGAGAGGATAGCCTTATACTCCATCCTTATCTGAGAAAGATTATTTGGAAAAGACGATCAATAAATTTAATCGATACAAAATGTCTGTCGTTTTTAGTAATATTTACCTTAAAGAACATTTGCTGTCTAACTACAGAGAAAATGTGTATGTATATATATATGTATATATATATATATATATATATATATATATACATATATATATATATATATATATTTATATATGTCTGTATGTGAAAATGTGTATATATATATATATATATATATATATATATGGGAAAAATGATGACAAAAATGAAAACGTCTAGTACTTCATTGAACTAAAGTGATGTTTGCGTTGATACGACTACACATGCGCACGAGCGAAAAAGAGGCACTGAGAATTTTTAATTTAAATGTTCTTTTTTATGTAGGTTTGAGCATAATCTGTTTTTAATATATAAAAGAATCTATATATCGTTTCCCCATATATATATATATATATATATATATATATATATATATATATATATATATGTATATGTATGTATGGAGGGGGATGCTCGTATACGAGCTCATACAAGCATAACGCACGCACACATACACACGCACAGAAGAAAAAATCAACCTAACATCAATAAAAAGCACACAGTTTATATTTTAACTTAATATAAAAATAACAAAAAAGTGAAAATCGGCAGACATTTGCTGATACCTCCTGACGTGTGGACTGAATGATTACAAGAAGTTGCGTCTACTAAATATAAACATCAATCAGCTAATTGACAAATTTTATATTGCATTAATTTTCTCTATCTCTCTCTATATATATATATATATATCTATATATATATATATATATATATATATATAAACAATTGGTTTATCCAGCAGACATTAATGATGGAAAAAAGGCTTCATCAACGTGTCATGAGGGTCTGGGAAACTGTTCGACGCCGTGTGGGAGTATTTCAAAGGGTTTGCCAGTCAATGATCCGACAGGTGCATGCGTGTATAGAAGCAAGCGGGGGACATTTTAAATATTTGTTATGAGCTACGGTGTTGAGGAACAACGATGGCCTTTTGGACATGTTTATCTGGACATTTTATCTTGTTTTCGTGTCAGGAACCCGCCCCTAAAGTTTATAAAATTATTTTTGAATTGTATCTTGGATTGTTCATTTAACAGCGTCTACCGTAAACTAGAAACTTAGTAACTCAAAAATGAAGGATTTGCGGACATATGTTTATGTGGACTTGTGTTAGTGTGGGAACCGCACCCCGTAAAAGTATTTTTGATACACACTGTAGATAGATAGATAGATAGATAGATAGATAGATAGATAGATAGATAGATAGATAGATAGATAGATATGAACAGACTGAGATCCATAGATAGATAGATAGATATGAACAGACTGAGATCGATAGATAGATAGATAGATAGATATGAACAGACTGACATAGATAGATAGATAGATAGATAGATAGATAGATAGATAGATAGATAGATAGATAGATATGAACAGACTGAGATAGATAGATAGATAGATAGATAGATAGATAGATAGATAGATAGATAGATAGATAGATATGAACAGACTGACATAGATAGATATATGAACAGACTGACATAGATAGATATGAACAGACTGACATAGATAGATAGATAGATAGATAGATAGATAGATAGATAGATAGATAGATAGATAGATAGATAGATATGAACAGACTGACATAGATAGATATGAACAGACTGACATAGATAGATAGATAGATAGATAGATAGATAGATAGATAGATATCAACAGACTGAGATAGATTGATAGATATGAACAGATTGGGATAGATAGATAGATAGATAGATAGATAGATAGATAGATAGATAGATAGATAGATGAGATGAGCATAGACAAGCCTATACTGAAATAGTTTTATCATTTATTCTCATGGAGTTACATCCCCACATTACGTTTTTAAATACATTTGCGCTGGCAGATGGTGCTTTTGACGATTTCCGATGCGTTGACGTCAGTCAAAGTAAAAAGAAAAATTGAAAAGCCATGGAGATTTCCGAAACAAATATTTACTTGACACACATATTTCATTTTATAACAATGCAACCTTTTTTTTTTAACGGAGCGGAGGTGTCATGGGAAGCGATTAGACTGGCTTCTGCACTTCGTCACCAGGATAAATAATTACTTATGTATTTCACATTACTGACAACGATCAATTTTCGAAGCTATCATAGCCAGAAATTCGACTGCTTCTTTTAAAGACGACCAGGCGCACCCAGATTTTAAGACTGGCGCAGCATAATCTTCCTCATTTCACCTCAATAAGGAAATATAAGTATAAGTAGGATATTATAATACAATACTCCATAAAATGGGTAGTGATAGCTCCTATTTTGTGCCGAGATTTTTCAGGACGTGGGTGATGATGGCTCTCCACAATTTCCTGTCTTTTTCGCCCTTAAATTTTGTCTATTCGCTATATCTCCAACCATTTACACAATTACGTCAGTTAAGTTATATTGCCCCTCCCCCTTTTTCCTTCAATAAGTTCTGTGAGTATCAAATTCTCCAAGTCCTCTTTCCTCATCATGGGCCTTAGAAATCACAATTCGTTCTGATGATACGTATAAGTGTCCTTTTTGTTTCTTTTTTCTCTAAAACTTCGTCGTTGCTCACATGTTCGGTCCATGGTATTCTCAGCATCCTTCTGTAAAATCACTTTTCTTTTGCTTCAAGTCTCTTCATAATATGGGAGGAAATTGTCCAGCATTCACTGCCATATAGGAGGACTGATATTACATAACCGTTCAGTACTCTTTTCTTTGTTTCTGTTGCTTCAAGTCTCTACTTCGTATGTGAGGAGATTGTCCAACATTCACTGCCATATAGGAGGACTGATATTACATAACCGTTCAGTACTCTTTTCTTTGTTTCTGTTGCTTCAAGTCTCTTCTTCGTAGGTGTGGAGATTGTCCAGCATTCACTGCCATATAGGAGGACTGATATTACATAACCGTTCAGCACTCTTTTCTTTGTTTCTGTTGCTTCAAGTCTCTTCTTCGTATGTGAGGAGATTGTCCAGCATTCACTGCCATATAGGAGGACTGATATTACATAACCGTTCAGTACTCTTTTCTTTGTTTCTGTTGCTTCAAGTCTCTTCTTCGTATGTGAGGAAATTGTCCAGCATTCACTGCCATATAGGAGGACTGATATTACATAACCGTTCAGTACTCTTTTCTTTGTTTCTGTTGCTTCAAGTCTCTTCTTCGTATGTGAGGAGATTGTCCAGCATTCACTGCCATATAGGAGGACTGATATTACATAACCGTTCAGTACTCTTTTCTTTGTTTCTGTTGCTTCAAGTCTCTTCTTCGTATGTGAGGAGATTGTCCAGCATTCACTGCCGTATAGGAGGACTGATATTACATAACCGTTCAGTACTCTTTTCTTTGATTCTGTTGCTTCAAGTCTCTTCTTCGTATGTGAGGAGATTGTCCAGCATTCACTGCCATATAGGAGGACTGATATTACATAACCGTTCAGTACTCTTTTCTTTGTTTCTGTTGCTTCAAGTCTCTTCTTCGTATGTGAGGAAATTGTCCAGCATTCACTGCCATATAGGAGGACTGATATTACATAACCGTTCAGTACTCTTTTCTTTGTTTCTGTTGCTTCAAGTCTCTTCTTCGTATGTGAGGAGATTGTCCAGCATTCACTGCCATATAGGAGGACTGATATTACATAACCGTTCAGTACTCTTTTCTTTGATTCTGTTGCTTCAAGTCTCTTCTTCGTATGTGAGGAGATTGTCCAGCATTCACTGCCATATAGGAGGACTGATATTACATAACAGTTCAGTACTCTTCTCTTTGTTTCTAACGAAATTTTTCTATTTTTCTGCTTAGCTTTTTGAAGGGATATTTCGCGATCCCAATGCCCCTTCGTATTTTAACGTTGCAGTTTCCATCCCTTAAAACTATAAACAGATATTTAAATTGTTTTATTGGCTTGATTTTTGGTATCCCCAATTTGTAATTTGCATTTGGGACTGTCCCTTTTGCTGACAATCATACATTTTCTTACAATTAATGCTTAGTCCTTTCTTCTCGCCTTCCTTCACTACCCTCTGTGGGAGTTCTTGTAGCGTCGTTTCTGGGTCTGCTATCAACACTGGGTAATTGTTCACATTTCTATGGCAATTATTGCTAGACAATTTTTGTCACAGGTGAATACATTGAAACAAAAGAAATGTTATACAGAAGGATGCTGAGAATACCATGGACGGAGTATGGGAACAACGAGCAAGTTTTAAGAAAGACAGGAACAAAAAAAAACACTTGAGGAGAGTTTTAAGATTTCTGGGATATATAATGAGGAAAGAGGGCTTGGAGAATTTTGCATTCACAGGACATATTGAAGGTAAGATGGGGAAACGATAACAGCAAATAAGCTACCGAACGAATTTGTGTAAACAGAAGTTTACTTAGAGCTACAAAATATAGGATGCTACAAAATATAGGAAGCTGTGGAGAGTCAAGATCGCCAATGTTCTGGAGGCTCGCGGCAAGAAGAAGAAGAAGAAGAAGAAGAAGAAGAAGAAGAAGAAGAAGAAGAAGAAGAAGAAATAGAAGGTCACTGGTAAGGCTCTCCTATATGAAATAAATGTCTCTTATAGAAAAGATTTGCCCATCTGTATGTAGTGGACTCTTCTGGTGATGTAGAAAATTAGAAATTACATTTTAGTTATTACTCGTAAATTAGAAGTATGATAATTTAAACACTGAAAATGAACAGTAGACAACGTATAGCTAGACTGAGAATACGGTCCTACCGCCAGTCGTCCAGGGACGAGAAGTCGTTAGAACATGGAATGAAACGGGAGAGTGAGGTTAATTAATCCATTATTTTCGGTTGCTGTATTTTATTTAGTATTGACAAATTTCTACTTCATACCTTGGTTAAATTTTTAGATTTAGGACGTAAGCGATTCGTTGCTCTCCACGGTTTCCTTTATCATTAATATACCTAAATTCATCTGTTTTCTTGGGTAAGATCTTTGAGTGGGTTTCCGTTGATTTCACCGCCGCTTTGAATTCAGGGTTGTATTTCTCCTAGACTGGCTTCCATCCAAGGCTAAAGAGTACTGTCTATACGGCTATTTTACCTATAGTTGGAATTGGGGGGAAATATATTCATGCCTTCTTAAGGGCATTAATGAGAAAGTGGATACAACTGCCTAGGCCAGATCTTGAACGCTTGTTACCAATTTCATTTTCCGTTCAAATAGCCGCCATTAATCTATCTCTTGAAAACATTCTTCTTATTCTATGTTCCATGCCGTTTCAGGATGTAGGTGATCGTGGTTCTCCACAACCTCTAATCCTTAGCAGCGTTTCTACCTTTGCCACGCTCCTCCAACCCGTTCCGCCATCCATTCACACGAGCTCGTAAGTATGGTGGCCTGTTGCCTTTCCATATTTCTTTTGCCCTCAATATGCCCCGTGAGGGTTAAGTTTTCCAAGCCCTCCTTCCTCATTATGGTTCCAAGGAATTTCAGCTTTCTCTTCCTGATTCTGAGTAGAAGATTTCTTTCTAATGCCATTTTAAGACTTGCTCTCAATATGCCCCGTGAGTGTTAAGTTTTCCAAGCCCTCCTTCCTCATTATGGGTCCAAGGAATTTCAGCTTTCTCTTAATGATTCTGAGTAGAAGTGTTCTTTCTGTTGCCATTTTCTTTAATACTTCCCTGTTTCTTACTCGATCCATCCATGGAATTCTCAGTATCCTTCTGTATAACCACTTTTCTGCTGCCTCCAGTTTCTTCTTCATCTGTCCGACATTAATCGCCATGCAAGAGGATTGATATCACATAGCAATTCAGCACTTTTTTTTTCTTTCTTAGTAAATTTGTTCAGCTTTTCTAAAAAAAATTTCCTTTTTTAAGGTTCCCTCTGTTCAAGGCCCGGGTGTTACTCAAGTTGAACGGTTACAGGGGTACAGTTTATACAGATACGTGTGGAAGATAACTGTTAACCCTAGACAGGTTAAGATTGTATTGATCGGGAAGATATCCTCTTCGGAGTCGGTTCCACAGAGCAGCAGTTCGCCGGAAGAAAGTGGAACTTACTCCTTACCAATGGAATGCAAAGTTTAGTGGCTCGCTATAGTGTTCGTAGCATGGAGGGTGTTAGCAGAGAAGGTTAGAACTTGTTTTTTTTTTTCATCTGTTTTCGCTAATCCGTTAAGCGTTCACACATTCCCTCGTCTGTTAAAACACTTCCAATATATTTAAATGTCTGTACTTGTTTGATGCTGACATCCTCATTTCGTAGTTTGCATCTTGAGCATTTTTTCTCTTGCTGACGATCAAATCCTTTTTTCTCGTTTTCTTTTACTGTCACGTCTAGGAGAGCGTAGTAATTTATATTATATTATATCTCTGTCTATAAAAGGCAGGATGTGTGTGTGTGGTGTGTGTGTGTGTGTGTGTGTGTGTGTGTGTGTGTGTGTGTGTGTGTGTGTGTAACGAATGCATGGCCGCAATTTTCGACGAATTTGCACCAATATTTACATGCACATGCTCCAAGTTAGTGGAAAGGCCAAGACCGACTTTGCATTTCCCAACACCCATCGATAGTAGAAATAATCGATTTTCTTTCATGCTTCTATGGCAGTTTTCATGTAGTTTGCGGCCATTTTCTACTGGCCAGAGTGAGAGCCTATAGCTGGCTGCCATGAATAGGCAGGAAGATTCTATTGGCCAGCGTGAGAGCCAACAGCTGACTGACACGAATGTTAACTAGCATGCTAGCATGCAAAAAAATCGATAGCTGCATTCATCACAAGTGGGAAAAATTTAAATCTGCATGGCACTTTACTCCAATTGGCTCATTCGCTTGCTTAAACTCAACGTTGATTCTGATTCCGCAGAAATGGGTTGGTGTGAAAATGTATTTGTTGTTAACATTCTTTTTTCATTCGGTTTTTCCAGTTATGAGTCCTTTTTTTAAAGCTGATCGTTTTGTGTTCATTTTGTTTATTTCTTTTAGATTTAATGTTTAGTATAGAGCTTAGAAAAAATTCGCAGTGTGAGATAGGCAAGAAGTAAGGCATGTAGCAACATCAGCACGGCAAAGGGCACTCCTTTAAAGGCAAGGAATGGCAAAAATAGTCAAGTGATAGCGATTGCTGTATGAGTCGTACGATTTTTGAATCAAGCACGGGCAACGCCGGGCCATGCTGCTAGTATATT
This sequence comes from Acanthosepion esculentum, assembly GCA_964036315.1. Lineage (NCBI taxonomy): Eukaryota > Metazoa > Mollusca > Cephalopoda > Sepiida > Sepiidae > Acanthosepion > Acanthosepion esculentum. Next base: position 16,861,148 of record OZ038494.1, on the reverse strand, counting down.
ATAATTTATATTACTAGAATTTCTCCTCACACTGCTTAGTATTGTTCACGTTATTGCTAACATTTTTGTCCGGATTTTCAAACTCTACGTTTCATTCAATTTCACAAACCAATTGATGAAATTTGAATAAGCTGAGTTGTTTGAAAAAATACTTTGAGAAAACCCCTACTCTGAAGTTTAATAATTTCTTTAATTTAATTTAATTTTAGAGGACCTAATGATAAACAATATTTTTTAAGAAAATTTACTTATTTCCTTTTTAAAAATGCAGAATAAATTCTTAGAATTTCTTACTCTTGAGCATGCAACAGACAACTAGCCACGCGTAAATATTTCTTTCTGGAGCCAAGTTCCAAAGTTTAGAAGCGTTTGTCTTGTGCTATGTTCTCGAAAACGCAAGGCCAACTGAAAACTTGATTCTTGTATATATAAAAACTTAATGAAAAATATGCAAAAAAAACAATATTGCATTTTTATTAAATATTTGTTATTTTAATGATTAAATTGTTTCAAAAATAGTGAGATATAACAATTGTTATCACATATATATATATATATATATCTTGTATGTTAAATAATAAGACTTTTAATTTTCCCTAAAAAATTAATGAAAATTTATTGTACTAAGCTACACACCGTCATAAAACCATCTGTATTTTGTATTATTTTACCTGCTTGTACTACTCCCCAAAATTTGGATTCAATGTATGGTTATTTTAGAGTGAGTTGCGGACGGACGGACATAGTCACAGAATTTTATATATAGACAGATGTTTAGAATGATCTGATTCGCCAGCTGACTAATTGCTCGCCTGGTTTAAAATGACACACTCAAGTAGCTTATGGGCAAAGTCGATCGTGGCTTTGAATATTTATATCCAATTTAAACTCGCCGGGTCATTTCATTCTTCTACTCTGCTAAACGTCACTCCTTACTTTACTGTTCCGTTTAGTTTTTAAGCGTTCCAGCCGCTCTCTTTACCGCCCTGTAAAGCCTCTTTTTCCTGTCATCTTCCCAATATAAACGCATAATATGTATTTTACGATACGACGCCAGACTAAGAAATACGACAACCAGCCGGTTTAACGAAGCCACTTCCGCTGAAAGTCCAAACATGAGGAAATGATCCAATTCTTACCCTCAAGCGCAACATTTTCTTTCTGTGAAATAAAGGGAGTTTTTAACCGAGCTTTAAATAAGATAAAATTTAAATTTATTGATCAAGATTAACTTTGATACTGAGCCATATTCAGAGTACAACAATTATAGAAACACACACACAAACATATATATATATATATATATATATATATATATATATATATATATATATATATATATATATATGTATGTATGTATGTATGTATGTATATATAAATAAAACGAAAGAACAGTAAGATATAAAATCCGGTGTTCTTATAGATATTTTTATTTTTACACAATAGTGCTCAATGTAAATTTACAGAGCATTAATATTGTAAATTAATTGATTCAAAAATATGGGTTTTTCGCTACACAGTGATAACCATGTTTCAGAAATGGAAGCTAAAGCCTTCGAATTTAATTTTGTTATTAAACCAAAAACATTGGTTCCATTTCCTCGTCAAGGGAATGTTTTTGGTTTAATAACAAAATTAAATTCGAAGGCTTTAGCTTCCATTTCCGAAACATGGTTATCACTGTGTAGCGAAAAACCCATATTTTAAATCAATTAATTTATAATATATATATATATATATATATATATATATATATATATATATATATATATATATATATATATATATATATAATAAAATAGGCAGCATATATTTTATATTACAAAGAGTTAATCATACCTTGAATCAATTGGCAATATTAATGCAATTATTGGCGAAATCCCTTCGCTAGTAAACATAATTATAAGCATTATACTACTAATAATTCACTGAATGATGAGATCCTTATGTATAAAATGATGAATGCGTGAAGCATTTGAAAGTACTAGCTGAATTAAAAAATACACCATATCCATTTTATACATAAGGATCTCATCATTCAGTGGATTATTAGTAGTATAATGCTTATTATTATGTCTACTAGCGAAGGGATTTCGCCAATAATTCCATTAATATTGCTAATTGATTCAAGGTATGATTAACTCTTTGTAATATATATATATATATATATATATATATATATATATATATATATATTAAGACATTTTTATGTTTATACATTCTTTTTTATAGATACAAATATTTAAGTAAATGCTCCGTTTATAATAACAAGAGCATTTACTTAAATATTTGTATCTATAAAAAAGAATGTATAAACATAAAATGTCTTAAATAATTGAGAATGCCACTGGTACACAGGATGAGGGACAGATAATGAAGGTGGGAGAAAAGACTGGGTATAGGGGCGATTGAGGAAAGGATAAAAGCTGAACGGGGTTCAAGAAGATAGAAGATGGCGGTTGCATTTAAATTTCTGAAGATTGTAGTTATCAGGGAACCAAGAAAACGGAAGGGAGTTCAACAGGCGGGAAGTGCGAGAAAATAAACTGTTGGAATAGAAGTGACGGTTACTTTTAACTGTGTCAACAGTAAAAAGTGAGCCAACCAAAATGAGCTGAATCATTTTATAGTTGACCAATAGAAGAGTTAACCAATCAGAAAGCTCAAAATATTCAATTCGACGTGTATAAAGGCACCCATGTTTTTTTTTTCGAATATTCACTGCCAACCCCCGAGACCTTCGAAGACTGAAGAATTATTGCTGCTATTGGCGATATAGTCAGATCCAGTAGAGTGTCTGACTCGTGAGTGTTAATCTCTAACGTTGTTTCATTGAACAGATTACGTACTGCGCTGGATTCTATATTCATAGACTACGACGAACATGGTCAACACTAGATGCCAGTCTAGTAGCACACTTAAACTCATGTCATCCGGGCACCAGGGGGAAAAGCTCGTTAGAGCAAGTTGCCATGAAAATATTTGTAGAAAAGACAGAGGGAAGCCATGTTACGCCGGTGAGAATGCGACTGAAGTCAAGATGCCAAGTCAGGATCGATGAGATCGCATATCCTTCTTTGCATTTTGTCAAGAAGTCCGATAAGAATAGAAGGAACACCAAACCAAATATGCAACAGTATTCAATGCACGGACGAATTGTAGATTTGTGTTATGGTCCAGGTTAGGACCAAAGAAGAACAACACGAACACAAGAGTAGAAATAACGAAGATATATTACACGGAATAATAATACAAGATGTGGAAGGTGTTAGTATGACTGTCAGTCTGGTTTGGAGTGAACTACTATCGGCTCGACTCGATTCGTCCCTCTCTCTTGAGAGGCGTAGTATACATAGTGTTACGATGAGTTCATTCTGTAGTTATAGGTAAGGACCCATAACAATTTGTAAATGTGCAAGATGGACTCTGACCACGAAAACCTTCTGACACGTGAAGGTGACCCAACTTTCCTTGCAGTAGATGCAGATAGTCGTTCCATTACACGTCAATTGAAAAATAGTAAGACATTCGTGGCAATAGTGTCACCATTATGTTCGAGATATTTCTGGGAGGTATATGTGGAAAGTATTTCTGCTGCGCCCTATATATATATATATATATATATATATATATATATATATATATATATATATATATATATATATATAGCTTTCCCTGACGATCCGCTTAGGCTCTCTAGGTTTGACTAGGTCTGCTCTACTTTTGTATTGACCACTTTTTTAGTTAGTTGTTTACTCATATCGGGTTTTTTTTTCTTTGGGCTTTGGACCTGTATGTTGTACGATTATTTTCGACAGACGTTCATGTTCCTAGCTCTTTCTTTTTTTAAAACCTTTTTTTCCTTCGATATTGATTTGATCATTGGCAAATCAAGAAACCGAAGGTTTTCCGAGACGAGTGTAGTTACCTATATATATATATATATATATATATATATATATATATATATATATATATATATATATTCTCCTATAAATTGCTTTGTATTGTAACTTACAATAATTTTTATAAATATTTAAATTTTTTATAAATATATGCATTGTGTTTGCAAAAATTATGATGTTAAGTGATACTTAACGTGTACATCGTTTTTATTTTCTTTATTTTTCATAATACTCAATTAAGTGGCCACCTCGACGTGGTGTGTATTGTTACAGAATGCGAAAGCCAGAGCCAGAATGTTCAACGACTGGCCAAAGTGCGTCGTAGGCCTCGTATTTTGACAGTGTAGGATTGCCTTTGTCTGGATTTTGGATAGAAGCGACCGGACTGAATTCAACAGAGAGCCGCAAGAATTCTGAAACGTCGATACGCCTCCTACACCCAGGTTGCGAGACCGACCAAGACCAACCGCGGAGGGACGCTGAGCAAAGGTGCGACATGCGTTCCTGTAATGTCATTCCTCCCGCTGCCTCTTAGAATCTAAGCTGTCCCCACTCTCTCCTTATAAAACGAATAAGAAAAATAAATTGTACTATTCATTGATTGCATTTTATGTCGTAGCGTGGGGAACCAGAAATGAGACAGAACGCAACGTTAGAAAACTTGTCTCGCTAGAACAATAACTACTGAGTAGTGAGTTCGATCCTCACTGGGTGCGTCATAATTTCGGCCTTGTGTCACATCTAAGCTATGTTTAGTAAATCGTTTGGGCACTTCGGTGTGGTGTAATGGTTAACAAGCTTGTCTCGCTAAAACAATTACTACTGAGTAGTGAGTTCGATCGATCTGCTAGCACGGAGTCAAAAATGATCGTATAATATGTGAAAACACAATGCATATATTTACTGACTTGTCGTATTACTTGTTTTAGGTTTCGAGTAATGAGACAGTGAGTTCGATCCTCACTCGAGTAATGAGGCAGTGAGTGAATATACAAATCAAATAAAAAATAAATTATAGCAAATGACTGTAATTTCGACGAAAATCTTAAGATGCACATTCTGAAAAAATATCCAGAATCCACCGACCATTATCACTGTAATGATTGTCACAAGAAATAAACTGGTGAGACTTCTCGGGATTTAAATAAAAGACCATTCAACCCTTAAAACGTATGAGGATAATTACGCATGCAAACTAGTACCTTCCCGACTCCTGTAGGGGAAGGGATGATGAACAGAATGACAGGAGAGTTCTATAGGATTTATATTAAGCTGTTTGATTAATTCATTTAACCCATGGCGGTATATTCGGAGAGACCAGACTGAATGCGACCAATTCCCGAAGATCCCCAACGATGGAATAGGCAAAGAGCGACAAAATCTCAACGGCCAAACTGGCGGAAGAGGACAGCTGATAACGTTAATGCAACTAGACACATAATAAAAATGTAATTATTATAAAACAAAATAACAAAACTTGATGCGTAAATTTAACACTATAGACTGTAAGGAATGTCACAAGAAATAAACAGGTTAGATTTGTCGGGATTATGAGTTGGGATATAGATAAAATATGAATCGGGATCCGACAGAATGATAAGATAATGAACACATAGGAAACGTTTACCAATCTAACATGTTTGCACTTTTATTAAAGCTTCATCAGAGAATGAAATATGGAAACATTATGGTATTTTTACTTTTGTGTTGTTTGAATTTCATTGGTTAATCATGTTTCACGTGTATTCGACTTTTTAAACCAACGTTAATATAATTTGTGGCATTCCGAATTCAAGGAGAGACGACACGTCCCTTCGAAAAACCGTAAATATTGCTTTATGTAAATGTATAATAATTGTAGTTTGTCTATGTGGGATTCAGATGATAATATGTATTCGTAAGTGTGTGTGTATCTAGTAGACAATATATTTTTACGTACATACCTTTTATTTTCGATAAATATGTCAGATTATTTAAGAATAGATTCAATGAAGGTCGATGACGTAATATAATGTTTTTGACGTTTATGTTGTTTATAGTTGGTCAGTTATGTGCCATGCGTGATACACGCTTAGGCGATCATGTATCTTTCGAGGCGATCATGCATCTAACGAGGAAGATTTTTCGCGCAGTAGGTTGCCATTTCTTACTTGCCATCCATTTGTCCATAGCTGGGGGGAGAGAAGAGGTTTCATACCTTTCCCAGGGGTATTAGCACGTAAGGGAAAGTAATGGATTCGACTGGAAAGTCAGTCAGTCAGTTATGTGCCATCCGTGATACACCCTTAGGCGATCACGTATTTTTCGATACATGACTGACGAGGCAGATTTTTCCCGCAGTAGGTTACCATTTCTTTCTGCGGTAGACCAGTTGACATCCAAGCCCATAGAACCCAGTCTTTCCTGCTATTTCCCCACAGCTTGGAGAAGAGGATTCATACCTTTCCCAGGGGTATTAGCACGTAAGGGAAAGTAATGGATTCGACTGGAAAGTCAGTCAGTCAGTTATGTGCCATCCGTGATACACCCTTAGGCGATCACGTATTTTTCGATACATGACTGACGAGGCAGATTTTTCCCGCAGTAGGTTACCATTTCTTTCTGCGGTAGACCAGTTGACATCCAAGCCTATAGAACCCAGTCTTTCCTGCTATTTCCCCACAGCTTGGAGAAGAGGATTCATACCTTTCCCAGGGGTATTAGCACGTAAGGGAAAGTAATGGATTCGACTGGAAAGTCAGTCAGTCAGTTATGTGCCATCCGTGATACACCCTTAGGCGATCACGTATTTTTCGATACATGACTGACGAGGCAGATTTTTCCCGCAGTAGGTTGCCATTTCTTTCTGCGGTAGATCAGTTGACATCCAGTCTGTCGTACTATTTGCTGGTGGGAGGAAAAGAGGTTTCATACCTTTCCCAGGGATGTTAGTACGTAAGTGAATGTAATGGATTTGACTGGAATTTGAACTCGGCTCTCCGATTCCTCAATCCGAGTCGCTATTCATTACTTCCTTATAATTGGTAATATTGTTATTAGTAGGTCCTTTCGACGTAAGGAATTATGTTTTGTTTTTTTAGTTTTTCTTTTAATTAGGATGGCATTTGTAAAATCAATGTTATGCCCAGTTTTGTTCCTGAGTATTACGAGAGATTTTGGATGGCTCTCTAAACTCAAATATCTTCTATATTCAAAGATAAAATTTTATATGAACACAAAAAAAGATGTTTTAAAAAACATCTCACTCAATGCCTCAGTTGTTCATCATGAGACTGACCGTAACTTCGTCTCAAAGAATGCAATTTTAATTAAAAGAGAAAGCAATTTATTAAGGCAAAAATATATAGAAAGAGCACTAATTTCTAAGTCTTGCAAGGTAAATTTATGCCCGGATCCATACCATGTTTCACATAATGAATATGTTATTATTACAATGTGGGTGTTTGAAAAAGACAAAAACGATAAAAAAAAATAAAATTAAGCGGAATTAAGAAGGTTTAACTGAACGTCTAAACACATCGGACGCCAGAAATTTTAAATTTAAATTTTAAGTTTAACGGCCCTAAATCTTTAGCGTTTCTTCTCGGTGTATAATTATAACGAACGTTTTTTTATTATATTTTATTTTGTTATATTTTATTATAATTTATTTTATTTTATTTTTTATTATATTTTCGCCATCTTCTCCTTATAATTACAGAATAAAAAAGGTTATTTTAGTCTAGGTACCGCCACGAAATCGCTAAAAAATCAGCATACCGTGATGAAACCTGCTCCAAACGTAATGAAAAAATCATTTTATCATAATAAATCTTTATGCTATTATTAAGAAGAAGGATGACAATATTTTTTTAAATATTTAATGAAATTTTATCCTTTTGAGAACATTGGAAATTTTGATTAAAGAACTTGTTTTTCTTGCTTCTGCGGATGTACTAATTTTAAGCATAGCAAATTTTAGCCTCTTTTTTTTTTTTTGCAGTGACAGACATAAATTTGAAAATTCTTTCAAAAATAAAATAGTTGTCGGATTTTAGTGAAATTTTCAGGACTTATTCACAAATGAATGAAATTATTTTGTTCTTAATTTTTTATTAGAATTTTTTTATGTGCATTTCCCCCTTACCTAATTTTATGAATACTTGAGAAATTCAAAGTGATAATTTTTTAGCGACTATAACACAATTCTTTGAAGAATCTCAATCACCGATTTTTTCCCCAAAATCAAACTCGCTTTACTGAATATCTGTTTTGAATCGAAAAATAAAAAACGCAATAAAACTAAGACATTAATTAATTAGAGAAGCTTTTAATTGCTTTCATGAATAATATATATTAAAAATAATACTGAGGAAGCAAAAGATTTTGAGATGAAAAATGAATTTTTACAAGGTTTGTTTTCATTTTTTTATAATTTTGAATTGAATAATTTATAAAGTTTTTAAATCTTTTAAAATTCATTTTCAAAAATTCTCAGAAAATATTGCCATTAAGTAAAACTATATTTACTAATCATATATTGTAAAGCTTATTACAATCTCACGACTCCGAATATTTTTTAAAAGAATTTCGAGTTTTTTGTGTGCTTAAACTTTCTAATTTTATAAGTATTCGAGTTCGTACATGACATTATCATTAAAAGGTATGTGTTTTAAGGGTTGTCCCCCCTTACGGAAAAAAAAATCCTCATATAAAATTTATCGTCTGCTATTCTGTGTTACCATACTTAACTAGTTAACACTTTAGGCTGCCGATATATAGATCAAGACGTCAGAAAAACGGGCTATTTTAGCCAGATGAAGTACTTTTGCAAGACGAAGCGCTTTACATCGAGATTTTTCATTTTGTCATTCAGCTACTCAATATATATATATATATATATATATATATATATATATATATATATATATATATATGTAACCACACAAAAACACACACACACATACATATATGTGTGGAGAGGTGGATATAGCTTTAAGGTATGCTAGATATATAGGGTAAAAGGAAAAATATCTGAGATAGACCATGTGCATATCACCCGAGATCAAACAGAAAGCCGACAAACATAAATACAATTTTCAGGCCATGGAGATTACGTTCAAGCAAGAACAGACTGACGCCTTTCGGTATTGATTTTCTGTATCCACACTGCTTATATATATATATATATATATATATATATATATATATATATATATATATATATATATATATGCTAGATATATAGGGTAAAAGTATATATATATATATATAGGGTATATATATATATATATATATATATATATATATATATATATATATATATATATATAGTGTATTGGGGTAGCAGATCATTATTCAAACATATATTGTCAAATATAACAGACCACGAATGTCTATTATGTTTGGTCATAATACATACATATATATATATATATATATATATATATATATGGGAAAACGATATATATTTTTTATATATCAAGAACAGTTTTGGAGGAAAGATGTATTACAATATGGAAAAACACGCATATATATATATATATATATATATATATATATATATATATATATATATATATATATATAGCATAATGAGAAGCCACGTATACTTTCTTCATATGTATATAATATATGAATAAAATAACTGAAAAAAAATTGGGTGTTTTTTTGCGAAAGTATTTATTTCTATATTTTTATATATATTTAATATTTCAGACCACCTCAGTCCTACCTCAGAAATTCATTGAATTACTGTATTACTGTATTTGGCAGTTTGTTTACACTTTACAGCGTTCGTCGTTAGACACGGACGTCACGTGATGTGGAATGCAACTGTGTTTTAATTTTTTAACGTAAATCTAACGATAGTATTTTAGATGTTGTTTAAAAAGGTTTTTTTTAACTATATCTAAAGAAATTTATTAACTATTGAAATATTTATACAGATTTAAAATACCCAAGTCTTTGTTTAAACCTAGTTTATATGTGTCTAATTTTAAAATCCAGTATTTCTCTTTTTTCTTCTTGTGTGTATATATATATATATATATATATATATATAGCATAAAAAAAACACCCAATTTTGTTTTCATTTTATCCAGATATTATATATATATATATATATATATATATATATATATATATATATATATATATATATATATATGACGAAGTGGAAAAAGATTTCCTGTGACGCGTTTCGTTCCTTAGGACTTCAACGGGAAATGTTTTCCACTTTGTCATACATCTTTCCTCCAAGATATATATATATATATATATATATATATATATATATATATATTACAATGAATCATTCATACAGAAAACAGATATAGAAGTTAATGATAAAAATGGCGAGAACACATCTTCGCAAACAATTTACTAAGAAACATTAACCTCGAACCTGTAAATGAATGTTATGATCCCTGTTTATATATATATATATATATATATATATATATATATATATATATATATATATATATATATATGATCTTCATTGTTGTAATTAAAGATTCCAAAGACACATCCAAGCTCACTTCAAAATACAGTATCCTGGTATCATGCAATTAGGCTGACCGCAGATATTTGGTAATCAGCGGCATCTAGGTCAATACAAGCCTACGAGCTGTTCTTCAAGTAAACCAGAAAGTTGATATTTTAGGGGTATTTGGGGGTGGGAAAATGAGGGTCCCTCATACCAGAAAATCCGGCAGATTGAAATATTCAGTCAGTTATGTGCCATGCGTGATACATGCTTAGGTGATCATGTATCTTTCGATACGTGACTGACGAGGCACATTTTTTCCCGCAGTTGGTTGCCATTTCTTTCTGCGGTAGACCAGTTGCCATCCAAGGCTATAGAACCCGGTCTGTCCTGCTATTTACCCATAGTCTGGGGGAGAATAAGAGGATTCATACCTTTCCCAAGGGTATTAGCACGTAAGTGATTGTAATGGATTCGACTGGAAATCGAACTCGGCTCTCCGAACCATGTACAGAAAGAAAGAAAGAAAGAGAGAAAGAAATAAAGAGAGAAAGAAAGAAAGAAAAATCAATTCCGTGCAATCAATACCAGCATCTAGGTCAATATTAGCCTACGAGCTACAATAAGTAAACGGAAAATATATTTTGGGGTCATTTTTAGTGAGTGGGGAATCTTTTATTATTCCATAAAATACGGCAGATTAAAATATTACTATGTGAAAGAAAGAAAGAAAGAAAGAAAGAAAGAAAGAAAGAAAGAAAGAAAGAAAATAAAAGAATAAAATAAAGAAAGAGAATAAAATAGATAGAAAATAAAAAACAGAAAGAAAGAAGAAAGACAGAAAGAGAATAAAATAAACAAGGAAAGAGAATAAAATTAAAATAAGAAAAGAAATGTATGAAAAGAGAAGAAAAGTGAGTAAAAGAAAGAAAGAAAGAAAGAAAGAAAGAAAGAAATTCCGTGTAATCAAAATTTACTTACATGGGGTCTTTTCCATGTTATATTTGGATTAATACCTCTTAGCTTCAGTGACCGATGATTGGGTGGAAAAGCTTTGTCGTCGAACAGTTTGCCACTATTCAGTAACCTTTCTTGAAGTTTTTGGTAATTTTCGCTCCCGCCGTCCGACATTTCGTAGGCTCTTTTCGCTTCGTTTTTTGTTTTTTTTTTGTTTTTTTGTCACCTGTTAAAAAAACCGTTAAAACTGCCGAAAACGAGTTTTATTGTCGTTCTAGTTTCTTTCGCTGTTTCGAGCTTCCCCAGTTCGCGAATGAAGTAGCAGTGTTGCCCAGCAAAATGCCTTCTTATCTCCCAGGCGGGCCAAACACTACTAAATGAATGCAACTCGGGCGACTTCGTCAAAACAAACGAATTGTGCGCTTAGTCAAACATGAGAGAGAAACTGAATATTTTCCTATCGCTGTCTGTATTTAAAAAGGAAGGAAAGTGGGTGTATTTCTTTTTCTTGTTAGGCAAATATACGTCAAACAAAACAGTTATTCCTGTTTGTTTGTTTTTTGTTTTGTTTTTGTTTTATATATATATATATGTATATACAAAAAGTTTTCCCGCCTACGAGTTAAGAAATAATAACCGTATCAACCCCTTCTGTGGTCGTATTTTATTTACTTTTTTTTTTTTAAATTGGTGATTAGCTTAGGAAGGAGAAAATGGCAAACGTTACGGCTACGAAAATAACTGCAAAAGATTGTGAAAACGTTTTACATGATTTTTTTTCTCTTGCGAGGGGACTTCACATTCGTGTAGACATGTTGAGAGATATTATAAACCTTGTGTCAAAACTTATCGTTGATAACACGATTTGCGACATGTTTTCCTGAAAAGATCTTTGTATAGAAATTAAAAAAGCGATCTCTGAATACTCTTTAAGAATTATTGCATACGCAAAATAAACGCCGATGAACAACAGTTTTTTTTTTTAAATTTGTTTTTTATTCCTATATTTATGGATCATCCTACTGTTTCATATCTATCTATCTATCTATCTATCTCAGTCAATTCATATTTATATATCTAGCTAGATAGTTATCAATCAGTCCATTCATATCTAGCTAGCTAGTTATCAAAGTCTATTCATATCTATTAGACTATTCATATCTATCTATCTATCTATCTATCTATCTATCTATCCCAGTCTGTCCATAGCTATTTGTCTATCAGTCTATTCATATTTATATATCTAGCTAGTTATCACTGTCTATTTCTATCTATCTAGTTATCTATCCGTCTATCATAGTCTATCTATCACAGTCTATTTCTATTTATCTATCTGTCTATCTATCATAGTCTATATATCTGCCACAGTCTATTTCTGTCTATCTATCTATCTATCTATCTATCTATCGATCGATCGATCTATCTATCTCAGTCTGTTCATATGTATTTATCTATCAAGGAGAGTATTCTGAAACATTTTCGGTACAAGCCAATTTTATTTAAATTTATTTTTAGAATCCTTTTTCCTGATCGGCACAAGACATTCTTTTGGCATTCCTTTATCTATCTATCTATCTATCTATCTATCTCAGTCTGTTCATATCTCTCTATCTAGCTATTTCAGTGTATTCATTTCTATCTATCTGGCTTGCTAGCTAGCTAGCTAGCTATCTCAGCCTGTTCCTATCTATCTATCTATCTATCTCAGTCTGTTCATATCTCTCTATCTAGCTATTTCAGTGTATTCATTTCTATCTATCTGGCTTGCTAGCTAGCTATCTCAGCCTGTTCCTATCTATCTATCTATCTATCTCAGTCTGTTCATATCTCTCTATCTAGCTATCTCAGTGTATTCATTTCTTTCTATCTATCTAGCTAGCTATCTCAGCCTGTTCCTATCTATCTATCTATCTCAGTCTGTTCATATATCTCTATCTAGCTATCTCAGTGTATTCATTTCTATCTATCTGGCTATCTACCTATCTCAGCCTGTTCCTATCTATCTATCTATCTATCTCAATCTGTTCATATCTATCTATCTATCTATCTATCTATCTATCTATCTATCTATCTCAATCTGTTCATATCTCTCTATGTAGCTATCCCAGTGTATTCATTTCTATCTATCTATCTATCTATCTATCTATCGCAAAGTATTCATATCTATCTCACCCTATTTATTTGGGTACCTCCACCTTTTTTGCTGAAAAAATAAAGCAGCATAGAATGATGAAAAATGGCTCCAAAGTTATTAAAAACAAAGTTTTGTATTCAAAATGTTTATGTTATTATTAAGAGGAAAGTCCAAAGTATTTTTTTATTATTTTATTAAATTTTTTACTCCTTTCTAGCAGGTTCGAAATTTTTTGTTTTTTGTTTTTTGTTTTTTCGTCTGCGGTCAAATATTTTCGATTACTGTTTTATCGCCTTTTTTCCATTGAGAAACACATTTGGAAATTCTTGTTGTATTCTAGTCGAATTTTAATGAAACTTTCAGGACTGATTCATAAATGAATGAAATTTTTTTTTAAATGTTCAAACACCACCCCACCCCACCCCACGAGAAATTAAATTTTCATCCGAAAATTTGTTTTATTAGTGAAAATTAAGACATTCTTGGCGAATCTAAATAATCGAATCTTATCTCAAACTATTCCTCATTTCTCGAAAATCAGCCCCGAATCGTAAAAAAATGCAATAAATCTATAATATTATTTAATTAGAAAACCTTTTAATTGTTTTATGAATAAGATTTATTAAGGACACTACTGACTTAAGAAACATTTATTTTTCGATGTATAATGAATTTTTACAAAAAATCTTTTCCGATTTTTTTATTTTAATTATAATAATTTATGATATATAAATCTTTTAAAATTTTACATTACTTTCATCCGGTTAGGTTATTTTGTTATTAAGTGAAAACTAATTTACTAATCAAAAATTGAAAACGTTAATAAAAATAATTTTGCACCAAGATTTTTTAAATAATTTTTTATTTTTTTTTATATATATAAAATATTATGTACCGTGACTTATTTGAAAGTATGGTCGACCATACACGACATTATCAGAAAATAAGAGAGATGACTATAGTAAACATTCACAAAATTAGATTACTGAGAATATTTTCCAACTTTTTTAAGCTTACTGAGTACTTAAAAATTAGATAAAAAAGGAGCTCACGTCATTTTCTTAAATTATGTTTTACAGATAAAGTCTCCGTAGAACAATAATCAATATGAAATGACCGATAATCGCCTCATCAATAACGTAAAACATGGCGATGTCATTTAAAAACACAGCTACTGTTTTGTTTTAAAAAGATTTCAAAACATCAGCATTTCGCTTCATGCTTAAATATGTCTAATTTTTAGACTAATCTGAGGCCATGTCATGTTTTAAGCTTATATAAATAAAAAAAAACAATGTATCGGCTTGTTTCGCTCTGATATTCTCTACGCGGGAGATATTGTAGAAACTTGTTCTACATTCTTTTTCTATTATCAGTCAAATACCTCGTCCTACAAACAAAATAGTTGTCATAGAACTTTTCTTAACTCATTAAAATTTCTGTATAAACAACATTTTCAACCAAACAACTATTTTCTAAAGTTCTTTTTGTCGTTATAATAATGCCACTTGAGTTTCCTGCTCTAGTTTAATCAGATTAGTATTTAGAAAAATTCCCTCAATTTTTTTCGGCTCCATTTTACTAATTTGCATTAATATGAAATATCAGACGACAACAATGCTTATTATTACAAACGCTGTAGGTTTGCTAACTGAATTTTGGCAAAACATAATTTTTTTCTATACAAACACGAATAAAGCTTTATTGTTAAAAATATTACTTATATATATATTTATATTTTATATATATAATATATTTATATATTATATATGCCAAATTTTTAAATTTGAATAAAAATAAATAGCAGAAATTAAATATTTATTAAAATATGATTTTAAAAATTGTCACGAAAACTAAATATTACCGGTAATTTTGTGAGACACACACACACACACACACACACACACACACACACATATATATATATATAGATAGATAGATAGATAGATAGATAGATAGATAGATAGATAGATAATATTAGTGGTCAATATATATATATATATATATATATATATATATATATATATATATATATATATATATATATATTCCCAAGAGGATAGAATCCAGGTAGAACTCAATGTCCAGGACAGAGTAAGAATATAATATAAAAGGCTCAAACACTAATATTCCATGGTTATAATTTATTACATTGGAATCGTAATCACGATCCAATTCATCAGACCTACAATTTCTCTTTTATTTAGTACAGTTTCTTGTATGGATAGTGTCCTGTTCTTGTTAACTAGAACAGTCTACCCCAGTGAGTGAAATAAAAGGTTCAGTTTGACATTCCAACTACCTGAAGAAGGTCAGAACGTACAACGGCCGAAACGT
Organism: Acanthosepion esculentum; assembly: GCA_964036315.1. Lineage (NCBI taxonomy): Eukaryota > Metazoa > Mollusca > Cephalopoda > Sepiida > Sepiidae > Acanthosepion > Acanthosepion esculentum. The sequence goes on along the minus strand of OZ038494.1, from coordinate 16,845,346 downwards.
TGTAATAAATATGGCGACAAAGGTGAGGACAATAGTCCGAAAAATGTAAATAGTGTACATAATACATCATCTCAGAAATATAGACAGATACTGAAAATAAATTAACAGGCAATGTTGGTGCCATTTATTTTCCTTTATATCTGCCTTGTAAAAATTCAGTCATTAGTTAGAAATCTTGTATGGATAATGTTTAGGATCAAAGGGTCATAACTGACCGGTAAGTAGGAAATTGGTTTGTAAGGTTCCGTTCTGGAGAAACGTCTTTTGAAAATGAAACCAGACCGTGGCGTTCATCGGACTTTGATAACGAAGCTATAAAATTGGTAGGGAAAAGCAATCCGCTATAATTAATCGAGAATTTGCAAAGATGCTAAACACATCACAATCTACCATATGCCGACGCTTACAAAAGACAGAGAGAAACGCAACAAGCGTTCTGGTTTCACATGCTCTTAACGAAAAGAACAAATTGAATCGTTGATAAATGAAAAGGAAAATTATTTATAGACTCTGCCTTATCTTATCGGTGAATATTTTGTATACCGTGGCCGAACTGAGCTAGTATGGGGCTCGTAGCTTTTGTTAAAAAGGGACCACAAATTTAAAAATGTATATACAGTCAGAATAGAGAATTTGAAATTCTCTCAACATAGTATACAAGCCCAGAAGAAATATAAGGCAAACGAAATATGGTGCGTTTATTTATTTATTTTTAAGTAATAAAGCGTTAAGAAATTATTTAGCCCGGATCGCCTGAATTTTCGAAATGCTTTCCCGATCACAAGATCTTAACCTGCAGTTGTTGGTAGAGTTCAAGTGATGTGAATTCTTTTATTTGGTGCAGTCCTTTGCTCGTGATTATACTGACTGAATGTTTTGACTTTAAACAAGATCGTGAACGATATTAAAGAATAACCAAAGAGTTTTTTGACAATGTCAAACCAAGTAGAATTTTACAATCTTTAAAAGAGGCTGTTCCATTTCTTTTAATAGAGTTTTCAAGTCTATATACACATCATTTTGACATGCAGGGTGCGATAGAAATACGTCGCACATAATGGCAAAATATTGTCAAGATAAAGATACCATTCCCACTAATGTCATACCATTGTGTGGGAGGTGTTTATGCCACACCCTGTATATATATATATATAGGAATCCCTCGATTAGTGTGGCTATTTTGTACATCGGTAAGAAAGAAAAAATTGAATCGTTGATAAACAAAACGAAAATTATTTATAGACTTGTCGGAGTTAGTTCCTCCTTAATTCCCAAATTGTCAGTAGGAGTCATTCTCCTTATACTATAAATACTGGGCGACTTCTCGCCTCGTTCTCTTTTTCGTTTCTTCATTTCAGCGACTCTCAGAAGATCCGCGTCTTCCCATGTGCGGAATACGCCATGGACATTATACACACATACACGTACGTACGAATATTCATCAAAGAACAAACACAAATGTTCACACACTCACAAATATTATTGTCTATGTCCATTGTAAAATTGTTTTGTTTAATACATATTTGTTTATATATATATATTAGGGTTAAACAAAGACTTGGGTATTCTAAATCAGTATAAATATTTCAATAGTTAAAATATTTCTTAAAAAAATTTCTTTAGATATGGTAAAAAATCCTTTTTAAACAATAACCAAAACACCAGATGTCCGTTAAAGAATCAAACACAATCGCGTTCCACACCACGTGTCGTCCGAGTCTAAAAACAAACACACAAACACAGTAATTTAAGTACAACACACATACGAAGAAGAAAAAAAGAAAAATACTAAATTCTAAAATTAGACACATAAACTAGGGGTAAACAAACACATGAATATTTTAAATCTACATAAATATTTTAACAGTTAAAAATATTTTAAGAAATATTTCTTGAGTTATGGTCAAAAAACCTTTTAAACAACATTTAAGACACTATCATCAGTCTTCCGCCAAAAATTCAAACAAAGTTGCATTGCACATCACGTGACATGCGCACGCTTCACGACAAACGCTGTAAACAAACGCTGTAAACAAACACACAAACACAGTTTCTAATTTGATTTCTGAGGAAAGACCTAGGTGGTCTGAAATATTAAATAATTAAATATATACAAAAACACAGAAATAAATACTTTCATAAAAAAAAACACCCAATTTTGTTTTCATTTTATCCAGATATTATATATATATATATATATATATATATATATATATATCGGTCTTGTCTTCAGTTGGACTTAATTCAAGTCTGGCCATTTTCTTGTAGTTGGACTTTTTAATATTCTACCAGGAGTTATACACGGGTTTCTAATACAACAACACGCAAACACAAACGGTCCCCTCAACAGACTGAGCCTTATCTTATCAGCAGACATTTTGTATGCCATATGAACGAACTGAGCTATGCAGAGTACGGTAGAAATACCTCGCACATAATGATAAAACATTGTCAAGATAATGATACCATTGACACTAATGTCATACCATTGTGTGGGAGGTATTTCTGCATCACCCTGTATATCTACAGGAGTCCCTCGATTAGTGCGGCTAATTTGTACAGCGGTAAAAAAAAGAACAAGTTGAATTGTTGATAAACAAAACGAAAATTATTTATATGCTCAGCAGATATTTTGTATACCTTGAACGAACTAAGCTAGTATGGGGCTTGTAGCATATGTTAAAAAGGGACCACAAATTTTAAAATGTATATCCAGATAGACAAGAGATAAATCATAAATCATACGACAAACGATTCGAACGAAATATAATAAATATATATATATATATATAAAAGAAACCATGAGTATTTTTTTAATCATTTCACCCCAAACAAGGCGTAAGTAGGTATTTACCCACTGCCTCACGCAGCAAGATTTAGCGCAAGGCAGAGTTTTAAAGTGGGGTATACGGGCTTGGGCAAAAATTCCCTGTATACCAAGTAAAAACGGAGTCAGTTTCCCGAGACAAGACTGCGCTTCGGTAGAGCCTCGTCTGGTGGATACCTTCTGACATGTGCCAGGTAAGTATAATTATTTATCCGCTGCCCCACGTAGCGAGATGTGACACAAGGCCGAGTTTTAAAGTAGGGTATCCGAGCCCGTAGGCTCGGGCAAAAATTCCCTGTATACCAAGTAAAAACGGAGTCAGTTTCCCGAGACAAGACTGCGCTTCGGTAGAGCCTCGTCTGGTGGATACCTTCTGACATGTGCCAGGTAAGTATAATTATTTATCCGCTGCCCCACGTAGCGAGATGTGACACAAGGCCGAGTTTTAAAGTAGGGTATCCGAGCCCGTAGGCTCGGGCAAAAATTCCCTGTATACCAAGTAAAAACGGAGTCAGTTTCCCGAGACAAGACTGCGCTTCGGTAGAGCCTCGTCTGGTGGATACCTTCTGACATGTGCCAGGTAAGTATAATTATTTATCCGCTGCCCCACGTAGCGAGATGTGACACAAGGCCGAGTTTTAAAGTAGGGTATCCGAGCCCGTAGGCTCGGGCAAAAATTCCCTGTATACCAAGTAAAAACGGAGTCAGTTTCCCGAGACAAGACTGCGCTTCGGTAGAGCCTCGTCTGGTGGATACCTTCTGACATGTGCCAGGTAAGTATAATTATTTATCCGCTGCCCCACGTAGCGAGATGTGACACAAGGCCGAGTTTTAAAGTGGGGTATCCGAGCCCATAGGCTCGGGCAAAAATTCCCTGTATACCAAGTAAAAACGGAGTCAGTTTCCCGAGACAAGACTGCGCTTCGGTAGAGCCTCGTCTGGTGGATACCTTCTGACATGTGCCAGGTAAGTATAATTATTTATCCGCTGCCCCACGTAGCGAGATGTGACACAAGGCCGAGTTTTAAAGTAGGGTATCCGAGCCCGTAGGCTCGGGCAAAAATTCCCTGTATACCAAGTAAAAACGGAGTCAGTTTCCCGAGACAAGACTGCGCTTCGGTAGAGCCTCGTCTGGTGGATACCTTCTGACATGTGCCAGGTAAGTATAATTATTTATCCGCTGCCCCACGTAGCGAGATGTGACACAAGGCCGAGTTTTAAAGTAGGGTATCCGAGCCCGTAGGCTCGGGCAAAAATTCCCTGTATACCAAGTAAAAACGGAGTCAGTTTCCCGAGACAAGACTGCGCTTCGGTAGAGCCTCGTCTGGTGGATACCTTCTGACATGTGCCAGGTAAGTATAATTATTTATCCGCTGCCCCACGTAGCGAGATGTGACACAAGGCCGAGTTTTAAAGTGGGGTATCCGAGCCCATAGGCTCGGGCAAAAATTCCCTGTATACCAAGTAAAAACGGAGTCAGTTTCCCGAGACAAGGCTGCGCTTCGGTAGAGCCTCGTCTGGTGGATACCTTCTGACATGTGCCAGGTAAGTATAATTATTTATCCGCTGCCCCACGTAGCGAGATGTGACACAAGGCCGAGTTTTAAAGTAGGGTATCCGAGCCCGTAGGCTCGGGCAAAAATTCCCTGTATACCAAGTAAAAACGGAGTCAGTTTCCCGAGACAAGACTGCGCTTCGGTAGAGCCTCGTCTGGTGGATACCTTCTGACATGTGCCAGGTAAGTATAATTATTTATCCGCTGCCCCACGTAGCGAGATGTGACACAAGGCCGAGTTTTAAAGTAGGGTATCCGAGCCCGTAGGCTCGGGCAAAAATTCCCTGTATACCAAGTAAAAACGGAGTCAGTTTCCCGAGACAAGACTGCGCTTCGGTAGAGCCTCGTCTGGTGGATACCTTCTGACATGTGCCAGGTAAGTATAATTATTTATCCGCTGCCCCACGTAGCGAGATGTGACACAAGGCCGAGTTTTAAAGTGGGGTATCCGAGCCCGTAGGCTCGGGCAAAAATTCCCTGTATACCAAGTAAAAACGGAGTCAGTTTCCCGAGACAAGACTGCGCTTCGGTAGAGCCTCGTCTGGTGGATACCTTCTGACATGTGCCAGGTAAGTATAATTATTTATCCGCTGCCCCACGTAGCGAGATGTGACACAAGGCCGAGTTTTAAAGTAGGGTATCCGAGCCCGTAGGCTCGGGCAAAAATTCCCTGTATACCAAGTAAAAACGGAGTCAGTTTCCCGAGACAAGACTGCGCTTCGGTAGAGCCTCGTCTGGTGGATACCTTCTGACATGTGCCAGGTAAGTATAATTATTTATCCGCTGCCCCACGTAGCGAGATGTGACACAAGGCCGAGTTTTAAAGTAGGGTATCCGAGCCCGTAGGCTCGGGCAAAAATTCCCTGTATACCAAGTAAAAACGGAGTCAGTTTCCCGAGACAAGACTGCGCTTCGGTAGAGCCTCGTCTGGTGGATACCTTCTGACATGTGCCAGGTAAGTATAATTATTTATCCGCTGCCCCACGTAGCGAGATGTGACACAAGGCCGAGTTTTAAAGTAGGGTATCCGAGCCCGTAGGCTCGGGCAAAAATTCCCTGTATACCAAGTAAAAACGGAGTCAGTTTCCCGAGACAAGACTGCGCTTCGGTAGAGCCTCGTCTGGTGGATACCTTCTGACATGTGCCAGGTAAGTATAATTATTTATCCGCTGCCCCACGTAGCGAGATGTGACACAAGGCCGAGTTTTAAAGTAGGGTATCCGAGCCCGTAGGCTCGGGCAAAAATTCCCTGTATACCAAGTAAAAACGGAGTCAGTTTCCCGAGACAAGACTGCGCTTCGGTAGAGCCTCGTCTGGTGGATACCTTCTGACATGTGCCAGGTAAGTATAATTATTTATCCGCTGCCCCACGTAGCGAGATGTGACACAAGGCCGAGTTTTAAAGTGGGGTATCCGAGCCCATAGGCTCGGGCAAAAATTCCCTGTATACCAAGTAAAAACGGAGTCAGTTTCCCGAGACAAGACTGCGCTTCGGTAGAGCCTCGTCTGGTGGATACCTTCTGACATGTGCCAGGTAAGTATAATTATTTATCCGCTGCCCCACGTAGCGAGATGTGACACAAGGCCGAGTTTTAAAGTAGGGTATCCGAGCCCGTAGGCTCGGGCAAAAATTCCCTGTATACCAAGTAAAAACGGAGTCAGTTTCCCGAGACAAGACTGCGCTTCGGTAGAGCCTCGTCTGGTGGATACCTTCTGACATGTGCCAGGTAAGTATAATTATTTATCCGCTGCCCCACGTAGCGAGATGTGACACAAGGCCGAGTTTTAAAGTGGGGTATCCGAGCCCATAGGCTCGGGCAAAAATTCCCTGTATACCAAGTAAAAACGGAGTCAGTTTCCCGAGACAAGACTGCGCTTCGGTAGAGCCTCGTCTGGTGGATACCTTCTGACATGTGCCAGGTGAGTATAATTATTTATCCGCTGCCCCACGTAGCGAGATGTGACACAAGGCCGAGTTTTAAAGTAGGGTATCCGAGCCCGTAGGCTCGGGCAAAAATTCCCTGTATACCAAGTAAAAACGGAGTCAGTTTCGCGAGACGAGACTCTGCGCTTCGGTAGAGCCTCGTCTGGGAGATACCCTCTGACATGTGCCAGACTGATTGAGAACATGAGGAATATATACAGGAATCCCTCGAATAGTGCAGCCAATGTGTACATCGGTAACTATAAAAAATAATCAATTACCATGGTTAAACTGAAGAATGTTTTACCGCACTAATCGAGTATTATGTATACACTAATCAAATTTTGGGATATCCCAATTTTACCTCACTAATCGAAAACGCATTTAACGAGGGATGCCTGTACTTATTTGGTAAAAGGACATAAAAGAAGAGGAATTAAGAAAACAGAAGAGAAAGATTGACATTAATTTTTGAAGGTCAAAGTTGACAGGGATGCTAGAAGCCGGAAGAGAGTTCCAGAAGCGAGAAATGCTGGAAAAGAAAGTTAGCATAGAACTTACAATTACATCTAGCAGCCGTTTCAACTGTAAAATGATGAGATCTTGCCGCCGATCTAGTACTTTGCTTAAATTCATAAAGTTCAGGTACCATACAGGAAAGTGATATTTATTCTCTGTTAAATACACAGAATTGTGGCACAAGGCCGAAGGGGGGGATTGGGGAAAGGACGGTCTTCTTCTGTCTTAACTCTAACTTAGCTAGCCGCAAACACTGACCCAATCGTACGAACAATATTCCTTACACCAAAACAACACATTCATACGTACCTTTCTTACTACAACCACCATAATACTGTCTCTATGAAAATACTAACTAGTCCCCATACTTACAAGTCTGTGTCTGTGGGGAGGGGGAGAATAAAATAACAATTCTAAAAACTAACCCCAATGGGTATTTACAATATGAATAAAAAATACAGGAAAGTTCACCAGAACAATTAGGATGAAAGTATTTATAGAAAGGTTCAGAAAAGTGACTAAGTAATATCTACCCCCCCCCACACCAATAAAATTATAAAGGTTGATTATCTATCTGTCTGTCTATCTCTCTAATACTAAAAATCTGTGATTGCGCGCGTGCTTGCGTACTTGTGTGGTACGTCCGTTTAGCGCATAATCTGATTTAAGTGAATAGAATTTTAAAATACGATTTATTTATACAGTAAGTATTTTTATTCTTTCTTCAGACAATTTTTTAATCAAAATATTTTTAAGTTAAAGACAGACACAAAGAGATCCCACTTTGTTGTTTCGTCCAGTTGTTTGTAGAGTAATTATTTATATTTCAGCTTTCTTTAAACATAAGATATTTTAAAGATTTAAAACTATGTTTAATTTAATCTGATTTTAAAAATATTTTAAATGAATAAGATTTAAAAATACGAGTTGTTTATACAGTAAGTATTTTTATTTTAACTTTCTTCAAACAGACAATATTTTTAATTAAAATATTTTAAAGTTAAAGACAGACACAAAGAGATCCCACTTTGCTGTTTCGTCCAGTTGTTTGTAGAGTAATTATTTATATTTCAGCTTTCTTTAAACAAACAATATTTTAAATATTTAAAAAATTATTTCTAAGTTAATCTGATTTAAAAAATATTTTAAGCGAATAAGATTTAAAAATACGAATTGTTTATACAGTAAGTATTTTTATTTTAACTTTCTTCAGAGATTTTTTAATTAAAGTAATTATATGTTAAAGACAGACAAAAAGAGATTCCGCTTTGCCGTTTCGTCCAGTTGTTTGTAAAGTAATTATTTATATTTCAGCTTTCTTTAAACAAAATATATTTTAAAGATTTTAAAAGTATTTTTGGCATGTTTACAAATATTTTTAAGTGAATATAATTTTAAATTATTTTTTAGCATATTAATAAATATTTTTAAGTTGATCTAATTTAAATGTCTAGCTTATCCCTGAAGGTCTGTTTCTATTAAATAGAAATCAGTAAAACGTTAAACATGAACTTGTAAACCAGAGCAATGGTGACACGAACGAATTGAAATATTTAACTGAATCATAATAAAATTAACTTTCAATGGAATCACGGGTCACGGATTGCCTAGTCAAATATAAAGTATAAAAGATTTTTTATTCCTTGTAGATGGTGCGTGTCGTGTTGTCTCTGGCTTCTTGTTGTCTGTCAGTAATTCCTCAGTCCCTAACGTATCACAGACCGAATGAACGACGAAAAAAAATAGCGAAGCGGTTCTTCTTGGCTTTGTTTCGGTGGGGAGACGAAGTAGTCGTCACATTGTTTCTTAGAGGAAGACAGAGCGAGAGGAATTACGGATGTCAGCAGGTTGGCTAACAACTCATCAACACGTTGTGGTTTGTCTCATTAAGGAAATTGTGGGTGGCAAGGCGTTTTCCTTATTCCATTCTCACGACAGTACTCACTGTACTCGAATGTTTGATTTTCTTCTATTAATATTTAAACAAAGGTATTCCATCATTTGCAGGATTTCACACCCACAAGGTTCAAACCACCCACACTCAGTTCGAGTCGTCAAAATGAAAACCAGTAAAACAAGGATGTGTCTTCTCGCCGGATTTGTTCAACCTATACAGCGAGGCAAAATTGCGAGAATTAGTTGCCTATCAGGATTCATTATTGGCGGGTACAATCTTAATAACAAAAGATATTCAGATGACACAGTGTTGATAGCAGACACGGAAAGGAAACTACAAAACCTCCTACAGAAGGTAGCGAAAGAAAGCGTGAAGAAAGGACTAAGTATAAACTGCAAGAAGACAGCAAAACGATGAGCCCAAAATGCAAATTACAGGTCGGGGATACTAAAAATCAAACAGGTACAGAAATTTAAATATCTGGGAAGTGTTCTAACAGAGGGCAGAAATTGCGGCACTGAGATCCTAAGACGTATTGGGATGGCCAAAGATGCCTTCCAAAAGCTAAGCAGAGTATTAAGAGACAGGAAAAATTTCGTTAGAAACAAAGAAAAGAGTACTGAACTGCTACTTTGATATCTGTCCTCCTCTATGGCAGCGAATGCTGGACAATCTCCTCAAAGATGAAGAGACTCGAAGCAACAGAAATGTGCGACACTGAGATCCGAATACGTATTGGGGTGGGCAATATGTCTTCCAAAAGCTAAGCAGAGTATTAAGAGACAGAAAAACTTCGTTAGAAACAAAGAAAAGAGTACTGAACTATCACGCAATATCTGTTCTTCTGTACGACAGCGAATACTGGATAATTTCCTCAAAAATGAAGAACAGACCTGAAGCAACAGAAATGTGGTTCTACAGAAAGATGCTGAGGATACCATGGATCGAACATGACGAGGTTTTGGAAAGAATGGAAACAAAAAGTAAACTTATATTTAATATCAAGCAGAGTCAGTTGAAATTTCTGAGGTACGAAATGAGGAAGGAGGGCTTGGAAAAAACGATACTCACATGACAGATTGAGATAAAGAGGGACAGAGGAAAGTAGTATGTAACATTTAATGGGGTTGGGCAAACGGATGGCAGAACAGATTTGGGGAGAAATAACAAAAAACAAAACTTATTAAAGGGTAGGAAGTAATGGAGGGCTATGGTCGCCTATGTCCTGAAGGTATGTCCTGAAGGGACATGGCACATTTTGGGTCAGCGTGCACGATATAAATAAAAACAGAGACAATAGGAAAACTTAACAAACATGGATATTCTTGCGTGAAAAGAAAGTGAGCCAAAAGGATGATTTTATTTTAAGTACCTTCATTCTTCGGCAGCGTTTATTGTTCTAATATATATTAATTGGTATAAAATCTAAACATACGGTAAAAGTGAATTTATGCATTTTTTTTATTTACTTATTTATTTTATTTTTTTTTTTTTTGCTCTTGGGAATTTACGACAAAAATATTAAACACTATTATTAGATCGTTTATTTATGAGAATAATTTATATTTACAACACTCTAAAAACTAATGAAATACAATATTTATCATTTACCAATTTATAAAGAAATAAAAATGAAAATAAATTTATAAACATTGACCAAATTATTCAAATATATGAACAGACTATAAGGAAATCCTTATTATTTACTATTTTACAAAGTTCAAATCAATTGGCAATTAGCCAATTTTTTGTCAACCATTCCAATAAACAATCTTATAAATGAATATTTATTTTTGTTGCCAATTCGCATGAACAAAGAAAATTTATAAATTCATTTTCATATGTTTTGATTTTACAACTCTAATCGTCGCTTTTTTAAACAATAAAAATTGCCGAGGAGTGAAGGTAGTTAGCGGTGTCAAGCGAAAAACAGTTTTTTTTAAATCCTCCCCTTTTTTTTTTTTTTTTTTGCTTTTTGCGGACACAAAGGTCTGTGTTTGCTGAAAAACTTTTATGCCTATGCGTTTTGATCTTTAAGAAAATCTATCAAGGCAAGTGGAGGAATTTTACTTTGTAATCTGCTTTTATGCACAGACGTAACACAGGAAAAATAAAATAACGTTAAACTTTCAAATTTGGAATTCGAGAATGCTCTAAAATATTCTAAAAACTTACTGTGTAAAGGAAAGTTAAACTACGGGTGACGCTAAGTGACATATTTTAAACGAACGTGAACAAAGGTTCTTATTATTGCTGATGTTATTGTTGTTTTTTATATACATATTTCTTATTTATTTATTTTCATGCATTTTTATTATATTATACTTTGTTTATATAATGAATAATTTTTTTTTAATGTTAATGAGTTACCCGTTTTCTTTTCATTTTAAAAAATGTTTATGGTCATGCATAAATGTTCTAGGGACGATAATGGGTTTGTCCCCATTTACATACATACAGTAGTAAATACTGTATGTTGGTCTGCAGTTCGACAGCGAGAATCACCAGACGAGGCTATGTCGAAGCGCAGAGTCTCATCTCGAGAAAGAGCTACCCAACCCCGTTTTATACGGGGTCTACGGGGAATATTTTGGCCGAGCCTACGGGCTCGGATACTCCACAATAAACTCGGCCTTCTGCCACATCGGACCACGTGGGGCGGTTGGTAGATATCCTGCAGTTGGAGATTCATTGTAGAATTCACTTGACTCACTTCTAGCAGTTGACTACTTCTTCTACGCGCCACAGTCGAATCTTATATGTGGTGTTCTTATCCTAAGTATTATCGTTCATTGCCAACCTTCGTGTGATTATTCTATTCAGTAACCTTCCCTAGGTTACAATATTAAGTATGTTGGCTTGAAAAAGGAGCATATCTTTTAAGAAAGGACATATTCGAAAAAAATCCAGAGTGTAATTAAATATTTTGGCAAGAATCGATAATTGCACTTTGAAGAACTTTTCCTTTAAGTTATTTTCTCTTTTATTAAATAAAACAATTTACTTGGCGTTCTACTATTCAAAGTAATCTATTGAATTTTAATAATAGTAAAATAATAACACCTACATCCAAAGCTTATAAATATAACCAAAGATGTCCGCAGTAACATTAATACTGAAGCAGACAGATATAAAAATAATTCTGAAAAAGAAGAACGAGCTTATGTAAATAGATGGCAGAACAAGGTTTAGGAGAGATAGCAAAATGACAAATTTTACTAAGCTATACAAAACCGGAAATTGTGGAGAGCCATGATCGCCGACGTCCTGAAGAAACACGGCACAAAAAGAAGAACAGGCTTGTGTAAATGTATGGATGAACAGGATTTAGGAGAGATAGCAAAAAGACAAAATTTACTGAGAGATACAAAGGAAAGGAAATTGTGGAGAGCCATCATCGCCCACCTCCTGAAGGGATACGGCACAAAAGGAACAAGTTTGTGCAAATGAATGGAAGAACAGGATTTAGGAGAGATAGCAAAAAGACAAAATTTACTAACAGCTACAAAGGAAAGGAAATTGTGGAGAGCCATCATCGCCCACCTCCTGAAGGGATACTGCACAAAAATTAACAAGCTTGTGCAAATGAATGGAAGAACAGGATTTAGGAGAGATAGCAAAAAGATAAATTTACTAAGAGTTACAAAGGACAGGAAATTGTAGAGAGCCATGATCGCTAACGTCCTGAATGGACACGGCACAAAAATAAGAATGAGCTTGTGTAAATGGATCGCAGAACGGTGTTTAGGAGAGATAGCAAAACGACAAAAAAGACCTACAAAAAACAGGAAATTGTGCAGCGCTATGATCGCCCACGTCCTGAAGGGACATGGAACAAAGACAGATTCGAAAAGCATAATTCTCTCATGCATTTCCGTCTCATAATACAGTGTAACCCGGATATAAGAGACCCGGATATAAGAGAAACACGGATATAAGAGAAACCTGGATATAAAAGAGATTTTCTCTGGTCCCAAATTAGAGCCTGCATTCACCAACTTAAACAAGGAGACCGTCCAGAAGAGTTGCAAGAGATTCGGAAGTCCTCTGGAGGCCATGGTTGAGACCAATGGCGATTTTATTGAATACATTTATTCTTTAGTATTTCAAGATATTTTGGTGTAATTTTGGTAAATATATCTGTTAAAATCAGTGTTATTGTCATTTTTGCATACTTTAGACGACAATTTATCCATCACACCCTGTACTATCAGTATTGCTATGTAACGTTAAAAATTAAGATTAAGAGAACAGGGGCAGCGGAACTGCAACACTACAGAAGGATGCTGAGAATACCATGGACTGAACCTGTGAGTAACAAGGAAGTTTTGAAAGAAATTAAAACAAAGAAGGACATTTCGCTGATTTTCAACTTTAGAAGATATAGTGAAAGGACAAACTCAGAGCTACGCTCAGAGTTTTACTCAGACCTACAAAGGATAGGAAATTATGGAGAGCCATGATCGCTGACGTCCTGAAGGGACTCGACACATACAAGAAGAAGAAAAACGAGTTTTCGTATATGGATGGCAGAACAGTGTTTAGGGGAGATAACAAAAACAAAAAATTTGTTAAGAGCTGCAAAGAACAGGAAATCGAGAGTATAGGGAACCATAGAGTTTTACCGGGTGGATAAAGAACACCAACGGCCTGCAAGTTTTCCCTTCGTGAAATGGATTTGTAGGGTATATAATGAGGAAAGAGGGATTGGAGGATCTAATACTCACGGGACAGATTGAAGGTCAGAGGAACAGGGGGAAAACAACGGTTAACATCGTGAGCTTGAGTAAATGGATAATGGAACAGGGTTTCAGAGGGATAACAAAACGATAGAATTTATTAAGAGAGATACAAAGGACAGGCAATTGTGGAGAGCCGTGATTGCCAAAAGTCCTGAAGTGACATGGCACATAGAAGAAGAAGAAGAAGAAGAAGAAGAAGAAGAAGAAGAAGAAGAAGAAGAAGAAGAAGAAGAAGAAGAAGAAAAAGTTCTCGTAAATGAATGCCAGAACAGAGTTTAGGAGAGATAACAAAAAAACAAACATTTTAAGAGCTACAAAGAACAGGAAATTGTGGAGAGCTGTGACTGCTAACGTCCTAAAGGGACACGGCACAAAGAAGAAGAAGAAGAAGAAGAAGAAGAAGAAGAAGAAGAAGAAGAAGAAGTTCTCGTAAATGAATGCCAGAACAGAGTTTAGGAGAGATAACAAAAAACAAAACTTTTAAGAGCTACAAAGAACAGGAAATTGTAGAGAGCTGGGATTGCTAACGTCCTAAAGGGACACGGCACAAAGAAGAAGAAGAAGAAGAAGAAGAAGAAGAAGAAGAAGAAGAAGAAGAAGAAGAAGAAGAAGTTCTCGTAAATGAATGCCAGAACAGAGTTTAGGAGAGATAACAAAAAAACAAAACTTATAAGAGCTACAAAGAACAGGAAATTGTGGAGAGCTGGGATTGCTAACGTCCTAAAGGGACACGGCACAAAGAAGAAGAAGAAGAAGAAGAAGAAGAAGAAGAAGAAGAAGAAGAAGAAGTTCTCGTAAATGAATGCCAGAACAGAGTTTAGGAGAGATAACAAAAAACAAAACTTTTAAGAGCTACAAAGAACAGGAAATTGTAGAGAGCTGGGATTGCTAACGTCCTAAAGGGACACGGCACAAAGAAGAAGAAGAAGAAGAAGAAGAAGAAGAAGAAGAAGAAGAAGAAGAAGAAGAAGAAGAAGTTCTCGTAAATGAATGCCAGAACAGAGTTTAGGAGAGATAACAAAAAAACAAAACTTATAAGAGCTACAAAGAACAGGAAATTGTGGAGAGCTGGGATTGCTAACGTCCTAAAGGGACACGGCACAAAGAAGAAGAAGAAGAAGAAGAAGAAGAAGAAGAAGAAGAAGAAGAAGAAGAAGAAGAAGAAGAAGAAGTTCTCGTAAATGAATGCCAGAACAGAGTTTAGGAGAGATAACAAAAAACAAAACTTTTAAGAGCTACAAAGAACAGGAAATTGTAGAGAGCTGGGATTGCTAACGTCCTAAAGGGACACGGCACAAAGAAGAAGAAGAAGAAGAAGAAGAAGAAGAAGAAGAAGAAGAAGAAGAAGAAGAAGAAGTTCTCGTAAATGAATGCCAGAACAGAGTTTAGGAGAGATAACAAAAAACAAAACTTTTAAGAGCTACAAAGAACAGGAAATTGTAGAGAGCTGGGATTGCTAACGTCCTAAAGGGACACGGCACAAAGAAGAAGAAGAAGAAGAAGAAGAAGAAGAAGAAGAAGAAGAAGAAGAAGAAGAAGAAGAAGTAGTTCTCGTAAATGAATGCCAGAACAGAGTTTAGGAGAGATAACAAAAAACAAAACTTTTAAGAGCTACAAAGAACAGGAAATTGTGGAGAGCTATGACTGCCAACGTAATGAAGAGGCACAGCACATCGAAAAAGAAAAATGACCTTGTGTAAATGGATAGCAGAACAGGGTTTAGAAGAGATAACAAAAATACAAAATTATTAAAAGCTACAAAGAACAGGAATCTGTGGAGAGCCATGATCGCTAACGTCCTGAAGTCGCACAGCACATCGAAAAAGAAAAACGACCTTGTGTAAATGGTTGATAGAAGAGAGTTTAGGAGAGATAACAAAAAAATTATTAAGAGCTACAAAGGACGGGAAATTGTGGAGAGACATGATCACCAATGTCCTTAGAAGTGGTAGTAAATCTAATCATTTCATTTAGACTCATTTGTTTATTCCATAGTGCAACGGACAGCTAATTAGTTGTCCTTTTACCAGACTAGCTCTAGTTTTAAAAGTAATATGTAACTTATTAGCAGACATAAGCGGACAGAAAAACAATTCTACTAAGTGACTTGATACAATGTTGCCTTGTGTATTGGGAAGTTTATATTTCAATGAGGCTAAAATCGGGGGCAAAATACCTCTTTCGAAGCAGTGCTTTTGTAGCCGCTGTTGTTGTAAATAGATTTTAAACAAAAAACAAAGTCGTAATAAAAGTAATCTTCCACCAACCATAATGTGCCGACTACCTAAGTACAAAAGGAAATGGTGCTTGACATAAAATAACTTAAATATCAAAGACCTACCGGAAAAAAAAAAATCAGGAAAATACTCAAATAATTCTTCTGCATCGGGATTCATATACGCCTACCTATAAATATCTGCAGACGATTAAGCGTTTTATGACGATTATTGTTTTCACGGCATTCTTTTAATCATTTCACCCCATGCAAGGCAGTCAAACCACAAAGGCACAAGGGGTTACTGAGTGTGAAAGAATACAACAACCAAAAAGAGAAACATTATTATGGGTAAAGTATTAGACACGAGGAGTAATTTTTTCCTGGCCATCATTTTATTCGGGACGCTATAACCAAAAGTAAATTTTATCCATAATTCGAAATAACTTTCTTTTTTTAATCATATCACTCCAAGCAAGGTGGGAGTGCTACTAGTACGCAGGGGTCACAGAGAGTGAAGGTGGGAGAAAAGACCGGGTATAGGCGGGATTGATGAAAGGATAAAAGATGAACGGGGGTTCAAGGCTACAGAAGATGGCGATTTAAATTTTTGAAGATTGCAGTTATTCAGGAAGCAAATAAACAGAAGGGAGTTCCACAGGTGGGAAGCGCGAGAAAAGAAACTGATGTTGTAGAAGTGGCAGTTACATTTAACTATTTCAACAGTAAACGGGTGGGACCTAAATGCCAATCTAGTAGAGCGCTTAAATTCATGTAGTCGGGGCACCAGGGGAAAAAGCTCTGCAGCGCAGTTTCTATGAAAATATTTGTAGAAAAGACAGAGGGAAACCACGTCACGTCTGTGAGAAAGTGACTGAAAAGGGATATATTTGATCGAAGTAGCTAAGTGGTTTTGGCTACTATAACCAAGTAGTACACGGTAGCAGTAATCGACTGGTACACGTCGTAGTCGCAGGTAATATGCTTAGGCAATAGGTGTAGACCAATGACGTAGTCCAATGGCTTGATCTCCTTGGTCTCTCCGTCAGTCTGTATGACATCAGCCAATCATATTCCAGTGGGGGGGGGACACAGGTGTATGCATATGCCATTATATCAGTTGAGATGCCAAGTCAGGATTGATTACATTGCAAATCCTTATCTTTGCATTTTGTCAAGAATCTTGAGATGAACAGCAGGGACACCAGACGAGATATGGCAACAGTATTTAATGCACGGACGAATGGTAGATTTGTAAATATGCAAGATAAAAAAAATTCTGGTACGACACAATGAACCAACTTTCCTTGCAGTAGATGCAGCTATTGATTCAATGTAGTTGTTTCACTTTGAAGCATTAGAAATCAATAACCAATGACCGTATTTCTTTTTTTATCTCTTTTTTAATTATTCACATTTATTATAATTAATTATTCACATTTTTTATCTCTTTTTTAATTATTCACATTTTAGTCCGCTTCTCTGCTATTCGTCTCAAAGGTCGACGTCATGACAGCTTTCATCTATGTTGTCCTCCACAGAGTTATTTTGTCCTTTTTTTCTCAAGAAGGAAGTACTGTAATTTTATGGAAAAGAAGAGACGCGTTACTAAGAAGCGAGTACATTAGAAGAGTAATCAAGAAGACAGAAGATAACGATTGATATTGCATTTAAAATTTTGAAGATCAAAATTGACTGGAAAGCAAGAATCCGGAAGAGAGATCCACACGCGAGAAGTGCGATAGAAGAAACTGTTAGCATAGAACTTACGGTTACATCTATCCAGTTCAAGTGGATAATAGGGAGATCTTGGTGCCAGTCTAGCATAAAGCTTAAATTTATAGAATTCAGGTGCCATGCACTGAAGTTCGTCAGAATAATTATCATGAAAGCATTTATAGAAAAGGCACAGGTAAGCTTTATTATGGTGGTGGGGAAAGTGACTGAAGCTGAGATGCCAGGTCAGGACCAATAATATTACTGATTCTTCTTTGGACTTTATCAAGAATCAAGAAAAAAGAGAAACACTATTAAAGATCGAGAACGATGGAAGAGTAATCAAGAAGACAGATAACGATTGACATTGCATTTAAATTTTTTGAAGATCAAAGTTGACTGGAAAGCATGGAGCCGGAATACAGTTCCACGAGCGAGAAGTGCAAAAAAAAGAAACTATTAGCATAGAACTTGCGGTTACAAGTAGACAATTCAACTGTAAAATGACTAGACCTTGCCGCTAATCTAGTACTGCGCTGAAATTTATACATTTTAGTTACCATAGTTACCAAAGTGAAGAGTTCAACCAAACAATTACCAATTATAATTACAATTAGTACAATTAGTCACATAGAACCTACATTAGGGCCGTGGGAAAGTGACTCAAGCCGAGACACCAGGATCAATATTGCTGATTCATCTTTGGATTTTATCAAGTGTCTCTAAATGTATAGCAAGAGCACCAGAGGATATGTTGTAGCATTATTCTAAGCACGGACGAATGGTAGACTTATACATATGTAATATATCAAAAACAGAGACATAATGAGGAAATAGGGCATTTACATTATTCGGACTATCATCCTCATCTTTGTTGTCATATTTATCACCACGTTTCGGCCGTTGTACGCTCCGGCCTTCTTCAGGTGGTTGGAATGTCGAACTGAACCCTTTATTTCGCTCGCTGGGGTAGACTGTTCTAATTCCACGTGCCATGTCTAATGGATGTCAGTTATCAGTTATCTTCCGTTAATCCACCTCTCCAAGTTCTCCAAGTATCGAACTCACACTGTCACTGGATCTAACCAAGGCCTTTATCCACTGTGCCATGTGTCCTTAAGGTTAAGGTTACTCCTTGAGCCTTGTACAGGGTGAGCATAATTGTAGAAAAAAAATTAGAAAATATGGCGGCAAGTAATGAGGGAAATATAAAGTCTATAATACTTATTTTTTATCTTATTCATAGATAGAAAACCGGTAATATTATCAGGTTCTCGCGGTGTTGTTTCATTGGGCTGGGATATTTTCTTGTGTTAGAACGAGATATATATTAATATGATAGAATGTTATATAGCCGTTATTGCAGTCAAAGGGTTTTTTGGAGCAAGAGATAGTGTGTGTATGCGACACGTGATTCACATTGGGGCTAAGAAGGCCCCCCTAGTGTGGACGGAAACGAGTGGTTGGGATATTTTCTTGTATTGGAGATATATAATAATACGATAGAATGTTATATAGACGTTATCGCCACGGTGAGTTCTTGCCACAGTGACAGGCGATCAATCAGCAAATCTACAAAGACATCGTGCGTCGTTTGCTTCGCTCAGTGCGCGAGAAGAGACGAGAGTTGTGGCAGGACAAATCGTGGCTGCTTCACCCCGCAATGCACTTGCTCAAAATTACCTCAGTATCCGGCAGTTCCTGGCCGAAAAGAACATTATCAGGTTCTCGCGGTGTTGTTTCATTGGGCTGAGATATTTTCTTGTGTTAGAACGAGATATATATTAATATGATAGAATGTTATATAGCCGTTATTGCGGTCAATGGGTTTTTGAAGCAAGAGATAGTGTGGTGTGTGTATGCGACACGTGATTCACATTGGGTCTAAGAAGGCTCCCCTGGTGTGGACGGAAACGATTGGTTGAATTGAGAAACTTTTGTATACTTACCTTTTATACTGCTTTACATACAATGCCATCTAGCGTAGTTTTGGAGGAGGCCCCTGACAGACAAAGTGGGGTAAATCCACAATGCTTTTTTCTTTAAAATGTACGATCTGTACGCTGAATCTACCATTATGTTTTTACCAAAACTCTACTTTTCATAAGTCGCCTTTATTTTTCTTCTCCCGAATCCAAAATACGACACATCTGTTCTTTAGGGTAGGGTACACATATACATTTTTGCGTGATGAGGGTTTTAATAAATAGAATAATTTCATCAATATTTACCGCAGACAGTGGGACGTGTCCCTGATCCAACCCTCTTTTTAGAATAGCAAGCTGCTACCGTTCCTCGTTAACCAAGCATTGTAATTTTTTTTATAGGCTTGCCTATCGTCACACTCCTCCCCGGTATTTTGAGCGTGAATATAGGTTCAGCGCTTGTTTCCTGTTTAGGATTGGGTTTCCGGTTCCTTCTAAAGTCTACTTTAGCTCTATACTCCTAACGTCCCAGCCTGAACTCTGAAATTTTATTCGCTAATTAAATCATGACCTCTGCAAGTCTAGAATTAGCTGTCTATCTTTCCTGTTATCTTGCCTTTATCTTACTTCAAAAGCCTGGACCTTCTCGTTTTGCAAGATCTTCTGATTCACTTCTTTCATCATTTATATTGTTCCTGAAGCTAAATCTGCTGGAAACAATCCAAAAATGGACAAATGCTGAAACATGTCTCTTAAATCCATTTGAAAGTAATCTGTGCAAAAATGCAACGATGAATTGTCATTTGAAAAAAAAAATGTTATTTGAATTAAGTTTATAATTTCAAACTAAATGCACAGATGTATTGTAATCTTTCTGTTTCAGTGAATAAATCTTGATTAAAATTGTTATTTTTTTCTCCATCTATAATTATACATACATTATATACATACATTATATACATACCTAATATACATACATAATATACATACCTAATATGCATATATAATATACATACACAATATACATACATAATATACATACCTAATATACATACATAATATACATACCTAATATACATACATAATATACATACATAATATAATAAAAATTGGTGTATGGAGACCGTACGCTTTTCATTTGTCCTTAAAGTTGTAATCCTTCCGCAAAATGGCAAAAGCGAAAGCTTGAAGATATTTCACAATTGTTATCCGAGTTTGATGAAGAGCGGGAAGAAGACATTAGTGTTGAATCTTCTTTTTCCAAAGATTATGTAGCGGACCGTTGGGTTTGCGAGTTGTTGTATTAGAAACACGTGCGTTTATTTCCTGCTAGAAAGGTCCAAATACAAGAACATGGCGGACTTAATTTGTCCAACTGAAGATGAAAAGAAGACCGATATATATATATATATATATATATATATATATATATATATATATATATATATATATATATATATATATCAACAAATATATGTATTAAATAACACAATTTTATAATGGACATAGATATTAACATGTGTGTGGGGAGGGTGAACATTTGTGCTTGTTCTTTGATGGATGTTCGTACGTACGTGTATGTGTGTATAATGTTCATGGCGTCTTCCCGCAAGTGGGAAACGCTATCTTTTTGCGACAGCTCACATTGTAGAGGTGTTCGCTGAAATGAAGAAATGAAAAAAGAGAACGAGGCAAGAAGTCGCCCAGTATTTATAGTGTGGGGAGAGAGACCCCTAGTGAATAATTAGGGAATTAAGGAGGAGCTAACTCCGACAATATTGATAAAAGCGATAATGTCAGCTTTACTTATGTATAATCAGATGATTATGTGAATGATGACAACAAATTATTCTTTAAGCCTTTCAATGATGAATGAAAAGTATTAATCAAGTAAATGTCTGGAATTTGGTCTTTTAAACCAATTGAAATTGCATAAGGAAGAATTACATCTTACAATGGTTTAAAAGCTTGAATCTTCACATTTTGTAAGATCTTGTGATTCAGCTCTTTCATCACTTATATCGTTCTTGAAGCTAAATCTGCTGGAAAGAAGCCAATAAATGGACACATGCTGAAGGAATTCGAGTCTCGCAGATACTGGTACAACTACAAACTCTAGTGAGCAATAAACTGCTTAGTAACCATCAAATAAGAGAAAGAAAAAAAGATGCATATTGTGGGTTCCTGAAATGGATAGAAAAACGCAAATTGTCTGTCATATTTGCCCAAACATCTCTCTCAAAGACATTTGGAAATATTCTGTACAAAATGAAGCAATAGTAATTTGAAGAAAAAAAAAACGTCTGCGAATAAACACTGAAATTTAATTTACTAATTATTTAGTTATTTTCTTCTCCTCCGTAGGAGTAGACAGGTCCGGTTCACAGTCGTCCTTGGACTGAACAGGAATAAATGTCCCCTTGTTCCCTGTTTAGGATAGGGGTTCCAGTTCCTTTAACTCTGAAATACTGACGTCTCCGCCTGAACTCTGAAATTTTATTCACTAATTAAATCTTGACCTCTGCAGGTCAAGAATTTTCTTTCAATCTTCCTTGTTATTTTTCCCTTTCTACGCTAATACAACTCCTCACTGTAACCCTCTGCCTTGTGTGGCTCTTGGGTGTTTTACTGGGTGAACTTTAGTAAAAATAAAGTTCTTGCTTTGATCTTTGACAGTTTCAAATAGATTGCAACTATTAAGGGAAATAACTCCCTTGAAAATTTCAAAAGTTGCTTCCCTTGAGATAAATCTTTTTTTTTTTAATATGTGGATGATATAATGTTAATAACAGGTATTGAAAGACAACGGCAGGAACTCTTACAAATAATAATAAAATAAAATGTGAAAAAAAAGACGAATCCGCAATTATGAGATAGAATACACCTGGTCTTCGGAAAAGTAACGGGACTGCTGCCACAGACAATTTATTTCAATTCCAAACAACAGACAACATGGATTTCCCTTCAAAGTAATCCTCCTCAAGTTTAATGCACTTTTCCATCCTTCTCTGGCACGTTTCTATGCGCTGCGTCATTATGTCCCTCTTGATGGCGTCTATGCCTTCGAAACGGGTTCTTTTGATGATCTTGAGTTGGGGAAAAGAAAAAAGTCTCACAGAGCAAGACTAGGTGAATAGGGATATTGTTCCAGTACGGCGATGTTCTTACTGCTCGGCGCTGCCGGATGCTCAGGCCGTTGTGAGCAAGTATATTGTCGTGGCTAAGCAGCCACGTTTTATCCTGCTACAAAAGGAGGTGAATTTTTTTTTATTCGGAAAATATATAGATGAGTTCTGTCTGAAAAGTAATGGGACTGGTATCACAGAGAATTTATTTCAATTTCAAACAACAAACTACATGGTTTTCCCTTCAGAATAATTGCCATTAAGTCTCTGCCACGCTACTATGCTCTTCTGGAAGAATTCTTCCTGGATGCACCACAGCTCCATTACGGATCTCTTTTTATGGCCTCCACGCATTCAAAATGGGTCCCCTTGAATTTGGGGAAAAGAAGAAAATCACACGGAGCAAGACCAGGTGAATAGGAATGTTATTCCAGTACGGCGATGTTCTTCTAGGCCAGGAACTGCCGGATGCTCAGAGCGTTGTGAGAAAATGTATTGTCGTTCTGAAGCAGACACAATTTATCCTGCCACAAAAGTATGTGAAAATTTTTTTTTTTTTATCGGAATGTTTATAGGTTAAGGTTCTTCTGAAAAGTAATGGGACTGGTATCACAAAGAATTTATTTCAATTCCAAACAACAAACTACATGTGTTTCCCTTCAAAGTAATCCTCCTCGAGTCTAATACACTTCTCTATCATTCTCTGCCACGCTTCAAGAAGGATTCTTCTTGGATGCCTGTCAGTTCTGTCGTTGCCGCTCTCTTGATGGCCCCCGCGCCTTCAAAACGGGTCACCTTGATGACCCCCTTGAGCTTGCGGGGAAGAAAAAACTCCCACAGAGCAAGATCAGAGGAAAAGGAAAGTTGTTCCAGTACGCCGATGTTCTTTTCGGCCAGGAACTGCCGGATACTGAGGTAATTGTGAGCAAGTGCATTGCGGGGTGAAGCAGCCACGATTTGACCTGCCACAACTCTCGTCTCTTCTCGCGCACTGAGCGAAGCAAACGACGCACGATGTCTTTGTAGATTTGCTGATTGATCGCCTGTCCCGGTGGCAAGAACTCACCGTGGACGATGCCTCTCACGTCGAAGAACGGATAAGTGCCGTTGCTTTTCAGACAGACTTCGTATGGTTGTCTAATAAGAACTACCAAGTGACAAAATTCAAAATGGAGATATGATAATCAAGTAAGAAAACAGGGAGAATTCTTCCGTCGTTTTTCGACGTATGAGGGTCTAGCAATTCAGTTCTTAGAACCGAACAGCTAGACTGCTCGCATATATGATTTGGTTATAGTGATGAAGGCTTGTGAGGAACCGACTATCGCTACTTCCATGGAAATTGTTCAGACGAAATTCATTCCTTTGTTCCACTAGTTCTAACATCCTTTGGCCGCAATAACGTCTATATAACATTCTATCGTATTATTATATATATCCAATACAAGAAAATATCCCAACCAATCGTTTCCGTCCACATTAGGGGAGCTTTCTTAGCCCCATGTGAATCACGTGTCGCATACACACACCATACTATATCTTGTTCCAAAACTTCCTTTGACAGCAATAACGTCTATATAACATTCTATCGTATTAATATATATTCTCCAATACAAGAAAATATCCAAACCACTCGTTTCCGTCCACATTAGGGGAGCCTTCTTACCCCCCATGTGAATCACGTGTCGCATACACACACCACACTATATCTTGCTCCAAAAAACCCTTTGACTGCAATAACGGCTATATAACATTCTATCATATTAATATACATCTCCTAACACAAGAAAATATCCCAGCTCAATGAGACAACACCGCGAGAACCTGATAATATTACTGGTTTTCTATCTACGGATAGGATCAAAAATAAGTATTATAAACTTTATATTTCCTTGATCAGTTGTCGCCATATATCCTCATTTTTTTTTTTTTTTACAATTATGCTCACCCTGTACAAGGTTCTAGAACCATTCGAGGTGGAGAATTAAGGAGTAAGAGGCAGAGTTTATGCGGATATGTGGGGAAGATAACTGTTAACCTTGGACTATTTCCTAATCATATCACCACAAGTAAGGCGATAATCAGACTAAGATACAACAGGCTACTGGGGGTGAAAGAGAATGAAAAGAATTTAGACCCACCATGCAGCGTGCAGTGTTGTGAATCATCCCCATTCCTTTCGTATCTGCTTTGTGGAACCGAGTCCCAAGGGGATACTTCCCCGATCACAAGTCTAGGGTTAACTGTATTCTTCCCCCATATTTCCATATGCTGTACTTCTTACTCTAATTCGTCCTGGGTAAGACGATAAACTACGTCCAGCAGCAAGGCCTCTGATCAGGAGGTTTTGAGGAGCGTTGAACCACCTCTTAATTTCTGGTGTTCCCATGTCCACCCTGACCCGGGGTGGTAGCACCTGTTAGGGTCCCAGCTAGTTAACTATTACCAGCAATAGATTTTTTTTGAAAAAATTATTACCAGCAATACAATTTTGAAGGGAAAATATTACCAGAAACAGATTTTTGACAAAACAAAATATTACCAGCAATAAAAAATTTTGTCGGCATTAAATAATCCATTGAGGTTGATATACCGTAAAACAAAATAAACCAAACCAAACCAATCCTAATCTAACCTTCTACCTCGAGTGCAAGAATAAAACTCAGGGTTCCGAATCTAGTCCTACCCACGTTCCATCTTTCTCAGTCGCTGTACGAGGATCCTCCTTTCTCGATCGTTTCATTCCACCTTTGAATGGCGACATAGATATTCTTGTCTTCATGGCTTTTATTCGGCTTGTTATGTTCGATCTTTATCTCCTACCCACGTTCCATCCTGTCATTGCCTCAGATAAACAATGAATCATTCATGTGATAGCTTGATTGTTTCTTTACACAAAACGGAAGAAAATATCTATTAAATGCGCTGTTTGTTTTTAGAGAAAGAATAAACGAACGAAAGAAAGAACGAAGGGAAGAAGGGAAAAGAAAGAAAGAAAGAAAGAAAGAAAGAAAGAAAGAAAGAAAGAAGGAAGGAAGAAAAGATCAAACGAAAGAAAGAATGTAAGGAAGGAAGGGAGGGAGGGAGCGAGGGAGGAAGGACGAGCGAAAGAAAGAAAGAAAGAAAGAAAGAAAGAAAGAAAGAAAGAAAGAAAGAAAGAAAGATACAAACAAACAAACAAACAAACAAACAATAAACAAAGAAAAATAAAGAACCAAAGAAAGAAAAAAGAAAGAACGAAGGAAGGAAGAAAAGAAGGAAAAAGAAAGAAAGAAAAAAGAACGAAAAGAAAGAAAGAACGAAAATAAAAAAAACAGAACAAACGAAAGGAAGGAAGGGAGGAAGGAAGGAAAGAAGGACGTACGAAAGAAACAAACAAAAAAACAAAGAAAAAATAAAGAACCAAAGAAAGAAAAAAAAGAAAGAACGAAGGAAAGAAGGAAAAAAAAGAAAGAAAAAAGAACGAAAAGATAGAAAGAACGAAAAAAAGAACAAACGAAATGGAGGAAGGAAGGAAGGAAGGAAGGAAGGATGGACGTGCGAAAGAAAGAAAGAAACAAAGAAAGAAAGAAACAAAGAAAGAAAGAAAAAAACAAAGAAAAAATAAAGAACCAAAGAAAGAAAAAAGAAGAAGGAAAGAAAAAAAGAACCAAAGAAAGAAAGAGAAGGCGATAACAATCTTATGTGTTTTACATCGGCTTCAGTGAAACGGAAAACCTTGTCACATTTTAATCTTTTCATTTGTACCCACTTCTTTAAATAATGACCTGCTGTCATATTTATGATTGTTATTGGAATGTTTTGTTAAAGTTAATAAGCTCAGATATTTACCAAGCCAATAAGGGAATTTCCACGGGTATTTTATAGTCGTGGGACTCGCAAAGAGCCTTATTCAATCACTGACTCGAGAATTATGATTCTTCAGAAAATTAAAATAGGAAAACTGTGACGTATTCACAGGCATTGCTATCATGTGTTATTATTCGGACCAGTGGGCTCATCTAAATTGTTACACTCACGATGCTTCGTCCGTTGCACCCTTCTTCAGTTATCTCTCGTCTTACCCAGTCTTATTCAATCGACGAGTGCAGATTTTTCTCATTTTTTTTCCTTTATTAGGGGAGATAACTCGTATTATTACTGTGCCGTGAGAGAAAATTGGGCCTCAAACTCTCACCCAGTCTTATGAAACTCTCATATACAATCCATCGCTAAAGATGCAGATAAAATGATCGGCTCCCTGTACCGCTCTAGTACGTAGCTGACCCCTCATGCTAGCCTCAACTTAAAAGCCAGATCAGGTCGAAAATAGAGTACCGTTGTCATATTTGGGCGGGAGTCGCCCAGTCCTCATTTTCCAGTCTTGATAGAGTTTACAAACGTCTCCAAGTCCTTGTTGGAGAAGAATTATTTTCCACCCCCACCCACCCACACCCACCCCAACAACTTCTTTCTCTCACAGCCGAGATGTGGCGAGCCTTTCAATTTTCTATCGTTACTTCCACGGAAAGTGCTCAGACGAACTACATTTCTTGATTCCGCTAGGTCTAACCTTAACGGCTAGACCCACCATGCCATTTACATGGTAGCAAACCACACTCATTCCCTACGTATTCCATCGGCGAGAATTAAGTTCCACTCAAACAGCTTCTTCCCGCGAACCACTGCTCTATAGTACCTAATCCCCAGAGGCTGTTTCTCTAATCACTACAATCTTAACCTTTTCGATTCTAGAGTTAAGTGCCTCTTAATGTAACCCTCTATCTCGAGTGATGCAATGCAAGATAATAGTTATTAGACGATTTAACGGAAGGAAAGTTTTTGTTAGACATAAACTGTATACACAACGAAATTTTTATTGATATGTTATAGTGGGAACTTACTTCATTGGTGTCTTCTAGTGTGGAAGTGTTCACAGCCCTTTTAGCTTCAGCGTGGAAAGTTCATGGCACTAGTTCGAAAGAGGTAAAACCCAGAAGTGAGAGAGAGTTCCTTAAGGTTCACGTGTTTTTATATTCGAGAGCTGCTGCTGATAAGTTTCATTTTAGAGCTACAGCTGCCACTGTCTTTAAGGTCACTACAAATGGCCAGGGTTAATTTTACTGTAAAAGAAGAAAAGTCATACCGTTTTTATTCAGCATGGCCAAAGAAATTCTCAGTTCGACCCATTTTTCCAAAAACTTCCAAAAGGAACAAATGTTGTCAACGGGATAGGGGGGAGGGGGGCATTTCGGGGCCCCTCAGAAACAAACAACAGGAAAAAAAATCTTAAAGAGTATAAGAACTAAACTTTATTAAATGGTATTATGAAATGTAATGATTGTTACAGATATATGATAGCATTAAAAATCTCAGACCAGAATTGCATTCTAATTTATAATAATAATAATAATAATAATAATAATAATAATAATAATTGTTCTCACAAGTACAGCCAACACCTTACGAAGAGCTTTATCTATGTAAAATATGTGTGTGTGTGTGTGTGTGTGTGTGTGTGTGTGTGTGTGTGTGTGTGTGTGTGTGTGTGTGTGTGTGTGTGTGTGTGTGTTTAAATGGTCAGTGGAAAATGTCATGATGCCATTTCTAACCTTAGATCACTGGGCGCGACCCGGAAAAAAAATGTGTACACACCAGAAATCAAAAGAAATAATAATAATAATAATAAAAAAATGCCTCCTTATTGATATGGCAGTCCCTGCAGACTGCAATGTATCTTTGAAGATATTCGAAAAGCTGTCAAAATACAAGGACCTTAAAATAGAAATCTCAAAAATGTGGCACATGGGAACATCAACAATCCCTGTTGTAGTTGGAGCCTTAGGATTAGTTGGAAAAGATTCCAGTAGACTAATTGAAGGGATCCCTGGAAGTCCATGCCTCAAAGAGATACAAAAAATTATTCTGACAAGTACAGCCCACACTTTACGAAGGGCTTTATCTATGTAATTTTTTTTTTTCAGTGAAAAGTGTCATGATACCATTTCTAACCTTAGGTCCCTGGGCGGGACCCGGAAAGAAATGTGTAAACGCCAGATATCAAAGGAAATAATAATAATAATAATAATAATAATAATAATAATAATAATAATAATAAAGTGGCACATGAAGCAATAATTCCAGTTGTGATTGGGGTCCTGGGTTTGAATGGAAAAGGTTCTGATAGGTTCATTGAAGAGATCGCTGGCTGTCTACGCCTTAACGAAATACAAGACATTGTTTTCACAAGTGCAGCTCACACATTACGAGAGGTTTTTTCTGTGTAGAATGGCTGTGATATTAGGGAGGGGTTGTTGTTTTTTAGTTTTACTTGTTTTACAAAAATTGTTCAATGTTCTACATGTCATGGTACCTTTTCTAACCTCAGGTCTCTCGTTGGGACCCGGATGGAAATGAGTATACAACAGAAACCAAAGGAAAAAAAAACAAAAAAACAACAACAACAACAGTAGTAGTAGTAGTAGTAGTAGTAGTAGTAGTAGTAGTAGTAGTAGTAGTAGTTGTTGTTGTTGTTGTTATTGTTGTTGTTGTTATTGGTGGCGGTGGCGACAGTGGTAGTGGTCCTGGTGGTGGGGTGGTGTTGTTGCTGTAGTTGTCGACAGTTACAGGAACACGGTTATAAAACATGCGCCATTTTGAATATAAATAATGGAAATGTCTAGTGAAGCCTCATGGGATACTGTCATGTATGCAAATAGCATTCTTCACCGGACTGGACAAATTTCGAAACTAATATAAATGTAGAGAAATAAGTGAAGTTTTTTTATTTTTTTATTTTTATTTTTTGTTTTGTTTTGTTTGTTGTTGTTTTTTGTTTGTTTGTTTTTTTCCCTCACCAAGCAAGGGGGAAATACCATTAGGACGCAGGTAGTTGAGGAACTGGATTCAAGAAGTCAGAAAATGCTGACTGAAGTTGCATTTAAATATTTGAAGACTTGTAATCTTCAGGGAAGTAAATAAACGTAAGGGAGTTCAACAGGCGGGTGGTGCGAGAAAAGAAACTGCTGGCGTAGAAGTTTTGATTACAGTTAACTATTTCAATAGTAAAAGGGTGGGACCTAGATGCCATTCTAGTAGCACGTTTAAATTAATATAGTCGGGGAACCAGGGGAAAAGGCTGGTCAGAGAAGTTGCCATGAAAATATTTGTAGAAATAGACAGACGGAAGCTACGTCACGTCTGTGAGAAAGTGACTGAAATCAAGATGCCATGCCAGGATCATTTACATTGCAGATCATTCTTTGGATTTTGTCAAGAACCTCGAAATGAATAATAGGAGCACCAGACCAGATATGGCAACAGTGTTTAATGCGCAGACGAGTGTTAGATTTGTAAATGTGTAAAATGAACTCAGACGAGATTTTTTTTTAAAAAAAAACTTTTTTTTCCTTCTGTCGACACTTTTTCTTTTTTTTTTTTTTTTTTCACATAATTTTCTCGGAAAGAGAGCATTTTGCCACAGTTATTAAAGAAAGAATATTCACTATTCTCTTTACTGCGTCGGATTTAAACGAACTTAAACGTTACAACTACGTTTGCTTTGTTTTAAAATAAAATAAAAATGGTATATTACAGATTAAGAGAGTTTGCCCCGAGCAGGTAACGTTTCCTTGTATATTTTCGTATTCTTGTCAGTGCTTTAGATTCTAATGTGGTTCAAAACAAAGGTTATGTTTGGAAATAATTAAAGTACAATAAAAGAATAAATTGAATCGTAAATAAAAACATTTTTAGGCAGGAGTAATGGCCGAAATTTGGAAATTATTCTAATGGATAAAGAATTGTTATTATAAGAAATTTATGCTGATTGAGCACATATCGTCTGCTTTTCCTCAGAAAAGCAGACGCTGTTTGGGCACCAGCTTTTTTTTTTTTTTTTTTAAGCGTTTCACCTTAAGCAAGGCGGGAAGCCATTATCACGCAAGGGGTTACAGAGAGTTGGAGCGAGAGCAAAGAGGAGTGATGGAGGAAAGGATGAAGAGAAGGATAGGGAATAGATCAGGGCATTTGGAGACGTCGATTGACATCACATTTGAATCGTTTGGAGATTATAGCTATCAGGGAAACAGGAAGAGGGGAAGGAGTTCCACAGGCGAGAAGTGCGAGACATGAAGCTATTGGAGTAGAAGAGACAGCTACATTTAACAGTTTCGACAGTGAAAGGGTGAGAGCGAGGTGCCAGCCTAGTTGAACGCTTCAAAAATGTGGAAAAATAGCGGCGTGTGATTTATCTCAGCACCAATCAGAGGGCTTCGCTCCAAATTCCGAGACACAATCTGGAGGAGCCGGTCTTGAAATATAAAAGAAAAGATGGGGAGAAAAGACATTTTCAGCTGTTAGTTGAATCCAGGTCAATCTGGTCATGAACAACAACATAGAAGAAATTTGATACCGCCAGCCGAAGACTGAAACAAATCAAGACTGCTCCCTCATCTAAGTAAAATTCAAGGGCTGGTTTGATATTTTCTTTCTTCACTGTTACCAAGAAAGGCCTCTACGGACATTGTGCCTACTACTTGAAAAGCATTCAGAGCTGCAGTACCTTTCATTTCCTATATTTGGTATAATGTCGTTTGACTTTCTGGGAGCCATCTGAAACATAGTTTATATTTTGATTGTAAAACAGCATACTTTGTTTGAAGTATATCCTTTATTGTAGAAGGTATCATTTTATATCATTTATTGTAAAAGGTATAATTTTATATCCTTTATTGTAGAAGGTATCATTTTATATCATTTATTGTAGAAGGTATCATTTTATATCATTTATTGTAAAAGGTATCATTTTATATCCTTTATTGTAAAAGCTATAATTTTATATCATTTATTGTAAAAGGTATAATTTTATATCCTTTATTGTAGAAGGTATCATTTTATATCCTTCATTGTAGAGGGGTATAATTTTATATCCTTTATTGTAGAAGGTATAAGTTTATATCCTTTATTGTAAAAGGTATAAGTTTATATCCTTTATTGTAGAAGGTATAATTTTATCCTTTATTGTAGAAGGTATAATTTTATCGTTTATTGTAGAAGGTATAATTTTATATCCTTTATTGTAGAAGGTATAATTTTATCCTTTAGGCATATTTTATTTGCACTGTAGATCGCATTATATGTTTTCTATTTTGTATATACATGTTACTGGTCATTATTGGCACACAAAGCACCTTATTTGTGTAATTTTCCTTTCATTTTGTGTGTTCAATAAATTTAACGTATTTCTGGTTTTTTCAAACTCGGCTCGTATATTCTGTCTTTGTCATGTGCTTTGCGTTTAACATCAAAGTTTCCTCAAACATTTGTTTGTGCAAAGATGATTTTTTTTTTCGTAGGGTTTTAACCTTATAAAAATCCTATATTAATAAATCGGTTTATCAAACTGTTTTTATTTAATTCAAATCTATTGTACAGAAGAAATATCTACAAGCGGACCTAAAAGTTTCATTACGCTTCAAATTAATTTTTTGACTTTTTAAAATGTATTCTAAACACTCAATTAGTCCCATGAGGTTTTGAAACACTCCATTTAAAATATTTGGGATATTGTCGCGAGTACCAATAAAAAAATAAAATAAAATAAAATACGAAAATAAAAAAAAACATGACACTCGAAAAGAATTCTCTCAACGGAGGGTCAAATTTTCTTTCTCTTTTTTATTTGAGGGTTGCCTTCTTATGAGTTGAAAGAGGAGTACAGAGAGATGTATAGAGGGAGGTATAGAAAGAGAGGTTTACAGTGAGAAGCAGAGAGAGAGAGAAGTATAGAGCGAGAAATATATGGAGAGAAGTTTTGAGTGAGAATTACAGACAGAGAAGTTTCGAGTAGAAGTATAGAGAGAGAAGTTTACATTGAGAAGTATAGGAAGAGAAGTTTAGAGAAAGATGTATATAGAGAAAGAATTTTAGAGAGAGGAGTATACAGAGAGAAGTTTAGAGTGAGAAGTATAAAGAGAGAAAAGTTTAGAGTGAGAAGTATATAGAGAGAAAAGTTTAGAGTGAGAAGTTTAGAGAGAGAAGTTTAGAGAGAGGTATATAGAGAGAAGTACAGAGAGAGAAGTTTAACGTGAGAGAAGTTTTGAAAGAGAAGTATAGAGAGAGAATAGAGAAAAAAGAAGTACACAGAAAGAAGTTTTGAGAGAGAAATATATAGAGAGAAGTTTAGAGAGAGAAGTTTAGAGAGAGTAATGTAGAAAGAGAATTTAGAGAGAGAAGTTTAGAGAGAGAAATATATAGAGAGAAGTTTAGAGAGAGTAATGTAGAAAGAGAATTTAGAGAGAGAAGTTTAAGGAGAGAAATATAGAGAGAGAAGTTTAGAGAGAGAATTTTAGAGAGAGAAATAGAGAGAGAGAAGTTTAGAGAGAGTAATGTAGAAAGAGAATTTAGAGAGAGAAGTTTAGAGAGAGAAATATATAGAGAGAAGTTTAGAGAGAGAAGTTTAGAGAGAGAAGTTTAGAGAGAGTAATGTAGAAAGAGAATTTAGAGAGAGAAGTTTAGAGAGAGAAATATATAGAGAGAAGTTTAGAGAGAGTAATGTAGAAAGAGAATTTAGAGAGAGAAGTTTAAGGAGAGAAATATAGAGAGAGAAGTTTAGAGAGAGAATTTTAGAGAGAGAAATAGAGAGAGAGAAGTTTAGAGAGAGTAATGTAGAAAGAGAATTTAGAGAGAGAAGTTTAGAGAGAGAAATATATAGAGAGAAGTTTAGAGAGAGAAGTTTAGAGAGAGAAATATATAGAGAGAAGTTTAGAGAGAGTAATGTAGAAAGAGAATTTAGAGAGAGAAGTTTAGAGAGAGAAATATATAGAGAGAAGTTTAGAGAGAGAAATATATAGAGAGAAGTTTAGAGAGAGTAATGATGAAAGAGAATTTAGAGAGAGAAGTTTAAGGAGAGAAATATAGAGAGAGAAGTTTAGAGAGAGAAGTTTAGAGAGAGAAGTTTAGAGTGAGAAATATATAGAGAGAAGTTTAGAGAGAGTAATGTAGAAAGAGAATTTAGAGAGAGAAGTTTAGAGAGAGAAATATATAGAGATAAGTTTAGAGAGAGTAATGATGAAAGAGGATTTAGAGAGAGAAGTTTAAGGAGAGAAATATATAAAGAGAAGTTTAGAGAGAGAAATATATAGAGAGAAGTTTAGAGAGAGTAATGATGAAAGAGAATTTAGAGAGAGAAGTTTAAGGAGAGAAATATAGAGAGAGAAGTTTAGAGAGAGAAGTTTAGAGTGAGAAATATATAGAGAGAAGTTTAGAGAGAGTAATGTAGAAAGAGAATTTAGAGAGAGAAGTTTAGAGAGAGAAATATATAGAGAGAAGTTTAGAGAGAGTAATGATGAAAGAGGATTTAGAGAGAGAAGTTTAAGGAGAGAAATATATAAAGAGAAGTTTAGAGAGAGAAATATATAGAGAGAAGTTTAGAGAGAGTAATGATGAAAGAGAATTTAGAGAGAGAAGTTTAAGGAGAGAAATATAGAGAGAGAAGTTTAGAGAGAGAAGTTTAGAGTGAGAAATATATAGAGAGAAGTTTAGAGAGAGTAATGTAGAAAGAGAATTTAGAGAGAGAAGTTTAGAGAGAGAAATATATAGAGAGAAGTTTAGAGAGAGTAATGATGAAAGAGGATTTAGAGAGAGAAGTTTAAGGAGAGAAATATATAAAGAGAAGTTTAGAGAGAGAAATATATAGAGAGAAGTTTAGAGAGAGAAGTTTAGAGAGAGAAATATATAGAGAGAAGTTTAGAGAGAGTAATGTAGAAAGAGAATTTAGAGAGAGAAGTTTAGAGAGAGAAATATATAGAGAGAAGTTTAGAGAGAGAAGTTTAGAGAGAGAAATATATAGAGAGAAGTTTAGAGAGAGAAGTTTAGAGAGAGAAGTATAGAAAGTAAAGTTTATTTAGGGAAGTTTAGAGAGAGAATCATATTGATAGAAGTTTAGAGACAGACGTACAGAGACAGAGAGAGAAGTAAAGAGAAAGAAGTTTAGAGAGAGAAGTATGGAGGGAGAAGTTTAGAGACAGACGTACAGGGTGAGTAGCATAGAAAAAGAATTTTAGAGAGAGAAGTATAGAGAGAAAAGTTTAAAAAGAGAGTCAGATATAATGGTTTTAAAGGAAAGTAAATTGCCTTATTTTAATTAGAATTCTTTTTTATATATATATTTTAATTTCATCAATTTTTTTATCGGGACTCACTACAATATCTCATTTGACATTTGAATTATTTAAAATCGGACTCTTGTCCTCATTTTTTGTTGCTATTATTATCAAAACGTTTCAGCCGTTGTGTTATCCAACCTTTTTCAGGCATCTCTCGATCAAGGTGACCTTCAAGGATTTTCAAAGTGTATTCTTTATTTAATCTACGGCGGTAGATTGTCCTCGTTCCATTCTCCATATCAACGTCTTGTTTCATATTTAGTACATCCCAGTTATTGAATCGCCCTCTTTGCACTGAGTCTGCACTAGTAGGCCCGTAAACTTGACTCAATGGAAAAAGGGCAAGCAATAATTAGGCAATACTAAATAAGAACAAGGTGAGTTATCTCCCTTAGAAATACTAAATAAGAACAAGCTAGAAATAGACAGCGGAACGAGAACAACCTGCCTCCGTAGACTAAATAAATGGTTCCGTTCGAAATTCCTTATTGGTTATCCGATCGACAATCATCTGACGAAGGCCGAAGACTCAACGACTGAAATGTGATAACTACAAAGATGTGGAAAATAACAGAAATTCAGACAGGAAATCTAATTTAGTTCTTAATTTTCTTACATATCATCCTGCGTAATTTTCTGGTTTTTATAACATAAATAAATAAATAAAAAAAAAGATTTTATTTTGAATAAAAAAAATCGAGTTAAAAGGCCAGTAGTAAAAAAACAAATCTGTGGGCGCGCGGTTGTATCCTCGAAATGGTTAATCAGAGAACCGAGTTCGAATTCCAGTCTGGTTTGCTACATTCACTTACACGCAAATACCGTTGGGAAAGGTATGAATCCATTTTTTCTCCCTCAAGCAATGAGCAAACAGCAAGACAAACTCGGCCCTATAGCCTTGGTTGGCAACCAGTCTAAGTGAAGAAAAACAGAATTCAAACCACACTGGAAACGGTTGGGCCCCGTCAGTCTATCTTGCCAATGACATGCCACCGCTCTTGGAGTATGTACGGTGCCCCTACAACATTAATGGAGCAAAGAAGATAAGACCGATTTAAAAAAATTGGTAGGGTTCAAATATTCAAAAACAGATTTCATTTTATTTTCAATACGATCTTGTAAAACAATTTAGTGTCAATTAGACTCATCTTCAATTGTTTTTGGTTTTTTTTTTTTGGTGGCGGGCACATTAAAAGCAATGAACAAAAAGGTTACAGTGATCATTACATACGCTTCTACGACCGATTATTGAACAAAGGCAAAGTATACTCAAACTCTCGGTCACAGTGACTTGCGACTTCGTGCTAGCACATCCATGCGCGCTCTCCCAGAAACCGCAACTGAGGTCCGCTCAGCATAGTTGCAGTACAAACTCCAGGTGGGTTCTGTGGGTGTTGAGCCAACGCAAATGTGACTGAGCAGATGTCTGTAACAGGGATTGGATAGCCGCCCTGGTAGACAAGCATACTCGGATACAAGTAACCACCCACATTTTTTTCTTTTTTTTTTTGACAGTAAGATTCACCCTGTACAATACCCGGGACCACTTGAGGGAGGTAAAGGGTTGCGTTAGAGATTAGTTTAATTGGTACCTCAATTATTAGACAGTCTTTACTTTAGGGTCACGTATTTGTAATTCACACACAGCCAGAAGCACCTTGTGGTTACTTGACAGGTGTATTCAAAAAGCTACCCGGCTCATCATGAAAATGTGACATGGCTAAATATTAAGGAAAAACAAATTGTGGGGTATTCAAATACCCAGTGTCTTAACGGATGTTTAAAAGAAGTATTTGGGATTTGTCACTTTCGACTGTAGAGAGAAAATTCCTCCTACAGATTTGTCTTGGGTATGACGATAAACTCCATCCGGCAGCAAGGCCTCTGGTCGGAGGGTTTTGAAGAGCGTGTAAGCACCTCTTAATTGCTGTTGTTCCCAAGTCCACTTGGACCCAGGGGGTGGGTAGCACTTGTTAGGGTCCCAGCTATGGGCAAAGAGTGAACACCCAAACTGGGGTCAAAGCAATAAAATATAAAAAAATTACCAGCAATACATTGAAGGGAAAAACACCAAAGCTCACAAGAAAATAACATTTCGGCATTAAATGACCCATAAGGTGTCGATATGCCATTAAACAAACAAGCCAAACTTACTACAGATACTAATCGATGAACATTATTTCTTTCTTACACTGTTCACCCTGTATATGGCTCGAGAGCCACATGAGGTAGAGAGTTACATCTAGTGGAACAAAAAAAAACAATTATCTCATACATAGGTCGGTAACTATGGCACCGGTGCCACACGTGGCACGCCAAGCAATTCCCAATGGCACGCAGCGGCAAATGACATCACGAAGTCCGAACCAATAACTACTACAACGCAAAGAAGATATTTAGCTATTTCGATTTTAATATATACTAAAGTATATATACTATATATTACTATATAAACTATATTGTAGAACAGGGATATTGACCTTGACTTGTATAAAAATACGTATGCTGTTGACACACTGAATGATTTTAAAACCCTAAGTCGGCACATAGATAGCAAAAGGTTGCCAACCCCAGATCTAAAAGAACCTTTCGCAAGATAGTTTTATGAATAGTCGCCATTTTGTGGTTGACAACATAAGTAAGAAATCATCTCAATGTGATGTGATGAACGGAAACATTATCCCATGACAGGCATATGCGTGTAATTCACAGAAATAATATGGCTGAAGCTACAAAATTGCATTTAGTTACTTGATAGATATTCAGAAAGCTACTTGACTAATCATGAAAATTTGACGTGCCACTGAGTAAATATTAAATTTGCAGGGCATTCAAACTGTTCTAGGAACAATCCCCGTAAACATTTTTTAATGCTCGCCTCAGGAATTTTCGCAGTAGAAAACTTTAGCGTGTAGGATTTTTGCCATAAGACAATTTGCCCGAAAAAAATTTTACTATGCGAATTACCTTATCAAATGTATCTGGCTCACACTATTGTTACTTCGATTTAAGCATTTTAATGAACGAAGTTATAGGATCAAAATCCTACATCTTTCATCCTCGTCAGTGAGGAGCGCAAAAAAATTCAACTTTATACTCGAACCTACGTGACGCAATTTCATATTTTCAGACTTAACGTTAAACTTTCTGTTAACATAATATCAGTCTGTCAATAATTCTCACTCAAGAAATATACAGGGTGTCCATAAAGTTCGTGTGCACTTTAAAAAATTTATAACTTTATTTGTATTTGCGATAGAAATAATCTGTAAAAAATGTTATAAAGTTTAATGTACCTAGTTTTAAGTAACTAATGTGATTTCATTCATTACTGTAAATCAGTTGGCAAATGTTTTCAGTGAACTGCAAAATCGTATTAACCTTTGTATTGCTAATGATGGAGGACATGTGAAAACTTAAATAAAATTTCAATAAAACCTTAAAAAAATATAGATTTACTTCTTTCTAATCCTTTTTACAAATTATTTCTATCGCAAATACAAGTAAAGTTATATTTTTTTTAAAGTGCACACGAACTTTATGGACACCCTGTATATTATTTAAAACAAACTTACTTGAATACGCAACTAACTTCAATATAAAATATCTGATCAAAGAAAGATAACCTTTTCAAACTCCCAGTAAGTCTTGAAATTTGCACGAATTATTTGCTAACATAAACTGTTTTAAATTCACTATAAATACCTAAATATTGAAATATACTTATATATATTTGAACATACATTATAACAACACATAACCTTTTGATCGAAAATATAAGTGACATTCAATTCATTAAACACAAAGATATTTAAACAATTTAAAATACCTTGTTATATAATTAAAATACCCAAATCGAATACCTAATTTGAACACTAAAACTCTGAAAATTTGAACATAACTCCAAAAGGTACGTTCATGATAAGTGTATGGAAAACAAAATGCAGCGAAAATTTCTTACGGCAAAAATCCTATACAGCGAAGTTTCCTACGGCGAAAATTTCCGAGACAATATTTCCTACGGCAAAAAAAAGTTTACGGCGAATGTTCCAGATACGCATTCAAACACCCAGGGTACCAACGGAAGATTAGAATTATACATTTTCGTTTTATCACTTTCAACTCTGTAGAGAGAAGAGACTCCTGCTAGAGATTGTTTTTTTTTAATCATTTCACCCCAAGCAAGGCAGTAAAGCCACTAATACACAAATGTGAAAGAATAATTTTAAAAAATATACAATTATAAAAAAGTGAGATCACTAAAAGAAGAGGAATTAATTAGACAGTAAATAGCAATTGACGTTACATTTAAACTTTTGAAATTCAAGACAGAGTCTCGATTAAGTGGACACACGAGTTTGTGTGTCTTGGTTATTATTTGATAAGTAGACAACTCGTTATCCGGGCGACATTAAATCGACTTCAAACCCACCACCGACTACTAGTTTCAACCGCTGTACGCTCCAATCTCCTTCAGGTGATTGGAACTTCGAACTGAACACTTTATTCCGTCCATCAGTGTAAATTTTTCTAGTTCCACGTGCCATGACTCTTCCGAATGTCTCAGAATCAGTTATCTCTCTTTAACTCGACTCTTCAAGATTTTGTTCACCTCAGCTGTAGCCAGGTATTGAACTCACAACTCTTTGGGTCAAGTCACTGGATTCAACCAACGCTTTTATCCACTGGACCATGAACACATTGGTTCAGTTTGAAATTCCAGTCACCTGAAGAAGGCCAGGTCATACAATGGCCGAAACGTCGTGAATATGTCAATAAACATTAGGACAACAGTGTAAATAATTCTGAACGAATTTGGCACCATTTAGCATCCGGTTATCAATTTTTTAACACAAAGGGGAAAATCCAAAATATTAAATGAGTATCGTAAGACTTTGTTTTCAGCGGACACTTGAGCATCTTTTTTCATTTTTTTAATCATATCACGCTATGTAAGGCAGTAAAGTCACTAAGACCAAGGGGTTAATGAGTGTGAAAGAATAAGAAAAAAAGAGAGACATTATTAAGGAGCGATAACAATAGAAGAGTAATCAAGAAGACATTAGATAACGATTGACATTGCATTTAAATTTGTTTTGTAATCATTTCACCCCATGCTAGGCAGTAAAGTCATTAAGGCCCAAGGGGTTACTGAGTGTGAAAGAATAAGAAAGAAAAAAAGAAATATTATTAAGGAGAAAGAACAAAATAAGAGTAATCAGGAAGACAGTATATAACGATTGACATTGCATTTAAATTTTTGAGGATCAACTTTGGCTTTGGCACCACAATTTCCTGTCCTTTGTAGCCCTTAATAAATCTTGTTATTTTACAGTCTCTGTTAAACCCATTCACACAAGGTCGCTAAGGATGTTCTGCGTTGTTTTCTTCTGTCCCTCTTGCCCCAATCTGTACTATGAGTGTCAAATTTTCCAAGCCCGCTTTCCTCGTTACGTGCGATAGAAATTTCAATTCTTTCTGATGCTAAGTATAAATTTCGTTTTTGTTTCCATTTCTTCTAAAACTGCTTCGTTGCTCACATGCTCTGTCTTTAGAATTCTCAGCATGCATCTGTAGGACCATGTTTCTGTGGACTTAAATCTATTCTTCATTTTGATGAGATTTTCCAGTATTCACTGCCATATAGGAGGATCTATATTATATAACAGTTCCGTAATATTTTCTTTGTTTCTAATGAAATTTTCCTGTTTCTTAATACTCTGCTTATCTGTCGGAAGGCATCTTTCTCTTACTCAGTGCTCCTTTGGGTTTAAATCTCAAAATCCCCCCCTCCCATTTCCAATGTATTTAAATTTTTCTACTTGTTTAATTTTCGCATATTCAATTTGTAATTCACACGTTGGGTTGACTTTTTTTCTGGCTACTTTATATTCTGTTTTCTTACAATTGATATTTGGTCCTTTTTTTTTTTCGTTTTCCTTTCTTACCTTCTATAGGCATCTTTCGCTATCCAAGCACGCCTTCGGGTTTCAGTGTCGCACCACTGTTTAAAAAATGTCAACACAAATACGTGCGCCCACTAAACGTAACGTTTGTTGTAATAAGAAAGGATGTCGGACTAAAAAGACATTAATTACTTTAAATTTAATTAAACCAAGTATGCAGTTATTTAATAGACCGTCAATGATGGAGTCATTATCATTATTTGTTTGGGGAATTTAACTATTTGCAAATGAGCGCCATAATGAATCAGACCTAAGATAATTATTACCGTAACACTAATATATCAACTCCAAATCGACATCTCCTATAAAATACAGGACATTGCAATGATTTACTTGTAGATTAGCATAATGGCGTTATAGACGAATTCTCTTTTAAATCGGCTCTATTTGCAACAGCTGTTGTATGGTAGATAAACATAACTTTACATTATTATTATTATTATTATTATTATTATTATTTTTCTTATTCTTATTCTTTGTCCCGTGTCTCTCCATGGCCTAGGCGATCATGGCTCTCCACAATTTCTTGTCCTTTGTAGCTCTTAATAAATGTTGTCTTTTTGTTATCGCTTCTAAACCTTATTCCTCCATCTATACTCAGTAGTCTCTCAATAGTCTTTGATCACATAGAAAGACATAACAGAGATGCTACTTGGTTTCAATGAGAAAGAAAGAAAGAAAGAAAGAAAGAAAGATGGAAGTTTTTAACGTCTCCTGTCAATATCTCATAAATAATGGACTATTCCGTTTTGACCTCGTGGAAAGAGGGGAAAAGACAATACTTGGTTTCAATGAGAAAAAGAAAGAAAGAAACGAAGATAGAAGTGTTTAACGCCTCTTGCCAAATACCTCATAAATAATGGACTATTCTATTTTGATCTCTTTTAACGAAAGAAAGAAGAGAAGATAGAAGTGTTTAACGCCTCTTGCCAAATACCTCATAAATAATGGACTATTCTATTTTGATCTCTTTTAACGAAAGAAAGAAGAGAAGATAGAAGTGTTTAACGCCTCTTGCCAAATACCTCATAAATAATGGACTATTCTATTTTGATCTCTTTTAACGAAAGAAAGAAGAGAAGATAGAAGTGTTTAACGCCTCTTGCCAAATACCTCATAAATAATGGACTATTCTATTTTGATCTATTTTGATGAAAGAAAGAAACGCAGATAGAAGTGTTTATTGTCTCTTGTCAATACCTGATAAATAATGGACTACTCAAGCTCACTAAGCAATTTATACGTTGTTTTCATCTGTTCCTCATGCCTTCAACCTTTCCTCTGAGTATCTGATTTTCCAAGCCCTCTTTCCTCATTATGTTCCCTAGAAATTTTAACTGTCTCTTCTTGATGTTAAATATAAGTTTCCTTTGTTTCCATTTTCTCTAAAACTTCATAGCTGTTCACATGTTTCGGTCACAGCATCCTCAGCATCCTTCTGTAGAGCCACATTGACTCAAGTTTCTTCCTCGTCTATGAGAAGATTGTCTAGCATTCACTGCCATACTGCCATAAATTTCTTTTTATTTGTTTGTAACGAATTATTTCTGTTTTTTCATCTATTTTATTTTATTGAAATTTTATGATATTCTAATGTCAATGTTCAATCCTTTAAACCCATCTGACCAATATGAAAATGTTTGTTGCGTCTTACTGTACTTATGCTAAGTGGGGATCGGCAAAGTTGGTGGCCAAAGCCCACCTCACTTGAAGACTTCCCAAAGCCGTAACAACTAAAATGGATAGCACATGTAACTCGAAGAGAAACTAGTGACGCAAACAAGATGTTGATGTTCCACACTACCTCAAACAAAAGGTTAGGAAGGAAACTTACATCAATACTAGGAAGTAGGTTATTTGCTATAAAGATGTATTGTTGCTACTCTTTTTATAAAAATGTATTGCTGGTAATTTCAGTATAAAGCACATGTTGGCTCTGTGGGTGTTGAATAAACAGAAATTGAATATAAAATAGGCTGTGCCAGAGGTAGTTTCACACAATACCGCAAATTGCTACAAAACCAATCCATCAACCTGAAAACTTGAGTCATATTACTAAACAGCCTCGTCAGATCAAGACTTTCATGTGGATGTCATGCATGGCATCAGATCCGTTCAGAAATATCTAAACTGTCAACTGTATGCAGCTGCCTTCTAAGATCAAGGGTTAAAAATCACTTTGAATGAGGGAAGCCTGAGAGTCTTGGCAAAGTCCATCCTGATTTGAAAAATGTCGACTGGCGCTACAGAATCACAAGCAAAGAACTGTAACAAATAAATAAACCACATAACTTGAGGACTACCAACAGTAGCAGCAATGAAAATAGATAGCACATGTAACTCAAAGAGAAACTAATGACGCAATCAAGATGTAGATGTTCCACGCTACCTCAAACAAAAAGTTAGGAAGGAAACGCACATCAATACTAGGAAGAGCAGTCAATGGACTTCAGTAAGTTATTTGCCTGAGAAAGTGTTTTCAGAGAAAGATTTTGTAAATTTCAACCGACAGCAATGCTAACAATCATAATGTTGCTTGTATGGAAAGGCTTCATATTGCCAACACCTTTCTATTTGTCCACAGTTTTTGTCGCTTTGTACGGAACTGGGGACAGGGCCTTAATAAAGGGAGAAAGACTCCTGAGAGCCAAATGAGATAGGACGTTGAGGGACAGGATCGCCTATATCCTGAAGGGAGTGAGTACATAGAAGAAGAAGAAGAAGAAGAAGAAGAAGAAGAAGAAGAAGAAGAAGAAGAAGAAGAAGAAGAAGAAGAAGAGGTAGGAGAAGAAGAATAGGGACAAAAGAAGAAGGGGAGAAGAATGAAGGGGAGTA
This sequence comes from Acanthosepion esculentum, assembly GCA_964036315.1. Taxonomy (NCBI): domain Eukaryota; kingdom Metazoa; phylum Mollusca; class Cephalopoda; order Sepiida; family Sepiidae; genus Acanthosepion; species Acanthosepion esculentum. Next base: position 16,801,954 of record OZ038494.1, on the reverse strand, counting down.
GAAGAAAAATAAAAAGAAGAAGAAGAAGAAGAAGAAGAAGAAGAAGAAGAAGAAGAAGAAGAAGAAGAAGAAAAATCAGCGGAAGAAAGAAGAAGTAGGAGGAGGAGAAGAAGAAGAATTGGAGGAAGAAAGAAGTAGGAGGAGGAGAAGAAAAAGAATCAGAGGAAGAAAGAAGAAGTAGGAGGAGGAGAAGAAGAAGGAGAAGTAAAAGTAGTAGTAGTAATAGAAAAAGAAGAATGAGATCAAGACAGAAGAAGAAGAAGAAGAAGAAGAAGAAGAAGAAGAAGATGAAGAAGAAGAAGAAGATGCGGCATGTAGGCTCTCCCATAAATTTGAGAGTTGAAATGAATGAATTTTTTTAAATATTGATACCCGCTGTAATTTACAGTCAATCAAGTAGATAAAAGACTTTTTGATTGTCTTGTGGATATTTTCATTGTGAGAATCGTTTTCTTCGATTCGGTATCATCTCGAATGGTTTTTGAGTTGATATCGGAAAAGTAAAAGTAACCATTCCTCAGTTGTCCCTAATTTTTGCTTCAATCCAATCAATAAAATATCCGACGCGTCCATAAACCCCTGGGGCCTCGCCACATTTGTACCCTGCAGATGTTACTCCAGTCAAATACCAGCGGCCATTTCGAAAACACTGTAAGGGACCACCTGAATCACCCTGAAAAATAAATCAAAGAAGGAATCACGTAATGAAAAAAATTGGTAAATTTGCAGTATAAGTACCAAAATTTGCAGTATAAGTACCAAAATTTGCAGTATAAGTACCAAAAGCCCCCGGTATTGAGAATGTACCATTCTGGCGCGAAATTGCCTGGTTATCTCGAAAATGACTTTAAAACATTTCGCTCTATTACCGTTTAGAAATTATGGACAATGTAAGTTCGACTTCTTTCTCGTCGCGTACACAGAACGTCCACCATTACTGGCGTTGTTTACCTACATTTGCCTCTAGCGCGGAATGTTCACTTGTCTTGATTACTGTGCAATGCTCGAAGTTTGAAATGAATGCACGAAACAATGCACAAAAAACGTAAAATCCGACAATTAAAATAAAATAAAATAAATTACCTGCCTGAAAAATAAAAAAAGGATTTTTTCCTTTTTTTCAACGATGTTTTTTTTTTTATGTGTCGTGAATGTTTTTTAAATTTAAAGCTTCATAAATTACATTTTAGGCTGAGATTCTGTTTCATTCGCTATAAGGAGATTTATTAAAAACAATAAAGAAAAAAATACTATTCATTTAAAACTTCATTTTAAACAATAAGCACATTTTAAAATAACATCCGAGAAAATCGCGCAGTAATCAAGTCCTGTAAGATACGAAAAGCTGTAAAAAGGCCGTTAACTAAGTAAGCTTCCGCGCATTACGACTGGAGGAAAACGTATGTAAACAACGCTAGTAATGCGGCCGGACAACGTGAAAGAAATCGAACTTACATCGACAATAAATCGAAAACGGTAATCGAACGCAATGTTTTAATGTCATTAAATAACCAGGCAATTTCACAACAGTATGGTCAGTCAGTTAGTTACGTGCCATGTGTTATACACGTTTAGGCGATCTTTCGATACATGACTGACGAGGCAGATTTTTTTTCCCACAGTTGGTTGCCATTTCTTTCTGCGGTAGACCAGTTGCAATACAAGGCTATAGAACCCACTCTGTCCTACTATTTACCCATAGCTGGGGGAGGGGAAGAGGATTCATACCTTTCCCAAGGGTATTAGCACGTAAGTGAATGCAATGGATTCGAGTGGGATTCGAACTCGGCTCTCCGATTTCTCAGTATACCAGAATATACCGGAATGATACATTCTCAATAGCGGAGGCTTTTGGTGCTTATACTGCAAATTTACCAAAAAATCTTCGAATGAATTTAGCCTGCATGATAATCATTTTATATAGTTTGTACATCAGGAACTGATACGATGTAGCGTTATTAGTGTCAGCCGATATCTTGTTAAATTGTGCTATCACAAAAATTCTTTCAGAATGATTATCAGCTAAGTGAAGTGGATCTCACAAGGACCATTTCAAACGGCCCTGATAAAAAAGGTTGGCGAATGAAGTTAGAACTCGATAAATTTTCAGGAACTGATACGATGTAGTGTTATCAGTGTCAGCCGATATCTTGTTATATTGTGCTATCACAAAAATTCTTTCAGAATGATTATCAGCTAAGTGAAGTGGATCTCACAAAGAACATTTCAAACGGCCCTGACAAAAAAGGTCGGCGAATGAAGTTAGAACTTGATAAAATTTCTTCTTCTTTTTTTTTTGTACAATAATGATAAGACAAAGAACAATGTGGTCACGACCAACGGAAAACAGTGAAAAGGCGCGTAGATTGACGAGAGACCGCCTCGCAGCGACGCGAATGGGAAGACACGTCCGATAGACTGTCCGCCTCTCCTCACCTCGCTTCATCTCTGCTTCGTTCGTTCCAACCAGAATAGTCTTGTGGTTTTATTTCGTGGGCGAAGATCTGGCGGAAGGGTTATTTTAAGCCACAAGTGTTTGGCTGCAAAAAGCTGCACACTGAGAACAAACCTGGTGTCTGGTCTTATGTCAGTGAACAGATTAAAATGGGACTTGATATCTGTGAATATTCTTTTGGAAAGCTAACACACTGTTTTATTAACGTTTGAAACTCTTTATTATGAATGTGCGTTGTGGTATAGTGGAATACTGGCTCGGATTGTGAAATCAGAGAGCCAAGTTCAAGTTCCAGTCGAGTTCGTTACAGTCACATACGCGCAAATATCCTTGGGAAAGGTATGGATCCATCTATTATCCCCACACTATGGGTTAAATAGCAGGACAGGCTTGGTCCTGTAGTCTTGGTTGGCAACCAGTCTACCGCAGGAAGAAATGGCAAGCTACTGTGAGAAAATCTGCCTCGTCAGTCATGAACCGAAAAAGAGAAGGTCGCCTAAGCGTGTATCACGTATGGCACTTAACTGATTACGAATGTGTTACTTTAAACCAAAGGTGGACAACCTTTTTGAAAGTGCGCGCCAAAACCGGCCAAAGCTTTAACACAACATTTTTCCACGTGCCAACAAAAATTTTTGAAACCTCAAAACTAGCAACAAGTTGGAAATGGGTCTACCTAAAAAAAATAAAAGTTCATAAAAGTACCGGCCTGTTTTTTTGTTTTGTTTTGTTTTTGTTTGTCTTGCTTAGTTCACGAGAAATTCATTCTCTTTTTTTTTTTCTCTTCAGTTTTATTGCTTAAGATCTTATCAACACGTCCAAACTCTCCCTTATCAGAAGTCCTACAAACGATTTTGTTCGGAACAGACAATGCATAAAGCTTTATTTTCTTTATTAATCACCACCAAATTTTTCAGCCCAGTATTCTTTAAATTGACTAATATCTTCATCATTTTGAATGAAATCGTTTCTTAGCTAATGATCGTGACACTGTAAACGGAAGAAAATAAAAAATACATGAGATAATGATATACACTCGAGGAAAAGAATAAAAGGAAATCTGATGAATAAGTTTCGCGTGCCAGAAACAAGTCATCGGTGTGCCATGTTTGGCACGCGTGCCAAGGGTGGCCGACTCCCTGCTTTAAACCATAGATAGAACTTACTTTCGACCAATTCCCTATCAAATATGGCGATACACGTAGCCGAAAAAGTTTATATTTACATCTTGTATTTAAAACTTGTAGAATGGGGCACCTCGAGGCGGTGCAATGGTTAGCGATATTGTCTTGCTAAAACAACTACGACTGAATAGTGAGAACGATCCTCACTGAGTGCGCCATACTTTCGGCCTCGTGCCGCATCTAAGCCACACTTGGAAGACTGCTTTAAAAGCTGTAAAATAAATAAATGCGTATTATAGACAAATAATGAAAGTAAATGGATCAGAATCAGGAAATACTTACGTAACACGTGTCGTTTCCTTTGTCGGATTCGGCACAAAATGTCGTTTTAGAATTAGAGTATATATATCGCACTGATTTATGAATGTCTTTGATTCTGTCTTCACACTGAGATTTCGATAAAACGTTTACTTCCGTTTGAAAAGGGTAAGCGGATCCATTTCCCTCTGCGAAGAAGTAAAAAGCATTCAGATGAAAATTTTCCACAAATATATTAACAGAAACAGTAATACAAACATATACAAACGAGAGTGCTACAGCAGAAATGTTCGATCCGACTGTCAGAGCTGACTACTGGAAACTTCCCTCTCCAAAAAGGCAGTACCTGCTCCTATTTATAGCTGATATAGTCCATGCGTGCGTGGGTAAATTACAATAACAGAGTTCTAAGTAGAAACGCTGAAACTTCTTGCAGATAAAAAAAACTTTAAAGAAATTACAAAACCTCCTACAGAAGGTAGCGAAGGAGAGCGAGAAGAAGGGACTAAGTATAAACTGCAAGAAGACAGAATGCAGTGTTATAAGTAAGAGGATGAGCCCGAAATGCGATTTGCAGTTTGGGGACACTAAAATCAAGCAACTATTTAAGTGTAACGTCAATCGACATCTCCAGTTGCCTTGATCTATCCACTTCCCTTCTCCACATCCTTTCACCTTTCATTCCTATCTGCTCTCGCTCCAAATCTTCTGTAACCCCCTTGCCTTGATCGATCCACTATCTTTCTCCACATCATCTCCCTTACAACTCTTATCTGCTCTTCCTCCAAACCTTCTGTAACCCTTTGCGTGCTAGTGGCTTCCAGCCTTGCTTGGGGTGATAAGTTTAAATAAAAAAAAATTTTTTAAAGTGCAGAAGTTTATATATCTGGGAAGTGTTTTGACAGAGGACGGTAAGTGCGACTCTGGTAAAATTTTTCTTTCAAAAAATCTATTTCTGGTAAAAATTTTCTTTCAAAAAATCTATTTCTGGTAAAAAAAAAATTTTTAAATCTATTTCTGGTAAAAATTTTCTATCAAAAAATCTATTTCTGGTAAAAAAAAAATTTTTTAAATCTATTTCTGGTAAAAAATTTCTTTCAAAAAATCTATTTCTGGTAAAAAAAAAATTTTTTAAATCTATTTCTAGTAAAAATTTTCTTTCAAAAATTCTATTTCTGGTAAAAAAAAAAATTTTTTAAATCTATTTCTGGTAAAAATTTTCTTTCAAAAAATCTATTTCTGGTTAAAAAAAAAATTTTTTAAATCTATTTCTGGTAAAAATTTTCTTTCAAAAAATCTATTTCTGGTAAAAAAAAAAATTTTTTAAATCTATTTCTGGTAAAAATTTTCTTTCAAAAAATCTATTTCTGGTAAAAAAAAAATTTTTTAAATCTATTTCTGGTAAAAATTTTCTTTCAAATATGTATCACTGGTAATATTTTTCCTTTTTCGAAAAATGTTTAGCTGTTAATTAATATATATTTTTCTTTTTTCTTTTTATTTTTCAAAGATATGTTGCTTATTTTTCAAAAAACGTATAGCTGGTAATATTATTTTTCAAAAAACGTACAGCTGGCAATATTTTTTCAAAAAACGTATAGCTGATAATATTTTTCAAAAAACGTATAGCTGGTAATATTATTTTTCAAAAAACGTATAACTGGTAATATTATTTTTTAAAAACGTATAGCTGGTAATATCATTTTTCAAAAACGCACTGCTGGCAATATTATTCTTTCGAAAACGTATAGCTGGTAATACTATTTTTCCAAAAGCGTATAGCCGGTAACCTTATTTTTTCAAAATGGACGCGGATGTAGTTTACCGTTATACCCATGGACACGGATGTAGTTTACCGTCATACCCAGGACGTGGATATAGTATGAGAGTTCACTATTTGCCCATAGCTACCAGCCCGGGCCAGGGTGCACCTGGGAACACCACCAATTAAGAGGTATTTCCACGCTTCCTCAAAACCTCCTGATCAGAGGCCTTGCTGTTGGATGCAGTTTAACGTCATACCCAGGACGCATTTGATGAAGGTAGAAATCAAATTTCTAAAGATATTCAATGGAACCAAAATAAAATTTAACAACATTACTGGAATGCATGCTAACTCAGTAAATAATATCATCAGTCATACATTTTCCATTTAAGGGACAGGTCATATTTTTTCAGCAGTTGCATTTATTTTTAAAAAAATTAACGTTGTCTTTCTTGGAAATATATTTAATATAATGTTGTTATATAGATTTATCGATGTTACTAATGCAGCTTAACATTATTTTTGTTAAAAATCTTTTTTAGTGTTTGGTGCATGATTAAAGTGCTTATGAATTTAATTGCTAAAGTGATCAACTTTCTCGATGTGACTTTGGACTTGAATACTGGTTATTACAAGCCATATACCAAAGATCTAGATAACCAAAGATCTAGATAACCATAGATACGTCATTAAGGAATCAAACCAACATAACATTCTAGATAATTTACATAAATCAGTCCAAGTTAGATTAGCCATCAACTCCAGCAATAAGGAAATAATTGATGATAAGTAAATGAAATATATAAAGGCTTCAGAACTAAGCAAACATGAATTAAATTTAGAGTATTTAGAAAAAACAAAGGGGGTAAAAATAAACTGAAACGCCGTTATATATATATACACACATTATTATTATTATTATTATTATTATTATTATTATTATTATTATTATTTCCTTTGATATCTGGCGTTTACACATTTCTTTCCGGGTCCCGCCCAGGGACCTAAGGTTAGAAATGGCATCATGACACTTTCCACTGCAAAAAAAAAAATAATAATTACATAGATAAAGCCCTTCGTAAAGTGTGGGCTGTACTTGTCAGAATAATTTTTTGTATCTCTTTGAGGCATGGACTTCCAGGGATCCCTTCAATCAGCCTACTGGAATCTTTTCCAACCAGTCCAAGGGCTCCAACTACAACAGGAATTGTTGATGTTCACATTTTTTAGATTTCTATTTCAAGGTCCTTGTATTTTGACAGTTTTTCGAATATCTTCAAAGACACATTGCAGTCTGCAGGTACTGCCATATCAATAAGGAGGCACTTATTTTGTTTGTGGTCTTTAATAACAATGTCTGGGCGGTCGGCTTTGATTGTTCTGTCAGTGTGTATTGTGTAGTCCCATAGAATTGTTATTATTATTATTATTATTATTGTTATTATTATTATTATTCGTGTATGCCATATATGGTCTGGAGCCCCTTCTGTTTGCCTCAAGGTTCTTGATAAGATCCAGAGACGGGTATGCATTGTAATTGGCCCTGATCTGGCTTCTCGTCTGCAGTCTCTCTCTCTCTCTCTCTCTCTCTCTCTCTCTCTCTCTCTCTCTCTCTCTCACACACACACACACACACACACAGACGCACCGTCGCCTCTCTCTGTCTCTTTTATAAATACTTCCATGGTAATTGTTCCGATGAGCTGCTATCGCTGGTTCCCAGGCTCCATGAATTCAAGCGTCCTACGAGGCTGGCATCTCGTTCCCACCCTTTCACTGTTGAAACTGTTAAATCTAGACGTCTCTTCTACTCCAATAGCTTCATATCTCGCACCTCACGCCTATGGAACTGCCTTCCTCATTCCTGTTTCCCTGATGACTATCATCTCCAACTATTCAAGTGTAACGTCAATCGACATCTCCAGTCGCTTTGATCTATCCACTATCCTTCTCCACATCCTTTCTTCCATCACTCCTATTTGCTCTCGCTCCAAATCCTCTGTAACTCCTTGCGTGCTAGTGGCTTCCAGCCTTGCCTGGGCTGAAAAGCTTAAAAAAACTGTTATGTTTCCTGCTTTGTATCCTTTAGAGCCGGGTCCAAACTATGGTGCTTAGGCCCTATACGAGAATTGTCATTTAATTGATAGCACTTCTCTCAGTGTATGAGAGGTTCCTAGTAGGGCGATCTTCTGGCCAACTTGTATGTTGGTGTTACCTGGGACACTCTTAATAAAATAGTGCATTCCGTTTCTCACGAGGCCCAGTGCTCCGATTACTATTGGTACAGTCTCAGTCTTCATTCCCCACATCCTGTTAATCTCGATCTCCAGTTCGTTGTATTTGGGCAGTTTCTCGATAATTTTCATGGAGGTGTTTCTCTCAAATTGTACTGCTATATCAATAAGCATATACTTCCTGAATTTCTTGTCTTTATTATTATTATTATTATTATTATTATTATTAAATAAAGTTAATATTGAAAATTTTTTAAAAATGGTGTTTTATTTTTATTAATACAGTGGAACCTCGGCTCACAAATTTAATTCGTTCCTGAAGGCCGTTCGTAACCCGAAATGTTCGTAAACCGAAACTATTTTTTCAATATGAATCAATGTAGAGAAAAAAAGTCACAGTACAAAAAAATTGGAAAAGAAAAGCACAGCACAACACACGAATGTATGCAACATGGCGGCCGACTCAGAAATGATTCCGTTGGGGTTAACTCGGTTCGGCTATGTTCGAGAACTGAAATTTTGTTCGATAACCGAGGCAATTTCATCTCGAATTTTCTGTTCGAAAACCGATTTGTTCGACACGTGAGGTTCCTCTGTATACCGAAATATTTTTGAATGCTATCAAAGACTTTAAGGATATAGAGTACACATCGAAAAAAAAAGCAATAATCAGGATACTGATTCGAATAATTTAACAGTTATTGAACAGACCGACTTGAACAGCACATTGACCAAAGATTTCTTTACTCAGATTAATTTTACTTACCATACGAATGCTCCCCCCATCCGGCTACAGTGCAAATTTCGCCCGGAAAGACAATTTTCTCTCGATCCAGACAAATCAACTTAATGTAATCCGTTTCTATCACTGGCTCGGAAAGCTTCAGTAGAGAGATGTCGTATTTGGTATTCCCAGTGTCTGAAAAATTAGATTTGATCCTCGTAAAATAATAGGAAAACAATAAGATCGTTTGATGCGACAACGATCCAGGAGATTCATCTCGCCTTCACGACGAGTGTACAGCAACTAACTGACGCCAAAATGATTACTTCCTTTTACGTTTCCATATGAATACGAAGGAAAGGTGGATGAGTCGACCCTGAGAACATGGCCTTCGTATTCCATTTGCAAGGGAGAAGATCCCCTCAGAAAACTTATCAACGTTTTTCATGCATTTTAAAGCCAGAAAATATTTTTAGATTTTAAGAATTTTGGGCAGATAATTATGATTTGGTTATATAAGTCCTAATAATTATATAAGTACTTATAAGTCCTTATAAGTACTTATAAATCCTTATGAGTACTTTACTCAGCGGCGGGAGTCTTTCTGCTCTTGACTAATATGTCATTGTCACACAAACAAAATCGGACGAGTGATTAATGTAGGCAATATATGGATTTGTATGTTGATCTGCCCAAAATCCTAAAAATCTGAAAATATTTTCTGGCTTTAAAATGCAGGAAAAAGGTTCATAAGTTGTCTGAAGGGAATAGCTGCCTAGAACGTTAGACCGTAAGTACTGATATAAGTCCTACTAATTATGGAAGCTGTGGATTCAAAATATTCCGAAGGATATTTACACGTAAGTGAATATATCGAACCCGATTAGAATTGGAACGAATGGTCATCATATATATATATATATATATATATATATATATATATTATAATATTTTTATTTTTTAAAATATTTTACATCGCGACATTTCTATATTTCGTAATTTAAATCTGTTCCATTATCAAGCGATGTTGGGTAATTTTTGATGAAAATGATTTACTTTTGACAACAGAATGGTATTTCATTTAAGAGTTAAGAAGGAGGGAGGAACAAGATTTCAAAATCTTTTTATGAGTATGTCTTCTTTGACCAATAAAAAGGCAAGTCAAAGCTAAAGGCGAAAAGTGTAGCGATATAGGTTAGGATGTGTGTGTTATTCAGACTTGTCGAGATGAACCGACATTTTTAGACATGTCACCAATTACATCCGGGTAAAGAATATGATTTTTAGTTACAAAGAAATGTGTATCCAACAAATTTTAGGATTTTAGTTTTTGAGGAATTATTATTGTTTATGCTTTAAAATATCTTAAATGGGCTTCTCGTCTGATTAAATCAATTTTATATATCATATTATTTTCATACTAAAATAACATATTTATTTTATTTAATGTCCATGACAATATTAACATTAAAATCAAGGAATTAAATGAATTTTATATATAAGGCAGGAAATGCATTGTAATAACAATGTAATAACAATGTCAACCCTTGAAATTATAAAAATATATTAAAAATCAAAAAACCTAATAATGAAACCATAGCATCATTTGACGTTGAAAATCTGTTCATTAACGTTCCAGTTAGAGAAACCATTGACATTATTACAGTGCGTTTCTTGCCTTATTTAATTGTAATATGCGGGAAAATATCCGCTCATATTAAAAGATTAGGATAAAAATAAGCAAACATAATATTTGTAATTTATTCAACCACACACAAACATATATATATATGTATGCATATATTTATATATATATATGCATGCATATATACATATATATATATTAAGACATTTGTATGTTTATACATTCTTTTTATAGATACAAATATTTAAGTAAATGCTGTTTATAATAAACAGTATTAACCAACATTTACCGGCCTGAATGTCCGAGAAATTCTCATAGAAAATATTCGTCCTCCGACAGGAATCGAACCTGCATCCTATACGGAACCGTCATATAGCCTGGGGTGCTTTTACCGATTGAGCCGCAGAGGAGCGTTTCGGTTTGCAAGGTCGATTTTACTGTCTTTAAACTACAATCTTCGATGATTCTCTCACGTACATTCATATCTGCTCATGGCGTATCCAAATGTAAACAAATGACGTCACACATTATGAAATGGACAAAGTCCGACAATTATTCTAAGACATTTTTATGTTTATACATTCTATTTATAGATATGAATGTACGTGATAGATTCATGGAAGATTGAAGTTTAAAGACAGTAAAATCGACCTTGCTAGCCGTAACGCTCCCCTGTGGCCAAAGCGGTTAAAGGCATGTCGTGCTAATATGACGGTTCCGTATAGGATACAGGTTCGATTCCTGTCGGAGGACGAATATTTTCTATGAAAATTTCTCGGACATTCAGGCCGGTAAATGTTGTTTATTATAAACAGAGCTTTTACTAAATATTTGTATCTATAAAAAGAATGTATAAACATAAAAATGTCTTAAAATAATTGTCGGACTTTGATCATTTCTTTATTTTTATTTATATATATATATATATATATATATATATATATATATATATTGATCATTTGTCACGGAAGCTTTAATGATATTTAAGAATTCTATTGACTTACAAGAATAAAGTTCATGGATGAATATTTTGTCGATTTCAACCATTTTTTGAGTCTCTTCCTGTTCACTCAAACTGTTCTCTCCGAGGACTGCATACCAGAAGTTTGTTTTGGACATGTTAGAATTTCCGGATAGGTTTACACTGTCAGAAAAATAACGTAACCATTTTATTTTTAAATAACTGCAACTTCATTTTTACACATGAAATCAGAATAGTCAAGAACCGTTCTTCACACACACTTAAATTCTCATTAGATTCATGAATTACCGTATTTTCCAGTTTACAAGACGTTGCGGCTTGGAAGACGCACCCTAATATTGGAAAGAAATTTCTAAGAAAAAAAAAAGTAATTCTCACGCAAAAACACATCCACCATGCCTCCCTCACATACTGGTGCCTCGTATTGTTTATATTAATCACTTTTCCGATTTTGTTTGTATGGCAATGACATACTAATCAAGAGCGGAAAGGCTCTCCCCGCTGCTAGTAGAGAGAGCATGTTTAAGCATGTGGCTCGGCTCCAGGAAGGTTTGTAGTCTTGGAAATACTTGTAACAGCTAAGTACTGAGGTTAATCATATAAAATGTTGAATTAAATAGATAGCTAACATTATAGTGTAATCACTCAATATACAAATCCACGTCCCTGTTAGTCAAGTCAATTAGGTGACCGTCCAAGCTTACTTGAGCCTGGGCGTTACATTCGTCTTGGAAGACGCACACATATTTTTCAGGGTATTTTTTAGGGAAAAAGTGCCTCTTGAAAGCCGGAAAATACAGTCGTTCTCAAAAAAGTTGTTTCGGTTATTGCCAACGTGATATTGTATAAAATTTAATCATTTCACCCCATGCAAAGCAGTAAAGCCACTAAGACACAAGACGGTTACCGAGCGTGGAAGAACAAGAAATGAAAAAGCAAAACATTATTAAGAAGTGAGAAGAATAGAAGATTAATTACTATCCCAATAGCGAAAATAATTTTTAAAAAAAACAGCCAAATATTCAAACTAAAACAAAAATATATTAGTAGGATCCTTTCAACCCACAGAAAAATAAGAATGACGTCTGTATTCTGCTGCTAGGCAAAACCATGAGATCACTCACTAGAGTTGAGGGAAAGAAAAAATAAATTGTGGAGTAGGGAAATCAAAAGCTAACCCAATCAAAATAAGAAGGGGATAAAAACAAACTGGTGAGATTGGGAATCTTGATAAGGGTCATAACAAAGGAATCAGAGAATAACAATTACTCACGTTAGCTAGCAGAACGACTTTCACCCAACTTTTTCAGAAATCTACCTATAGCCAACGTTTTCTATCAGTTCTGATTTCAAGCCTGAGCTGATGCCCCAAAAATCCAACCAGATCCTGATTAGAAGAACATTGAGTTTTAATTTTAGTTTGGTTTATTTTGTTTTACGGTATATCAACCTCAATGGGTTATTTAATGCCGACACCATCTTTTATTGCTAGTAATATCTATCTATCTATCTATCTATCTATCTATCTATCTATCTATCTATCTCAGTGTATATATAGGTTTGGTTTGTTTTGTTTCAACCTCAATGGGTTATTTAATGTCGACAAGATTTTTATTGCTGGCAATATCTATCTATCTATCTATCTATCTATCTATCTCAGTAAAGATATAGGTTTGGTTTGTTTTGTTTCAACCTCAATGGGTTATTTAATGCCGACAAGATTTTTATTGCTGGTAATAATTTTTTTCAAAAAGTATTGTTGGTATGAAATTTTATTTTTATACTTCCATAATGTTTTGACCCCTTTGTTTTGGTGGTGGGAGGGGGTAACAATTTGCACATAGCTGTAACTCTGGCAGGTGTTACCACCCCGCGTCAGGGTGGACCTGGGAACACCAGCAATAAAGAAGTGGTTCCACGCTCCTGAAAACCTCCTAATCAAAAGGCTTGCTGTCGAATGTAGTTTATCCTCATACCCAGGAAACGGGTGTAGTGTATCGTCTTACCTAGGACGCGGATGTAGTTTACCGTCTTACCTAGGACGCGGATGTAGTTTACCGTCTTACCTAGGACGCGGATGTAGTTTACCGTCTTACCTAGGACGCGGATGTAGTTTACCGTCTTACCCAGGACGCGGAAGCAGTTTATTGTCATACACAGGACGGAAAATTAAATTGGTGAATTCCCGTTAAAAAAACAAAAACAAACTCACGTTTGTTTTTCTTGCTTCCCCAGCTTTTCTGCTGCTCCCGAGTACAGCGAAAGAGACAAGATCTTACGCTTCGTCATCTCATCTACCGAGAGCGTATGTCATCACTGGCAATAAATGTACAAGCAGCTTAAAACAATTTAATTTCATTATATGTATTAAATTTATGTCCTCCGTTGGTTTTTTAGTCCTAATTATGGTAACAAATGTCACAGAAATATGTTGTTACGTCCTAGATTATTACTTTACTATAGCGTTAGCATAGGTGAGTGACGTAAGTGCTTATTCACGGAAAATCGCGTTACAACGCATCGTAAGAACGGAACTTTGTCATAAGTCGAAGACCCGCTGTAGTCTAATATATATTTACCGATACAATTACTCACTTGAAGCAATGTGCAACTGACAGTAACCATTGGGGGTGGATAAGGTTCGCTCCGCACAAATGGTTAAATCCCGTCCGGTTAATAAATGGATGTACACCTCGAAAACGCAAGGAGACGAGCCACGGTATTTGTCCATAGACAGTACGTATCCCTCCAACAATCCTCTTCTTTCGAGAATGATGTCCGCTCTTAGGGATTCCACATCCTGGATCTACAAAAAATAACGAGAAAGAGGAATTTATACCAATAGCCAAATCCCCATTCGACGAACAGAGAAACATTATGTAATTTATTATAGAAGTTTTCCTAAATATCTAAAAGGAGTCGACAGCCGTTTTCTTTCTCCCCAAGATTATAGAACCCAGACTGTTTAGTCGACCGTAGTCAGGATCATCGAGTCAAACCTTTCGAGCCTTTCCGTAGCTACATATTATGTGCTTCGCAAGATCTACGTACAGCTTTGAATTCAGAGTTTTCCTTCTCCTACACCGGTTGACATACAAGGCTATAGAACAGAGTCTGTTAAGTAGTCGACCGTAGTCAGGATCATCGAGTCAAACCTTTCAAGCCTTTCCTTAGGTGCATAGTATGTGCTTCGCATGGGCTACGTACAGCTTTGAATTCAGAGTTTTCCTTCTCCTACACCGGTTGACATACAAGGCTATAGAACAGAGTCTGTTAAGTTGTCGACCGTAGTCAGGATCATCGAGTCAAACCTTTCAAGCCTTTCCTTAGGTGCATAGTATGTGCTTCGCATGGGCTACGTACAGCTTTGAATTCAGAGTTTTCCTTCTCCTACACCGGTTGACATACAAGGCTATAGAACAGAGTCTGTTAAGTTGTCGACCGTAGTCAGGATCATCGAGTCAAACCTTTCAAGCCTTTCCTTAGGTGCATAGTATGTGCTTCGCATGGGCTACGTACAGCTTTGAATTCAGAGTTTTCCTTCTCCTACACCGGTTGACATACAAGGCTATAGAACAGAGTCTGTTAAGTTGTCGACCGTAGTCAGGATCATCGAGTCAAACCTTTCAAGCCTTTCCTTAGGTGCATAGTATGTGCTTCGCATGGGCTACGTACAGCTTTGAATTCAGAGTTTTCCTTCTCCTACACCGGTTGACATACAAGGCTATAGAACAGAGTCTGTTAAGTTGTCGACCGTAGTCAGGATCATCGAGTCAAACCTTTCAAGCCTTTCCTTAGGTGCATAGTATGTGCTTCGCATGGGCTACGTACAACTTTGAATTCAGAGTTTTCCTTCTCCTACACCGGTTGACATACAAGGCTATAGAACAGAGTCTGTTAAGTTGTCGACCGTAGTCAGGATCATCGAGTCAAACCTTTCAAGCCTTTCCTTAGGTGCATAGTATGTGCTTCGCATGGGCTACGTACAACTTTGAATTCAGAGTTTTCCTTCTCCTACACCGGTTGACATACAAGGCTATAGAACAGAGTCTGTTAAGTTGTCGACCGTAGTCAGGATCATCGAGTCAAACCTTTCAAGCCTTTCCTTAGGTGCATAGTATGTGCTTCGCATGGGCTACGTACAGCTTTGAATTCAGAGTTTTCCTTCTCCTACACCGGTTGACATACAAGGCTATAGAACAGAGTCTGTTAAGTTCTCGACCGTAGTCAGGATCATCGAGTCAAACCTTTCAAGCCTTTCCTTAGGTGCATAGTATGTGCTTCGCATGGGCTACGTACAGCTTTGAATTCAGAGTTTTCCTTCTCCTACACCGGTTGACATACAAGGCTATAGAACAGAGTCTGTTAAGTTGTCGACCGTAGTCAGGATCATCGAGTCAAACCTTTCAAGCCTTTCCTTAGGTGCATAGTATGTGCTTCGCATGGGCTACGTACAGCTTTGAATTCAGAGTTTTCCTTCTCCTACACCGGTTGACATACAAGGCTATAGAACAGAGTCTGTTAAGTTGTCGACCGTAGTCAGGATCATCGAGTCAAACCTTTCAAGCCTTTCCTTAGGTGCATAGTATGTGCTTCGCATGGGCTACGTACAGCTTTGAATTCAGAGTTTTCCTTCTCCTACACCGGTTGACATACAAGGCTATAGAACAGAGTCTGTTAAGTTGTCGACCGTAGTCAGGATCATCGAGTCAAACCTTTCAAGCCTTTCCTTAGGTGCATAGTATGTGCTTCGCATGGGCTACGTACAGCTTTGAATTCAGAGTTTTCCTTCTCCTACACCGGTTGACATACAAGGCTATAGAACAGAGTCTGTTAAGTTGTCGACCGTAGTCAGGATCATCGAGTCAAACCTTTCAAGCCTTTCCTTAGGTGCATAGTATGTGCTTCGCATGGGCTACGTACAACTTTGAATTCAGAGTTTTCCTTCTCCTACACCGGTTGACATACAAGGCTATAGAACAGAGTCTGTTAAGTTGTCGACCGTAGTCAGGATCATCGAGTCAAACCTTTCAAGCCTTTCCTTAGGTGCATAGTATGTGCTTCGCATGGGCTACGTACAGCTTTGAATTCAGAGTTTTCCTTCTCCTACACCGGTTGACATACAAGGCTATAGAACAGAGTCTGTTAAGTTGTCGACCGTAGTCAGGATCATCGAGTCAAACCTTTCAAGCCTTTCCTTAGGTGCATAGTATGTGCTTCGCATGGGCTACGTACAGCTTTGAATTCAGAGTTTTCCTTCTCCTACACCGGTTGACATACAAGGCTATAGAACAGAGTCTGTTAAGTTGTCGACCGTAGTCAGGATCATCGAGTCAAACCTTTCAAGCCTTTCCTTAGGTGCATAGTATGTGCTTCGCATGGGCTACGTACAGCTTTGAATTCAGAGTTTTCCTTCTCCTACACCGGTTGACATACAAGGCTATAGAACAGAGTCTGTTAAGTTGTCGACCGTAGTCAGGATCATCGAGTCAAACCTTTCAAGCCTTTCCTTAGGTGCATAGTATGTGCTTCGCATGGGCTACGTACAACTTTGAATTCAGAGTTTTCCTTCTCCTACACCGGTTGACATACAAGGCTATAGAACAGAGTCTGTTAAGTTGTCGACCGTAGTCAGGATCATCGAGTCAAACCTTTCAAGCCTTTCCTTAGGTGCATAGTATGTGCTTCGCATGGGCTACGTACAGCTTTGAATTCAGAGTTTTCCTTCTCCTACACCGGTTGACATACAAGGCTATAGAACAGAGTCTGTTAAGTTGTCGACCGTAGTCAGGATCATCGAGTCAAACCTTTCAAGCCTTTCCTTAGGTGCATAGTATGTGCTTCGCAAGGGCTACGTACAACTTTGAATTCAGAGTTTTCCTTCTTCTAGACACGTTGCCACCCATAGCTATAAGAGCCATTCAATCCAGCTATTTATCTATATCTGGGGGGTAAGAGATGGATTCAGATCTTTGTCAAGGTTATTAAGTGAATGTAATGAACTTGACAGGAATTCGAACTCGATTCTCCGATTCTTCAGTCCGAGCCGCCATCTACCGCACCATGTTATCTCTTTAAAATGCCTGTATAAACAACATTTTTAGCAAAACAGCTATTTTTGAATTATCTTTTTGTCATGATTCAATTGAATTTCCTACTTTAGACAGAGATACAGAGAATTGACTATGAGAGAAACATCTGAATAATTTTCTAATACTTGTAATTGTTATTTACACTGTTTACATTCGGACTATTATCCTCATCTTTAGTTTGCTTTGTTTTTTATCACAGCGTCTCGGTCGTTGCGCCATCCGGCTTCCTCAAATGGATATCAATCTGGGTAACCTGTAGGGAACTCCGAACTGAACCTCCGGAGTTAGACTGTTCTCGTTCCACTGCCCTTGTCTCGAGATATCTCGTTTAGTTATTATTTTTAGTTCTGTTCAATTATTACCCACCCTGTTTCCACTGAATCCAAATACACACTGCCCGGCCTAGAGATTGAACTTACAATTACTATGACGTGGGTAACCTATAGGGAATCTGGGTAACCTATAGGGAACTCCGAACTGAAGATACAAAGCATTGACAAAGCATTTTGTTTAAAATCCGAAGACGAAGATAAAGTTGCCAGGGACAATTAGAAGAAAAATAAACTAGAAAGATTCTCTGTGGGGTGGGGAAATGAAAAAGTGGAAAAACGGACTGGCACTGGATAGTGATTATGTTAAAATATAGGTTTGTTTAAGGAATTAAATTGACTTCATTTTGATGCCATTTTGATTATTCGATCAAGTCTTAAACTTGCTTTGTAGGATTGGAGACCTTACTTATCAATCAATCCTCTTAATTTTGAAAAGAAAACTTAATTTTTGTACCAGTTTCGTTATTCTATGTGGTCTAAAAATGATTTTGTACGATTGGAGACCTTACTTCTCAATCAACCCTTGTAATTTGGAATAGAAATAAATTTCCTTCATTTTGATACCCGTTTCATTATTGTATCTGGTCTAAAAGGTGTTTTTTTTTTTCAATGTGGAGGCCTTAATTTTCAATTAATTTTTAATCTTGTAATTTGGAATAGAAATAAATTTCCTTCATTTTGATACCCGTTTCATTATTGTATCTGGTCTAAAACGCGTTTTTTCAATGTGGAGACCTTAATTTTCAATTAATTTTTAATCTTGTAATTTTGAAGAGAAACTTTGAAGAAAAAACTGACTTAATTTTGATATCTATTTTGTTATTCTATCTGATCTAAAACTTTTTTTCTCGGATTGGAGACTTTAGCTATCAAACAACTATTATAATTTTAAGAGAAATACATTGCTTTTATTTTAATCCCATTTTCGTTATTCTACCTGGTGTAAAACTTATCGTATTAGAGATCTTACTTAATGGACACGTGTACACAGAGTGCAGCCAGACTTTCTATATAGTTCAACAATTAAATAAAGATCAAAAGACGAATGTTTTTTTTTCCAAGCTTATTCATTTAATGCAAAGCAAACGCTTCCGTTTCCTGGTTATAATTTGCACCCGATTTTGAATCTTCTCTGCTGCATCTCAAGTAGCCATTTCCTGCAGTAGGCTCTGCAACCCAAAATGTCTAAGGACCCCAAATTCTGCTTCCACTCGTCGAAAATCGCGGC
The DNA here is from genome assembly GCA_964036315.1 of Acanthosepion esculentum. Taxonomy (NCBI): domain Eukaryota; kingdom Metazoa; phylum Mollusca; class Cephalopoda; order Sepiida; family Sepiidae; genus Acanthosepion; species Acanthosepion esculentum. The sequence continues at coordinate 16,783,055 of OZ038494.1, read as the reverse complement.
ACAGATATGTTGACAGCATTAATGTTAATACTTCAACATGTTTACAAACTTGCGACAGTTTCCTCCTAACAAAATCAGAATACCAACCATCTTCCTGTCTTTAATCGTATCGGGATGACTGACGATGGGACGGGGGGAGGAATTCACGCCTTTCGCAAGAGATTTACCAATAAATTATTATTACCAATAAATTATTATTACCAATAAAAACTGAAATATAAGCCCAACCAGGGTTTACATATAGCAATGTTTTCGACCTTTTTTTATCCCAGGTCACATTTGAAACTTTAGTAATATTTCAGCGAGAGACTTAAATTATGATGATAAAACAAAGTAAAACAAATCTGTACTTCTATGATTTATTTATTTGTAGTGAACAAAACAAAATCTAGATTTAAAATTCAAATGCTAAGCACTGACTCATTGATTTTGTTAGAAATTAAAAAGACTCGAATTTACAAAGTTTGCTTAAAACACACGCAAAAGCGAATCCAAAACAAAACTCGTGAAATTTCACACCTTCCTGCGAAATGTTTTTCGGCCAATAGAAAACTAAGAAACATTTAAAAACAAAATTCAAATAATCTTCAATTCTCAGAAACAAATTCTTTTACGGACCTTTTCGCGAGCCGACGCGAAGTTTGTCGTCGTCCAATGGAAAGGCCCGAATCATATCCGGAAGTGAATTCCAAATAACCTTTTTCAAGCCCCACAAACAAAATAAAAGACGGGCTAGATTGCCTGTCACCAGAGAGAGGGACACGAGCGCATTAACACGTCCCTTGACAAACGTCAAGCGATCGTTATTATTATCTCTATCTTTCTCCCTCACCTCTTTTATACTTGATAAACGAACGGAACATTTTAAGACTGAGCGATTACTTCAAAGACATTCCTACCCTACGATAACGCTCATACATACATACATCCACACATACGTTCCTGCCTACGTACACATAAACTCATTCTAGCAAGGACTACTACGAACATTTTGACGACCTTGTATCAACCAAAATACATTAATTTTAATTGTAAAGACCTAAATTGATTTAAATGTATATCAATTAGTTGTTTCACCTTACAATTTGAATTTCTTGTTTTGTACCCATCTTATGGTGGGCTATCTAACTAACAAGGCCAAATCAAACTAATCTGTTTCAACACTCATACATTTCACTATAACTGATAACCCACTATATATTAACACAAACAAAACAATTTATTATAATTTTTAATAAAAAGATAATAATTAAAATACTTATATTTATTTATTTTTCTGATTACTGTAATTTAAGATTTAATGACAAACTAGACCAGCCATAATCTCGTTGGGTTCCTTTTAAAAGTTATTCATGATACGAAATGATGAGGTAACAATATTATTAATTTTATTATTAATTACGCATATTTTAATTTGTATTTGCAATACAAGTTATATGCGTTGGGATGTAATGGATATTAGCTCGGAGTGAGAACTCGGAAAGCCGAGTTCGAATCCCAGTCGAGTTCGTTAGATTCGCTTACGCACAAATACTTCTTCCCAACCAGCAGATGGATTCATATGGACCGGACTGGGAAGAGCAGGACAGAATCTGCCTCGTCAGCCACGTGTCAGAAGATACATGATCGCCCAAGCGTGTATCACGTATAGCACTTAACTGATTGAATACAAGTGATTGTAATAATTATTATTACTCACATTATACAATATTGCTTGGATCAAATACAAGAAATTAATAAGAAAAAAGTTGACATTTTTTTTTTTAGAATTGAATTAGAAAAGGTCTAATTACTAAAGTAATTATTCAAGTAATACCGGGGTGAGCACCAGACCAGATGTGGCAACAGTATTTGATGCACGGGCGAATGGTAGATTTAGAAATGTGCTAACTGCATTCTGACGAGAAAAGTTTTCTGGCACGACACAGAGAACCAACTTCCCTTGCAGTAGACGAAGTAATTGATTTGATATAGTTGTTCCACTTAGTCAGTGGAATAACACGTGAGACCAAAAAGACGCAGTGTGCTGCTCTCCCGGAGTTAGCACCAGTCTTGCTGATGGCAGACAAAAATGGTTCTTTGTGGTGATTAAATGAAATGTGTCAACCTATCACAATCTTCATATCAATCTCAGTCTATTTATGCCTGTTTAGCTGTGGATCTGAGAGAGAGAGAAACAGAGATAGAAAGAGAGAGAGAAAAAAAACAAACAGACAGAGACAGAGAGAGAAACAGAGACAGACAGAGATATACAGTCGGAGAGAAACACAGAGAGTGGCAGAGACAGACAGACAGAGACAGAGAGAAACAGAGACAGACAGACACAGAAATACGGACAGAGAGAAAGACAGACAGACAGAGACAAACAGAGAGAAACAGGGACAGACAGACAGAGAGGTACAGAGAGAGAGACAGAGAGAAACAGAGAAAGATAGAGAGAAAAAAAAGGGAGAGTAAGGTAGAGGATGAAAGTGGGAGTTTTACCATTTTCCTCGGTTCCATTCAAAAGAATGTGGCTGATTGATTTTCTCTCTTTTCCTTTCTCCTTTCCTTCGTGACGAAACGCAACGTCTGACCAAAACGACACTGGAACATCATTCTGGCCTTGATTCATGAAATCTGTCTCAGTTTCGTTTCCATCACCGGTTTCCATATCAGAGCTGTCCGAGCCATTTCCAAGATACTTTTCTGGCAGAATTGCGTCGCTAATTCCATGGCTCGCCACTTCTGTATTCAGACTTAAGAATTCTTCAGAATTGACAGAGGAGTTTGAGTTAAAGAACAACGGAAGATCTGACGTCGAGTAAGGTTCCGAATTTCTCGACGATTCTTCAAATTGGCTAGTATCCGACTAAAAGAAAAAAATAAAGATTTTTAATTAGAGATAAAAAGAAAAGGAAGATTATGGCATAAAAACGTCAAAATTAAAAAGGAACACAAATGAAAAAAACAATAATAATAATAAATGCTTACCCAAATGAGGATGCACCATCCGAAATCTGATGTTGATAGACTGTACGTACCAAGAGCTTTAGGAGGCCGAGGTCTAATCCAACTTGAACTAACTCTAGAAACAACAGCAATCAAACTGGAAGCATACCCACAAAAACCAATGACTCTCTCTTGCAAATAGTAAAACCTCAAATCCACCCCATCAACAAAGAAGCTATCCACACCAAACGAGTAAAACAGAAAGCAAAATTTGGCCAAATGAAATTACAAAAAAAAATAGGACAAGGCTTTGCATGGCAAATACCTGAAAAGAACGAAAGAAGCAGATATGAACCACAAAAAATAACGTTGTTTTCTTTCCGTTTCCTAAGTGAGTTATGACTTTCTGGTCAATCTAATATTTCACTGGTTGGTAGAATTTCATTTAATGTTATTATTATTATTATTATTATTATTATTATTATTATTATTTGTGTATGTTATGTTTCCTGATTTTTTATCCCGTAGAGCCGGGTTCAAACTATAGTCCACATAAGCGAATAGACGCCAAAACGAGAAAGCTTCTCACTTGCTACCGCATGCATCATCCCAAGGCTGATGTTGATAGTCTGTATGTGCCCAGATCCGAAGGAGCAAGAGGAATAGTTCAACTAGAAATGTCTTACAAAACCACAAAATCGGTCTTCCAAGATACATGGAAACCACAGAAGATCGGATGATGATCTGTGCCAAAGAACATGAAAGAAGTAGCGGTCAGTCTCGCAGAATTGCTTAGAACTTAAAACCGTAAAGAAGGCAACGAGAAACCACACTACTATATTTACCAGAAAAGTCATTCCAATTCACTGATAATAAACATAATCCGTAGTGTTCCCATGATTACCTACTCCATAAAAGGAAATATTAATGGAAAAAGTCTTAAACAGGTAGACTGGGTTCTCAAGTCTTGGCAGGGCAAACAGTTTAACCGGATAACTCTGATTTACAAAACCGTAAACTAGGCAATGGGACATCAATACACTATTTTTCACAAGAAGTCATGACAATTAAGATTAATAAAGAAAGGGAATCTGTGGAGAGGTCAGACTGTGCGCTCAGATTTAAGAAGCAGCCAGATTTGAAGGTCAACTATAAATTCGTAACCCACAGAGAAGGAACGAGAAACCACCCCACTATCTTACCATGATGCTAGGACAATTTACAGTTACTAAATGAATGGAATCTGTGTCGAGACATGAAATAAAATGCCTGAAAAAATAGCGAGAAATACTGTGAACGCTGCTCTTCAATGATAACCAGTCTAGAAAAAGGACAACTCTGAATTCTAAAATCGCGTTGAAGGCAACGACAAGATACCACTGACAACAAAAATACAAAATTCATCAACAAAATTTGAAATCAAACTAGTTATCCCCAACAGTAAGATTATTAACACCGCTTCCAAGACAGTCGAAGATTTAGCTAGTTATAAACGCAGATCCAACATCACATCAGGTGTCGGGATTTACAGTATAAACGTCAGCAATGCCAGAAATGTTATACTGGTGAAACTTCTAGAAATTAAAGAGCCCGCATCTACGAACATAAGGGAGACTTACGTTGGAACAACCCTTTAACTTCTCTTGTTACAAACAGAAATAAGACAGGCCATGACTTCGATTTCATAAATGCCACCACAATGAAAAAAGAACACAATTTATTACATAGAAAATACTTAGAAGGAATTCTGATAAATATCTTCCCATCCGTAAACACACGCCAAACATTTTTTTTATATCATACACTCCATCCTTAAAGAATTTAAATTATTTTATTTACAACTGTAACCGGTGTAACCTAATTTTTTCACTCCCGCATAAAATTTCCCTCAATCAAGATCATGGACAATAACCAGACAGAAATAAAAAAAATAATAATGGCCACTAGACGCACAAGCACGCAGACATATACACATTATCAAGCGATTTGATGAAACACACACACACATAAAGTATGCAGACGAACGCTACCGAACAAAACAAACACACATGAGGTCTACTTAAGCAATGAAAACATATAAAATTACACATAATTTTTTCGTTCTCGTCGATATTTCATAGTACTTTTTCTGATGAAGCTTAAATAAAAGCGAAACATTAAATTCATAAACGTTTCCTATTTGTTCTTTATCCCATCATTCTGTCGGATTCTAATGCGTATTTGACTTATATTTAATCCCTATTCATATATATATGATGTTATCGGAATGGGTCGAGGTAGATCCCAGCATGCGACACCTTTGGAAAGTGCCTGAAATCCATAGAGCGGGTTAACCCAATCCATGTGAGTGAAATTTGGTAGACGGAACTCTTGAGGGCCGTCGATAGCTGTACTAGCACAAAGCCACATGTCATCGTGGCCGAGGGTTTGAGCGTGGTGGCCTCGTACAAATTGTTTAACACGCTCACTCCCAGAAACTGTAACTAAGGCCTAGTTGCAGAATAAACCACAGGTGGGCTCTGTGGGTGTTGAGCAAACACAAATGTGCCCGAGCGAGCGTCTGTAGTAGGGACTGGTTAGCCGCTCTATTAGACAGGTATCCTCGAATATGAGAGTTCAGCTATTATATATAAATATATATGTGTGTGTATAATATATATATATATATAAATGTATGTATGTATATATGTATGTATGTATGATATGCATATATATATGTGTGTGTGTGTGCGTAATATATATATATGTGTGTGTGTGTGTGTGTGTGTGTGTGTGTGTGTGTGCGGTACTTATTGGAAAGCGCTCAATATCAGTGATATTTAGTTATATGGATATGAGTTTGCAACCCTAGGTTTCAAGTTTTTATTTTATATATATATATATATATATATATATATATATATATATATATATATATTGGAATTGGACATTAAAATTTTAATACTGTTTATTATAAATACTTGTATCTATAAAAAGAACGTTAAACATATTATAAATGTCTTTAAATTGTCGGGCTATGTCCAATTCAAAAATATATGACGTCATTTGTTTACATTTGATACGCTAGAGCAGATATGAATAGAAGAGATTCATGGAAGATTTAAGTTTAAAGATAGTAAAATCGGCCTTGCTAACCAGACGCTTCTCTGTGGCCGAACGATTAAGGCACATCACGCGAAATGATGGTTCCGTATAGGATACAGGTTCGATTCCTGTCGGAGAAGGAAAATTTTCTATGAAAATTTCTCGGACATTCAGGCCGGTAAATGTTATTTAATACTGTTCATTATAAAACAGAGCATTTGCTTAAATACTTGTATCTATAAAAAGAACGTTAAACATATTATAAATGTCTTTAAATATATATATATATATATATATATATATATATATATATATATATATATATATATATATATATATATATATATATATATATATATATATATATATATATATATATGATTGTAAGGAGGATTTGATAATTATAATTAAGTAATTCAGGGTTTCAATTCCTGGTAGTGGATGCGCACTGCTGATGAGTCCCATATAATATAGGACGAAACGGCCGTCCAGTGCTTTCTGCATTCTGTTGAGGTTTCTTTCAAACTCAATGAATTACTTAATTATATATATATATATATATTACCATTTTTTCAGACCAACATTTTTTAGAAATGGAATCAATCCATTCTGACGGATATACGGAGATAAGAAAGGGGAAAAAAAAGAGAGAGAGAGAGAGAAAATGAGTGAAAAAGTAAATAAGAAAAAGGAAAAAATTTAATAATAAAAAAGGAAGAAAGAAAAAAATACAAATATAATTTTTTTAATTAAGAGAAGAAAGAGAGAGAGAGGGAGAGAGAAATCGAAAGAAGAGAAAGGAAAGAAGGATGGAATAAATGATGAACCAATAGAAAAAATAAATAGAAGGACCTTGAAAAAATTTACCTCATATATATATATATATATATATATATATATATATTATGAAATGAACAAAGTCCGACAATTATTTTAAGACATTTTTATGTTTAACATTCTTTTTATAGATACAAGTATTTAGGTAAATGCTCTGTTTTATAATAAACAGTATTAAATAACATTTACCGGCCAGAATGTCCGAGAAATTAAAATTCGACCTTGCCAACCGATAGATCCTTAGTGGCCGAAACGGTTAAGGCGCATCAGCCTATATGACGGTTCCGTATATGATACAGGTTCGAATCCTGTCGAGGACGAATATTTTCTATGAAAATTGCTATGTGTATGCATATATATTTCTGTAAGTGTATGTATAAGTGTGAGACCTCAACACGCCTGTATGTGGGTGGGAAATGTGGGTAGGGTTTGATTTATGTGGTTATATATTAATTCTATGTTGTTAAATTCGTGGTTAAGCCCGTCTGGACGAAGTATTTTGAGGCACAAAATCCACTTGTCTTCAGGTTCTTCCAGTATTTTTCTAAGGTTATCTTTTAAAAGTAACGTTTAAATATTTAAAAACCTGTTGGATTAATAATTAAAAAAATCCATATTATATATATATATATATATATATATATATATATATATATATATATATATATATATGGTACAATAATTCAAGACACTGAAACTTGCCTCTATTAACGAATCCGTTGTGGTCAAAAGAAAGGTATCCGTTTCGTCTGTAACATTGGAGTTGTCGGTGATATTTTCCGCTTCATTTTCTCCAAGGAAGAACGGTAACTCTGTTTCCGATCGTGTTGCGTTAACGTCTGACTTTGTATCATTTTTGTCAGCCTCTAGGAAAGATGTGTTCACGGAACTGGTTACTTCGTTTCTTTCACTGTAGCTTTCGCCAACGGTTTTTGTAACCGTGTCAGCACTATTGTAAAGACTGAATCCTTCACTGTGATCGTTCGTGAAAACATCATTGGCATCTTCCGTTGCGTCAAATTCTCTATAGTCTTCCTGAAAGGAAAGATATAATTAGGAAGAGCAACGACAAAAGGACGCTGAAACTGAATGCAAAATACGGATAAATGTTTTGCTTCGGTAGGATTCAAAGTGAAATAAGAAAGGCATCACACCGCATATATTTAGATGCAAATAAAATTATTTCTTTTCTTACCTAATTTCTCTTTTCCCCCCTCCCTCTCTCTCTCTCTCTCTCTCTCTCTCTCTCTCTCTCTCTCTCTCTCTCTCTCTCTCTCTCTCTCTCTCTCTAAAGTGTATGTATAAGCCTTTAAGTCTTCCTCGGTACTAAACTTTTTTTAATTGAATTTATTTTATCCTCTCTCTCTCTCTCTCTCTCTCTCTTTCTCTCTCTCTCTCTCTCTCTCTCTCTAAAGTGTATATATAAGCCTTATCCGCATCTATCTATCTATCTATCTATCTGTCTCTATCTATCTTTCTCTTTCTTTCTATCTATCTATCTCTATCTATCTTTCTCTCTCTTTCTATCTATCTATCTATCTATCTCTTTTCTTTTATTACTTGAATTGAATTTATTTTGAGTTAAAACTTTATATTTCAGTTTCAGACTCCCCCCTCCACACCCCACGCCCACGCATATGCTTCTCCTGTGTCCATCACTACTAATCCATATGTGCCGGTGTAGTGAATGCACGAGCATCTCCCGTTACCCTCTCCTCCCAATCGGTCATCTAGCCCTCTAGCTCATGAGCGAGCTCTGAATACATAACTCTCGCCGAGGCGTCCGTGGCTCTTAGCTTGGCTCTCTCGGCTGAGTTTTCTAAGTGAAGCTCGTTCTTTGTAATAATAATAATAATTTCTCTGGGTGCCAAGCCGGAAATTGATTTGTTTTGTTTTTATTTGTTGTTTGTTTTGGCCGTATTTTTTGAGTAGGAGTACATAGGCTTTCCTAACGTCCGGTCAATACTCCACCACTTCTTGAACAGGAGTAAAGAATCATCACTTGTTTCCTGTTTTAAAAGGGCTTCCCGGATCCTTTCTTTTTCTCTGGCTTTAGTAGCAGTGCTGTTGGGAATCTCTTGTGAAGCGTGGGGTTTGTGTCAGCGTCTCTTCATACTGAGGGTACCTGGTTAACAGTTTTCTGATTTCTGTTCTCGACTGGTAGTTAGGAGCCCTAACTCTTGCGCAGCGTCTTGAGAGACTGCTCTGATCAACAGTTGCATAATATTAGGGTTCTTGCAGTGCCATGTCGCGCATGGAAGGGTGTCTCTGAATGCACCTCCGGTGGGCAAACCCCGAGGCCAAATTATGTTGCAGTCTGGACCAATTCCTTTCTGCACATGTCACATCTAATAGCGATCATCTTCAAAAACTTAAATGTAATATCAATCGACATCTTCTCATCCCTTGATCCCCATTCTTCTTCTTATCCTTTCCTCACCCCCCCCCATACCCAGTCTTTTCCCTTACTTTCACTCTCTGTAACCTACTGCGTACTAGTGGCACTCCCGCCTTGCTTGGGTAAAATGCTTAAAAATTAATTTATGTGTTAATATGTCAAATATGTTTACACAACTTTTAGTGGGATATATTATTTACAGTAGCCTGCTGGAGATACGGTAAGTGGTGTACAGTTATTGTTAAAAGTGCTGTCCTACATTTTATACCCGTCAGAAAAGCCGACCCCGAGTCTTGGAAAGATTTTATTAGGCTTGAAAAATCGACTTGTACACCGCAATTTACGGTGTGGATCATTTTAAATTCCTGGTTGCTCAAACACCTGGGTTTTTTTTTCGATTATGACTGATGATAATGCCATTGTAATTGTATTATTCTAAGTTATGGTGATTTTCTAAGCGTAGCTTAGATGTGGCACACGGCTGGAAGTATGAGTAACCTAGTGAGAATCAAACTCACTATTCAGTCGTAATTGATCGTTAAATAAAGAGTCATAAAAATGACATCATAGGGTTGCACATTTCAGCTTATACTCTTTTCCAGTTACCCAGCTGTTGTTGCCAGTTCAACTGTATGTGGGTGGACATTTGCGTGTGTGTTTGTAATTTTTATTTAAATAGCAGGCCTACCACGATTTCTACATTTTTTTTAAAATATATATAATCCTATGACAATTATGCTTGCTCCTCCCTTTATTAATTCGCACGACCGCTATGCTCTGCCAGTACCTCATAAATAATAGACTATTTTGATCGGGTGGAAAGAGGGAAAAGACACTACTTGGTTTCAGTCAGTAAAGGAAAGAAAGAAAGAATGATAGAGAATAAATAGTAAGCTGATAAAACCAGATACTACACTTTGATCTTAGACAAAAGGCCAAGAAGTGATTGCATTTTTTGCCACCCCACGCTGGCTGGTTTAATGTGGGGAGCCCGAGTGCGTGCACCCGGGCCAGGTTAAAAAAAAACCAGCCACAGCAATCTTGTTAACTATTAAGTGCTCAAAATTCAATTAGCGAGAAAAACTGCAGCCGTTTCTTGTTTAATGCTTCTCATTATTCGGATATCACGAGAAACCACGTGATACCGCGAGATACCGCGAGATCTTTCTGGAAGTGCCCGTATTGGTCTATCTTATGAATGGAAATTATATAAAGTCATTGGATATAATCTCTTTACATGGTCTGCATCTACATTTGTAGATTGTCAGTGATATAATTTGGTTTTGGTTGAGCCATTCGTTTTATACGGCTTATCAACCCTTTGTAGGTTATTTAAAGCCAGAAAATATTTTTAGATTTTAAGTTTTTTTTTGTGGTAGTATATAATAATAACTTACCGATACAAATCCTACTAAGATAGATAGATAAGAATATACTGAGATAGATAATCTGATATGAACAAGTTGCGATAGATAGATAGATAGATAGATAGCGAGGAGGAGTGAGGAAAAGGACATTCATTAAATAAGTTGATTGACTGATTCGTTTTTTACGGCTTATCACCCCTTTGCAGATTATTTAAAGCTAGAAAATATGTTTTAGATTGAAAGAATTTGTTAGTCGGGGGGATGATAATGTTTTAGTGATGGAAGTCTTACTATTTAACCCATGCCTGGAGGGGAGAAGAGGTCGATTTATACCTTCCCCAATGGTATCTACGCATAATTAAATATAACGAATATAATTGGAATTGGAACCTGGCTCTCCGATTTTCCAATTCAGAGCCCTTATATATTACACCACCCGCACATCCAAGCATAGAGCACCTCGTATTCCCAAGCGGTCACTCATCTAGGGACTTACAGGCTCGACGATCTTATCTCTTTTTCCATTCATGATCACGCAAGGATATTTCCGCGACTGTAACAAACCCGACTGGAATTCGAACTTGGCTCACCTATTTCTAATCCCGAACCATTACCCATTACACCACCTGCACATCCAAGCTTACAAACGGTTACCCATCTAGCTACTGACCAAGCTCGACTTTGCTTAACTTTAGTGATCAGACGAGAACTGATGTTTAAATGTGATATGACCGTAAGCCATATTTTTTAGATTCAGAACTCGATACTGGTTCGAAATTATCTCAAAGACACCACGCACCATTTTAAAAAACAAAAAACTAGGCCTGTGTTTCGAAGCAACAGAAATGTGGTTCTACAGAAGGATGCTGAGAATACCATGCACTGAACATGTGAGCAAAGATGAAGTTTTAGAGAAAATCTAAACAAAGAGTAAACATACTTAACATCAGAAAGAGACAGTTGAGATTTCTGTGGCACATAATGAGGAAAGAAGGCTTGGAAAATCAGATACTCACAGGACAGGCAAGAGGGAGAGAAGAAATAACGCATAACATACTTAGTGAGCTTTATTAAATGAATGGCGGAACAGGGTTTTGGAGAAATAACGGAAAAACAAAGTTTATTTAGAGCTACAAAAGACAGGAAGTTGTAGAAAACCATGATCGCCTACGTCCTTAGGGGGATACAACACGTAAAGAAGTTATTCTTAAATACTGTAGAAGTTATGACGCAGTCAAAACAAATTATATAGTGATTTATTAAGAATTTAATGATATGCAGGTAGCGGTTTTTGACGTAGGACTGGCGTAGCGAGTTCAATTTCCACCCGAGACGATTGAGTTCGCATTCGTACAAGTGCACTTAGAAAAGTATAAGTTGATCTCTTCCCTCATGAGGCAGGGTTTTATTAACACACTGGACTCTCAAGCATCGTCCATCAGCTGAGGTGAAGGTAAACTTTGAATTCAAAATTTGTAGGGCATGGGGTGAGCATCTCCACCCAGTAAAACCATACTTGCTATGGAAAAACATCAGCAACGCCTAGTGTAGTGCATCTGTGGCTCCATATTCCACGGGGTAATCTGCAGGATTTATATATATTAATAATATTCGGACTATTCTAGGAAATGTTTTAACAGAAGACGAGAACGGTAACACAGAAGGTGCATTGGAATAGCCAAATATTTTTTAATTGACATCACCCCAAGCAAGATAGTAAAGCGACTGAGACACAAGGGGTTACAGGGTGTGGAGGAATTAAGACCAAAAAGATTAATAATGAGTAGAGAGAGAAAAGAACAATCAGGAAAACCGTAGATAACGATTGACATTGCATTAAAATTTTTGGAGATTAAAGTTGACTGGAAAGCATAAAGCTGGAAGGAAGTTCCACAAGTAAGGCAACAAAGCCACTAACACGCAAAGGGTCATGGGGTGTGGGGGAATTAGGAACAGAAACATTAGTAATGAGGAGAAAGAGAAAAGAGCAATCCGGGGGGCAGTAGTTAGCGATTGACATTGCATTTAATTTTCTGCAGATTAAAATTGGCTGGAAAGCATGGAGCCGGAAGGGAGTTCCTAAAGTAAGGCAGTAAAGCCACTAACACGCAAGGGGTTACAGGGTGTGGAGGAATTAGGAACAGAAACATTAGTAATGAGCCGAAAGAGAAAAGAGCAATCCGGGGGTGGGCAGTAGATAGCGATTGACATTGCATTTAATTTTCTGCAGATTAAAGTTGGCTGGAAAGCATGGAGTCGGAAGGGAGTTCCTAAAGTAAGGCAGTAAAGCCACTAACACGCAAGGGGTTACAGGGCGTGGAGGAATTAGGAACAGAAACATTAGTAATGAGCCGAAAGAGAAAAGAACAATCCGGGGGGGCAGTAGATAGCGATTGACATTGCATTTAAATTTTTGCAGATTAAAGTTGGCTGGAGAGCATGGAGCCGGGAAAGTGTTCCACAAACTGGAAAAAAGAAAAGAAGCACTCCAAAAGCTAAGCAGAGTATTAAGCACCAGGAAACAAAGAAAAGAGTACTGAACTGGTACGTGATACCCTTCCTCCTCAATGATACAGCCTTGATAGCAGGCAGTGAAAGGAAACTGCAGGAACTCCTAAACTAAACCTGAAAGGACTAATCATCTATTGTGAGACAGAATATATAGTTGTCAATAAGAGGAACATTCCTAAATGCGAACGACAAATCGGAGATAAGAAAATCAAGCAAGTGCGAAAATCTAAATTTTAATAACCTGGAAAGTGTATTAACAGATGGCGTAAAAACACGGACATCGATTCCGAGATTCGAAGACGCACAGGAATAGTCAAAAATGCCTTCCAAAAGCTAAGCGAATTATTAAGATACAAGAAAATCTCGTTAGAAACAGAGAAAAGCGAGATGAATTTTTATGCAATATCCGCCCTCCGACATGGCAGCGAATGCTGAACATCCTCCTCAAAGATGAAGAAGAGCTTTGAAGTCACAGGAATGCGGATCTACGGAAGGGGATGCCGACGATAACATGAACAGAAAATGTTAGCAGACGACAAGGTTTTAGAGAAAATGGAAACAAATAGGAAACATACATAACATCAGTTGAAATTTCTAAAGCACATAATGAGGAAAGACGGCTTAGAAAATTTGATACTCACAGGACAGATTGGCGTCAAGAGGGAGAGAGGAAAACAACGCAGAAACTTTTTTTTTTTTTTTTTTTTTAATCGTATCACCCCAAGCAAGGCCGGAGGCCACTATCACGCAAGGGGTTAAAGAAGGGTTGGAGGAAGAGCCGATATGAGTGGCAAAGGAGGGGATGTGGTGAAAGAGAAAGACAGTGGGTCGATCAAGGCAAGGGGGCTACAGAAGATTTGGAGCGAGAGCAGATAGGAATGAAAAATGAAAGGATGTGGAGAAGGGAAGTGGATAGATCAAGGCAACTGGAGATGTCGATTGACGCTACACTTAAACCGTTGGAGATTGTATTTGTCAGGGAAACAGTAATAGGGAAGGGAGTTCCATAGGCGAGATGTGCGAGACATGAAGCTATTGGAGTAGAAGAGACGTCTACCGCTAACAGTTTCCACGGTGAAGGGGTTGGAACGGGATGAGTGGAGATAACAAAAAGACAAAATTTATTAAGATGACAGGAAATTGTGGAGAGCCATGATCACCTACATCCTAAGGGGAAGAAGTTCTTGCCTTTGGTTCTTGTAGATGTTACGATAGATAAGGTTTCGGTCTAGTAGCTCCTGGTCATCCTGAGCTGATAGGGGATATCTTATATGAGCTGACTCTGTGATTCTTTATCCTGTGATTACAAGTGGGTCGGATGTTATGAGTGTTTGTGAAAAAATGATTTCTTTTTTCTGATATGACGTTCCTGATTGGCTATCCAGTTGATATTTCTCAGTGAAACTCATTATCTGTAATAATAATAATTTATCTGGAAGCCAAGACCGAGATTGCTTGTTTTGTTTTTGTGTTGTTTGTCTTGTCCGATTTTTATATACATATATAGGTATCTGTCTATATTTCTGAGATGAGGTATTATGTACTTTATTTACATTATTCGGACTATTGTCCTCGTCTTTGTCGCCATATTTAGTACATCAATAGTACCTTCTGGCCTTCTTCAGGTGGTTGGAATGTCGAACTGAACCCTTTATTTCGCTCACTGGGGAAGATTGTTCTAGTTCCACGTTTAATGGATGTCAGTTATCAGTTATCTCCTGTTAATTTCCCTCTGAAAGCTCTCCACTGCCTTAAACGGGTATTGAACTCACACTCTTTGGGTCCTGTCACTGGATGTGTCCTCCATATATATATATATATATATATATATATATATATATATATATATATGTATATATATATATATATATATATATATATATATATATATATATATATATATATATTGTTTCACAATTTTTTAAACAAAATGATAGAGCAATGGAAATTACATTTATTGAAAGGTAAAAGGATAAGATTTTAGGATCTGCAACCATTTAATCTCAAACAGGAAACAAAAATATCAAGAGGAGCCTTGGAGTAAATGTTCCAGGTGTTCACCATTCAGTGGAAAGCACTGATGTTTCATCAGTTTAGTCAGAGGGCAAAAACGTGGGCAATTCAGTGAGGATCGAACTCGGACTCCATCGGTAAAGGTCACAAGTACAAGATTTCTAAAGACCCGGCTAATCAATATTTCACAATAACTCCGGCTCTAAATGAAAGTTAGAAAAGAAATTTTTAAAAACTTACCTTCACTGAAGATGGCACAACCCTGGCGTAACTCAGTTGCCTATTCGGTGAGAATATGACGACCAGCGACAAAAGGAAAAGATTGTTCGAACACATCGGTGCGTTGTTGCTGTGTGTTTTATAATAACGCTTATTCGTGCGTGTTTTCTTCTCTTTTTCGCGGGCGCTTCAGGGGTGGGGCAGTTGTTCCTTGTAAGAGATCCGGTTTTCCGGTGAGAATTCCAATTCATGACTTAACAATCGACGGAACCTTCTTTCCTTCTCTCCCCCCTCTCTCTCTCTCTCTCTCTCAGTTGTTTTTAACGTGTGTGTGTATGCGTGCGTGTGTGTGTTCTATTTATTCCCTTCTGTTTCAAGTGTTTTTTGTGCTTCTGTTCCATTATCGTCTTATTTGACCCCTACGAATGATGTGAGGTCAATCTGGTGGTGCATGGAGATAAACATCATCAACTTTAATACACAATGAAAACGGCAAAAGCCGAACAGCTCGTTAATTTTTACTTTCTATTGCTCTTGTTTTTCTTTCTTTTTTCAGTCTACTTTTATTTCCTCATCCATTCTTTCCTCTTTCTTTTTTCTTTCTGTTTCCTTTTTTTCTTTTTGTTGTCCTTATTTTGCTTTGGATTTCCTCATTTTTTTTCAGATTCCATTTTCCTTTTTCTGATGTTCTTTTTCACGTTTTCGCCCTTTTTTCTTTCTCTCTTTCTTTCTCTCGTTCTTTCTGTCCATCTTTCACTTTCGATCTTTCTTTGTCTTATTTCTTTATTTCAGCCAACATTCTTTCTCTTTCTTTCTTTTTCTTTCTTTCCAATAATGTATTTCTAGTAATTTTTTTCAAAAAATGTGTTTCTAGTAATTTTTTTTCAATAATGCATTTCTAGTAATTTTTTTCAAAGAATGTATTTCTAGTAATTTTTTTCAATAATGTATTTCTAGTAATTTTTTCAATAATGTATTTCTAGTAATTTTTAAAAAAAAATGTATTTCTAGTAATTTTTTCATTAATGTATTTCTAGTAATATTTTTTCAATAATGTATTTATAGTAATATTTTTTCAATAATGTATTTATAGTAATTTTTTTCAATATATTTCTAGTAATTTTTTTCAAAAAATGTATTTCTAGTAATTTTTTCAAAAAATGTATTTCTAGTAATTTTTTTCCAAAAATGTATTTCTCGTAATTTTTTTCAAAAAATATATTTCTAGTAATTTTTTTAAAAAAAATGTATTTCTAGTAATTTTTTTCAAAAAATGTATTTCTAGTAATTTTTTTCCAAAAACGTATTTCTAGTAATTTTTTTTCCAAAATTGTATTTCTAGTAATTTTTTTCAAAAAATGTATTTCTAGTAATTTTTTTTCCAAAAATGTATTTCTAGTAATTTTTTTTCAATAATGTAATTCTAGTAATTTTTTTCAAAAAATGTATTTCTAGTAATTTTTTTTCCAACAATGTATTTCTAGTAATTTTCTTTCAATAATGTATTTCTAGTAATTTTTTTTCAGCTGGTAATGTTTTATTTATTGCTATTAAAATGTTTTGCTGGTAATTCTTTCTAACATTTTTATACTTTAATGTTTTGACCCCCAGTTTGTGGGTTCCCTATTTGCCCAGAGCTAGGACCTAAACAGGTACTACCACACTGGTTCAGGGTAGACCTGGGAACAACAGCAATTAAGAGGTGGTTACACGCTCCTAAAAACCTCTCGATCAGAAACCTTAATGCCGGATGTAGTTTGTCGTCATACCCAGGACGTTCAATCATTAGTCATAGACTTATATTTATTTAAGAACATACAATTTCTAAATAGGTATGACCTATTTATCCAGATATATATTTAAAGAGATATAACCTATTTTTGGTTCATAAAAATAAAGGCACACTTCTGATGAAAGAAATGTACCCCTTAATTTCATTTACATCATTGTTCTTGCTTTTTATTCACTTGCATTTTATTGACACATACATGCCATTCTTTCTTCTTCAACTCTTCTATTTTCCTTCGATGTTTTGCGTCAATTCGTCACGACACCATTTTAATATACTTCCTTCATTCACTTCTTTTTCGTCTTACTTTTTTTGTCTTCTTTTCCTAGCTTTCTCTCTCGGTTTCTCTTTTTCTACTTCTCAACGTCTTCTTTCTCTTTCTCTCTTCTTTTATCTTTCCGCTTCTCGGCTGCTTCTTCCTCGTTCTCTATTCTTTCTCTTTCTGCTTCTCAACGTCTTCTTCCCCTTAATCACTTCCTTTCTCTTTTTGCTTCTCGGCTGCTTCTTCCTCTTTCTCACTTCGTTCCTCTTTCTGCTTCACAGCGGCTTCTTCCTCTTTCTCTCTCTTTCTGCGTCTCAATGTCTTCCCGTCCTACATTTTTCCTTTCACTTACTGCTTCTCAAAGTCTTTTTCCCCTTTCTCTCTCCCATTCTCTTTCTGCTTCTCAACATCTTCATCTTACTCTCTTCCTTTCTCTTTCTGCTTCTCAACATCTTCTTCCTTTTTCTCTCTCCCATTCTCTTTCTGCTTCTCGACATCTTCATCGCCTTTCTCTTTTCATTTCTCTTTCTGCTTCTCGGGGTTTTTCCCCCCTTTATGTCTTCCTTTCTCTTTTTGCTTCTCAATGTCTTCTTTCCCTTTCTCTCTTCCTTACCCTATCTGCTTCTCAACGTCTTCTCCTCCTTTCTTTCTCCCTTTCTCTTTCTGCTACCCAACCTCTTCTTCCCCTTTCTCTCTCCAGTTCTCTTTCTGCTTCTCAGGGTTCTTTTCCCCCCTTTCTCTCTCCCTTTCGCTTTCTGCTTCTCAACGTCTTCTTCCTCTTTCTCTCTTCCTTTCTCTTTCAGTTTCTTGGCGGCTGTTTCCCCTTTTTGTCATCCTTTTTCTTTCTTCTTCTCATTGTCTTCGTCCCCTTTCTCTCTTCCTTTCCCTTGCTGCTTCTCAACGTCTTCTCCACCTTTCTTTCTTTCTTTCTTTCTTTCTTCTTCTCAACGTCTTCCCCTTTCTTTCTCTCCCTCTTCTCTTTCTGCTCCTCGGCGGCTTCTTCCTCTTTATCTCTCCCGTTCCTTTCCTAACCTGTTGTTTAGAGTACTGCATAACATCAACATTTAGTTATGTCATTATTTTCTTGTTGAGTTACACGAGCTATCCGTTTTGTTTGTTAGAAGTTCACAAGTGATCTGATCTCTGTTATTTGGTTTCTCGTCAGTCCACGACGTTCGAACTAGGATGGTCCTCGCTAAAACCTACTGGCTTCATTCGCTTTCACCATCAATCTGAGAAAGCACTTGCATACAGCTGACAGTTTAGATATTTCTGAACTTCATTGAGGAACAGGACGATGTTTCATCAGTTTAGTCAGAGGGCAAAAACGTGGGCAATTCAGTGAGGATCGAACTCGGACTCCATTGGTAAAGGTCACAAGTACAAGATTTCTAAAGACCCGGCTAATCAATATTTCACAATAACTCCGGCTCTAAATGAAAGTTAGAAAAGAAATTTTTAAAAACTTACCTTCACTGAAGATGGCACAACCCTGGCGTAACTCAGTTGCCTATTCGGTGAGAATATGACGACCAGCGACAAAAGGAAAAGATTGTTCGAACACATCGGTGCGTTGTTGCTGTGTGTTTTATAATAACGCTTATTCGTGCGTGTTTTCTTCTCTTTTTCGCGGGCGCTTCAGGGGTGGGGCAGTTGTTCCTTGTAAGAGATCCGGTTTTCCGGTGAGAATTCCAATTCATAACTTAACAATAGACGGAACCTCTCTCTCTCTCTCTCTCTCTCTCTCTCTCTCTCTCTCTCTCTCTCTCTCTCTCTCTCTCTCTCTCTCTCTCTCTCTCTCTCTCAGTTGTTTTTAACGTGTGTGTGTATGCGTGCGTGTGTGTGTTCTATTTATTCTCTTCTGTTTCAAGTGTTTTTTGTGCTTCTGTTCCATTATCGTCTTATTTGACCCCTACGAATGATGCGAGGTCAATCTGGTGGTACGAAGAGCGTGCGTAAAAATAATATCATCAACTTTAATACACAATAAAAACGGCAAAAGTCGAAAAGATTACACTTGTTCTTTCTTTCTTTCTATTGCTCTTGTTTTTCTTTCTTTTTTTCAGTCTACTTTTATTTCTTCTCCCTTTCTTTCCTCTTTCTTTTTTCTCTCTGTCTTCTTTTTGTTGTCCTTATTTTGTCTTTCTTTACTTTATTTTTTCAGGATCCTTTTTCTCTCTTTTTTCTTTCTTCTTGCAGATGCTCTTTTTACGTTCTTGCTAATTTTTTCTTTTTCTTTCTTTCTTTCTCTCATTCCTTCTGTTGTTCTTTCTTTATGTTATTTATTTATTTCCGCCAACATTCTTTCTCCTTCCTTCTTTTTCTTTCTTTCTTTATTTCTTCTTTTCTGTCGTTCATTTCCTTCGTTTTTGCTGTCTTTGTTTTCGTCCCTTCTTACAGTCTACTTTTCTTTTCTTCTTTTTGTCGTTTTTATTTCTTCTCTCTTTCTTTCTTTCTTTCTTTCTCTCTTTTTTCTTTCTTCCTGTCTAGTTTTGATTATCTTTCTTTTTCCTTTTTTTGTCGTCTTCTTTCATTTTTCTACCTGTCATTCTTTTTTACCTTCATGCTTTAAATTTGATGCGATATTTTTGACTCTACTCTTCTTGATCTTTATTTTATATTTTATTTTATTTCTAATAATAATAATAATAATAATGATAATAATGATAATAATAATAATAATAATAATGATAATAATAATAATAATAATGATAATGATAATAATAATGATAATAATGATGATAATAATAATGATAATAATGATGATAATAATAATAATAATAATGATGATAATAATAATAATGATAATAATAATAATAATGATGATAATAATAATAATAATGATAATGATAATAATAATGATAATAATGATGATAATAATAATAATGATAATAATGATAATAATGATGATAATAATAATAATGATAATAATAATAATGATGATAATAATAATAATGATAATAATGATAATGATAATAATAATAATGATAATGATGATAATAATAATAATGATAATGATAATGATAATAATAATAATGATAATGATGATAATAATGATAATGATAATAATAATAATAATGATGATAATAATAATAATGATGATAATAATAATAATGATAATAATAATAATAATGATAATAATAATAATGATAATAATAATAATAATAATGATGATAATAATAATAATAATGATAATGATAATCAAAACAACAGGAAGGAAACTACAAGAATCTTGTATGAGTATCACCCAGACCCGGTTGCAGCGATAGGACCTGTAACAATTTTATGGGACTTTACAATATGCACACACAGAACAAAGTTAATCACCCAGACATCGTACTCAAGGACCAGGAGAACACAATGTGCTTTCTTATTGACATGACAATCCCAGCAGCTTGTAATGTATCTTTGAAGATCTTCAAAAAACTATCAAAATACAAGGATCTAGCAATGAAAATCTCAAAATGTGGCACATGAGAACATCACTGGTTTCAGTTGTAGTCTGAGCCTTCGCCTTGATTAGAAAAAGGCCATATTGAAGGCATCCCTGGTAGGCAATGCCTCAAAAAAAGAAATTAAAAAATTGTTCTCACAAGTATAGCTCACACATTACGATGAGTTTTATATGTGTGTGATCTTTGGGTTTTTGTGCTTTTTTTTTTTACAAAAAATGATCAGTGGAATATGCCATGAAGCCATTTCTGACATTAGGTCTCTGGTTGGGAGCCGAAATGAAATGTGTATGCAACAGAAAACCAAAGTAATAATAATAATAATAATAATAATAATAATAATAATAATAATAATAATAATAATGGCACAAGTCAATGACACCTATCAAAATATGTAAAATGTTCAGTAATTAAAACGGGATTAAGTTCCATGGTTTATCTATTTAATCAGTTCAACAGCAAAGGGAAAATAGGATTATGATATTTTAATAGATTTCCCAAATCCCATTAAATCGTCAAACTTCAGCTAAGCATTAACTTGAGGCTTATAACTTCTGTTAATACATCGGATTATTTTTAATTGTTTTGGTTATGTAGCAATTTGCAGTATTGTACGAAACTAGAAACTAACCCTGCTGCATAAATCGCTGCCTCTCGGCGGCTTCTTCCCCTTTCTCTCTTCCTTTCTCTTTCTGTTTCTCGGTGGATTCTTTCTCTCTATTTCTATTTCTTTTTCTCGGCATCTGATTTCATATCCGTTTCTCTTTTCCAATCTTTTCTCCTTTCTTTTGTTTCTCTCTTTCTTTCTGTCTCTATGCCTTTGTCGTCGGTTCTCATTTCTCCTTTACAATTCGGTCAAACAACTGCAATAACAACAAAGGTTTATTTCCTGTCTGCCCGAAATTCAGTGGATTTAACTCGAAAAGAAATACGAATGAGAAAGAGAAAGAGAGAGAGAGAAAAAAATGGAGACGATATGAAAAGTTGAGGGGAATAAAAAGTGCGAAAAACCTTATGTCGCGGACTGATACAACGGCAGTCAAAGAACATCGCCCAAGCCATTCTTTTGACTTATTTCCTTCCTTCCTGCAATGGCTCTATTAAAGAACGGAACCCCGACATACTTCTATACATCGAAAACACCAAACGTCCCCTAATTAAATAAAGCCAGCTGTAGAGATTGCATGAAAAGAAACAATCTAATCTAATTATATAAGCCACGGTTTCGTATTAGGTTGTTCGGAAAGTAATGTCCTATTTATATAATTCGCTTTTATTCCTGGATTAATGTCTTTAAACGATGGTTGAATCATCAAAATAGGAACCCTGAACATCTATTCATTCCTTTTATCGTTTTACAAGTTTATTTACGCCATTACGATAAAACTCTAAACGTATAAAATCGGACATTATTTTGCGAACAGCCTAATAAGTTAAATTCTGAAAGAGATTGATAAAAAATGAACAAAGAGGACACTTTAATCATTAGGAATGAGTAATCTATTTTTGTGCAACTCTTATAATAATGTATTAGAACACAACTAAAATGTGTATTCTAAAATCGGACATTATTTTCCGAACAGCCTAATCGTATTTTCCAGTGTATACACAGAGTACGTCACGTATTCGAGAACAAAATTCTGAACGCGATTGATATAAAATGAACAAAGAGGACACTTTAATCATTAGGAATGAGTAATCTATTTTTGTGCAACTCTTATAATAATGTATTAGAACACAACTAAAATGTGTATTCTAAAATCGGACATTATTTTCCGAACAGCCTAATCGTATTTTCCAGTGTATACACAGAGTACGTCACGTATTCGAGAACAAAATTCTGAACGCGATTGATATAAAATGAACAAAGAGGACACTTTAATCATTAGGAATGAGTAATCTATTTTTGTGCAACTCTTATAATAATGTATTAGAACACAACTAAAATGTGTATTCTAAAATCGGACATTATTTTCCGAACAGCCTAATCGTATTTTCCAGTGTATACACAGAGTACGTCACGTATTCGAGAACAAAATTCTGAACGCGATTGATATAAAATGAACAAAGAGGACACTTTAATCATTAGGAATGAGTAATCTATTTTTGTGCAACTCTTATAATAATGTATTAGAACACAACTAAAATGTGTATTCTAAAATCGGACATTATTTTCCGAACAGCCTAATCGTATTTTCCAGTGTATACACAGAGTACGTCACGTATTCGAGAACAAAATTCTGAACGCGATTGATATAAAATTAACAAAGAGGACACTTTAATCATTAGGAATGAGTAATCTATTTTTGTGCAACTCTTATAATAATGTATTAGAACACAACTAAAATGTGTATTCTAAAATCGGACATTATTTTCCGAACAGCCTAATCGTATTTTCCAGTGTATACACAGAGTACGTCACGTATTCGAGAACAGAATTCTGAACGCGATTGATATAAAATTAACAAAGAGGACACTTTAATCATTAGGAATGAATAATCTATTTTTGTGAAACTCTTATAATAATGTATTAGAACACAAAATGTGTATTCTAAAATCGGACATTATTTTCCGAACAGCCTAATCGTATTTTCCAGTGTATACACAGAGTACGTCACGTATTCGAGAACAAAATTCTGAACGCGATTGATATAAAATGAACAAAGAGGACACTTTAATCATTAGGAATGAGTAATCTATTTTTGTGAAACTCTTATAATAATGTATTAGAACACAACTAAAATGTGTATTCTAAAATCGGACATTATTTTCCGAACAGCCTAATCGTATTTTCCAGTGTATACACAGAGTACGTCACGTATTCGAGAACAAAATTCTGAACGCGATTGATATAAAATGAACAAAGAGGACACTTTAATCATTAGGAATGAGTAATCTATTTTTGTGCAACTCTTATAATAATGTATTAGAACAC
Source organism: Acanthosepion esculentum (assembly GCA_964036315.1). Lineage (NCBI taxonomy): Eukaryota > Metazoa > Mollusca > Cephalopoda > Sepiida > Sepiidae > Acanthosepion > Acanthosepion esculentum. Next base: position 16,759,257 of record OZ038494.1, on the reverse strand, counting down.
AACTAAAATGTGTATTCTAAAATCGGACATTATTTTCCGAACAGCCTAATCGTATTTTCCAGTGTATACACAGAGTACGTCACGTATTCGAGAACAAAATTCTGAACGCGATTGATATAAAATGAACAAAGAGGACACTTTAATCATTAGGAATGAGTAATCTATTTTTGTGCAACTCTTATAATAATGTATTAGAACACAACTAAAATGTGTATTCTAAAATCGGACATTATTTTCCGAACAGCCTAATCGTATTTTCCAGTGTATACACAGAGTACGTCACGTATTCGAGAACAAAATTCTGAACGCGATTGATATAAAATGAACAAAGAGGACACTTTAATCATTAGGAATGAGTAATCTATTTTTGTGCAACTCTTATAATAATGTATTAGAAGACAACTAAAATGTGTATTCTAAAATCGGACATTATTTTCCGAACAGCCTAATCGTATTTTCCAGTGTATACACAGAGTACGTCACGTATTCGAGAACAAAATTCTGAACGCGATTGATATAAAATGAACAAAGAGGACACTTTAATCATTAGGAATGAGTAATCTATTTTTGTGCAACTCTTATAATAATGTATTAGAACACAACTAAAATGTGTATTCTAAAATCGGACATTATTTTCCGAACAGCCTAATCGTATTTTCCAGTGTATACACAGAGTACGTCACGTATTCGAGAACAAAATTCTGAACGCGATTGATATAAAATGAACAAAGAGGACACTTTAATCATTAGGAATGAGTAATCTATTTTTGTGCAACTCTTATAATAATGTATTAGAACACAACTAAAATGTGTATTCTAATATCGGACATTATTTTCCGAACAGCCTAATCGTATTTTCCAGTGTATACACAGAGTACGTCACGTATTCGAGAACAAAATTCTGAACGCGATTGATATAAAATGAACAAAGAGGACACTTTAATCATTAGGAATGAGTAATCTATTTTTGTGCAACTCTTATAATAATGTATTAGAACACAACTAAAATGTGTATTCTGAAATCGGACATTATTTTCCGAGCAGCCTAATCGTATTTTCCAGTGTATACACAGAGTACGTCACGTATTCGAGAACAAAATTCTGAACGCGATTGATATAAAATGAACAAAGAGGACATTTTAATCATTAGGAATGAGTAATGTATTTTTGTGCAACTCTTATAATAATGTATTAGAACACAACTAAAATGTGTATTCTAAAATCGGACATTATTTTCAGAACAGCCTAATCGTATTTTCCAGTGTATACACAGAGTACGTCACGTATTCGAGAACAAAATTCTGAACGCGATTGATATAAAATGAACAAAGAGGACACTTTAATCATTAGGAATGAGTAATCTATTTTTGTGCAACTCTTATAATAATGTATTAGAACACAACTAAAATGTGTATTCTAAAATCGGACATTATTTTCCGAACAGCCTAATCGTATTTTCCAGTGTATACACAGAGTACGTCACGTATTCGAGAACAAAATTCTGAACGCGATTGATATAAAATGAACAAAGAGGACACTTTAATCATTAGGAATGAGTAATCTATTTTTGTGCAACTCTTATAATAATGTTAGAACACAACTAAAATGTGTATTCTAAAATCGGACATTATTTTCCGAACCGCCTAATCGTATTTTCCAGTGTATACACAGAGTACCTCACGTATTCGAGAACCAAATTCTGAACGCGATTGATATAAAATGAACAAAGAGGACACTTTAATCATTAGGAATGAGTAATCTATTTTTGTGCAACTCTTATAATAATGTATTAGAACACAAAATGTGTATTCTAAAATCGGACATTATTTTCCGAACAGCCTAATCGTATTTTCCAGTGTATACACAGAGTACGTCACGTATTCGAGAACAAAATTCTGAACGCGATTGATATAAAATGAACAAAGAGGACACTTTAATCATTAGGAATGAGTAATCTATTTTTGTGCAACTCTTATAATAATGTATTAGAACACAACTAAAATGTGTATTCTAAAATCGGACATTATTTTCCGAACCGCCTAATCGTATTTTCCAGTGTATACACAGAGTACGTCACGTATTCGAGAACAAAATTCTGAACGCGATTGATATAAAATGAACAAAGAGGACACTTTAATCATTAGGAATGAGTAATCTATTTTTGTGCAACTCTTATAATAATGTATTAGAACACAAAATGTGTATTCTAAAATCGGACATTATTTTCCGAACAGCCTAATCGTATTTTCCAGTGTATACACAGAGTACGTCACGTATTCGAGAACAAAATTCTGAACGCGATTGATATAAAATGAACAAAGAGGACACTTTAATCATTAGGAATGAGTAATCTATTTTTGTGAAACTCTTATAATAATGTATTAGAACACAACTAAAATGTGTATTCTAAAATCGGACATTATTTTCCGAACCGCCTAATCGTATTTTCCAGTGTATACACAGAGTACGTCACGTATTCGAGAACAAAATTCTGAACGCGATTGATATAAAATGAACAAAGAGGACACTTTAATCATTAGGAATGAGTAATCTATTTTTGTGCAACTCTTATAATAATGTATTAGAACACAAAATGTGTATTCTAAAATCGGACATTATTTTCCGAACAGCCTAATCGTATTTTCCAGTGTATACACAGAGTACGTCACGTATTCGAGAACAAAATTCTGAACGCGATTGATATAAAATGAACAAAGAGGACACTTTAATCATTAGGAATGAGTAATCTATTTTTGTGCAACTCTTATAATAATGTATTAGAACACAAAATGTGTATTCTAAAATCGGACATTATTTTCCGAACAGCCTAATCGTATTTTCCAGTGTATACACAGAGTACGTCACGTATTCGAGAACAAAATTCTGAACGCGATTGATATAAAATGAACAAAGAGGACACTTTAATCATTAGGAATGAGTAATCTATTTTTGTGCAACTCTTATAATAATGTATTAGAACACAAAATGTGTATTCTAAAATCGGACATTATTTTCCGAACCGCCTAATCGTATTTTCCAGTGTATACACAGAGTACGTCACGTATTCGAGAACAAAATTCTGAACGCGATTGATATAAAATGAACAAAGAGGACACTTTAATCATTAGGAATGAGTAATCTATTTTTGTGCAACTCTTATAATAATGTATTAGAACACAAAATGTGTATTCTAAAATCGGACATTATTTTCCGAACAGTCTAATCGTATTTTCCAGTGTATACACAGAGTACGTCACGTATTCGAGAACAAAATTCTGAACGCGATTGATATAAAATGAACAAAGAGGACACTTTAATCATTAGGAATGAGTAATCTATTTTTGTGAAACTCTTATAATAATGTATTAGAACACAACTAAAATGTGTATTCTAAAATCGGACATTATTTTCCGAACCGCCTAATCGTATTTTCCAGTGTATACACAGAGTACGTCACGTATTCGAGAACAAAATTCTGAACGCGATTGATATAAAATGAACAAAGAGGACACTTTAATCATTAGGAATGAGTAATCTATTTTTGTGCAACTCTTATAATAATGTATTAGAACACAAAATGTGTATTCTAAAATCGGACATTATTTTCCGAACAGCCTAATCGTATTTTCCAGTGTATACACAGAGTACGTCACGTATTCGAGAACAAAATTCTGAACGCGATTGATATAAAATGAACAAAGAGGACACTTTAATCATTAGGAATGAGTAATCTATTTTTGTGAAACTCTTATAATAATGTATTAGAACACAACTAAAATGTGTATTCTAAAATCGGACATTATTTTCCGAACCGCCTAATCGTATTTTCCAGTGTATACACAGAGTACGTCACGTATTCGAGAACAAAATTCTGAACGCGATTGATATAAAATGAACAAAGAGGACACTTTAATCATTAGGAATGAGTAATCTATTTTTGTGCAACTCTTATAATAATGTATTAGAACACAAAATGTGTATTCTAAAATCGGACATTATTTTCCGAACAGCCTAATCGTATTTTCCAGTGTATACACAGAGTACGTCACGTATTCGAGAACAAAATTCTGAACGCGATTGATATAAAATGAACAAAGAGGACACTTTAATCATTAGGAATGAGTAATCTATTTTTGTGCAACTCTTATAATAATGTATTAGAACACAACTAAAATGTGTATTCTAAAATCGGACATTATTTTCCGAACAGCCTAATCGTATTTTCCAGTGTATACACAGAGTACGTCACGTATTCGAGAACAAAATTCTGAACGCGATTGATATAAAATGAACAAAGAGGACACTTTAATCATTAGGAATGAGTAATCTATTTTTGTGCAACTCTTATAATAATGTATTAGAACACAACTAAAATGTGTATTCTAAAATCGGACATTATTTTCCGAACAGCCTAATCGTATTTTCCAGTGTATACACAGAGTACGTCACGTATTCGAGAACAAAATTCTGAACGCGATTGATATAAAATTAACAAAGAGGACACTTTAATCATTAGGAATGAGTAATCTATTTTTGTGCAACTCTTATAATAATGTATTAGAACACAACTAAAATGTGTATTCTAAAATCGGACATTATTTTCCGAACAGCCTAATCGTATTTTCCAGTGTATACACAGAGTACGTCACGTATTCGAGAACAGAATTCTGAACGCGATTGATATAAAATTAACAAAGAGGACACTTTAATCATTAGGAATGAATAATCTATTTTTGTGAAACTCTTATAATAATGTATTAGAACACAAAATGTGTATTCTAAAATCGGACATTATTTTCCGAACAGCCTAATCGTATTTTCCAGTGTATACACAGAGTACGTCACGTATTCGAGAACAAAATTCTGAACGCGATTGATATAAAATGAACAAAGAGGACACTTTAATCATTAGGAATGAGTAATCTATTTTTGTGAAACTCTTATAATAATGTATTAGAACACAACTAAAATGTGTATTCTAAAATCGGACATTATTTTCCGAACAGCCTAATCGTATTTTCCAGTGTATACACAGAGTACGTCACGTATTCGAGAACAAAATTCTGAACGCGATTGATATAAAATGAACAAAGAGGACACTTTAATCATTAGGAATGAGTAATCTATTTTTGTGCAACTCTTATAATAATGTATTAGAACACAACTAAAATGTGTATTCTAAAATCGGACATTATTTTCCGAACAGCCTAATCGTATTTTCCAGTGTATACACAGAGTACGTCACGTATTCGAGAACAAAATTCTGAACGCGATTGATATAAAATGAACAAAGAGGACACTTTAATCATTAGGAATGAGTAATCTATTTTTGTGCAACTCTTATAATAATGTATTAGAACACAACTAAAATGTGTATTCTAAAATCGGACATTATTTTCCGAACAGCCTAATCGTATTTTCCAGTGTATACACAGAGTACGTCACGTATTCGAGAACAAAATTCTGAACGCGATTGATATAAAATGAACAAAGAGGACACTTTAATCATTAGGAATGAGTAATCTATTTTTGTGCAACTCTTATAATAATGTATTAGAAGACAACTAAAATGTGTATTCTAAAATCGGACATTATTTTCCGAACAGCCTAATCGTATTTTCCAGTGTATACACAGAGTACGTCACGTATTCGAGAACAAAATTCTGAACGCGATTGATATAAAATGAACAAAGAGGACACTTTAATCATTAGGAATGAGTAATCTATTTTTGTGCAACTCTTATAATAATGTATTAGAACACAACTAAAATGTGTATTCTAAAATCGGACATTATTTTCCGAACAGCCTAATCGTATTTTCCAGTGTATACACAGAGTACGTCACGTATTCGAGAACAAAATTCTGAACGCGATTGATATAAAATGAACAAAGAGGACACTTTAATCATTAGGAATGAGTAATCTATTTTTGTGCAACTCTTATAATAATGTATTAGAACACAACTAAAATGTGTATTCTAATATCGGACATTATTTTCCGAACAGCCTAATCGTATTTTCCAGTGTATACACAGAGTACGTCACGTATTCGAGAACAAAATTCTGAACGCGATTGATATAAAATGAACAAAGAGGACACTTTAATCATTAGGAATGAGTAATCTATTTTTGTGCAACTCTTATAATAATGTATTAGAACACAACTAAAATGTGTATTCTGAAATCGGACATTATTTTCCGAGCAGCCTAATCGTATTTTCCAGTGTATACACAGAGTACGTCACGTATTCGAGAACAAAATTCTGAACGCGATTGATATAAAATGAACAAAGAGGACATTTTAATCATTAGGAATGAGTAATGTATTTTTGTGCAACTCTTATAATAATGTATTAGAACACAACTAAAATGTGTATTCTAAAATCGGACATTATTTTCAGAACAGCCTAATCGTATTTTCCAGTGTATACACAGAGTACGTCACGTATTCGAGAACAAAATTCTGAACGCGATTGATATAAAATGAACAAAGAGGACACTTTAATCATTAGGAATGAGTAATCTATTTTTGTGCAACTCTTATAATAATGTATTAGAACACAACTAAAATGTGTATTCTAAAATCGGACATTATTTTCCGAACAGCCTAATCGTATTTTCCAGTGTATACACAGAGTACGTCACGTATTCGAGAACAAAATTCTGAACGCGATTGATATAAAATGAACAAAGAGGACACTTTAATCATTAGGAATGAGTAATCTATTTTTGTGCAACTCTTATAATAATGTTAGAACACAACTAAAATGTGTATTCTAAAATCGGACATTATTTTCCGAACCGCCTAATCGTATTTTCCAGTGTATACACAGAGTACCTCACGTATTCGAGAACCAAATTCTGAACGCGATTGATATAAAATGAACAAAGAGGACACTTTAATCATTAGGAATGAGTAATCTATTTTTGTGCAACTCTTATAATAATGTATTAGAACACAAAATGTGTATTCTAAAATCGGACATTATTTTCCGAACAGCCTAATCGTATTTTCCAGTGTATACACAGAGTACGTCACGTATTCGAGAACAAAATTCTGAACGCGATTGATATAAAATGAACAAAGAGGACACTTTAATCATTAGGAATGAGTAATCTATTTTTGTGCAACTCTTATAATAATGTATTAGAACACAACTAAAATGTGTATTCTAAAATCGGACATTATTTTCCGAACCGCCTAATCGTATTTTCCAGTGTATACACAGAGTACGTCACGTATTCGAGAACAAAATTCTGAACGCGATTGATATAAAATGAACAAAGAGGACACTTTAATCATTAGGAATGAGTAATCTATTTTTGTGCAACTCTTATAATAATGTATTAGAACACAAAATGTGTATTCTAAAATCGGACATTATTTTCCGAACAGCCTAATCGTATTTTCCAGTGTATACACAGAGTACGTCACGTATTCGAGAACAAAATTCTGAACGCGATTGATATAAAATGAACAAAGAGGACACTTTAATCATTAGGAATGAGTAATCTATTTTTGTGAAACTCTTATAATAATGTATTAGAACACAACTAAAATGTGTATTCTAAAATCGGACATTATTTTCCGAACCGCCTAATCGTATTTTCCAGTGTATACACAGAGTACGTCACGTATTCGAGAACAAAATTCTGAACGCGATTGATATAAAATGAACAAAGAGGACACTTTAATCATTAGGAATGAGTAATCTATTTTTGTGCAACTCTTATAATAATGTATTAGAACACAAAATGTGTATTCTAAAATCGGACATTATTTTCCGAACAGCCTAATCGTATTTTCCAGTGTATACACAGAGTACGTCACGTATTCGAGAACAAAATTCTGAACGCGATTGATATAAAATGAACAAAGAGGACACTTTAATCATTAGGAATGAGTAATCTATTTTTGTGCAACTCTTATAATAATGTATTAGAACACAAAATGTGTATTCTAAAATCGGACATTATTTTCCGAACAGCCTAATCGTATTTTCCAGTGTATACACAGAGTACGTCACGTATTCGAGAACAAAATTCTGAACGCGATTGATATAAAATGAACAAAGAGGACACTTTAATCATTAGGAATGAGTAATCTATTTTTGTGCAACTCTTATAATAATGTATTAGAACACAAAATGTGTATTCTAAAATCGGACATTATTTTCCGAACCGCCTAATCGTATTTTCCAGTGTATACACAGAGTACGTCACGTATTCGAGAACAAAATTCTGAACGCGATTGATATAAAATGAACAAAGAGGACACTTTAATCATTAGGAATGAGTAATCTATTTTTGTGCAACTCTTATAATAATGTATTAGAACACAAAATGTGTATTCTAAAATCGGACATTATTTTCCGAACAGTCTAATCGTATTTTCCAGTGTATACACAGAGTACGTCACGTATTCGAGAACAAAATTCTGAACGCGATTGATATAAAATGAACAAAGAGGACACTTTAATCATTAGGAATGAGTAATCTATTTTTGTGAAACTCTTATAATAATGTATTAGAACACAACTAAAATGTGTATTCTAAAATCGGACATTATTTTCCGAACCGCCTAATCGTATTTTCCAGTGTATACACAGAGTACGTCACGTATTCGAGAACAAAATTCTGAACGCGATTGATATAAAATGAACAAAGAGGACACTTTAATCATTAGGAATGAGTAATCTATTTTTGTGCAACTCTTATAATAATGTATTAGAACACAAAATGTGTATTCTAAAATCGGACATTATTTTCCGAACAGCCTAATCGTATTTTCCAGTGTATACACAGAGTACGTCACGTATTCGAGAACAAAATTCTGAACGCGATTGATATAAAATGAACAAAGAGGACACTTTAATCATTAGGAATGAGTAATCTATTTTTGTGAAACTCTTATAATAATGTATTAGAACACAACTAAAATGTGTATTCTAAAATCGGACATTATTTTCCGAACCGCCTAATCGTATTTTCCAGTGTATACACAGAGTACGTCACGTATTCGAGAACAAAATTCTGAACGCGATTGATATAAAATGAACAAAGAGGACACTTTAATCATTAGGAATGAGTAATCTATTTTTGTGCAACTCTTATAATAATGTATTAGAACACAAAATGTGTATTCTAAAATCGGACATTATTTTCCGAACAGCCTAATCGTATTTTCCAGTGTATACACAGAGTACGTCACGTATTCGAGAACAAAATTCTGAACGCGATTGATATAAAATGAACAAAGAGGACACTTTAATCATTAGGAATGAGTAATCTATTTTTGTGAAACTCTTATAATAATGTATTAGAACACAACTAAAATGTGTATTCTAAAATCGGACATTATTTTCCGAACCGCCTAATCGTATTTTCCAGTGTATACACAGAGTACGTCACGTATTCGAGAACAAAATTCTGAACGCGATTGATATAAAATGAACAAAGAGGACACTTTAATCATTAGGAATGAGTAATCTATTTTTGTGCAACTCTTATAATAATGTATTAGAACACAAAATGTGTATTCTAAAATCGGACATTATTTTCCGAACAGCCTAATCGTATTTTCCAGTGTATACACAGAGTACGTCACGTATTCGAGAACAAAATTCTGAACGCGATTGATATAAAATGAACAAAGAGGACACTTTAATCATTAGGAATGAGTAATCTATTTTTGTGAAACTCTTATAATAATGTATTAGAACACAACTAAAATGTGTATTCTAAAATCGGACATTATTTTCCGAACCGCCTAATCGTATTTTCCAGTGTATACACAGAGTACGTCACGTATTCGAGAACAAAATTCTGAACGCGATTGATATAAAATGAACAAAGAGGACACTTTAATCATTAGGAATGAGTAATCTATTTTTGTGCAACTCTTATAATAATGTATTAGAACACAAAATGTGTATTCTAAAATCGGACATTATTTTCCGAACAGCCTAATCGTATTTTCCAGTGTATACACAGAGTACGTCACGTATTCGAGAACAAAATTCTGAACGCGATTGATATAAAATGAACAAAGAGGACACTTTAATCATTAGGAATGAGTAATCTATTTTTGTGCAACTCTTATAATAATGTATTAGAACACAAAATGTGTATTCTAAAATCGGACATTATTTTCCGTACAGCCTAATCGTATTTTCCAGTGTATACACAGAGTACGTCACGTATTCGAGAACAAAATTCTGAACGCGATTGATATAAAATGAACAAAGAGGACACTTTAATCATTAGGAATGAGTAATCTATTTTTGTGCAACTCTTATAATAATGTATTAGAACACAACTAAAATGTGTATTCTAAAATCGGACATTATTTTCCGAACAGCCTAATCGTATTTTCCAGTGTATACACAGAGTACGTCACGTATTCGAGAACCAAATTCTGAACGCGATTGATATAAAATGAACAAAGAGGACACTTTAATCATTAGGAATGAGTAATCTATTTTTGTGCAACTCTTATAATAATGTATTAGAACACAAAATGTGTATTCTAAAATCGGACATTATTTTCCGAACAGCCTAATCGTATTTTCCAGTGTATACACAGAGTACGTCACGTATTCGAGAACAAAATTCTGAACGCGATTGATATAAAATGAACAAAGAGGACACTTTAATCATTAGGAATGAGTAATCTATTTTTGTGCAACTCTTATAATAATGTATTAGAACACAACTAAAATGTGTATTCTAAAATCGGACATTATTTTCCGAACAGCCTAATCGTATTTTCCAGTGTATACACAGAGTACGTCACGTATTCGAGAACAAAATTCTGAACGCGATTGATATAAAATTAACAAAGAGGACACTTTAATCATTAGGAATGAGTAATCTATTTTTGTGCAACTCTTATAATAATGTATTAGAACACAACTAAAATGTGTATTCTAAAATCGGACATTATTTTCCGAACAGCCTAATCGTATTTTCCAGTGTATACACAGAGTACGTCACGTATTCGAGAACAGAATTCTGAACGCAATTGATATAAAATTAACAAAGAGGACACTTTAATCATTAGGAATGAGTAATCTATTTTTGTGAAACTCTTATAATAATGTATTAGAACACAAAATGTGTATTCTAAAATCGGACATTATTTTCCGAACAGCCTAATCGTATTTTCCAGTGTATACACAGAGTACGTCACGTATTCGAGAACAAAATTCTGAACGCGATTGATATAAAATGAACAAAGAGGACACTTTAATCATTAGGAATGAGTAATCTATATTTGTGAAACTCTTATAATAATGTATTAGAACACAACTAAAATGTGTATTCTAAAATCGGACATTATTTTCCGAACAGCCTAATCGTATTTTCCAGTGTATACACAGAGTACGTCACGTATTCGAGAACAAAATTCTGAACGCGATTGATATAAAATGAACAAAGAGGACACTTTAATCATTAGGAATGAGTAATCTATTTTTGTGCAACTCTTATAATAATGTATTAGAACACAACTAAAATGTGTATTCTAAAATCGGACATTATTTTCCGAACAGCCTAATCGTATTTTCCAGTGTATACACAGAGTACGTCACGTATTCGAGAACAAAATTCTGAACGCGATTGATATAAAATGAACAAAGAGGACACTTTAATCATTAGGAATGAGTAATCTATTTTTGTGCAACTCTTATAATAATGTATTAGAACACAACTAAAATGTGTATTCTAAAATCGGACATTATTTTCCGAACAGCCTAATCGTATTTTCCAGTGTATACACAGAGTACGTCACGTATTCGAGAACAAAATTCTGAACGCGATTGATATAAAATGAACAAAGAGGACACTTTAATCATTAGGAATGAGTAATCTATTTTTGTGCAACTCTTATAATAATGTATTAGAACACAACTAAAATGTGTATTCTAAAATCGGACATTATTTTCCGAACAGCCTAATCGTATTTTCCAGTGTATACACAGAGTACGTCACGTATTCGAGAACAAAATTCTGAACGCGATTGATATAAAATGAACAAAGAGGACACTTTAATCATTAGGAATGAGTAATCTATTTTTGTGCAACTCTTATAATAATGTATTAGAACACAACTAAAATGTGTATTCTAAAATCGGACATTATTTTCCGAACAGCCTAATCGTATTTTCCAGTGTATACACAGAGTACGTCACGTATTCGAGAACAAAATTCTGAACGCGATTGATATAAAATGAACAAAGAGGACACTTTAATCATTAGGAATGAGTAATCTATTTTTGTGCAACTCTTATAATAATGTATTAGAACACAACTAAAATGTGTATTCTAATATCGGACATTATTTTCCGAACAGCCTAATCGTATTTTCCAGTGTATACACAGAGTACGTCACGTATTCGAGAACAAAATTCTGAACGCGATTGATAAAAAATGAACAAAGAGGACACTTTAATCATTAGGAATGAGTAATCTATTTTTGTGCAACTCTTATAATAATGTATTAGAACACAACTAAAATGTGTATTCTAAAATCGGACATTATTTTCCGAGCAGCCTAATCGTATTTTCCAGTGTATACACAGAGTACGTCACGTATTCGAGAACAAAATTCTGAACGCGATTGATATAAAATGAACAAAGAGGACATTTTAATCATTAGGAATGAGTAATGTATTTTTGTGCAACTCTTATAATAATGTATTAGAACACAACTAAAATGTGTATTCTAAAATCGGACATTATTTTCAGAACAGCCTAATCGTATTTTCCAGTGTATACACAGAGTACGTCACGTATTCGAGAACAAAATTCTGAACGCGATTGATATAAAATGAACAAAGAGGACACTTTAATCATTAGGAATGAGTAATCTATTTTTGTGCAACTCTTATAATAATGTATTAGAACACAACTAAAATGTGTATTCTAAAATCGGACATTATTTTCCGAACAGCCTAATCGTATTTTCCAGTGTATACACAGAGTACGTCACGTATTCGAGAACAAAATTCTGAACGCGATTGATATAAAATGAACAAAGAGGACACTTTAATCATTAGGAATGAGTAATCTATTTTTGTGCAACTCTTATAATAATGTATTAGAACACAACTAAAATGTGTATTCTAAAATCGGACATTATTTTCCGAACCGCCTAATCGTATTTTCCAGTGTATACACAGAGTACCTCACGTATTCGAGAACCAAATTCTGAACGCGATTGAAATAAAATGAACAAAGAGGACACTTTAATCATTAGGAATGAGTAATCTATTTTTGTGCAACTCTTATAATAATGTATTAGAACACAAAATGTGTATTCTAAAATCGGACATTATTTTCCGAACAGCCTAATCGTATTTTCCAGTGTATACACAGAGTACGTCACGTATTCGAGAACAAAATTCTGAACGCGATTGATATAAAATGAACAAAGAGGACACTTTAATCATTAGGAATGAGTAATCTATTTTTGTGCAACTCTTATAATAATGTATTAGAACACAACTAAAATGTGTATTCTAAAATCGGACATTATTTTCCGAACCGCCTAATCGTATTTTCCAGTGTATACACAGAGTACGTCACGTATTCGAGAACAAAATTCTGAACGCGAAAGATATAAAATGAACAAAGAGGACACTTTAATCATTAGGAATGAGTAATCTATTTTTGTGCAACTCTTATAATAATGTATTAGAACACAAAATGTGTATTCTAAAATCGGACATTATTTTCCGAACCGCCTAATCGTATTTTCCAGTGTATACACAGAGTACGTCACGTATTCGAGAACAAAATTCTGAACGCGATTGATATAAAATGAACAAAGAGGACACTTTAATCATTAGGAATGAGTAATCTATTTTTGTGCAACTCTTATAATAATGTATTAGAACACAAAATGTGTATTCTAAAATCGGACATTATTTTCCGAACAGCCTAATCGTATTTTCCAGTGTATACACAGAGTACGTCACGTATTCGAGAACAAAATTCTGAACGCGATTGATATAAAATGAACAAAGAGGACACTTTAATCATTAGGAATGAGTAATCTATTTTTGTGAAACTCTTATAATAATGTATTAGAACACAACTAAAATGTGTATTCTAAAATCGGACATTATTTTCCGAACCGCCTAATCGTATTTTCCAGTGTATACACAGAGTACGTCACGTATTCGAGAACAAAATTCTGAACGCGATTGATATAAAATGAACAAAGAGGACACTTTAATCATTAGGAATGAGTAATCTATTTTTGTGCAACTCTTATAATAATGTATTAGAACACAAAATGTGTATTCTAAAATCGGACATTATTTTCCGAACAGCCTAATCGTATTTTCCAGTGTATACACAGAGTACGTCACGTATTCGAGAACAAAATTCTGAACGCGATTGATATAAAATGAACAAAGAGGACACTTTAATCATTAGGAATGAGTAATCTATTTTTGTGCAACACTTATAATAATATATTAGAACACAAAATGTGTATTCTAAAATCGGACATTATTTTCCGAACAGCCTAATCGTATTTTCCAGTGTATACACAGAGTACGTCACGTATTCGAGAACAAAATTCTGAACGCGATTGATATAAAATGAACAAAGAGGACACTTTAATCATTAGGAATGAGTAATCTATTTTTGTGCAACTCTTATAATAATGTATTAGAACACAACTAAAATGTGTATTCTAAAATCGGACATTATTTTCCGAACAGCCTAATCGTATTTTCCAGTGTATACACAGAGTACGTCACGTATTCGAGAACCAAATTCTGAACGCGATTGATATAAAATGAACAAAGAGGACACTTTAATCATTAGGAATGAGTAATCTATTTTTGTGCAACTCTTATAATAATGTATTAGAACACAAAATGTGTATTCTAAAATCGGACATTATTTTCCGAACAGCCTAATCGTATTTTCCAGTGTATACACAGAGTACGTCACGTATTCGAGAACAAAATTCTGAACGCGATTGATATAAAATGAACAAAGAGGACACTTTAATCATTAGGAATGAGTAATCTATTTTTGTGCAACTCTTATAATAATGTATTAGAACACAAAATGTGTATTCTAAAATCGGACATTATTTTCCGAACAGCCTAATCGTATTTTCCAGTGTATACACAGAGTACGTCACGTATTCGAGAACAAAATTCTGAACGCGATTGATATAAAATGAACAAAGAGGACACTTTAATCATTAGGAATGAGTAATCTATTTTTGTGCAACTCTTATAATAATGTATTAGAACACAAAATGTGTATTCTAAAATCGGACATTATTTTCCGAACAGCCTAATCGTATTTTCCAGTGTATACACAGAGTACCTCACGTATTCGAGAACCAAATTCTGAACGCGATTGAAATAAAATGAACAAAGAGGACACTTTAATCATTAGGAATGAGTAATCTATTTTTGTGCAACTCTTATAATAATGTATTAGAACACAAAATGTGTATTCTAAAATCGGACATTATTTTCCGAACAGCCTAATCGTATTTTCCAGTGTATACACAGAGTACGTCACGTATTCGAGAACAAAATTCTGAACGTGATTGATATAAAATGAACAAAGAGGACACTTTAATCATTAGGAATGAGTAATCTATTTTTGTGCAACTCTTATAATAATGTATTAGAACACAACTAAAATGTGTATTCTAAAATCGGACATTATTTTCCGAACCGCCTAATCGTATTTTCCAGTGTATACACAGAGTACGTCACGTATTCGAGAACAAAATTCTGAACGCGATTGATATAAAATGAACAAAGAGGACACTTTAATCATTAGGAATGAGTAATCTATTTTTGTGCAACTCTTATAATAATGTATTAGAACACAAAATGTGTATTCTAAAATCGGACATTATTTTCCGAACCGCCTAATCGTATTTTCCAGTGTATACACAGAGTACGTCACGTATTCGAGAACAAAATTCTGAACGCGATTGATATAAAATGAACAAAGAGGACACTTTAATCATTAGGAATGAGTAATCTATTTTTGTGCAACTCTTATAATAATGTATTAGAACACAAAATGTGTATTCTAAAATCGGACATTATTTTCCGAACAGCCTAATCGTATTTTCCAGTGTATACACAGAGTACGTCACGTATTCGAGAACAAAATTCTGAACGCGATTGATATAAAATGAACAAAGAGGACACTTTAATCATTAGGAATGAGTAATCTATTTTTGTGAAACTCTTATAATAATGTATTAGAACACAACTAAAATGTGTATTCTAAAATCGGACATTATTTTCCGAACCGCCTAATCGTATTTTCCAGTGTATACACAGAGTACGTCACGTATTCGAGAACAAAATTCTGAACGCGATTGATATAAAATGAACAAAGAGGACACTTTAATCATTAGGAATGAGTAATCTATTTTTGTGCAACTCTTATAATAATGTATTAGAACACAAAATGTGTATTCTAAAATCGGACATTATTTTCCGAACAGCCTAATCGTATTTTCCAGTGTATACACAGAGTACGTCACGTATTCGAGAACAAAATTCTGAACGCGATTGATATAAAATGAACAAAGAGGACACTTTAATCATTAGGAATGAGTAATCTATTTTTGTGCAAATCTTATAATAATATATTAGAACACAAAATGTGTATTCTAAAATCGGACATTATTTTCCGAACAGCCTAATCGTATTTTCCAGTGTATACACAGAGTACGTCACGTATTCGAGAACAAAATTCTGAACGCGATTGATATAAAATGAACAAAGAGGACACTTTAATCATTAGGAATGAGTAATCTATTTTTGTGCAACTCTTATAATAATGTATTAGAACACAACTAAAATGTGTATTCTAAAATCGGACATTATTTTCCGAACAGCCTAATCGTATTTTCCAGTGTATACACAGAGTACGTCACGTATTCGAGAACCAAATTCTGAACGCGATTGATATAAAATGAACAAAGAGGACACTTTAATCATTAGGAATGAGTAATCTATTTTTGTGCAACTCTTATAATAATGTATTAGAACACAAAATGTGTATTCTAAAATCGGACATTATTTTCCGAACAGCCTAATCGTATTTTCCAGTGTATACACAGAGTACGTCACGTATTCGAGAACAAAATTCTGAACGCGATTGATATAAAATGAACAAAGAGGACACTTTAATCATTAGGAATGAGTAATCTATTTTTGTGCAACTCTTATAATAATGTATTAGAACACAAAATGTGTATTCTAAAATCGGACATTATTTTCCGAACAGCCTAATCGTATTTTCCAGTGTATACACAGAGTACGTCACGTATTCGAGAACAAAATTCTGAACGCGATTGATATAAAATGAACAAAGAGGACACTTTAATCATTAGGAATGAGTAATCTATTTTTGTGCAACTCTTATAATAATGTATTAGAACACAACTAAAATGTGTATTCTAAAATCGGACATTATTTTCCGAACCGCCTAATCGTATTTTCCAGTGTATACACAGAGTACGTCACGTATTCGAGAACAAAATTCTGAACGCGATTGATATAAAATGAACAAAGAGGACACTTTAATCATTAGGAATGAGTAATCTATTTTTGTGCAACTCTTATAATAATGTATTAGAACACAAAATGTGTATTCTAAAATCGGACATTATTTTCCGAACAGCCTAATCGTATTTTCCAGTGTATACACAGAGTACGTCACGTATTCGAGAACAAAATTCTGAACGCGATTGATATAAAATGAACAAAGAGGACACTTTAATCATTAGGAATGAGTAATCTATTTTTGTGCAACTCTTATAATAATATATTAGAACACAAAATGTGTATTCTAAAATCGGACATTATTTTCCGAACAGCCTAATCGTATTTTCCAGTGTATACACAGAGTACGTCACGTATTCGAGAACAAAATTCTGAACGCGATTGATATAAAATGAACAAAGAGGACACTTTAATCATTAGGAATGAGTAATCTATTTTTGTGCAACTCTTATAATAATGTATTAGAACACAACTAAAATGTGTATTCTAAAATCGGACATTATTTTCCGAACAGCCTAATCGTATTTTCCAGTGTATACACAGAGTACGTCACGTATTCGAGAACCAAATTCTGAACGCGATTGATATAAAATGAACAAAGAGGACACTTTAATCATTAGGAATGAGTAATCTATTTTTGTGCAACTCTTATAATAATGTATTAGAACACAAAATGTGTATTCTAAAATCGGACATTATTTTCCGAACAGCCTAATCGTATTTTCCAGTGTATACACAGAGTACGTCACGTATTCGAGAACAAAATTCTGAACGCGATTGATATAAAATGAACAAAGAGGACACTTTAATCATTAGGAATGAGTAATCTATTTTTGTGCAACTCTTATAATAATGTATTAGAACACAAAATGTGTATTCTAAAATCGGACATTATTTTCCGAACAGCCTAATCGTATTTTCCAGTGTATACACAGAGTACGTCACGTATTCGAGAACAAAATTCTGAACGCGATTGATATAAAATGAACAAAGAGGACACTTTAATCATTAGGAATGAGTAATCTATTTTTGTGCAACTCTTATAATAATGTATTAGAACACAAAATGTGTATTCTAAAATCGGACATTATTTTCCGAACAGCCTAATCGTATTTTCCAGTGTATACACAGAGTACGTCACGTATTCGAGAACAAAATTCTGAACGCGATTGATATAAAATGAACAAAGAGGACACTTTAATCATTAGGAATGAGTAATCTATTTTTGTGCAACTCTTATAATAATGTATTAGAACACAAAATGTGTATTCTAAAATCGGACATTATTTTCCGAACCGCCTAATCGTATTTTCCAGTGTATACACAGAGTACGTCACGTATTCGAGAACAAAATTCTGAACGCGATTGATATAAAATGAACAAAGAGGACACTTTAATCATTAGGAATGAGTAATCTATTTTTGTGCAACTCTTATAATAATGTATTAGAACACAAAATGTGTATTCTAAAATCGGACATTATTTTCCGAACAGCCTAATCGTATTTTCCAGTGTATACACAGAGTACGTCACGTATTCGAGAACAAAATTCTGAACGCGATTGATATAAAATGAACAAAGAGGACACTTTAATCATTAGGAATGAGTAATCTATTTTTGTGAAACTCTTATAATAATGTATTAGAACACAACTAAAATGTGTATTCTAAAATCGGACATTATTTTCCGAACCGCCTAATCGTATTTTCCAGTGTATACACAGAGTACGTCACGTATTCGAGAACAAAATTCTGAACGCGATTGATATAAAATGAACAAAGAGGACACTTTAATCATTAGGAATGAGTAATCTATTTTTGTGCAACTCTTATAATAATGTATTAGAACACAAAATGTGTATTCTAAAATCGGACATTATTTTCCGAACAGCCTAATCGTATTTTCCAGTGTATACACAGAGTACGTCACGTATTCGAGAACAAAATTCTGAACGCGATTGATATAAAATGAACAAAGAGGACACTTTAATCATTAGGAATGAGTAATCTATTTTTGTGCAACTCTTATAATAATGTATTAGAACACAACTAAAATGTGTATTCTAAAATCGGACATTATTTTCCGAACAGCCTAATCGTATTTTCCAGTGTATACACAGAGTACGTCACGTATTCGAGAACAGAATCCTGAACGCGATTGATATAAAATGAACAAAGAGGACACTTTAATCATTAGGAATGAGTAATCTATTTTTGTGCAACTCTTATAATAATGTATTAGAACACAAAATGTGTATTCTAAAATCGGACATTATTTTCCGAACAGCCTAATCGTATTTTCCAGTGTATACACAGAGTACGTCACGTATTCGAGAACAAAATTCTGAACGCGATTGATATAAAATGAACAAAGAGGACACTTTAATCATTAGGAATGAGTAATCTATTTTTGTGCAACTCTTATAATAATGTATTAGAACACAACTAAAATGTGTATTCTAAAATCGGACATTATTTTCCGAACAGCCTAATCGTATTTTCCAGTGTATACACAGAGTACGTCACGTATTCGAGAACAAAATTCTGAACGCGATTGATATAAAATGAACAAAGAGGACACTTTAATCATTAGGAATGAGTAATCTATTTTTGTGCAACTCTTATAATAATGTATTAGAACACAACTAAAATGTGTATTCTAAAATCGGACATTATTTTCCGAACAGCCTAATCGTATTTTCCAGTGTATACACAGAGTACGTCACGTATTCGAGAACAAAATTCTGAACGCGATTGATATAAAATGAACAAAGAGGACACTTTAATCATTAGGAATGAGTAATCTATTTTTGTGCAACTCTTATAATAATTTATTAGAACACAAAATGTGTATTCTAAAATCGGACATTATTTTCCGAACAGCCTAATCGTATTTTCCAGTGTATACACAGAGTACGTCACGTATTCGAGAACAAAATTCTGAACGCGATTGATATAAAATGAACAAAGAGGACACTTTAATCATTAGGAATGAGTAATCTATTTTTGTGCAACTCTTATAATAATGTATTAGAACACAAAATGTGTATTCTAAAATCGGACATTATTTTCCGAACCGCCTAATCGTATTTTCCAGTGTATACACAGAGTACGTCACGTATTCGAGAACAAAATTCTGAACGCGATTGATATAAAATGAACAAAGAGGACACTTTAATCATTAGGAATGAGTAATCTATTTTTGTGCAACTCTTATAATAATGTATTAGAACACAAAATGTGTATTCTAAAATCGGACATTATTTTCCGAACAGCCTAATCGTATTTTCCAGTGTATACACAGAGTACGTCACGTATTTGAGAACAAAATTCTGAACGCGATTGATATAAAATGAACAAAGAGGACACTTTAATCATTAGGAATGAGTAATCTATTTTTGTGCAACTCTTATAATAATGTATTAGAACACAACTAAAATGTGTATTCTAAAATCGGACATTATTTTCCGAACCGCCTAATCGTATTTTCCAGTGTATACACAGAGTACGTCACGTATTCGAGAACAAAATTCTGAACGCGATTGATATAAAATGAACAAAGAGGACACTTTAATCATTAGGAATGAGTAATCTATTTTTGTGCAACTCTTATAATAATGTATTAGAACACAAAATGTGTATTCTAAAATCGGACATTATTTTCCGAACAGCCTAATCGTATTTTCCAGTGTATACACAGAGTACGTCACGTATTCGAGAACAAAATTCTGAACGCGATTGATATAAAATGAACAAAGAGGACACTTTAATCATTAGGAATGAGTAATCTATTTTTGTGCAACTCTTATAATAATGTATTAGAACACAACTAAAATGTGTATTCTAAAATCGGACATTATTTTCCGAACAGCCTAATCGTATTTTCCAGTGTATACACAGAGTACGTCACGTATTCGAGAACAGAATTCTGAACGCGATTGATATAAAATGAACAAAGAGGACACTTTAATCATTAGGAATGAGTAATCTATTTTTGTGCAACTCTTATAATAATGTATTAGAACACAAAATGTGTATGCTAAAATCGGACATTATTTTCCGAACAGCCTAATCGTATTTTCCAGTGTATACACAGAGTACGTCACGTATTCGAGAACAAAATTCTGAACGCGATTGATATAAAATGAACAAAGAGGACACTTTAATCATTAGGAATGAGTAATCTATTTTTGTGCAACTCTTATAATAATGTATTAGAACACAACTAAAATGTGTATTCTAAAATCGGACATTATTTTCCGAACAGCCTAATCGTATTTTCCAGTGTATACACAGAGTACGTCACGTATTCGAGAACAAAATTCTGAACGCGATTGATATAAAATGAACAAAGAGGACACTTTAATCATTAGGAATGAGTAATCTATTTTTCTGCAACTCTTATAATAATGTATTAGAACACAACTAAAATGTGTATTCTAAAATCGGACATTATTTTCCGAACAGCCTAATCGTATTTTCCAGTGTATACACAGAGTACGTCACGTATTCGAGAACAAAATTCTGAACGCGATTGATATAAAATGAACAAAGAGGACACTTTAATCATTAGGAATGAGTAATCTATTTTTGTGCAACTCTTATAATAATGTATTAGAACACAAAATGTGTATTCTAAAATCGGACATTATTTTCCGAACAGCCTAATCGTATTTTCCAGTGTATACACAGAGTACGTCACGTATTCGAGAACAAAATTCTGAACGCGTTTGATATAAAATGAACAAAGAGGACACTTTAATCATTAGGAATGAGTAATCTATTTTTGTGCAACTCTTATAATAATGTATTAGAACACAAAATGTGTATTCTAAAATCGGACATTATTTTCCGAACAGCCTAATCGTATTTTCCAGTGTATACACAGAGTACGTCACGTATTCGAGAACAAAATTCTGAACGCGATTGATATAAAATGAACAAAGAGGACACTTTAATCATTAGGAATGAGTAATCTATTTTTGTGCAACTCTTATAATAATGTATTAGAACACAAAATGTGTATTCTAAAATCGGACATTATTTTCCGAACAGCCTAATCGTATTTTCCAGTGTATACACAGAGTACGTCACGTATTCGAGAACAAAATTCTGAACGCGATTGATATAAAATGAACAAAGAGGACACTTTAGTCATTAGGAATGAGTAATCTATTTTTGTGCAACTCTTATAGTAATGTATTAGAACACAACTAAAATGTGTATTCTAAAATCGGACATTATTTTCCGAACAGCCTAATCGTATTTTCCAGTGTATACACAGAGTACGTCACGTATTCGAGAACAAAATTCTGAACGCGATTGATATAAAATGAACAAAGAGGACACTTTAATCATTAGGAATGAGTAATCTATTTTTGTGCAACTCTTATAATAATGTATTAGAACACAAAATGTGTATTCTAAAATCGGACATTATTTTCCGAACAGCCTAATCGTATTTTCCAGTGTATACACAGAGTACGTCACGTATTCGAGAACAAAATTCTGAACGCGATTGATATAAAATGAACAAAGAGGACACTTTAATCATTAGGAATGAGTAATCTATTTTTGTGCAACTCTTATAATAATGTATTAGAACACAACTAAAATGTGTATTCTAAAATCGGACATTATTTTCCGAACAGCCTAATCGTATTTTCCAGTGTATACACAGAGTACGTCACGTATTCGAGAACAAAATTCTGAACGCGATTGATATAAAATGAACAAAGAGGACACTTTAATCATTAGGAATGAGTAATCTATTTTTGTGCAACTCTTATAATAATGTATTAGAACACAACTAAAATGTGTATTCTAAAATCGGACATTATTTTCCGAACAGCCTAATCGTATTTTCCAGTGTATACACAGAGTACGTCACGTATTCGAGAACAAAATTCTGAACGCGATTGATATAAAATGAACAAAGAGGACACTTTAATCATTAGGAATGAGTAATCTATTTTTGTGCAACTCTTATAATAATGTATTAGAACACAAAATGTGTATTCTAAAATCGGACATTATTTTCCGAACAGCCTAATCGTATTTTCCAGTGTATACACAGAGTACGTCACGTATTCGAGAACAAAATTCTGAACGCGATTGATATAAAATGAACAAAGAGGACACTTTAATCATTAGGAATGAGTAATCTATTTTTGTGCAACTCTTATAATAATGTATTAGAACACAAAATGTGTATGCTAAAATCGGACATTATTTTCCGAACAGCCTAATCGTATTTTCCAGTGTATACACAGAGTACGTCACGTATTCGAGAACAAAATTCTGAACGCGATTGATATAAAATGAACAAAGAGGACACTTTAATCATTAGGAATGAGTAATCTATTTTTGTGCAACTCTTATAATAATGTATTAGAACACAAAATGTGTATTCTAAAATCGGACATTATTTTCCGAACAGCCTAATCGTATTTTCCAGTGTATACACAGAGTACGTCACGTATTCGAGAACAAAATTCTGAACGCGATTGATATAAAATGAACAAAGAGGACACTTTAATCATTAGGAATGAGTAATCTATTTTTGTGCAACTCTTATAATAATGTATTAGAACACAACTAAAATGTGTATTCTAAAATCGGACATTATTTTCCGAACAGCCTAATCGTATTTTCCAGTGTATACACAGAGTACGTCACGTATTCGAGAACAAAATTCTGAACGCGATTGATATAAAATGAACAAAGAGGACACTTTAATCATTAGGAATGAGTAATCTATTTTTGTGCAACTCTTATAATAATGTATTAGAACACAACTAAAATGTGTATTCTAAAATCGGACATTATTTTCCGAACAGCCTAATCGTATTTTCCAGTGTATACACAGAGTACGTCACGTATTCGAGAACAAAATTCTGAACGCGATTGATATAAAATGAACAAAGAGGACACTTTAATCATTAGGAATGAGTAATCTATTTTTGTGCAACTCTTATAATAATGTATTAGAACACAAAATGTGTATTCTAAAATCGGACATTATTTTCCGAACAGCCTAATCGTATTTTCCAGTGTATACACAGAGTACGTCACGTATTCGAGAACAAAATTCTGAACGCGATTGATATAAAATGAACAAAGAGGACACTTTAATCATTAGGAATGAGTAATCTATTTTTGTGCAACTCTTATAATAATGTATTAGAACACAAAATGTGTATGCTAAAATCGGACATTATTTTCCGAACAGCCTAATCGTATTTTCCAGTGTATACACAGAGTACGTCACGTATTCGAGAACAAAATTCTGAACGCGATTGATATAAAATGAACAAAGAGGACACTTTAATCATTAGGAATGAGTAATCTATTTTTGTGCAACTCTTATAATAATGTATTAGAACACAAAATGTGTATTCTAAAATCGGACATTATTTTCCGAACAGCCTAATCGTATTTTCCAGTGTATACACAGAGTACGTCACGTATTCGAGAACAAAATTCTGAACGCGATTGATATAAAATGAACAAAGAGGACACTTTAATCATTAGGAATGAGTAATCTATTTTTGTGCAACTCTTATAATAATGTATTAGAACACAAAATGTGTATTCTAAAATCGGACATTATTTTCCGAACAGCCTAATCGTATTTTCCAGTGTATACACAGAGTACGTCACGTATTCGAGAACAAAATTCTGAACGCGATTGATATAAAATGAACAAAGAGGACACTTTAATCATTAGGAATGAGTAATCTATTTTTGTGCAACTCTTATAATAATGTATTAGAACACAAAATGTGTATTCTAAAATCGGACATTATTTTCCGAACAGCCTAATCGTATTTTCCAGTGTATACACAGAGTACGTCACGTATTCGAGAACAAAATTCTGAACGCGATTGATATAAAATGAACAAAGAGGACACTTTAATCATTAGGAATGAGTAATCTATTTTTGTGCAACTCTTATAATAATGTATTAGAACACAAAATGTGTATTCTAAAATCGGACATTATTTTCCGAACAGCCTAATCGTATTTTCCAGTGTATACACAGAGTACGTCACGTATTCGAGAACAAAATTCTGAACGCGATTGATATAAAATGAACAAAGAGGACACTTTAATCATTAGGAATGAGTAATCTATTTTTGTGCAACTCTTATAATAATGTATTAGAACACAAAATGTGTATTCTAAAATCGGACATTATTTTCCGAACAGCCTAATCGTATTTTCCAGTGTATACACAGAGTACGTCACGTATTCGAGAACAAAATTCTGAACGCGATTGATATAAAATGAACAAAGAGGACACTTTAATCATTAGGAATGAGTAATCTATTTTTGTGCAACTCTTATAATAATGTATTAGAACACAAAATGTGTATTCTAAAATCGGACATTATTTTCCGAACAGCCTAATCGTATTTTCCAGTGTATACACAGAGTACGTCACGTATTCGAGAACAAAATTCTGAACGCGATTGATATAAAATGAACAAAGAGGACACTTTAATCATTAGGAATGAGTAATCTATTTTTGTGAAACTCTTATAATAATGTATTAGAACACAAAATGTGTATTCTAAAATCGGACATTATTTTCCGAACAGCCTAATCGTATTTTCCAGTGTATACACAGAGTACGTCACGTATTCGAGAACAAAATTCTGAACGCGATTGATATAAAATGAACAAAGAGGACACTTTAATCATTAGGAATGAGTAATCTATTTTTGTGCAACTCTTATAATAATGTATTAGAACACAAAATGTGTATTCTAAAATCGGACATTATTTTCCGAACAGCCTAATCGTATTTTCCAGTGTATACACAGAGTACGTCACGTATTCGAGAACAAAATTCTGAACGCGATTGATATAAAATGAACAAAGAGGACACTTTAATCATTAGGAATGAGTAATCTATTTTTGTGCAACTCTTATAATAATGTATTAGAACACAAAATGTGTATTCTAAAATCGGACATTATTTTCCGAACAGCCTAATCGTATTTTCCAGTGTATACACAGAGTACGTCACGTATTCGAGAACAAAATTCTGAACGCGATTGATATAAAATGAACAAAGAGGACACTTTAATCATTAGGAATGAGTAATCTATTTTTGTGCAACTCTTATAATAATGTATTAGAACACAACTAAATTGTGTATTCTAAAATCGGACATTATTTTCCGAACAGCCTAATCGTATTTTCCAGTGTATACACAGAGTACGTCACGTATTCGAGAACAAAATTCTGAACGCGATTGATATAAAATGAACAAAGAGGACACTTTAATCATTAGGAATGAGTAATCTATTTTTGTGCAACTCTTATAATAATGTATTAGAACACAACTAAATTGTGTATTCTAAAATCGGACATTATTTTCCGAACAGCCTAATCGTATTTTCCAGTGTATACACAGAGTACGTCACGTATTCGAGAACAAAATTCTGAACGCGATTGATATAAAATGAACAAAGAGGACACTTTAATCATTAGGAATGAGTAATCTATTTTTGTGCAACTCTTATAATAATGTATTAGAACACAAAATGTGTATTCTAAAATCGGACATTATTTTCCGAACAGCCTAATCGTATTTTCCAGTGTATACACAGAGTACGTCACGTATTCGAGAACAAAATTCTGAACGCGATTGATATAAAATGAACAAAGAGGACACTTTAATCATTAGGAATGAGTAATCTATTTTTGTGCAACTCTTATAATAATGTATTAGAACACAAGTAAATGTGTATTCTAAAATCGGACATTATTTTCCGAACAGCCTAATCGTATTTTCCAGTGTATACACAGAGTACGTCACGTATTCGAGAACAAAATTCTGAACGCGATTGATATAAAATGAACAAAGAGGACACTTTAATCATTAGGAATGAGTAATCTATTTTTGTGCAACTCTTATAATAATGTATTAGAACACAACTAAAATTAGTATTCTAAAATCGGACATTATTTTCCGAACAGCCTAATCGTATTTTCCAGTGTATACACAGAGTACGTCACGTATTCGAGAACAAAATTCTGAACGCGATTGATATAAAATGAACGAAGAGGACACTTTAATCATTAGGAATGAGTAATCTATTTTTGTGCAACTCTTATAATAATGTATTAGAACACAACTAAAATGTGTATTCTAAAATCGGACATTATTTTCCGAACAGCCTAATCGTATTTTCCAGTGTATACACAGAGTACGTCACGTATTCGAGAACAAAATTCTGAACGCGATTGATATAAAATGAACAAAGAGGACACTTTAATCATTAGGAATGAGTAATCTATTTTTGTGAAACTCTTATAATAATGTATTAGAACACAACTAAAATGTGTATTCTAAAATCGGACATTATTTTCCGAACAGCCTAATCGTATTTTCCAGTGTATACACAGAGTACGTCACGTATTCGAGAACAGAATTCTGAACGCGATTGATATAAAATGAACAAAGAGGACACTTTAATCATTAGGAATGAGTAATCTATTTTTGTGCAACTCTTATAATAATGTATTAGAACACAACTAAAATGTGTATTCTAAAATCGGACATTATTTTCCGAACAGCCTAATCGTATTTTCCAGTGTATACACAGAGTACGTCACGTATTCGAGAACAAAATTCTGAACGCGATTGATATAAAATGAACAAAGAGAACACTTTAATCATTAGGAATGAGTAATCTATTTTTGTGCAACTCTTATAATAATGTATTAGAACACAACTAAAATGTGTATTCTAAAATCGGACATTATTTTCCGAACCGCTTAATCGTATTTTCCAGTGTATACACAGAGTACGTCACGTATTCGAGAACAAAATTCTGAACGCGATTGATATAAAATGAACAAAGAGGACACTTTAATCATTAGGAATGAGTAATCTATTTTTGTGCAACTCTTATAATAATGTATTAGAACACAACTAAAATGTGTATTCTAAAATCGGACATTATTTTCCGAACAGCCTAATCGTATTTTCCAGTGTATACACAGAGTACGTCACGTATTCGAGAACAAAATTCTGAACGCGATTGATATAAAATGAACAAAGAGGACACTTTAATCATTAGGAATGAGTAATCTATTTTTGTGCAACTCTTATAATAATGTATTAGAACACAACTAAAATGTGTATTCTAAAATCGGACATTATTTTCCGAACAGCCTAATCGTATTTTCCAGTGTATACACAGAGTACGTCACGTATTCGAGAACAAAATTCTGAACGCGATTGATATAAAATGAACAAAGAGGACACTTTAATCATTAGGAATGAGTAATGTATTTTTGTGCAACTCTTATAATAATGTATTAGAACACAAAATGTGTATTCTAAAATCGGACATTATTTTCCGAACCGCCTAATCTTATTTTCCAGTGTATACACAGAGTACGTCACGTATTCGTGAACAAAATTCTGAACGCGATTGATATAAAATGAACAAAGAGGACACTTTAATCATTAGGAATGAGTAATCTATTTTTGTGAAACTCTTATAATAATGTATTAGAACACAACTAAAATGTGTATTCTAAAATCGGACATTATTTTCCGAACAGCCTAATCGTATTTTCCAGTGTATACACAGAGTACGTCACGTATTCGAGAACAAAATTCTGAACGCGATTGATATAAAATGAACAAAGAGGACACTTTAATCATTAGGAATGAGTAATCTATTTTTGTGAAACTCTTATAATAATGTATTAGAACACAACTAAATTGTGTATTCTAAAATCGGACATTATTTTCCGAACAGCCTAATCGTATTTTCCAGTGTATACACAGAGTACGTCACGTATTCGAGAACAAAATTCTGAACGCGATTGATATAAAATGAACAAAGAGGACACTTTAATCATTAGGAATGAGTAATCTATTTTTGTGAAACTCTTATAATAATGTATTAGAACACAACTAAAATGTGTATTCTAAAATCGGACATTATTTTCCGAACAGCCTAATCGTATTTTCCAGTGTATACACAGAGTACGTCACGTATTCGAGAACAAAATTCTGAACGCGATTGATATAAAATGAACAAAGAGGACACTTTAATCATTAGGAATGAGTAATCTATTTTTGTGAAACTCTTATAATAATGTATTAGAACACAACTAAAATGTGTATTCTAAAATCGGACATTATTTTCCGAACAGCCTAATCGTATTTTCCAGTGTATACACAGAGTACGTCACGTATTCGAGAACAAAATTCTGAACGCGATTGATATAAAATGAACAAAGAGGACACTTTAATCATTAGGAATGAGTAATCTATTTTTGTGAAACTCTTATAATAATGTATTAGAACACAACTAAAATGTGTATTCTAAAATCGGACATTATTTTCCGAACCGCCTAATCGTATTTTCCAGTGTATACACAGAGTACGTCACGTATTCGAGAACAAAATTCTGAACGCGATTGATATAAAATGAACAAAGAGGACACTTTAATCATTAGGAATGAGTAATCTATTTTTGTGAAACTCTTATAATAATGTATTAGAACACAACTAAAATGTGTATTCTAAAATCGGACCTTATTTTCCGAACAGCCTAATCGTATTTTCCAGTGTATACACAGAGTACGTCACGTATTCGAGAACAGAATTCTGAACGCGATTGATATAAAATGAACAAAGAGGACACTTTAATCATTAGGAATGAGTAATCTATTTTTGTGAAACTCTTATAATAATGTATTAGAACACAACTAAAATGTGTATTCTAAAATCGGACATTATTTTCCGAACCGCCTAATCGTATTTTCCAGTGTATACACAGAGTACGTCACGTATTCGAGAACAAAATTCTGAACGCGATTGATATAAAATGAACAAAGAGGACACTTTAATCATTAGGAATGAGTAATCTATTTTTGTGAAACTCTTATAATAATGTATTAGAACACAACTAAAATGTGTATTCTAAAATCGGACATTATTTTTCCGAACAGCCTAATCGTATTTTCCAGTGTATACACAGAGTACGTCACGTATTCGAGAACAAAATTCTGAACGCGATTGATATAAAATGAACAAAGAGGACACTTTAATCATTAGGAATGAGTAATCTATTTTTGTGAAACTCTTATAATAATGTATTAGAACACAACTAAAATGTGTATTCTAAAATCGGACATTATTTTCCGAACCGCCTAATCGTATTTTCCAGTGTATACACAGAGTACGTCACGTATTCGAGAACAAAATTCTGAACGCGATTGATATAAAATGAACAAAGAGGACACTTTAATCATTAGGAATGAGTAATCTATTTTTGTGAAACTCTTATAATAATGTATTAGAACACAACTAAAATGTGTATTCTAAAATCGGACATTATTTTTCCGAACAGCCTAATCGTATTTTCCAGTGTATACACAGAGTACGTCACGTATTCGAGAACAAAATTCTGAACGCGATTGATATAAAATGAACAAAGAGGACACTTTAATCATTAGGAATGAGTAATCTATTTTTGTGAAACTCTTATAATAATGTATTAGAACACAACTAAAATGTGTATTCTAAAATCGGACATTATTTTCCGAACCGCCTAACCGTATTTTCCAGTGTATACACAGAGTACATCACGTATTCGAGAACAAAATTCTGAACGCGATTGATATAAAATGAACAAAGAGGACACTTTAATCATTAGGAATGAGTAATCTATTTTTGTGCAACTCTTATAATAATGTATTAGAACACAACTAAAATGTGTATTCTAAAATCGGACATTATTTTCCGAACAGCCTAATCGTATTTTCCAGTGTATACACAGAGTACGTCACGTATTCGAGAACAAAATTCTGAACGCGATTGATATAAAATGAACAAAGAGGACACTTTAATCATTAGGAATGAGTAATGTATTTTTGTGCAACTCTTATAATAATGTATTAGAACACAACTAAAATGTGTATTCTAAAATCGGACATTATTTTCCGAACCGCCTAATCGTATTTTCCAGTGTATACACAGAGTACGTCACGTATTCGAGAACAAAATTCTGAACGCGATTGATATAAAATGAACAAAGAGGACACTTTAATCATTAGGAATGAGTAATCTATTTTTGTGAAACTCTTATAATAATGTATTAGAACACAACTAAAATGTGTATTCTAAAATCGGACATTATTTTCCGAACCGCCTAATCGTATTTTCCAGTGTATACACAGAGTACGTCACGTATTCGAGAACAAAATTCTGAACGCGATTGATATAAAATGAACAAAGAGGACACTTTAATCATTAGGAATGAGTAATCTATTTTTGTGAAACTCTTATAATAATGTATTAGAACACAACTAAAATGTGTATTCTAAAATCGGACATTATTTTCCGAACAGCCTAATCGTATTTTCCAGTGTATACACAGAGTACGTCACGTATTCGAGAACAAAATTCTGAACGCGATTGATATAAAATGAACAAAGAGGACACTTTAATCATTAGGAATGAGTAATCTATTTTTGTGAAACTCTTATAATAATGTATTAGAACACAACTAAAATGTGTATTCTAAAATCGGACATTATTTTCCGAACAGCCTAATCGTATTTTCCAGTGTATACACAGAGTACGTCACGTATTCGAGAACAAAATTCTGAACGCGATTGATATAAAATGAACAAAGAGGACACTTTAATCATTAGGAATGAGTAATCTATTTTTGTGAAACTCTTATAATAATGTATTAGAACACAACTAAAATGTGTATTCTAAAATCGGACATTATTTTCCGAACAGCCTAATCGTATTTTCCAGTGTATACACAGAGTACGTCACGTATTCGAGAACAAAATTCTGAACGCGATTGATATAAAATGAACAAAGAGGACACTTTAATCATTAGGAATGAGTAATCTATTTTTGTGAAACTCTTATAATAATGTATTAGAACACAACTAAAATGTGTATTCTAAAATCGGACATTATTTTCCGAACAGCCTAATCGTATTTTCCAGTGTATACACAGAGTACGTCACGTATTCGAGAACAAAATTCTGAACGCGATTGATATAAAATGAACAAAGAGGACACTTTAATCATTAGGAATGAGTAATCTATTTTTGTGAAACTCTTATAATAATGTATTAGAACACAACTAAAATGTGTATTCTAAAATCGGACATTATTTTCCGAACCGCCTAATCGTATTTTCCAGTGTATACACAGAGTACGTCACGTATTCGAGAACAAAATTCTGAACGCGATTGATATAAAATGAACAAAGAGGACACTTTAATCATTAGGAATGAGTAATCTATTTTTGTGAAACTCTTATAATAATGTATTAGAACACAACTAAAATGTGTATTCTAAAATCGGACCTTATTTTCCGAACAGCCTAATCGTATTTTCCAGTGTATACACAGAGTACGTCACGTATTCGAGAACAGAATTCTGAACGCGATTGATATAAAATGAACAAAGAGGACACTTTAATCATTAGGAATGAGTAATCTATTTTTGTGAAACTCTTATAATAATGTATTAGAACACAACTAAAATGTGTATTCTAAAATCGGACATTATTTTCCGAACCGCCTAATCGTATTTTCCAGTGTATACACAGAGTACGTCACGTATTCGAGAACAAAATTCTGAACGCGATTGATATAAAATGAACAAAGAGGACACTTTAATCATTAGGAATGAGTAATCTATTTTTGTGCAACTCTTATAATAATGTATTAGAACACAACTAAAATGTGTATTCTAAAATCGGACATTATTTTCCGAACCGCCTAATCGTATTTTCCAGTGTATACACAGAGTACGTCACGTATTCGAGAACAAAATTCTGAACGCGATTGATATAAAATGAACAAAGAGGACACTTTAATCATTAGGAATGAGTAATCTATTTTTGTGAAACTCTTATAATAATGTATTAGAACACAACTAAAATGTGTATTCTAAAATCGGACATTATTTTCCGAACAGCCTAATCGTATTTTCCAGTGTATACACAGAGTACGTCACGTATTCGAGAACAAAATTCTGAACGCGATTGATATAAAATGAACAAAGAGGACACTTTAATCATTAGGAATGAGTAATCTATTTTTGTGAAACTCTTATAATAATGTATTAGAACACAACTAAAATGTGTATTCTAAAATCGGACATTATTTTACGAACAGCCTAATCGTATTTTCCAGTGTATACACAGAGTACGTCACGTATTCGAGAACAAAATTCTGAACGCGATTGATATAAAATGAACAAAGAGGACACTTTAATCATTAGGAATGAGTAATCTATTTTTGTGCAACTCTTATAATAATGTATTAGAACACAACTAAAATGTGTATTCTAAAATCGGACATTATTTTCCGAACAGCCTAATCGTATTTTCCAGTGTATACACAGAGTACGTCACGTATTCGAGAACAAAATTCTGAACGCGATTGATATAAAATGAACAAAGAGGACACTTTAATCATTAGGAATGAGTAATCTATTTTTGTGCAACTCTTATAATAATGTATTAGAACACAACTAAAATGTGTATTCTAAAATCGGACATTATTTTCCGAACAGCCTAATCGTATTTTCCAGTGTATACACAGAGTACGTCACGTATTCGAGAACAAAATTCTGAACGCGATTGATATAAAATGAACAAAGAGGACACTTTAATCATTAGGAATGAGTAATCTATTTTTGTGAAACTCTTATAATAATGTATTAGAACACAACTAAAATGTGTATTCTAAAATCGGACATTATTTTCCGAACCGCCTAATCGTATTTTCCAGTGTATACACAGAGTACGTCACGTATTCGAGAACAAAATTCTGAACGCGATTGATATAAAATGAACAAAGAGGACACTTTAATCATTAGGAATGAGTAATCTATTTTTGTGAAACTCTTATAATAATGTATTAGAACACAACTAAAATGTGTATTCTAAAATCGGACATTATTTTCCGAACCGCCTAATCGTATTTTCCAGTGTATACACAGAGTACGTCACGTATTCGAGAACAAAATTCTGAACGCGATTGATATAAAATGAACAAAGAGGACACTTTAATCATTAGGAATGAGTAATCTATTTTTGTGAAACTCTTATAATAATGTATTAGAACACAACTAAAATGTGTATTCTAAAATCGGACCTTATTTTCCGAACAGCCTAATCGTATTTTCCAGTGTATACACAGAGTACGTCACGTATTCGAGAACAGAATTCTGAACGCGATTGATATAAAATGAACAAAGAGGACACTTTAATCATTAGGAATGAGTAATCTATTTTTGTGCAACTCTTATAATAATGTATTAGAACACAACTAAAATGTGTATTCTAAAATCGGACATTATTTTCCGAACAGCCTAATCGTATTTTCCAGTGTATACACAGAGTACGTCACGTATTCGAGAACAAAATTCTGAACGCGATTGATATAAAATGAACAAAGAGGACACTTTAATCATTAGGAATGAGTAATCTATTTTTGTGAAACTCTTATAATAATGTATTAGAACACAACTAAAATGTGTATTCTAAAATCGGACATTATTTTCCGAACCGCCTAATCGTATTTTCCAGTGTATACACAGAGTACGTCACGTATTCGAGAACAAAATTCTGAACGCGATTGATATAAAATGAACAAAGAGGACACTTTAATCATTAGGAATGAGTAATCTATTTTTGTGCAACTCTTATAATAATGTATTAGAACACAACTAAAATGTGTATTCTAAAATCGGACATTATTTTCCGAACAGCCTAATCGTATTTTCCAGTGTATACACAGAGTACGTCACGTATTCGAGAACAAAATTCTGAACGCGATTGATATAAAATGAACAAAGAGGACACTTTAATCATTAGGAATGAGTAATCTATTTTTGTGCAACTCTTATAATAATGTATTAGAACACAAAATGTGTATTCTAAAATCGGACATTATTTTCCGAACAGCCTAATCGTATTTTCCAGTGTATACACAGAGTACGTCACGTATTCGAGAACAAAATTCTGAACGCGATTGATATAAAATGAACAAAGAGGACACTTTAATCATTAGGAATGAGTAATCTATTTTTGTGCAACTCTTATAATAATGTATTAGAACACAAAATGTGTATTCTAAAATCGGACATTATTTTCCGAACAGCCTAATCGTATTTTCCAGTGTATACACAGAGTACGTCACGTATTCGAGAACAAAATTCTGAACGCGATTGATATAAAATGAACAAAGAGGACACTTTAATCATTAGGAATGAGTAATCTATTTTTGTGCAACTCTTATAATAATGTATTAGAACACAACTAAAATATAAAAAAACCCGACGCTACACTATAGCTGCTTCTATGACAAATTAAATATTCCACAGTCTTTGCCAAAAGTTTGAAAGAACCTGGTAAAAAATAACATTTCCCTATTATTGCTGGATATTGCATCGTCAACTTTACATCTTGTAAACCCGTCCTGGGTATGACGATAATCTACATCCAGCAGCAAGACCTCTGATCGGGAGGTTTTGAGAAGCGTGGAACGACCCATTAATTGCTGGTTTTCCCGAGTCCATCCTAACTCGGGGTGGTAGCACCTGTTAGGGTCCTAGCTATGGGCAAATATTTAACCCCCTCCCCCAAACTGGGGTGAAAGCACTATGAAAGCGTGAAAACACTTCTTAATTGCTGTTGTTCCTAGGTCTAACCTTCCGGCAGTATAGCCTCTGATCGGGACATTGAAGGTTTTAAGGAGCGTGGAGCCACCTGTTAACTGCTGTTGTTCCCAGATCCATCCTGACCCGGAGTGGTATCACCTGCTAGAGTCCCAGAAAGTAGAAAATAGTTAACCCCAAAATTTGGTTGAAAGCACCATGAAAGTATAAAAATAATATAGCTAAAATATTAGCAATACTTTTTCATTGTAAAAAATTTATCAGCAATACATTTTTATAAAGAAAAACATTACCAGCAATACAATAGATTTTTGTTGAAAAATAATTAAAAGCAATACACTTTTGTAAAAGAAATTACTAATGCTCCCGAGAAAATTAAATTTCAACATTAAATGGCCCATAAGGAGGCCATATGCCGTTAAACAAACAAACACATCTTGACTTGAATTAAAAAGAATAAAAACTTCCAACGGATAATTTATTGGTAAAACATATATTTTTTAAAGCTTTTGCAATCCTTGATCACTCTTGAGAAATAAATAAACATTGATTAAGCTACATTGTATACGTTATAAATTCAAATTAACAAAAAAAATGGTAATTTGAATTTATAACTTATACAATTTATATTCTTTTTAATTCAACTTCAAAGAAATCAAGCGTTTTTACAATTAAAACTTGGATTGGTTTGGTTTGGTTTATTTTGTTATACGGCATATCAGCCTCAATAAGTTATTTAATACCGACAAGATGTTTATCAAAAATGTATTGCTGGTAATATTTTTCTTTTTCAAAAATGTATTGCTGGTAATATTTTTTTCAAAAATGTATTACTGGTAATATTTTCATTCAAAAATGTATTGTTGGTAATATTTTCCTTCAAAAATGTATTGCTGGTAATATTCTATCATCAAAAATGCATTGCTGGTAATATTTTTTTTTCCAAAATTCATTGCTGGTAATAATATTTTACAAAAATGTATTGCTGGTATTAAACCCTATTTTTACACTTTCATCGTGTTTTGACCCTCGTTTGAGTGTTAACTGTTTGCCTATAGCTGGGACCCTAACAGGTGCTACCACCCCGGGTCAGGGTGGACCTGGGAACACCAGCAATTAACAGGTGGTTCCACGCTCCGCAAAGCCTCCTGATCACAGGCCTTGCTGTTGGATGTAGTTTATCGTCTTACCCAGGACACGGATATAGTTTATCGTCTTACCCAGGACGCGGATGTAGTTTATCGTCTTACCCAGGACGGAAACAAATCTTGTAAACAAACTT
This sequence comes from Acanthosepion esculentum, assembly GCA_964036315.1. Classification (NCBI taxonomy): domain Eukaryota; kingdom Metazoa; phylum Mollusca; class Cephalopoda; order Sepiida; family Sepiidae; genus Acanthosepion; species Acanthosepion esculentum. The sequence goes on along the minus strand of OZ038494.1, from coordinate 16,721,709 downwards.
CAGCGTTTGAACCACTGGAAAACGGAGTTTTAGCTAGTTTGAAGTTGTACTAAAAAGTTTTCAGTAAATTTAAACACCAAAAAAAAAAAGGCCAAAATTCGTCACTTTCTGTCATTCATATAGTTCAATTAGATACATTAAAAAGCGACTGTATTTAATGTATATATTTCCTGTCCCGCCTGTTGTGGGAAGGAAGGTAAATCAACTTACGTCAGTAAATTTATCAGTGATTACTTCCCTTATTCGTTTTAATAATCTATATAAATAAAATATTTATAAGTATTTAGACAAAATTAGTTTCCGAACAAAATGAACCGTTTTCTTAATGACTTCCTTTGCTCCTACTTTGCTTAGATTGCAGTCTTATTTGTTCAAGCCTTTCATGTGAGGCTCTCGGATACCTTTCTCTGTTAAGTGATCGTCTTGCCTCATCTTGGTCTTGAAATAGGCTTTGTCGTTCTGTTGCTAATCTTTTTCTTCTGAGAGATATTTCTATTTCAATGTTATACTAAACATATGACATTTTTTAACATGAAAAGATATTGAGCAAAAACCGATTTATATAATACCAGGAGTAATCAATGAATCAGAGATACCATTGAACGTCTGAAAATTATCTGACAGAGGATGGAAAGTGCGACAATGAGATCCGAAGACGTATTGGGATGGCCAAAGACGCATTCCAAAAGTTAAGTAGTATATTAAGAGACAAGAAAGTTTCGTTGGGAACAAAGAAACGAGTACTGAACTGTTACGTGATATCTGTCCTCCTGTATGGCAGCGAATGCTGGACAATCTCCTCAAAGATGAAGAGGAGACTCGAAGCAACAGAAATGTGGCTCCACAGAAAGATGCTGAGGATACCATGGGCTGATCATGTGAGCAACGACGAGGTTTTGGAGAGAATGAAAAGAAGGAGGAAACTTATACTTAACATCGGGAAAGGTAGCTGAAATCTATGAGGCACGAAATGAGGAAGGAGGGCTTGGAAAATCTGATCCTCACAGGATGGATAGAGGGAAAGAAAGACAAGGGAAAGCAATTCGTGACATACTTAATGGGCTTGAGCAAAGTGGATGGCGGAACAGGGTCTGGGAGAAATAACAAAACTTATTAAGAGCTAAGCGGGACAGGACGAGGTGGAGGGCCATGATCGCCTACGTCCTGAAAGGGAACGGCATATAAAAGAAGAAACGGTTCATTGGCCTCGATTTTAATGGTGAATTCTTTATCCACGCTTTATTGAATCTCAATACATTGTTTCAAGACTTTTGCTTCGTTTCATCTCACCATTAAAGCTTTCTAACAATTGCCGTCATTTTTATGGGATAATAATAATAATAATAATAATAATAATAATAATAATAATAATAATAATAATAATAATAATAATAATAATAATAAAGAAAGCAAAGGCAATCATGAAAGAAAGCAAAAGCTAATGCAACCGACCAGATACAGAAACAATAACAAGATAAATGGCTTCACGGTCAAAATTCTGTCCATACCAAACAAGCTGATGTAGAAAAACCCCGTACCCATCAGTGGCTACGTAGTGCAGGTTTAAAAGCTGAAACTGAAGGTTTTATTCTTGCTGCACAGGACCAATGCTTGCTAACTAGAATTTACCAAACACACATACTGAAAAATTGCGTTAGCTCAAAATGCAGATTCTGTTATAAATATCGAGAAACAATTGAATCAGATTGCATGGTACTGGCACCCACTAAATATAAAACACGGCATGACAGAGTGGGCCAATATCTGCACTGCGAAACATGCAGCACTTACGGAAAGCAAACTGCAAGAAATTAGTATGAGTACCACCCAGACCCGGTTACGGAGATAGGACCTATAACAATTTTATGGGACTTTACAATGCGCACGGATAGAACAAACAATGTTAATTGCCCTGAGATCGGGATTAGAGACCTCAAAGACAAAATGTGCCTCCTTATCGACTGCAATGTATCTTTGAAGATCTTAAAAAAAAACTATCAAAATACAGGGACATTGAAATTGAAATCTCAAAAAAGTGGCGCAAGAGGACATTAACAATTCCAGTTGTAGTTGGAGCCCTCGGATTGATTGGAAAAGATTCCAATAGACTCATTGAAGGAATCCCTGGTAGCCCATGCCTTAAAGAAATACAAAAAAAACTGTACTCACAAGTACAGCCTAAACCTTACGAAGGGCTTTATCTATGTAAAATATGTGCGATTTCTTTTTTCAAAATTGCTCAGCGGAAAATGTCGTGATGCCATTTCTGACCGTAGGTCTCTGGTCGGGACACGGAAAAAATGAGTATACACCAGACAACATAGTACCATGTTGTTACACCAGGCCTTCTGATTTCATGCCTTCTGATTTCACTTGATTGTAAGTGTTAACATTCACATATTTTGTGTTGGTGAATTAGGGTGGGCTACAGTAAATACCCCATTCAGTACCACAGTTTTGCGTGTGCTACGAGTAGTTGGAAAGCATCATAAACGGGTATCGGGAGAAGCCCCTACTTTCCGAAGGGGGCAGCAGCCGAGGCGACTGGGGAGTAACATCTAGATAGCTTGGGAACATCTTCAAACAGATACCGTTTAAGTGCATTGAGTTAGCAAAGGTATTTCTAACTTCTACCTTAAACCTTTTATCCAAAACTGTCACCATATCACCTATATATTGGCTCTGATGCACGCAACTGGTGTACGCTTATCAGATTGGCTGTTATCATGGGTATATTAAGCTTCGCATATTTGTAACCCAAGCGTCACTTTGTTGACTCCAGCTCTCTCATTCAATAATAATAATAATATACAATTTTATGGGACTACACAATACATACAGACAGAACAATCAAATCTAATCGCCCAGACATCGTTATTAGAGACCGTAAACAAAAGAATTGTCTCCTTATTGATATGGCAGTCCCTACAGACTGCAATGTATCTTTGAAGATCTTCAAAAAGCTATCAAAATACAAGGATCTTGAAATGGAAATCTCAAAATTGTGGCACGTGAGGACATCTATGCTCCCAGTTGTAGTTGGAGCCCTCAGATTGATTGTAAAAGATTCCAGTAGACTTAAAGAAGGGATTCCTGGTAGCGCATGCCTTTAAGAAATACAAAAATATTGTATTCACAAGTACAGGTCACACATTTCAAAAGGATTTATCTATGCAAAATGTGTGTGATCTTAGTTTTTGTTTGCTTTGTTTTTTTTACAAAAATAATCAGTGGAAAATGCCATGAAGCCATTTCTGGCCTTAAGTCTCTGGTTGGGACCCGGAAAGAAATGAGTATACAACAAAAATCAAAGCAAGTAATAATAATAATAATAATAATAATAATAATAATAATAATAATAATAATAATAATAATAATAAGTTTTAGTAGTAATAGTAAAAGAATTTGATGAAATAAATAAGAGTAATAAATTTTAATTATTTACTATAATATTCAAGAAGTAATAACCATAAGAAAATGCACTGTTTTGATTTAATTCCAATAGAATTGCAAAATTATTTGAATGTTACCTTCATTTATTTGTATTTTTGTTAAACTTGTAAAATAATAAAAATGATAAAAAAAGGCCATTAAACAATGATAAACACTTTAATAAAATCAATTTCCAAAGAATCCTTATCTGAGTACAAGAATTGAAATGATAACAATTACCGAAAGCATTTAAATAATGATAATGTATAATAATAATTAATAATAATTGTATAATAATGCGTAATAATAACAACGATAATAATGTATAGTAATAATTGTATAATAATATATAAAAATGTTTAATAATGATTGCAAATTTATATATATTAATAATTGCTTAATAATGTATAATAATAATGAACAATAATAATAATAATTAATGATGGTGATGAATAATTGTATGGTAATGCATAATAATAATAGTTTGATAATGTATAATAATAATTTTACAGTAATGCATGATAATTGAATTATAATGTATAACAGTAATAATAGTTATATATTAACACATAATAATAATTGTGCAGTCATGCAGAATAATAATTGTATAGTAATGCATAATAATAGTTATATTCTAATACATAATAATAATATAATGCATAATAATTGTATGATAATGTATAATAATATTTGTACTATAATGCATAATAATGATTGTATGATAATGCATAATAATAATTGTGTTATAATAATAATAATTGTATAATAATGCATAATAATAATTGTATTAGAATAATAATAATAATTGTAGAATAATGTATAATAATTGTATAATAATAATAATAATAATAAGAGTAATTGTATAATAATGCATAATAATAATTGTATAATAAATAATAATTAAGCATTATAATAATTTTATGATATATAATAATACTAATAATTGTATAGTAATGCATAATAATTGTTTTATATTGTATAATAATGTATTTTATAATACATTATTATACAATATTTATTATACAATATATAACAATTACTAAGTTAATAATTATATATAATACTTGTAAAATAAAGTATTATAATAATTAATATATAATAATAATCGTATAATGATTTATAATAATTATGTGCTGATGTATAACAATAATTAATCATATAATAATAATTATTAATCAATGTTGCATAATATAAATAAAAATTGATTAATAATGCAATAAGCGTAATTAATCAGAATCATGTTAATAGCCCTCTTCAAATATACTTAATGTTTTAAAATTATTTTACTAAAATTGGTTTTATAAATCCATTTAAAATGCTTATCGAAGTAAATACTTTTTAATGCTGTTTTACAAATATGATTAACAAAAGTAATAATGGTTTTTAATTTGAATTACCACACAGAAGATAAAATAATGGCTTGTAGTTAATTATATGTTGCTGTGTTTGTGCGTCGACCTGATACTGTGGGTTAGTGTTTGACAGTAAATAAAATCTTGTATAAACCTTAAAAGAAAAGTGGAAGGGATTTATTTTTTAAGTTATTTTCTTATCTAAAAAATTACAGCGGTGTAGAGACAGGCAACAAGAAACCTTCAAGCAGACAACATAACCGTTTACTTCACAATCTTATTTGTTCGTGGATATATAAAAACTAACCATCCTCCTCCCGAGTCACACGAGAATAAAATCAAAAAAATGTAAATTCTTTCGTCCGGTGGTTTTTGGCTTAAATATAAAATCAGGTTTCGTGTCGTAGCCAAACATTTTACAATCGATCTGAAGCAATTCAGCGAGTTCGTGAAGATCGTGTCTTGATAAAGTGTTAAATGCTTCCAACATGGCATCCTTTCGATTTTCTCTTGTACTCTCATCCCGCCAAGATTTTACCAAAGCGATATTCAGAATCTGTTGAAATGTTTCCCGATTCAGCAACCTGGAACGGTTTTCTTTGAGCGGGAAATCGATGTGTCGACTTAGGAGACCTCGGATCTGGAGACGGCGCCATATCCGTTGAAGAATCTGAAAAAGCGAAAACGAGAAGCTAGAAAGTGTCCAAGCCAATACTGTCGTATTTATTCGCTAAATAACTTTTGCAAACTGTTCTTTCTTACCCTATTTGCGATCCCTATTTTCGGGTGGAGAGAAAGGGGAAAAAATGCAAAATTGAATAGAAATGATTCAAATAAGAAACACGCTCGTTTCGACAGAGTTTTTTGACAGAAAGAAAAAAAGCTCTCACGCGCAAAAACATAACGACAGACGTCTCCCCAAAACTAAGCAAATTATTAAGAGATGAGAATTTTTTGTTAGAAACAATGACTTGATTCATTCGTTCATTTTCTACGGTTTATCAACCCTTTGCAGAATATTTAAAGCCAGAAAATATTTTTGAGGTTGTAAGATAATAATGGTTTAGTGATACAAGTCTTACTAATTAACCCATAGCTGGGGGCAAGTGGTAGATTCATACATGTCCCAAAGTTATTTGTGCGTAGGGAATATAACAAACCCAACGAGAATTGGAACTAGGCTATCCGATTAACAATCTCGAACCATTATCTATTACACCATCCGCGTATCCAAGCTCACAGCACCTGGTATTCCGAAGCAGTCACCCATCTAATTATTGACCAGACTCGACGTTGCTTAACTTCGACGGTCGTACGGTAACCAGCGTTTCAGCGTAGAGCCTGGTTAGTACCTTGATAGGTGAGCGCTTGGAAATGCCAGATGCTACAAACTTGAATGTGTTGGTGGTGTAGTGGATAATGGCTCGGAGAGCGGAGTTTCCTTTGCACTTAGGTTCGTTATATTCACATACCCTTGGCAAAGGTATAAATCTATCGCTTCATCCCACAGCTATCGGTTAATTAGTAAGACTTGTATCACTAAAACAATTATTATCGCCAAAAATAAATAAAATTACGTACATAATAATTAGATTTCGGCATTAAATATCCGACACAAGTTGATATGCTGCTAAACAAATCAACCACCTGTATCATCAAAGAACGTCTAAGAATTTACAATTATTCTCCATGTTTATTTGGGCGCCATTATCAAACATGCAGTTATATATTAATTTTACTACATACCATTTTAATCCTAAGTGCAATTCCACCGCACGCATTCTGTGTTCTAAGCTGTGTGTTGGCTATTTCTATAAACAAACCATCCTCCAGCACAACTGTCAGCTCCATCCAATGTAGCTCTCCATTCATCACTAAAATTTAGTGCCGAAAAGTACGTTTACGTGTACTTTTACGCCCAGCTTACACGTTTCTCGGTCAGCTCCATCCAATATAGCTCTCCATTCATCACTAAAATTTACTGCCGAAAAGTACGTTTACGTGTACTTTTACGCCCAGCTTACACGTTTCTCGGTCAGCTCCATCCAATATAGCTCTCCATTCATCACTAAAATTTACTGCCGAAATGTACGTTTACGTGTACTTTTACGCCCAGCTGACACGTTTCTCGGTCAGCTCCATCCAATATAGCTCTCCATTCATCACTAAAATTTACTGCCGAAAAGTACGTTTACGTGTACTTTTACGCCCAGCTTACACGTTTCTCGGTCAGCTCCATCCAATATAGCTCTCCATTCATCACTAAAATTTACTGCCGAAAAGTACGTTTACGTGTACTTTTACGCCCAGCTTACACGTTTCTCGGTCAGCTCCATCCAATATAGCTCTCCATTCATCACTAAAATTTACTGCCGAAAAGTACGTTTACGTGTACTTTTACGCCCAGCTTACACGTTTCTCGGTCAGCTCCATCCAATATAGCTCTCCATTCATCACTAAAATTTACTGCCGAAAAGTACGTTTACGTGTACTTTTACGCCCAGCTTACACGTTTCTCGGTCAGCTCCATCCAATATAGCTCTCCATTCATCACTAAAAATTACTGTCGAAAAGTACGTTTACGTGTACTTTTACGCCCAGCTGACACGTTTCTCGGTCAGCTCCATCCAATATAGCTCTCCATTCATCACTAAAAATTACTGCCGAAATGTACGTTTACGTGTACTTTTACGCCCAGCTGACACGTTTCTCGGTCAGCTCCATCCAATATAGCTCTCCATTCATCACTAAAATTTACTGCCGAAATGTACGTTTACGTGTACTTTTACGCCCAGCTGACACGTTTCTCGGTCAGCTCTATCCAATGTAGCTCTCCATTCATCACTAAAAATTACTGTCGAAAAGTACGTTTACGTGTACTTTTACGCCCAACTTACACGTTTCTCTTAAAGATTACATTTTCTTTGAGCCAAAGTTCATAATATTCTGCAAGTTTTCTCTCTGTTTACATTCCCAACCGAGGCTTCTTTATTTAATAATTTCACCCAAGCAAGGCAATAATGCCACTATGAAGCATTGGGTTACTGGGAGTGAAAGAGAATGACAAAACTTTAGGGCAGAGGTTCCCAAACGGTGTGGCAGGACTCATAGATGCGACTAAAGAGGATAGAGTTTCAAGAAATTCATATCCAAAAAATGAATATGATTTCAAAATTTAAAATATTATTATGAATTACTTTTAATTGCATGCATGAGTCCCAGTATGAATAGTTCTAAATAATTATTGACCGATTTTATCATTGTGATATTTTTGTATTATATCAAGTATTAAGAATATAGTAACTTGGATCTGCAAATTGGAGGAGAGAGTTATCAATAATAATGTTCTGACTTTGAATCTGCGGTTATCTCCCTTTAATCCTCTCTCTGGGCCTTTTCTGTTGTAGGGATGCTTGCACCTTTTCAGTTCTGGATTTTCAGTTCTGACAAATATCAAAAACCAAAAAAGGAAAAGGCTTCTTTGTGTTGATGAAGAGTTGAGAGTTTGTTTATCTCAAATTAGGCCTAATAGAAAAGAGATTACTCGTCAAAAACACGTTCATAACTTTCATTAAATTTGTGTACTTTAATCGGATTTTTTATTTATTTATTTTTTTTTAAGCTTTTCACCCCAAGCAAGGCTGGAAGCCACTAGCACGCAAGGGGTTACAGAAGGTTTGGAGGAAGAGCAGATAGAAGTGGTAAAGGAGAGGATGTGGAGAAAGATAGTAGATCGATCAAGGCATGGGGGGTACAAAAGATTTGGAGCGAGAGCAGATAGGAATGAAAAGGGAAAGGATGTGGAGAAGGGAAGTGGATAGATCAAGGCAACTGGAGATGTCGATTGACGTTACACTTAAATAGTTGGAGATTATATTTGTCAGGGAAACAGGAATAAGGAAGGGAGTTCCACAGGCGAGATGTGCGAGACATGAAGCTATTGGAGTAGAAGAGACGTCTACATCTAACAGTTTCAACGGTGAAGGGGTGGGAACGGGATGCCAGCCTCGTAGGACGATTAAATTCATGAGGCCTGGGAACCAGCGAAAGCAGCTCATCGGAGCAATTACCGGGAAAGTATTTGTAAAAAAGACAGATCGAGGCAACGGCGCGTCTGTGAGAGAACGACTGCAGACGAGATGACAGATCAGGGCCAATTACATTGCATATCCGTTTTTGGATCTTATCAAGAACTCTGAAGCAAACAGCAGGGGCTCCAGACCATGATTATAAGTTACTTTTGCTATGTATTGTATTTAACACACTATTAGTACAGTGTAACCCGGATATAAGAGAGTTGTCGGGACCGGAGAATAAGTCTCTTATATCCGGGTTTCTCTTATATCCGGGTTTGGTATATTATATATACATTAACACAGGCTCTAATTTGGGACCAGAGAAAATATATCTTACATCCGCGTTTCTCTTATATCCGGGTCTCTTATATCCGGGTTACACAGTAATTTTTTTTTTAATTTTAAATATACAGTGTAACCCGGATATAAGAGAGTTGTCGAGACCGGAGAGGGAGTCTCTTATATCCGGGTTTGGTCTATTATATATTCATTAAGACAGGCTCTAAATTGGGACCAGATAAAAATCTCTCTTATATCCGGGTTTCTCTTATATCCGAGTTTCTCTTATATCCGGGTCTCTTATATCCGGGTTACACTGTACTTTTTATCATATAAAATTTGGTGAGCAAATTTTAATTCCGAAAATACGGCCCTGAGGGGGGGAAAAAAGGCTTTTAGGAAACAAAAACATGGTCAGACAAGTTTGATTCTTTATCTTTTTGATCTTTTAAAGTGAACGGAAGGTTATTCAATTATTGGGTGGGGTCGGTAATGACACGCCTTATATATGAAAATAAGTAGGTAAACAGATACTAGAGTATTAATATATAGACGAGAATAGTACCCATAAAAAAATAACAGGGTTGTTTACATATAAAGCAGCAAATCTACCTTGAATCAGAATATCTGTGCACTTTGCTTCCGATCGCCCCGTTGTATCCCGACACCTCTGCATGGGATCGATACAGGAATTGAGAAGATAGAATATAACGATTGACATTGCATTTACATTTTTGAGCATCAAAGTAGACTGAGAAGCAAGAAGCCGGGAGAAAGATCCACAAGAGAGAAGTGCGATAGAAGAAACTGTTAGCATAGAACTTGCGGTTAGATCTATCCATTTCAACTGAAAAATTATGAGACCTTGCCGCCAATCTAATACACAATATCAAAAACAAAAACAAAGGAAAAGGCTTCTTTGTGTTGATGAAGAGTTGAGAATTTGTTTATCTCAAATTAAGCCTAATAGAAAAGAGATTACCCGTCAAAAACAAGTTCATACCTTTCATTGAATTTGTGTACTTTAATCAGATTATAACTTATTTGTGTTATATATTTTATTTAACACACTATTCGTCATTGTTTTGTTTTTTTTTAATTTTAAATGTAATTTTTATCATATGAAATTTGGTAAGGCGCGAGTAAATATTTCATTGCGAAAATGCGTCCCAGAGAAAAAAAAATTGGGAAACCACTGGGTCAGGAGAAGAAACCGGAAATCCAATCCTAAACAGGAAACAAGAGATAAACCTCTACCCCTTTACAAAAGATGAGGGAGGAGTGAGAACCGGGCGATATAAGGTAATATTTCTGGTCGAGCCTACGGGCTCGGAGAACCCACAGTAAACCCGGCCTTGTGTCACATACATCCCTCGTGTAGGGAGGGGATGAAAATATTAATAATTGCGTGCACCCAATGTTACTTACAAGGCCTGGGTCAGCTTATGGTAAGTCTTTGTCCCGCAGGCTATAATCGTCTCCCCATAACATCAATAAGTTACCTTACATGATGAGATTCGATCCCAGGTTTCATAATCGGAAAGCGGACGTTCTGACCCCTTGGCCACGCGCCTATAGGTTTTGATAATGATCTAATATATGTAATAATAATTGTTGTAATGTTGTCTTTGTTCAAAACAACCACGAATTAGGATGGCCGTAGTTAGAGAGAGTATCAAAGAAGCAGAAGACTAGGTAAGGAAGAGTACTCATATAGAGAACGGAAAAACTTAAGTAAATCAACTACTCAAATCCTAGTCTAATGTGGCTACTTGCAGTCCATTTTCACAGTAGTAGGGAAGAACAGAAATTACGGTAGTTCTACTCTACAACAATTCTCCAAGAATGTTTTTTTCATTTTTAGAAATTCATTTTATTCTTTAAAAATTATAATTAAAAAAAAGAGAGGGCAATAATTCTTGTAATAATTCATTAATCATTGAAAGAGATTTTTTTATTCACACCACATCCTTCCTTTATATTATTTATGATGGCAATTAAAAGCTTATACAATTAAATAATTAGATATTTTTATGCAGCTTTTATGTTACAATTCGGATCATATCTTGTGGAATTTGGTAATACACTGAGAAAAAAAATAAAATAAGTATCTGATGATACATTGCTCTTAGTAGGACGAGAAATAAGCAGACTCTGAAATTACAGGTTGAATCTACGGACTGTCAAAATTACTCAGACCTTACAAAGTTAACACAAAAATATTGCGTTTTGGGAACTTTTAATTTTAGTTGCAAATATGTAACATTTATAAGGATGATATACATATATCTTTCCTTAGGTGTTTATAAATTGTACACTGTTCAGTTATTAACATCAACAACAAACTATTTTAAATTACAAAATTCCAATTGAATTAAACGAAAATTACTTACAATATAATACATATTACTTACAATACCTTCCTTCTTGTCGTCAACTTATGTTTGTACAAAGACTTGTTCATTTTTGTACATTTATTTTATATTGTTATATTTGTGTGCAATCTTTAAACATAACCTGAAGAAGACAGAGATACTATCGAAACATTGTTGAACAGTGTTTTTTTGGTTTTTTTTTTCTTAAATCGTACACTTCGCTGAATGTTAATAATAATAATTCTCTTAACCTGACAACCTGATTTAGACAAACACCGTAACTCACCAGAAGTTACGTAGTTCAGGATTAAAAGCTGAAAACCGAAGGTTTTATTTTTGTTGAAGAGGACCAATGCTACCTAACTAGAATTTATCAAACACACATACTGAAAAACTGATGAATATCCAGAAATAATTGACAATTTTGTGTCAGGATGCACGGTATTCGCACCCACCGAATATAAACTTCGGCATGACAGGATGGGTCAATATCTGCACTGGAAAATCCTCAAGGAAAACAAATTCAACAAAGTGGTATGAGCATCACCCAGACCCGGTTGCAGAGATAGGACCCGTAACAATTTTATGGGGCTTTGTAATAGGCACAGACAGAACTATCAAAGCTAATCGCCCAGACATCGCGATCAAAGATCGCAAAAACAGAATGTGCTTTCTTATTTACATGGCAGTTCCTGCAGACTGTCATGTCTCTTCAAAAAAAAACTATCAAAATACAAGAATCTTGATATGGAAATCTAAAAACAGTGAAACATGACATCAATTATTAAACTTGTGGTTGGAGCCCTCGGATTGATTTGTAATGGGTCTGATAGAATCATTGAAGGGATCCCCTGTAGCCCATGCTATAAAGAAATGCAAAAATTATTCTAAGGACTGCTCACATCTTACGAAGGGGATTATCAATGTAAAATGTGTGTGATGTTAGGGTTTTTTTTGGTGGGGGAGTATTTTTTAACGGTGAAAATTTCATGGTACCATTTCTGACCTTAGGTTTCTGGAAAGACATGAGAATTAAGAAGAACGGGGGGACAAGAAAGAAGAAGAAGAAGAGGGAGGGGGAAAAAGGACAAGAATTGAAGGACGAAGAAGAAGAAAAAGGAGAAGGAGAAGGAGGAAAAATGACAAGAAGAAGAAGAAGAAGAAGAAGAAGAAGAAGAAGAAGAAGAAGAAGAAGAAGAAGAAGAAGAAGAAGAAATGTTAAAGATTACTTACCTCATGGAAAGTCAAGCAACCTTTTTGAGCATTTCGATTGTTAAAGGCAATGCTGACAGCGTCTCTCACTTCGTCGAGTTGGGACAATTCTTTCAAACTTTCTGGCAGATAGTATTGCCATTGTGCACGCGGCAGAACCAAACCCAAATCCTCTTTGAGGGTTTCTAATCGACCAATGACATCATAGGACTGACTGCAAGGGTCGCACTGAAGGTACATAGGCATGAAGTGTGCGTTCATCTGACCCTCGCCTTTTATCGAAGCTATCACATATTGTACAAACTCAGAGAAGCTGACGTCATGGCCACATTCAATGCTTTTTGCCGTGGCGCCTTTCCGAAATTTTCGGATTATATAGCGTCCGTAATTCTGGAGAAACGCAGTCTGGGGCGTGAAGAGTTTGTCCACGTAACCAGAAAAGAGTCTTGTGTAGGGATCCCGTACGAAGAGAAGTTTGGTGAAGTTGTTCTTCATAAACGTTCTTTGTGGTTCCGGAACCTTCGAAAGGGTCTCCACGTACCGAAAATGGATATCGCTTGGCGAAATGTCAAAGGGGGAGCTGTATTGTCCCTCGCCAGCCGAAAGAGTCAACACGAGACGTCTGAGGAAAGTACAACCAACTTTTGCTATGGCACAGTACAGAAGAGAATGCCGGCGGACCACCAACATATTGCCAGATATTTTGGACGCGTTCCGTTTAACAGTTTGGGATTTTCGACATTCTGCAAGAATTGTTTCTTTTCTTTGATTCTGAATTTCTATTTGCTGAAATAGAGAAGAGTCACAGGATTATTTATCAATCAAAAGATTATCATTGGTTTTTTAATCGATAGTTATAAACTATGTAAAAGCAATAGTGAAAGTGGAGTAATGGATCGAGGTTAATAAAGTAAATTATTTTTTTAAATTATTAAAAATTATTTTCCCCTGAATACACTTTGTCCATTTTTCTTTTTAAATAATTTACTTTATTAACCTCGATTTAGTTCTGTTGAGCGAAGTTCGAAACTGGTTAGCTAACCCGTTTTTCATTTTTATTTTTTATTATCATCATGAGTGCTAATAATAAAATTAACTTTTGTCTGTTTATGGCAGTTATATATATATATATATATATATATATATATATATATATATATATATATATATATGTGTGTGTGTGTGTGTGTGTGTGTGTATGCATGCATATATATGTATGTATGTATACATATATATATATATATATATATATATATTATCAAAGCTTTAAATAATACTAATGAAAGTAAACTAATACTATTAAAAAGGCATCTAAGGAACCTTTCGGCCAACCCTTCTTCAGAGTTATATCGTTTGTCATTTCTTTTTTATTATTAATATTGACAAGAATACCCAAAAAATATTTAACGGACTAATAAGTTAGGAGAAGACACTAAGGCACGATTAACAGATCAAAATTGTCTTTTAACAATTTAGAAACGAATTTATTTTGTCTAAATAAAAACGAATAAAACTAAATTGGTTTGACACTCCCATCCCCGAATTCTTTTGTGAAAAAAAAAACCCGCATTTTTCATACAGCTTGTATATAATGTGACCCCCAGCTTCCGAGCAACACTACCAGGTAGTCGAATATTGCAGTACCGGGCACAATACTGAACATCTTTTATAGCAAATACCATATTTTCCGGACTCTAACCCGTGACCTTTTTTTTTAAATATGTAGGGTGTGGCTTATATAACGGTTCGGTTATATTTGAATTGTGCTTTCGAACCTTGAGTGGCCGGGTTTGGGTTAGGAGAACATAGCTAAACAAAAACCGGTCGCCAGCGACGAGCCAGTTATGTCCAGAAAGTTGAATTTATAGGAATGCGGATTATATACAGGTGCGGACTATAGTGCGCAAAATACGGTAAATGGTGAGGAAAAAACACTTACCATAAAATATCTGATACGAAGATTTAGACACCGTATTTTTGTTTCCGTTCATACCTGACGACAGTCGCTCCTATATCCGGGGCCTGTATCATACAAAGCCTAAGTTTCTTCCTTTCGTCGCTATATGAAGTTAAGCTTAGCCAAACGTACCGCGAGAATTTAAACCTACTAGATAGGTTACGATCACGGAAATTGCATAAATTTTACTCCGCACCCCGAAAAAAATGCGACCGCATAGTGCAAACGGTCAGCAAAAATGAATGATTCTTCTTAACCTCTTCAAAAAACATTTTCTGTGTATATTACGAATCCCTATCTTTTGCGTAAAAATAACTGGTCGTAAAAACTCGAATATATACGGTATTATTATTATCATTATTATTTGTGTATGTTATGTTTCCTGCTTTGTATCCTGTAGAGCCGGGTCCAAACTATGGTCCTTAGTCTAGGGGGGGGGGGTCGGTAGCGTTTTCGAAAGCGGCTGTTATATGAAAAACGTTCAGTGTTTGCGTTCGATATGCGACAAGCAATTTGAAATCTTTTAAACTCGCGCCTGACCAAACGTATACCCAACTCTGTCTGACACTGAACCCAACGCCTTACTTTCTGTTATCGTTTTTTTTTCTTCCTTTAATCGAGGTCGCCAACTAAATTCAAAAGAAGATTATTAGTGACCTTTTAAAAATGACTAACACGAAACACTCACCTTTCGAACTTTCTTCTCTGACAAAGCAACTGAAATTAAAATTATATTAATTAGCGATCATTATAAAAAAAATGTTATTCAATCATTTTGTTTCATAATTTATCGTAATCTTATAATTATGCGTTATAACGTATTTATCTTACATGGGGGTGTGCTGTCTAGAAAGTAGATCCTCGATGCCAGGGTACGTATTATAATAGTGCGAGGCTCAGATTCAATATCTGTATTTGTATAGGGTGACCCCAAAAAACGGGAACTTTTTAACAATCCAATAAAACCAAGAGTGATGGAAGAAAAATATTTAATTCATAGTAATTGAAACCTTAAAACATGCCATTTAAGAAACAATGATGGATTTTTCATTTTTTTATTACTACGTCCTGTAGATGGCGTCCTCCTGTACGAATGCATTCTTGAAATCTGCTGTTGAGATTCCTCATTGACTGCTGCAACATCTCAGCTGGGATACTGTGAATTTCATTCTTGTTACTAAAATGGCGAAATGTTTACTTGCTCAAGGTCACTGTCTCGCAGTGCTGCCACTTGCTCATGTCTGGCAATACGCACTTCTTTTATTTATTGGTTTTATTTAAAGGTGATGCAAGAGAATGACTCGTTACGTATTCTTGGTCTAATATTATCGGCTGACATGAAGTGGAAAGATTATATTGAATCAACGGCTAGGTTAGCTGTTTACTGTGTCGTGCAAGACAATTTTTCTCACCAGAGTCTATCTTATATATTTGTAAGTCTGCCATTCGTATTTGCTTTGAATATTGCTGCCACATCTGGACCGGTACACCTGTTGTATATTTAGACATTCTTGGTAAAATCCAAAGAAGAATCAGCAGTATTATAGGTCCTGACCTGGCATCTCGTCTTCAGTCACCATCCCACCACCGTAATGTAGGTCCCCTGTGCTTTTTCTATAAATACTTTCATGGTAAGTGTTGTAATGAACTTTATTCTATGGTACCTAGGCTTTATAAATTTAAGCGCAGTACTAGATTGGCAGCAAGGTCTCACCAATTTATAGTTGAATTGGCTTGATGTAACCGTAAGTTCTATGCTAACAGTTTCTTTTTCTCGTTTGTGAAACTCTCTTCCGGTTTCATGATTTCCAGCCAACTTTGATCTTCAAAAATATAAATGTCATGTTAATCGTTATCTATTGTCTTCATTATTCTTCTATTCTTTTCGCTCCCTAAAGTTTCTCTTCTTTTTTCCTCTTCTTTCGCGCTCAGCAACCCCTTGTGTCTTAGGAGCTTTACGGCCTTGTTTGGGGTTATATATATATATATATATATATATATATATATATATATATATATATATATATATATATATATATATATATATATATATATATATATATATATGGGGATGGAGTAGTGGATAGCGGCTCAGATTGAGGAATCGGCGAGCCGATTTCGAATTCCTTACGTACTAATACCCTTGAGAAAGGTATTAATTTCTTCTCTCTCCAGCTATAGGTAAATAGACTTCGTTCTATAGCCTAGGGTGGCATCTGGTCTAGGAAAAGGACAACTCTGAATTTAAAATCTGCGTAGGGTCGTTTGGGGACCTTGTGGCACATAGTGCACCAGGTCTCCGTATTTGGCCCTTCAAAAAGTATGGTTGGTTCTGCACAAAGCCTTCACCACTATAATCAAAACATATGTGCTGCTGTCCGGGATGTCAGAGTTTAACCCTCATACGTCGAATACGAAAGGAGAGTCCAACATACATACATATATATATATATATATATATATATATACTAAATGCCGCCCAATAGGGTGTCATTTAAGCTAGCTCCTGCGGAGGAATCTTGATTGAGGCTCTTCATCACAATAGGTAGGGGAAGAGTAGATGCAATAGGCAACAATGAACTAAAGAAGAACTCAGAATTGATCGCTGCATTTAAGTATTGCATTAATATTTAAGCTTACTTTTAATAGTTCAACGATAATTCTTCTGCCACCACTTAATTTAAAGACGGTTTGATGTACGTAGGTCCTTACTTTCCGTACAAACAATTATTTTTATTTCATGGATGACTTTTGCTGGATTTTGCAATTTCGATTATTCCCAAATTTATTTTCAAGTTAAAAAAGTTATCGTACAAAAAATTTAGTTGCAAATAAACATGTAAAAAAATCGCCGAAAACAATCACAGTAATGAAAACTTGGGAATCCAAAATTTCAGGTTTGCGGGTCCGATCCGGCCCGGAATGTTTTTAATTTGCTCACGGAGTCGACCTGATTCCAAAATGGTATGATATGTTAGGCTACAGCCTCTTGGAGTAAAATTGAAAACACAGACAATTTTATCTTTAAATTGTATTTTAATTTGAAAACAGTATTTTTTCATTTGAACATGAGCTATTGAATGTTAGAGAATGGTGTCCCTTTAATCATTTCTATCAGTAGAAGCCAAGATGGCAGAATCCGAAAACAATCGCAGTAATAAAAACTTGGGAATTCAACATTTCGGGATTGCGGGTCCGGATCCGGCCCGGAATGTTTTTAATTTGCTCATGGAGTCGGCTTGATTCCAAAATGGTATATGTTGGGTCTACATCTTCTAGGAGTAAATTTGAAAAAGTGTGGCACAGGGACACACTGACATTCGTATTTATCATATATATATATATATATATATATATATATATAAATATATATATATATATATATATATATATATATATATATGTATGTATGTATGTATATATATATATATGTATATATATATATATGTATGTATATATATATATATATATGTATATATATATATATGTGTATGTTTATATATAAATATATATATGTATGTATATATATAAATATATATATATATATGTATATAAATATATATATATATATGTATGTATATAAATATATATATATATATGTATATAAATATATATATATATATGTATGTATATAAATATATATATATATATGTATGTATGTATATAAATATATATATATATGTATGTATGTATATAAATATATATATATGTATGCATGTATATAAATATATATATATATATGTATGTATGTATATAAATATATATATATATATATATATATATATATATATATATATATATATATATATAAAAATTTGGAGATCAGCCAATCACGCTACCTTGGTTTTAATATTTCGGTATACATAGCGACATAAGCCAAATGTTTTACATATATATCGTACATTGAAATATCTCTCTATATATACATGTGTGTGTTTGTGTAAGTAGGAGGAAGATATTAGGAAGGAGGGGCAGTAAAGAAGAGAGATGAAAGATACAAAGCGAAGAAGGGAGAGGAAAGAAAAGAAAAGAAAGGTGTGAAACAAGAGTGGAGAAGAGAAACACAGGGTGGGGGGTCGAAGAAGACGACTTAGGCGACAGAAGAAAGAGCGGGAAAAAGAGACAGAGAGAAAGGGAACGAGAAAGGCGGAGGAACGAAAAGATGGTACGTGGAGAGAGGAGAAGAAGAAAGAGAGGAAATGAAAAGAAGAGAGAAAGAACGAACAAGAGAGGAAAGGTGTACGGGGGGGGGGATAGGGATATATATATGAACGTGATTGAGAGAGAGGGAAATCTGTCAGTCCCTGTCGTCTTTGTTGATATTGTAAAGCACTTAAATTTATTCTATGCTCTGCCGCCATATTTAATTTATAGAATGTCACTTTTGTAACATCTCCATAATCTTCACTCTAAAGCCGAAAAGAACAAAAATGGAAATCAAAAAGAAATTTATAAGTAAAACAAACAAACAATAAAGAGGAAAAAGAAGCGTCCCATATATCATTTAAGCCATGATGTCTGTTCCCAGTTGAAAAGTAAGAAACATTTTAAAATTTCTTTTTTAGATTTTTTTTCTTTTTTAATTATATTTGTTGGCGTAGTGCATAGAGACGTCATTTCACCCGCAGGTGCTTTCTCGTTCTCATTTTATTACCTGTTATTGATTAAAGACCCGGATGATAGGCACATCTGTGAAAGACCAGATTAGTTCACTGCTGAGGCAGACAAATTTGCATCGATTTTCTGCCTTGTTTTAAAATGTAACGAAAAAAAATCGATAAACTCTGCGCAGAACGCGGGAATAGTCAAAATGGCGACTAGAATTCAGATCGAGTGTCTCAGAAAGACGTTTCAAAATTCCGGCATCACGGGGTCGCTGTGAGTCCCTGGTCACAAAGACCTATAAATCTGTTTCCTTTTTTTTTTTTTTTTTAAAAAAAAAAAAGGAAAAAGATGTTTTTATTGATTTATTTCGAGTTTTACTTATTTCCCCTCCCCACCCCCAGGAAACACGGTGGAGTAATGGAATAGAGAAATCAGAGAGCCGAGTTCGAATTCCAGTCGAGTTCGTTATATTCGCTTACGTGCAAATACCATTGTGAAAGGAATTAATCCATCTCTTCTTTCCATAGCTATAGTTAAATACCAGGACAGACATTTTAGAAGGACGGCTCTTAATTAAAAACCTTCAAGTATGTGTTAATTAGCCTCACCAAACCGCAATTCACCAAGTGAGTACGGCCACACTCCTGAGGACATGGTGTCTCAGAGAGGGGTTCCTCCAAGAAGTGAGATATTTAAATGCAACGTAAATCGCCATATTCTGTCTTCCTAAAGCATATTCTTTTATTGTCATTTCTTCTCAATAAATTTCTCCTTCCCTTTTACTCTCGGTGACCACTGGCTTCTCAGTAGT